>JAKTUS010000005.1:0-686212 GCA_030556805.1 Schwanniomyces vanrijiae var. vanrijiae | reverse complement strand
TCTTTGAAATTTTATTATTTGACTATCTTGTCTTTATTTATATGTAATGTATACATTAATTAATAATCACTTTTGCGACAATTATAACCGTAATTACTAAGCTTACGATCACGTGTTAAGGCATAGCTAAGATAATCACTAGAAACACTATTTTCTAAGGATCCTTTAAATCTGGGAGAGCTTAAAACGTATGGATGTTCCATTATTCTCTGTTGATCAAAATCGAAAACGGTAAGATGGATTTGTAATTTCTTAAGAAGATGAATAATGGATCTTCTTAAGTGGATAAGATAAACTATTAGATGCAAATTCACCTATTTCTATTTGAATTTCTGACAATATATTAAAGTCTCGTTTCTTATATCGGAAAAAAATAAATAATCCCATCATATGATGAAATATTTCTTTCCGTTTTAAGTACACCTGTTAAATATTTACTCTCTAAAGAATAATTCCCTTTTTTCTTAATGAATAGTAGTTGAAGAGATTCTTTACGGTAATGTATATATCTTCCAATATTAGACTCTAATAAGTTTATGAACTCCTACTCTTAAATTTCACTAAAATAATATACATCTACTAGATAACTAATTTTTCAACTATAACTTCTGTTGTTAAATCATAATTAAATATCCTTACTCTTTTTGAAGATATCGATTCATGCAAAAATATTCTGTAGGAATCATAAAAAGATGATGATGAACATGAAGAAGAAGCAGAAAATGAATAGAGAAGTCGATTTAGAATCAATCATTTAAAAAACTGTTCCCTTGCGACCCTTCTTATCCACATTATAGTTCTTCCAAACCGCAATAGCTGGAATAGCTAATACTAATATACAAGTTGCAGCTATAGCACCATCCCTTTGGCTGATTCCCCATGCGTGATCTATGGCATTTCTAATATCAGAGCCTACCGGATAAGACACTTGTACGTTAACACCACCCATATAAATACTAGTACTATTAGCTTTTACGCTATCAGGTAAAGCATCATAAAGAGCATCTGGAAATGTGTTTGTATAGATAGCAGCAGAAACAGCATATCCAATGGATCCACCAACACTGGAAAAGAGACCAATGAGGGAAAGCATCATCGGGATTCCATCTAAATCTGCCACACACATAACAGCCATATCTTCTCCAATAACTAAAGTACCACCAGCAAAGGCGATAAATATTTGACACATGACAATGTAACCGATGTTTCCTTCTTGTCCACGGAAATGAATCATAAGGCCAGCACCAAGGAACATAAGAGGAAGACCAAAAAATAGACAGGTATACTTAAAAGTCTTGATGTAGCGAATCCATACTCCAAAGACCACACCCCAGAAACAAGAGCCAACATTATAAATTTGACTCATATAACCAGTCATTGAAATACTCAAGTCGTATACAACATATACGAAATTATAGTAGTATTGATCCCAACAGTAGAAACTGAAATAAAGAATAGCTGAAAGAGAGCATGCACCTAAAACAGTACGGTCAATGAATAGTTGCCAACGAATAAAATGTGTACGAGCAAAAAATTTCTCCCAAATATAAAATACGGGGAATAGAAGGACACCAATAACAACCATAGCGATAAAGGTGGCACTCTTGTACTGGGTTCTTCCATATGTTTGCAAACTGAAAGGAAGTAAAAAGAGAATAAAAGCTGCCATTAAAAGAAAAGCACCAACAATATCAAATTCGTGGAAATAATGAATAATAGACTGGATGGTTGTCCTTCTGCTTGCTTCATTTTTAATAAGACCCAATTTCGTAGCCTTAATTTGATAAAATTTAAATACAACAGCAAGCGGAATAAAAACAAAAGGCATAATAATGGCAAAAGCTCCATATGCCCATCTCCAAGATGCTGTTGCAATGAAGGACTCGGCAGCAAGAGGTCCTGTAAATGCCGTACAGATGAAAGGAGTACTTGCAAATGCAAAACTAAAAGCACGATTCTTAAGACCAGAAGTATCAGCAATAAACACATCTAATATCATATAAATAGCGTCGTAACCAATCCAGTATAAAACGTATCCAGCTGCGTAACTGTCAGGTCCATTACAAGAAGCAAGGATAATAATACCAATTAAATAGACGACAACGAAGACCAAGAACCCTTCTGTACGACCCCAAATAGTCAACATCTTAGCTATTGGTAACTTAATAACACCACCAATGATCTGGGCCAAGATATTAGCTGTTGAGATTTGCGGAGCAGAATTAAAATCACTATAAGCGAAAGCCATTACGTTGTTGCCAATAGCAGACTGGAAAGCTAACATGAAGAAACAGACCCAAATCCAGGCATAAGTCAAGTAAACAGATGTCTTACCCCATACAAGAGTGACAGCTTCTGTCTTTTGTACACCAGGGAGTTGATCGACAGAAACTTCATCTGAATGATATTCTACCTCTTCATTCTTTAGGCCTTCTTCCTTATCCAAGTTATTATCGGCATGTATTACAGCTTTAGCAACTTCGTGATCAGACAGCTTTTTGAAAAAATTAGAAAATACAGCCATGATATTGTTAGTCGAACAATAGTGAAAACTTTGGGTGACAGATTGTCATATTTAAAAACTTTCCCGATGACATTAAATTAAAAAATTAGATAAATTAATTTGGGATTGATTTCCGATTTCGCAAATTATAACTAATAGAATGAGAGACAACTGCATGTACGTTATAATTCTATCCTATAATTTCCTTTTTAGGAGACAAATACGACCGAAGTGAGTAAAAATTTTTTCGATGAAATAGATAATTTCCAAATCCTCAGTTATCAGATCTGATAAAAAGAAGACAGTTTTGAACCATAATTGCTTACCAAGATCTTTTAGAAGAATGAAAGTTGCATACTGGGTAATCACTTATTTATACATGTTGAATTGACTATTTCAACTTGTAGCTTTAGTAATTAGGATCAATAATATATAGTTCATCTTTGTAAACCTATTGACGTATAATGGATGATTGTGTTATTCGGTAGGAAAAGAATAGTAGAAAAATGTCCGAGTGCTCAATATGGAATAGAGAAATATAGCTAGATAATTTAGAAAGAGTCGTCCAGTGCTCGTATTACATGTAGCGCATCGCAAAGTAACATTCTTATATTAGTTTTTTTAAAACATAGTGTACTCTAATTATTATTCGCTGATTTTAAAGCATTTCCAAGTTCTAAACCTCAACCGTTAGTTTGAATTTGATTATATATCCTTTACCGAATATCACCTGACTTGGTTGAAACCTTGCAACCAGTATCATCTCTAATACAAAATGATCCTTTCAATTCTAAAACAAGTTTTATCTCATCATACCCATATGTAATGGATAGTGGGTCATACTTCTAATATTGTAGAACCCACGAGACATTTGAGATTCACCTGGTTTTCTGTTGTTAAAATAACTTCAAGAAGCAAAATTGCTCCTATGGGTTGATTTTTTTGGAAGCTTAATGAATTTATATTCGGCGTTAGGGCTTTGATTGAATTCTAGGGATATTCAATAATATATATAATGTAATGTAATATATTTATTATTTTCGCTTGCAGCACTGACCTAGATAAGTATGCTTTATGAAGAAGTACTAAGGAGAGTAATCCTATTATGATAAGAAGATCTAAAGTTAAATTTTGCAGACAAAATGAAAAAAAAGCATTTATACTTATTAGAATTTTTTTTAATAAATTTTTTATATTAAGGTTGATCTTCAATTGTAATTTAGAATAATCAGTGCAGAATATATTTACTTATATTTTGTTGGTGTACTGTAGTTAGGGTTGTGTAAATCACTGAAGCTATTTCAGTTAGTTTAAATACATAGAATACGAGGAATAATTTTTTTAACCTTATATTAGAGATCTACTTTAATATAGATTCTTATAATAAATGCGGCCACAATCTTAATTCTATTGTTATTCGCTCAATTAAATAAAACTAAACATTATATGGTGAAATTAGTTTTTTTTAGACTTCGATTCAAAAAGTATTAGAAGAAATTATTTGAAATCTTTCCGTTCAATGAGCAGGCTCTGATGACATTCCTTCTATTGGACGAATAAACTACTAGGCGATATGCAGTAAATAATCTGGTCGTGTTTTATAGTTTTCCATCTCAATTGTTATGGTCTCCGTCATTTTGCATTAGTTTAATTTTATAGAAATAGTTGCTGATGTACTGTATTAGTAATATATATATATTAATATATAGCTAGAATGAGTATATTTATTTCAGTCCTAACCAAGCTATATCTATACATATTCTTTTTAAAGTTGCCAGATAGGAATAATATGTTTCAATTCTTTATTACCTAATAGTAATTTTAAATAACCATTGTTGTTTGTTGATTAGGTAAAATCAGTGAGATTAGTATCTCAATTATACCTTTCTTTATATACTCTTTATAGTTACTATACATCATGAAAGTATATTCATTAATAGTATAAATGGACATTAGTTCCATATTAGGTACTGTAATTACACTGTAATTATAACTGAAAAAGTCACAATTTTAAAAGGAATCATTCCCGTCCTAGTTCAAAAACAGCTGTGTTGATGTACTGAATGTAAACCGTACCATATATAAATCTGGGTTATATTTAAGAAGATGTTTTCCTTATTTTAATACTAACTAATTGGATATATAGACTATCTCAATATTTTCTAATAGTTAAAATTGAGTAGAGATTATAATTTTGAGCCTAATTTATTCTGTTCGTTATTTAGACTTGAATTGTCATATCTACCCATATCTTTATCATTTTATATACTGGCTATAATATCAGCCCATTTATTGAAGAATTATCGCCGTACGAGTATTTATAACATCAGTCCATAAATCATAACCCTTTTTTTAAAATAGGCTGAAGTAGCATCCTTCAGTTTTGCAGCGGTTTTTTAATTTTCGAGATTAAAATCTATAGTTACACAAAACCACCCTGTAAAATGCATTATGTGATATAATCATAAATTATCGCCTGATATTTTAAATTAGACCTTTTCCAGGTATAAATTACAATAAATAGTCACTGTGAATTCACAGTGCCCTATTTTCCATCTTTTATACAAGTAATCATTATTTTACTTTAATTTATTATTTGATAGAACTGAGAAAATGCAAGTATTCGCTATTAACTTTATATTTCCACCTTTGTTGATAAGACACTAGTAAACTTTTACAAATTGAATTAATTTTTCATTGTAACGTAAGAATACAAGACTACTCTACTGTAGAATTCAGCTTACTGGTATCAAAATCTCTCAGTATTCTACATTATATCAAATCTAAGGTAAACAGTCATATTTTTGGAAGATGAATGATGATAATAAATCAGATCTATATTTTAATTAATTCTTTTTTTTACTTTTACTAGTACAGGAATCATTCCACAGGTTGCAATTGTAAACTTTCTATGATTTAAAACAGTAATAATTGCACTTATAGATCCAGCATGGCTAGTTGTTGATACGAAGAAATTGCTTTTAACTAGATTTCTTGAAACTTTTCCTTCAGCACAATCTTGATCGAAGAGGAATTGAAGAAATTTATTCATTCTGATTGATTGTTCCCATAGATCCTCTTTGATGTCAAGAAATAATTCATCTTCTTCTGTAAAATTAGAAGTATCAAACCCTAGAGGACCAAATAATCGGTCAATAGATGACTTAGGTGAACGCATGTGGCATAAGTTTGAACCAATTGTCTCTCTAAGCAACTCATTCACGAAAATTTTTGTGTCTTTTGGCACAATATCATGCTAAGTTAAATAATGCGTTTTCATTGCTCTCGGTAAGGGAGATACATAAAATTTAATGGGAATAGGGGCACCTGATTCGATTTCTTTTTTTCATACTTTATTATTCTCTAATGCCTGATTTTCACCAAGTTCCGATAATTTTGGGTCAGGCACCCATACAATATCCCCATCTGAAGTCATTTTACTCCAGTAACTATGCCAATTCTGAAGTCTATATTTTTTAACACCAACATTATGAAGACCTTCGCCATGTCTGGCAAAAAATATGAGTTTGTATGACTCATTATCTTCACAATTTGTGTTCAACTCATTTAAATCAGCGATTATTTCTTTCTAAGTCTTTAATCTTCCAAAATCATCGGTGGCATAATTGAAATTAAGATCATCCTTATTCTCATCTGTTTGTTTGAAAAAGCCGTGAACAACTTCGAAAGTCCAGTCCAATTGGTTTTCTAATTTTATTATTTCTCTTTTGTATATTCTATCTTGCTTTGTATCAGGATGAACATCTAAAAAATCATTCTCTGTAGGTACCAACAAGGATATATGGACAGAGAATAATCCTGTTTAATAACTTTAAAATTAATGAGAACACCTTCTCTCTTAATTGCGAAATATTTCGCTAAAATTTACAGCAAAAGGAATGTTCCGCAAAAAAAATTGAGACAACTCAGTATTATCCACAAAGTAAAACAAAGACATAAGAAGGTTCCTATGAGAAATAATGAGGGGATTTGAGGTGAGGTAAGGAGTTTAGTTTTCAGAAATACTATTTAAGAAGCAGGATTAGGAAGCCAAATAAGGATAAGAAGGCTATCAATAAGTTATTCTTATATACTTCAATAGTAAGTATAATAGACTTATAGTTTACTTAAGAGTCAATCACTTACATAAATAGGACCAAGCTCGAAATAGCTCTTCTGCCGCGGGTTCAATTTCTACTTTCCAGTAGTTAATTTTAGTTGTGTACCATAATATAAAATAGCAGTATAGAATTAGCTATGAAATTCATTGTTTTCACATTATATTATGTAACTATAACTGTTACAATGAAGATCAGAGAGATGGTAAGTTTATTTGTGTGTATTAAGGCGTTAGAAGAAAACTACCTATTTTTTCCTGACACACCAGGTCTGCTTACTTTTATACCATCTGTAGAGAGAAAAGTCGATTGGATCGAGGTGGACTCAGGGTTAAATAACTGTATGTTTAAATATATAAATGACAGTAACTTAGCTATGGAAAACAATCCTCCCTTTGAATCAGACATCTCCGAATATAATGACATGAATAACTACGACAATGGAAGATACTCAGAAGTTGACATAGGGTATACGAGGCAGATGACAAATAATTTGGCTGAGGTTTACGTCACTTATTGATGTTTATCTCTCACAGATAATACTTGTAATGATAATGACTTAAAGCAATTCGCTGACGATGAATGTCATTCATATCAACAGAATTATAACTCAATCCAATTCTTTATGAAAGACTAAGCTGTGGAGTGTATGCATATGCCTGCATCACGATTGTACCACAGTATTAGAAGTAGATGAAATGTCGGAATGCTAATAAACGAACCACTTACCTGTGGCGATTAGGGTCAGATGGCGACCAAATAAATGGGTAAAACTAAACAAAAAATGAAATCAAAGTAGTAGAGTAAAAAAATTTAAAAAAAAAATCTTTTGACGTTTCATTTTCTATTCTATACTTCACCTTACTCTTCAAATATCATGTCTCAAACAAGTAAATTTTCTAATTTTAAGAAAGTTCTAACATGTCCACATTTATTGCATTTAGTCACAATAAGTAGTTCATAAGACAACTGTAAAGTTTTGATTAACACAGAAAAAACCATTGTACGACAGCGGTAGTAGCAAAGCTTATGTGCAATAGTGATGAAGAGACAATCCTGCAGTTATGCCCTTAACTACCGAGTAGTAGTTACAATTTTGAGAAGCTCATTGCGATTAGAAGGAAGATTTATTGAAAGAATCCATTGAATATTTAGTTGTTAGAAAGGTATTTTGGCTTATTAATAAGTGACTATATTAATTGCTCTTAATTACGCCAATAGGTTGTCAAGCTTACCTACAATTTCTATTTCTATTTTTTTTTATAAATAAATGACTATTAAATCTTTAAATTGCTTATTCAGTGGAAAGTGTAGAAAACTACTACATGTCGATAATGCCTTTTTGAATCTTCAATAGTTCATAGCTATATGTTCTAATGACCACCAAATCAATGGCTTAAGTTCAAATGAAATAAAATACGGTTGATAATTTCCAAACAAAATCTATTATCAAGGCTGATCCGAATTCAAATACAATCAAGTATCAAATGCCTCAAATCAATTTATCAAGTTGAGCAAATAAGTTTAAGGTTAATGGAATGTAACTTGATTCTATATTGTATTTTGTTCACCTATACTAAAATCAACTGTGCTGAGTATCCTATCTATAGTTGGTCAAATAGTTTTGTAATTACACAACCAATTGTAATACATACGAACTTTGAGTGTAATGAACAAATTCCTCAATACAAGAAAGCAGCAAGTGGTACCCTTGTATCTTGCCATCATTTACCTATAGTAAACACTATAGCCACAACAGGATTACAGATAGTATGACATGAAAAAGAAAACAACCCCACAAACAGTTCTTAGACTATTTCTATGACCACTAGCTATCGATATAGAAATATTATCCTTTTACAAATAGTAAATTTTTACTTTTCCACCAAACTTCTACAATGGCAACTAAATTTCTGCTTTCTTTACCTATGATTTAAATTTCATACTATTTACCCCCTTATCAAGGGTATGGTTCAAAATTAAAACTTTTTTATGGGCATATTGAACTTTAATATTATCTCGAATTTCTTACCACCATAGTTTGTGAACAAAACACATTGTAATATGGTTGCCAACAACTCTAGGTGGTCATTGACATAACCCCGATAAGTGTGGGAAGGGAGTTTTGAATAGTTTGTGTAAGTCCAGAGCGTTCAATTATAGTAGATTTTTTCAATTATCTTATTGTTGTTTACGTTGTTGTCAATGGAGGTTCTCCGGCAATAGTTATTTTAAAGGGTGTAAGTGGGGCTGCTTTCTATAGCCGGTGATGATTTCGATATCCGGGAACTCGCATCAGATCCTATTCCCCACTTAATGTGACTTCATTACCTTCTCTTCAATGTACACAGATGGGGGGAGTTTCTGGGGTTCTGGGGTTCTTTGTAATATTGCTCAGTATCCGAATGCATAAACATCAGCATGTCACTATAGCCGTGCTGATACCCGAGAATTAGTGAATCATTGATATCTTAACATAAAAGTCTCTTGACATCTGCAAAGTGGTTCCACCATATTAATTACAAGCAATTTGAAAACTTACTTTTTCAATATGAGTTTTGATATGAAACCTGAAGTCTATTACGAAGAATATTCCAACGAAGATGATCCAGTTTTACTTGATAGCATTGAAGAAACTGATCCTGGAAAGTTCATCTATGTTATAACACTTGCCGTTGCTCTTGGTGGCTGCCTCTTTGGTTATGATTCTGGTGTAATATCTGGTGTACTAGTTACTATTGGTACTGATTTAGGGAAAGAGTTGACTTCAAATGAAAAGGAGCTCCTTACGTCTATTATGTCTGCTGGTGCGTTTATTGGTGGTATCTTCGGTGGTGTGGTGATTGATAGAATCGGTAGAAGAATACCTTTAATCATATCCAGTTTTCTTTTCTTTATAGGATCTGTTATTCAAGCTTCTTCTTTCAGTCTTGCCCAAATGACTGTGGGTCGTCTTGTTGTTGGTTTAGGTGTTGGGTTAGCCTCTATGATTGTTCCTATCTATATTGCAGAACTTGCACCTTCCAAATATAGAGGTAGAATGATAACAATAGATTCAATATGTATCACTGGTTCTCAAATGCTTTCTAACATTATTGATTTTGCTTTCCAAAATGTTCCTGGTGGTTGGAGGTATATGGTTGCCGCTGCTTGTATCCCAGCCACATGCCTTGGTATTGCAGTCTATTGTATTCCTGACACTCCAAGATTTTTGATCCAAAAAAAGAGAATAGAAGAAGCAACTATAGTTATTCGCAAAATCTATCCTAATGCCACTGATTTACAATTGGATAACAAAGTCAAACTAATTGACTCAACTTTCCATTTTGAACGTCAAACTATTGGCGAATACACCATGTGGCAAAGATTGAAAATGTTGTATACAAATCCCATAAACTTGAAAGCACTTATTGTTGCTTGTGGGCTTATGGGTATTCAACAATTTGCTGGTAGTAATACCATGACTTTCTATGCTCCTACATTGTTTTCCTTAGTGGGGTTTACAGAAGCCATTGCTGTTAGTATTGTTACTAGTGGTGCAAACGCTTTATTTACTGTTGTTTCACTATTTGTTATTGATAGGGCTGGGAGAAGAAGATTATTGGTCTCTACTGTATGGATTATGTCTTTTTTCTTAATTATTGGTGCAGTGGCAATCCACTACATCCCAGTCAATCCAGATTTGAGTATTGAAGGTAGTCCAAAACTTTCCTGGGCAGGAATTCTTTTACTTATTGCAATCATTGGTTATATTTCTGGGTATGCTGTTGGTCTTGGTAACGTTGCCTGGTTTGGTGGTGAATTATTTCCAATGGAAGTTAGATCAATTGGTACCACCATGGTTAACTGTACTTGTTGGGGTTCAAACATTGTTGTCTCTGCAACATACTTATCCATGATGAAACACTTGACACCAAGCGGTGCTTTTGGATTCTATGTTGGTACTACATTCGTCGGTTGGATTGCTATTATCTTCTTCTACCCAGAGGTTACTGATATGACATTGGAAGAAATTAAAGAGGTTTTCAATCATGGATTTGGTGTCCGTTATTCAGCAAGAATTAGAAAAGAAAGAAAGCTTGAAGCAGCTGCCTTACAAGATCAAGTTAAGAGCGAAGCTGTTTCATAAACTGTTTAAATATGCTGGTTTCATATATAAACTTTAAGTAAATTACATCTGTGTGCTACTTTTTATTTCTTTAAATCTTATTTTACTATGAAAAGTAAAAATTTGTAATTTTATAAAAGTCAAACGGTAATTAGGTTTTACTACAAAGTGAAATAATGATGAAGAATTTTTAAAACTTTTTTTTTCACTTTCCTTCATATCCAAGAAAGAAGATCGAAATTGGAAATTCTAGTTGAAATATGATAACCAAAAAGCGCTATTTAAATCATTAGAGAACGTAGCAGCGAGATCTTGAGCTGCAGTTTCAGCACTATCCCGAATTAAATCAGGGCTGAAAGAATCATATAAGAAATTATCAACCAAATTGAAAATGTCACCAGCTAAAAGATCCTCCATCAGTAGATCATGCTGTGTTTGTTCTTGGTTGTAAGGGTTATCTGTATTGGATTCAGCTGATGTTTTGTTATTATTTCCCGAGCATTGTTGACCTTTTGAAGTCCACAAGGTTTGTAGCAAAATACGTAGTTGTTGGGCGCATCTAATCAATGGGTGATATCTATCCAATCCTTTGAATTCATCACAGAAACATGCTATAACTTTTCCAATAAGATCCAAAATTTCTCTTTGTTCAGCGAAGTTCACAGCGCCAGTGAAGATGATTTTAATCAAGAACACAGCTGAATGACAAAAATATCCATAATATCTAGCCGGTAGATAAGCCATTGCACCACATGTACGTAAATTATCAGCACAGCTTGTTAATATCTGAACAGCAGCATTCTTCGCCTCAATGATAAATTTAGCATCAGGAGTTGCCATCATGGACATTGGGAACATTTTTTGTGCATCCAATTTTTCACAAGATGATTCTGTCATTCTTTTCATATGAGCTTCAAATGCAAACCCATAGGCATATAATCTAGCATAGTTGAAGCTGACCCAAACAGTCTCATGAAGTGATAATATATCCCAATATTTTTTCTCCCAAGTCATTTTATAACTTGCAAAAGCCATTGTAAACTCATCCAAGATCTTGTGATAATCACCTAGATGCACTAGTGATATAGTTCTATCTCTTGAAGGATATAACAAATCATGGATATTTGACATTAAATTAGTACTATCAATCAAAGCTTGCATATAGGAAGAATGAACTTCTAAAGAATTTGCTGAAGGAACCAACGTTAAGAAATTGTAGAATGAAGAAAATGAAGAGTTGACATAAGAACTTGGGAAACATAATGTTGGTCCTCGAGTCCAAAGAGCCTTACCAAATCTAATAGAAGTTTGGCATTCTTCAAAATGACAATAAGTCCAAATAAATCTCATTCTATGAGCCTCCTCACTCATTGTTTCATCAGTTTCTAACAATGTTTTCTGATCCAAACCAAGATAATAACTCATTCTCACGGCTTGACCAACTAGATTCCAGCTAAATCTTTCTTCAAATTCATATAACTCCTTGTCATTAACCTCTTTAAATTTAGGAATGTTTTCAGATAGTGTTAGAAAAGCTTCAATTGTACCTAAAGTTGGTTTACGAATCCCTAAAACTAATTCTTGAATCACCTCAGACATGTATTTCCAACTTGCGGCATGAACTTTTTCATCTTCAAATCTAGATGCTATAATGACAAAAGTCACTACAAGAATTGGTTCTGATTCTGTGAAAGAGCACAATTCAGAATCTGACTTTAGAATTTTATGGGCTGGTATCACAGGCATGTATTGATGATGACGCGAGAAATAAGTAGATATCAAAGTCTTAAGGGCGATTGGAGTCACTATTCCTCTTTGAATCAAGCAGAACTTTTCTAATCTATCATTTAAC
This sequence comes from Schwanniomyces vanrijiae var. vanrijiae, assembly GCA_030556805.1. Taxonomy (NCBI): domain Eukaryota; kingdom Fungi; phylum Ascomycota; class Pichiomycetes; order Serinales; family Debaryomycetaceae; genus Schwanniomyces; species Schwanniomyces vanrijiae. The sequence continues at coordinate 673,631 of JAKTUS010000005.1, read as the reverse complement.
AAGCCTGGAAAGATTGGACCTCCACTTTTAGAACTTTGAAGTGATATGCTATTGTCTGTGGTTGAACTTGTTGAATCAAAGTTATCTCCATCCATGATTTGTTTCTTGAATTTTTCATCAACTGACGAACCATTACTTTCTCTTTTTTCATCCTCGATAGACTCATTTGAATCATCATTAAAGGCAGCTTGAGCCAAAAGATTTAATGAATCAGATGGGTTTTGTATCGTTCGTAGAGAGATATCCCCACTTTGTCTTCTCACTGATGTATCATCCCCGGCACCAGTAACAACACTACCACAACCACTGTCACTACCATTAGTCTTAGTTTTCTTAAAAGTTATGTCTCCCGTCTCAAGTAGTGATGTGCCATTTGTAATTGACGATGAAAAGTAATCAAATTCATTTGGAGAGCCCTGCAGTTGTTCTAACAGTCTTTTAGGCCTTTTGGGTTCTGTTCTAGTTCTATTCCCATTCCCATTTTCATTATTATTATTATTATTAATAGTAGTAGTATTATTATTATTCAGATTATTAAGTGTATTCCCGGTATGCTTATGTTTGTTCTGGCCACCTCTTCTGCTTCTAACAAAGACACATTGTTTGTTTTCAAATTTACACCTTTTGCAGTTTGCACCATTATCTATTTGTTCACATTTGATCTAATAAAATGAACTACATTAGTATACTTTCTTCAATAACTTTTTGGATTTCTACTTACTTTAAGATCCCGGCAATTGAGACAGGCTCTAGGGGCTCTTTGTCTGACTTTCTTTGTATTTGAACCAGCCCCTGCTGCTGATATAGCAGGACTTTCTCTTTCTTCATCTCTCCCATTGCTTGTGGTAGTAACGATCATTTTTAGCAACGATGCGTACTGATCACTGTGGTCTGATCCTTGAAGTTATATAACCGAGCAACTATCCATGCGTCCAATCCAACGCAGTCACGAGAAAATATTGGGGTTATCGATGCCTTTTAGTGGAGTTTTATTCAGGGGTGAGTTATAACACCCCAGTTTTTTTATTGTTTCGCTCTTTGTATGGCTATTTGCCCCGCTCCGCAGAATGGGTGGGTCTTTCTTGGGGGGACTGGGGCCGGACTTATGCTTTTTTCGATTGCCAGGTAGAATGGACCCAGGCCGAGCAAAGTCTACCATATTAATACGAAGTGGATTATTATGGCGAATAAGAAATGAATTTTTATTTGATACTTGTGTATATATTTATGTATTTGTTCTGATCTATTGGAAGACCTAACGACCCATCCAGCCGCCATCAACACAAAGCATTTCACCACTAACGTAGTTGGATGCTCTAGAGGCTAAAAACACAACAGGGCCTTTGAAATCTTCTGGATAACCCCACCTGGCTGCAGGAATCCGTTCAAGAATTTGTTTACTTCTCTCCTGATCAGCTATCAAGGCCTCATTCATATCAGTAGTAATATAACCAGGTGCAACACCATTTACATTAACACCTCTAGAAGACCACTGGTTGGAAAGAGCCTTAGTTAGAGTTAAAATACCTCCCTTAGCAGCAGCATAAGCTGGAACATTGATTCCACCTTGGAAACAGCACACAGAACCAATATTGATGATTTTACCTCTACATCCACTGTCATCTGGTTCTTGTTTAAGCATATGCGCACCAACATCTCTACTAATAGTCCATGACGACGTCAAATTAACTTGGATTACATCGTCCCAATCTTGGTCAGTAAACTCTTCAGCTGCTCTTCTCCTTTGAATTCCGGCACAATTAACCAAGATATGGATTCTAGGAACTAAAGCAAGAGCTTGAGTAACCACGTTCCCAACACCTTCTCTTTTTGATAAATCTGCAGTGACAATATGAACTTTTCTTCCCAATTTCTCGATGGTCTGCTTGGTCTTCAAATTTGAATGGTCTCTTTGAACAAGAATAACATCAGCACCAGTCTCAGCAAGGCCAATTGCTATACCTGAACCGATTCCTCGTGTAGCACCTGTAACCAAGGCTGTTTTACCTTCTAAACTGAACGCACTACTACTACCCATGATGAAAAGATTTTGTTGAATAATTAATGAATAATTAATTAACCAACAACATAGCTTCACTTATCCATGATCTTGTGTGTTTATAAGTAGCTGTCATATTACCGGGTTGATGTTTGTTGATAACCCCACAGAAACAAGTACCGGCTATAGAAAATAAATTTTGTTTCCCACTACTCGAAACTAAAACATATAGCCGGATACGGAAACCAGCACTCCTATTATAAAACTGTTACAGTAAAGCCTACAATTTTGAAGATGTGATACATTCAAGGACAATCTGAACCTATTTAAGAGAAAAGAAACCACTCAAATCATGACTGTCCAAAATATCAAAGCTAGTGTTCTATTAGGTGCCCGTGACTTACAAACAATCTCAAGAGAAATTCCAGATCCCGTGAATGGTGAAGTCCAAGTTGAAGTCAGTTCAACAACACTTTGTGGATCGGATGTGCATTACTATAATCATGGTGCTAATGGTGATTTCCGTGTACGTGAACCTCTCTCCTTAGGTCATGAATCTGCCGGTGTTATCAGATCTTTGGGGCCTGGTGTTGATGGTTTCAAAATTGGTGACAAAGTTGCCTTAGAAGTTGGGATTCCTTGTGGTAAATGCAAATATTGTCGTATAGGTCGTTATAATCTTTGCAAACAGATGAAATTTAGATCAAGCGCAAAGAATTTCCCCCATTTCCAAGGTACTTTACAAGAAAGAATCAATGTTCCAAGTGCTTGGGTTCATAAAGTTCCAGAAAATTTGAAATTGGAGCACGCTGCATTAGCTGAACCATTATCAGTGGCTATTCATGCTGCCAATAGAGCCAAAATTGAAGCTGGCTCGAAAGTTTTAGTAATGGGTGCTGGTGCAGTTGGATTATTCTCTGCCGCCGTGGCAAAAGTTTATGGGGCTACAACTGTTGTTATTGCAGATATTGCTCAAAATCGTCTTGATTTTGCAGTTGAGAATGATATTTCAACACATTCATACTTGGTTAATGCCGAAAGAGGATCAACAATTGAAGAAAAATTAAAAATTTCCAGAAAAATTGCAGACGAATTGGTAAGTATTAAGGATGGAGAAGAAGAGATCGGTGAATTTGATTACACTTTTGAATGTACAGGTGTCGAATCATGTGTTCAAACCGGTATATTCGCAACTGCCCCTGGAGGGAAACTTATGTTTGTTGGTATGGGTAATCCTGTTCAAAATCTTCATATTGGTTCTGCTGCTCTAAGAGAAGTTGATTTATTAGGAGTGTTTAGATACGCAAACGCATATCCAACAGCCCTTGAATTAATGGCCAAGGGAAAGATCCCAGCTTTAGATAAGTTCATTACTCATAAAGTGTATGGTATAGATAAAGCCTCTGAAGCATTTGCATTAGCTGGTAGGCCACAGGATGAAAATGGTCACTTAGTTGTTAAAGTGGCGATCTTGAATAAAAACTAGCTTAAGTGGTTTATGAAAAATTTTTGAATAGACATGTTATTAATCTTTGATACAATTTATAGCTTCTCTTATCCCAAAAAAAACTATATATTTAGTTGTATTCATTATTTTGCAATTAAAATTTTTAAGATGATTTGGATATCTTTAAGCTAATATATATCTAACATTCTCTACACGCAAAAGCAGTATATAAATGATCAACATTTATTTTCTTTTTTTTCAAAGATATCAATATAATTAAGTCTAAATAAGCTTATAGAGGTGGTTTGTGTGTTTTTCAAAATACACTCTCAACACCTTTCAAGAATTCGACTAACCCAATAGCACCAGGATCTGGAATTTCACTAGAGTCACCAACGTAAGAGGCTCTACCAAATTTAGCTTCAAATGAACCAGTTGACTTAGCACCTTTATCAGCAGCCCCAATAGCCTTATGTAAATCATTTGACTTGGCAAACTCTTTAACAAATGGTTCTAATGCATCAATAACAGTGGAATCACCTGGCCTAGCTCTTGTGTATTTATATAATGTCTCAAGTGCATCTTCTAAAGCTTTACCGAATACTTTACCATCTACTGGTGAACCTTTTCCAGAGTTTGTGATTATACCTTTACTTAACCCAGAAATGAAGATTGAAAAAATACCACCAGAAGTGCCACCTTGGTAAGTTTCAATCAAATCAGAAATCTTGTGTAAAGCTTCTGATAAACTTGATTTCGGAATCTTGGACAAATTATCAACGACACCAGTACCTCCAGCAACTAAGGTAGTACCACAATCACCATCGCCAACTAGAGTATCTAATTTGGTGATTAATGGTTCTGCTTTAATCACACTATCAACACCACTTTTCAAGAACTTTGAGAAATGATCAAAATCGAAAGTGCCAGCTGGTTGAACATTTTCTTCTTCATCTTTAATTAAAGATGGGTCATAAGCTGGTGCACTATCACCATGTCCTTTAACTGGCCAAGCTGGTGCATCAGTATTGGCATCCAATAAATCAATGATAGATTTGAATCCCAAGCTTGAAGCAGTAGCTTTGTTGACTTTTGTGATATTCAACAAAGTAACAGAGAACCCTTCACCGTTCAAAGCTGTCATTAAAGTACCTTGATAAATACGGACAGGAACAATACCATATTCTGATTTCAACAAATCAGTAGTGGTTTTAGTGATAGCACTCAAGATCAAATTTGAGACCCCACCCAAGTTGTTAACCAATAGCACAACTTCATCATTCTTATCAAATTGGACAAATGCACGGTCTTTATCATTTGGATCCAACAATTTTGGCAAGATCTGGTCTTTCAATAAATCTTTGGTGTGAGGAACAGGTGACAAGACTTTAACTCCAGGCTCATTATGAATACCCATACCAACTTCCAATTCGTTGTCTTTCAAAGTGCTCTCAAAATCTTGACCTGGGACTTTACAATGGTCTAAACTGGAGCCAATTGTAACCAAACTATTGTTCACAGCTTTAGCCAAAGTAGCTGCACTTTTAACGTCATGCTTGTAGTATTCAACAAATGCACCAACAATCTTGTGCACAAAGATAGTGCCTGCAATGGCTCTTCTACCAACAAGACCACCTTTAGATCTACCAACAGCGACATCATCACCAATCACAACCACTTCAGCATTAATCCCTAGTGCTCTAGCACGTTCACCAGCTAAACCAAAATGTAAGACGTCACCGGTATAGTTCTTCACGATTAATAACACACCTTGTGAAGCATTGCCCAACACTTTAACACAATTGAGAATTTGCTTTGTGGAAGGAGAGGCGAAGATTTCACCAGAGACTGCACCAGTTAGTGCACCATTACCGATAAACCCAGCATGAGCTGGTTCATGACCAGCACCACCACCTGCGACAATAGCGATATTAGATTTCTTTGGTTTACGAAAGATTACTTTATCAGATTCAATCAATGTGAGTTGTGGATTGGCAAGTACAATCCCTTGCAAAGATGTCAAAACAGGAATGTCAACTTCAAAATTCTTAACCATTATTTGTTGTGCTATAATGTAGAAACTCAATTATTCTCTTTTGGTATTATTGAGTCAATTGAGTTTTCTTAATAAAGATGAAGAAAATTGGATAAAGAAATCAAAGAGGTTATAAGTATATGCTCAAGATTTCTCCAACACGGACAATTGTTACGATGTTCACCAAGTGGTTCTCCTTCTATAGCCGCCAGCGGCTATATACCCTCTTATTCTAGACACATAATTGAAACCCATTCACTGTTAAATGTTAAGTATGTAAATGTGGCTAAAGATCCAGTACAAAGATCCTGGATATCAATATCACCACCAGCCCGGTTATACAAAAACCTCCAGTATAAACGCATTTTCGGGAAACCCCACAGAAACTGGGCTAACCCAATTTGTATGTGGCATTCATTAATCACAATATCAAGCTTATTAATAACCGTTTCAAACAAAACTCATTATTTATATAAACCTCTTCAAATTCTTTAAATAATAATGAGTAAAAGTATCTGTTTTGTTTAAGAAATCACAAATCATAACACAAAACCGAGAAATAACATGTCTGCAAAAGCTAACGTCCTCGGGGACGGGATTTATACACCAGTCACAACTTTCTTCAAGGACAACTACGAGTTGGACTTAGACTCCCAAGTCAAGCACGCTAAACACTTGTACTCTGATGGTATCAGTGGTTTGTTGCTCTCAGGTTCTCTTGGTGAATCTATCCATCTCAGCCCTGAAGAGCGTGTCAAGCTAGTTTCTGCTGTTCGTGAAGCTATACCGGATAGAAATTTTACCATTGTCTCTGGTATGCCGCACACAAACATTGCTGATGCTTTAAAAGAAATTGAGCTTGTTAGACAAGCTGGTGGTAACTTCGCTATTTTACATGTCCCAGGTTTTTACGGAACCAAATTGACTCACCAACAAGGTATCATTGATTATTTCCATGCAATTGCTGATAAAACCACATTACCATTTTTAATTTACCATTATCCTGGTGTTAGCAATGGTCTTGAAGTTGCACCAGAAACATTTGAAGTCTTGGCCAAGCATCCAAAGATTGTTGGTGTAAAGTTGACCCATTTCAATTTGGATAATTACATCTTGCTTACTGCCCAAAGAGCTCGAAACTTAGAAAACAATTTCAAACCATTTACTGGATTGGGTCAAATATTAATTCCTGCATTATCTGTTGGTGCTTTTGGTGCCATTGATGGCCTATCTGGTATCTTCCCAAAAGTTATGGTAAGATTGTTCCAGTTGTTCAAGTCAGGTAAACATGATGAAGCCTTGAAATTGCAATATTTGGTTACCAGAGCCGATAAAATGATTTTTGATTTGAATCTTGCCGGTGTTAAACATGCCTTATATCACTTGTATGGTTATGGGAGTAACAAGATTAGTGGAAGACCACCATTCAACAACATCATTGATGAAGCCACTTGGGCCAAGTATGATCTAGATTTCAAAAAATTAACAGCCATCGAATCTACATTATGAGCAGGTGATCTTAATTAGGAGATATATCTTGATAAGTATATTGACTGGTGCCAAATATATCAGTAATAATTGATTATTAAAAGCGTAGTTTCTTTTTTTGACTTAACGAACAACCCTTTGTAGCCAAGATCTTCATGAATTTCATATTTTTTTGAACTTTAAAAAAAGTCTGCTATATGTTCAGAAAAAAGTTGCTAAGATCATATCGTTATATCATATTGTATTCTCTATGTATGGTATATGGTATCTGTAAAACATAACACTAAATTAAAGTTCATAGCTGATGTCGGTTGGGTATATAGTTAATATCTATTTTACATCGAGCTGTTTTGCAATATTATAGTACACGAGATATTACCTTAATAACTTATATACACATCATTCACCCTATTATGTGATTGGGATACTATTCATATTATCAGTATTACCTTGATTATGATATGAACTACTATGAAATATAAAGTGGGAGAATAATAATTGTAATTTATTATTGGTATTTACAAAAATTTTATAATACTTATAATTTTTTTAAAAATTAAAAATATGATTATATCAAATGCATTTTTTTATCAATATATTCAATATTTGAAACTTCAGATTACTTAATACAATTCCCCACAAGGCCTCTAACTAATGGTTCATCATACAAGAATTTACAAGAATTGTTGACTAATACAGTTCCGGCTTTGAGATTACCGATAGCGACATGCCCGGCAACCAAAACTTTAAACTTTTTGTGGGGTAAAAAACAAACAAAGCTCTCGATATAGCCGGACTCTCCTCCAAGTTCTAACACATAGCCATAAATATCTCTAATGGTGGTCCTGATTACCGAGTGGGCTTTGTACCAATTGTGTATCACAAAAAAACGGTGGTATATAATCATATAGATGGCTCATTAATAACATATTCGTCCCATCCTCTTGTTTAGAAATTACCATAAAACAAGCAATTTCAAAGAAAAAATGTCCACCAATATTATCAAGATTGAAACATTCAGAGTTCCTCCAAGGTGGCTCTTTGTAAGAGTTGAAACCGAAGATGGAATTGTCGGTTGGGGTGAAGGTACTTTAGAAGGTCATACTGAAGCCGTTGAAGGTGCTTTTGAAGATTTGAGAGAACGTTTCATCGGCTGGGATTCAAACAACATTGAAGAGATTTGGCAAAAAGCTTATCGGCAAAGATTTTACCGTGGAGGACCAGTTTTGATGTCTGCTCTTTCAGGACTAGATATTGCCTTGTGGGATATCAAAGGTAAAAGATTAGGTGTTCCTGTTTATGAATTATTAGGTGGGAAAGTTAGAGATCGTGTTCAAGTTTATGGCTGGATTGGTGGTGATAGACCTACCAATGTCCAATCTGCAGCTACTGAAAGAGTGAAACAAGGCTTCACAGCTGTTAAGATGAATGCTACTGAATCAATTGGCTGGATCGATTCAGCTTCCAAACTCAAGGATACTGTGGAACGTTTAAGATTAGTGAAAGAAACTGGGATCGATGCAGGTCTTGATTTTCATGGAAGATTACACAAGGGAATGGCTAAACAATTGGCAAAACTTTTAGAACCTCATGAACCTTTATTCATCGAAGAACCATTGTTACCTGAAAATGTCGATGGATTCAAACATTTGTATGGTCTTACTACAGTTCCAATTGCCACCGGTGAACGGTTATATACCCGTTGGGACGTCAAACCATATCTTGAAGATGGGTGCATCGATATCATCCAACCGGATATTGCACATGCCGGTGGGATTTCAGAAACTAAAAAAATTGCATTGTTAGCCGAAGTCTACGATGTTGCAGTGGCTCCACACTGTCCTCTTGGTCCCATTGCATTAGCTGCCTCTCTTCATATTGATTTGACTTCAATCAATTTCTCAATCCAAGAGATGAGTATTGGTATGCACTACAACAAGATAGCTAGTGGTGGAAAATTTGATTTACTCAGTTATGTTAATAACCCCGAAGTATTTGACGTTAATAATGGTTTCATCGAAGCTTTTACAAAACCAGGTTTAGGTATTGAAGTTAATGAAGATTTGATAAGAAAAGTATCAAAGGATGAAAAAGCTTGGAGAAATCCTCAATTCGTTGGCCGAGATGGAGGTATCCGCGAATGGTGAACTTATATGATTGTATAGATTATAATATTTTTAATTGATTTTTATGATAATTATTATTGATCCCAATGTTAGCTTGTTATGTGTAACTTGTGTTTTCTCTTTGATCCTCTAACCATTACATAGCTGAACTTCATAACCAACTTGTATGCTCACAAGATCCTTGAAACAACTTGCTAGGATCAACCAGACCTAATGGTTTAATTTATCATATCATGCCTGTTTTGCTCAACAAGTCAGAGTGAAGAATTCTACAAAAAAAAAAAATAAAAACACAAGAAATACAATATTTATTAATATAAATCAGTTATTTATAAGACCATAATCACAGATTAGTTCTTTTCTTTTTGCTTTTCTATTGAATATCTCTTCAAATCACCAGTTTCTTGTTCAGCAACAATTTGTAAAGCTGTAATTCTGGTGTTGAATCTAGCAGCTGAAAGGTTACCAACAATGTAGTACACTCTCGGAATACCACAGTCACGGCAAATACTTCTTAGTTCACCTTCAGTATCAAGACCCCAAACAGGTTTCAATTTCTCAGCATAAGTTGGACCAAGAATACCTTTAACAGTGTCTTTGAACCCAGTGTAACCAGTAGCAAAGACAATAACATCGAATTCAGCTGAAGTGCCGTCTTTATAAACGACACCTTTTGGAGTGAAGTAATCAATTTCACCTTGTTTAACTTTAATATCACCATCAATGATTTTTTGAGAAGCACCAGTATCGAAATAATAACCACCAGCTTTTTGAAGAGCTGACATCAAGAAACCTGAATCATCTTCACCTTTGGTAGTTTTGAAACCAGCTTTGGCAAGACCGGCTAATAGGTCAGCATCTTCCTTTTCAATAATTTTCATCAATTTTTGATGGTAAAGCTTAGCAACATATTTAGGAATACTTTCACCTCCTAAATCAGCAGTGGTGGTATCAGGTCCACCTTCGCGATAACCACCTGTGACAATTGGCATACCTTTTTTAACACTCATGACGAAAGCCGGTGAACGTTGCAACATAGTGATTTCAACACCATTATTGGCAAAATCAGCAGAGATATCATGAGCAGAAGTACAAGCACCGACAACTAGAGCTTTCTTACCTTTCCAATCAGCACCAGATCCATGACCAGATGAATGAGTGATTTTACCTTGGAAAGTTTCTTGACCTTTGAAAGGTAGTGGTAATTTTGGATGACCACCACCAAGCCCAGTAGCTAAAACAACATGAGAGATAGAATCAAATTTGTATTTTTGACCATTACGATCGATTGACACAGTCCAAGTGTTTGTTGATTCGTTGAAGTGAGTTTCAGAGGAAATAACTTCAGAAGAGTTCCAAACATTCAATTCAAGAACATCAACGTAATGTTCCAACCAGTTAGCCAACTTACCAGACGGAGTAAAGATTGGCCAAGTTGATGGGAATGGCAAGTAGGATAAATGATTTGCCCAAACAGGATCATGTAAAGACAAAGACTTGTAACGTAGACGCCAGTTATCACCAGTTCTTTGGTTCTTATCAATAACCAAGACCTCCACACCAAGTGCTTTAAGATGTGCAGCAGCTTGTAGCCCGTTATGACCACCACCAACAATGATGACTGATGGTTTAGAATTACTGACTTCTTCTTCTCTGATTTCATCATAGGATTGCTCGGTGTTGTGTTTACCCCTTAATCTGTTTGCACCTTCCAAGAATGGACGACCATGAATACCATCAAGCGCAGTGAACAAGGAGAAAGCTCTAGTTTTACCATCGGTATCTTGAATCAACTTGAAAATACCAATACCTGGACCTAATTTAGCATCGAATTTGAAGAATGATTCAATAAAGAAATAATCTGGGAATGGGTTTTGCAAAGTTGGTGGTCTAGAGTCATCTAATCTTATATTGGAAATACTGTTTGGAGTTAAAATATCTTTAGCAGCTTGACGAATGTTTGGTTTAGCAATGGAACGGAAGTCATTTGTGAAAGAGATAACATCTCTCCAAAACCCTTGAGCTGAGATCAAATCATCAAATTTTTCGTGATCAGCAGTCTTAGCAGCGTCTTGGAATTTTGCAATCCAAGCAGATGCTACTTCAAGAGGAGTTTTTTTAAGAGTAGGACCACTAGGCAAGGTGTCAGGTCTGACAATTTCAACGTATTTAGACGTAGTCATTATGAACTATTGATATTATTGATATTGATATATCTGATGATGATGATAATAAAACTAAAAAGTGAAAATGAAGAGATTTTGAACCATCTTTCCTGGATTTATATACCATTCACTTTAAGTGTGTTTTTCATGATAACAAAGACCATACGGTTATACACCGAATCTTTTCAGTTTCTGTTGTTGCATCTATGCAGTGGTGCATCTTTTACTTCAGACTTCGGTTATAGATTTTTCTTATTTCGAGTTGGGATTGAACTCCGGCAATCGCTTTTTGCGGTAAAGCGCACACACTTGGGAATTTGTTATTGTGGAGTTGGTTTAACTGTGGGTAAAAACATTGTTGGGAAATGTGTTGTAAAATGTGAGTTAAAAAAAATGCTGATCTATAGCCAGTAAACAATGTGCCTTGTGTACGGCAATAACAATAACCGAGTGTGAGTTATTCACAGGCTCATCATGAACGAGACCCCAGTTTAGCATGGTATAAAATAGATCAGAAATCATTCCACGAAACAACTTTAAATACACAACCCCAAAGATATCATCAACAGCTACTAGTAAAACCAAAAAAAAAGCTTTTAACACAAAATGAAAATTGAAGGAAACACATTTATCATCACCGGTGGTCTTGGTGGTATTGGTAGTGAAGTCGCCGCAGGTATTGTCGAAAATGGTGGGAAAGTTGGTATTTTCGATATTCTAGACACCAAAGTTGGTAACGAAAGAATAGCCACTTACGGTGACAAGGCTCATTATTCTAAAGTTGATATTTCTAGCTCAGAAGACGTGAAGAAAGCTGTTGCTGAAGTTATTGAGAGATTGGGCAACTTGAAAGGTGTTGTCCATTTAGCTGCCGTCTCAATAAAGAGAAAATACACCAATGATTTAGCTGATTCTATTGAAGATTTCCAAAAAATGTGGAAAATTAACACTTTCGGTACTTTTGTCGTTGATGCCCATGTTGCAGATGCTATCAACAAACCTTTGAACCATCCAAACAGCGATGATAAGCACGCTGATTTCTGGACCAGTGATGAAGAAAGAGGTGTCATTATCAACTTCGGCTCAGCTGCTGCTCATGGGTTATACTCAAGAACTTTATGTTATGGTCCTTTGAAATTGGCTGTTAATGGTATTTCAAGAACTCTTTCAGATTTCCTTGGTCCATCAGGTATTAGAGTCAACACTATCTCACCATCAATTGTTATGACCGCTATGAATGCCAAATTGGGAGATTATTTCCAAGATGATTTAACTTCTCATGCAGCCTTTCCTCGTGTCCCAGTTCCGGCTAGTGAAATCTTTAGAGCTGTTAAATTCTTGATTGAAAGCAAATGGATCAATGGTGAAGATATCCGTATTGATGGTGCTTGGAGATTAGTTGTTAACAGACCTAAGGGTGAAACAGATGCCAGAGCATTGGCCCCAGGTTTAGAATAAGCTTATCTTGACTGATTTCAAGTGTATATGACTATAAACAAAGAATATAAAACGAAATTTGATTATCTTGAAGGTGGTGTAGAATTATTCTTATCCATTTATAAAACTATAGAATTGTATCCAATTAATGAAGATCACCAGAATTCAAATAAACGTTATTCGGTATTGTTATTCGGTATTTTCATCTTTGTAGTAAATTTAGGTTTATTTATTAACAAGATCTATTTTACCGAAGAGCTTTAAAAGTCGGATAGAGAATCTACTTGGCTCAAAGTATTATTTGGATGAATAAATCATTTTTAAGGGCTATACAGAGATCAATCAGATGAATCAAAGATAACAACAGGATCCCAATTTGGATTAACAAATCTTTGATACCCACCTTTCTTTTCGGCAAACCCATTCAAAAATTCACCATCTTCATCTTTTAAATCAACAATTTGATAGTTTGTATATATTCTTGATGGTTTAACAGATTTAGCCAAAACAATAGTACCTCTCCAAATCGCCCATGAAATCAAGATTGTTACAGTAGAAACACCATATTTATCAGCAACAGCTTGAATATCGGCATCTTTTAATAATGGCGAATTTGCAGAACCTAATGGAGAATATGCCTCAACAACCAAGTTATGCGATTTGGCGTATTGTAATAATTTGTTTTGAGGCAAATAAGGGTGTAATTCAACTTGTAACACAGCTGGTTTAATTTTTGAGTCAAGTTTAAATAGCTCTTCCAATTTAGCAATGGTTGTATTACAAACGCCAATTGCTTTAGTATAACCCTTTTCCACTAATGGTTCTAATAATTGATAAGTCTTGGTAAATGGCCAATTTTCCACAATATCTCTTGAACCATCAGGTTTTATCGGGACAATTGGATGATTCCCATTTGGATTCAATGCAACTGGCCAATGTATCAAGTATAAATCAACATAATCGAGTTGAAGCTTGTTTAAAGAAGTCTTGATAGCTCTTTCTGGATCATTATGATCTGCTGACCATAATTTTGTAGTGACAAATATCTCTTCTCTAGCAATACCTGAATCTTTGATTGCACGACCAATTGGCTCTTCATTACCATAAGCAGTAGCAGTATCAATATGTCTATAACCAGTCTTTAAAGCATGTAACACAGAGTTATAAACTTCTTCATCAGTAGCTTGCCAAGTACCTAGGGCAAGTGCTGGGATAGTTGCACCAGTGGTGAGCTGATAAGTATTTGTAGCCTTATGAGTATTAACCATTGTGTTTCTTTTCGTTCTTTTTGTTCTTTTTGTTTCAAAGCTGTGTGTTCTATGTTATCTCAAAGCCCAACTTAGTCCAAGAAGAGTGGAGAAGGATATTGGCCATGTTTTAAATCATGTTAATGGTTCTTGTTGATTGTTAATAGCATTGTTTCATCATGCATAACCGGCTACAAGGGCTTCATTTTGAAATTTTTTTTGTTTGTGGGGTACAATTTCAATAGCCGGAGGATTGTTATTGTTGTACGTTCAGTACCCGGTGATGTGGCTATAATATCCCATAAAATTGAACCAAACACGTCTATCTAATCATTTCCTTGCTGAATAAATGGATCCATGGCTACATAAAAGTCCGAATACTAGTTATCATTCTTTTTTCCACTATTTTACATGCTATACCACTTTACTATATTTTTTGTAACTGTTTTTGTTTTTATTTTGGATTAACGTGATAACCACCGTACCTCTCTATTGACTAAATATTCCTTCTCAAAATACCTTTGTAAATTACCTCTAATAGTTGGCTTTTGTCACTTGTGATATAATACTAAAAGTATTTGATTTACTAATAAGATGTTAAGTTGTGAAATATTCCTACAAATATAGTTTCATTCCGTTAATTTTCAAATATATAAGAATACCTAAAATTGTTAAAACAGAACAACACCTAACGAGAACAGACTTTGTACTAAAAATTAAAATGAAAAAAAAAACCGAACTGATCATCTATAGGAAAACGTCCAACAATTTTGAATCTTGAAGTCTCCAATGTGTACTTTAAGTTGTTAATTAAGTAATAGTCGTTTTGGTTACGATTTCTGTTTCTCCTGTTCCTTAAAACAGACCGTTTCACAACCTATAAACTTGTAAAGTAGCATCTCCTGTGATCAGCTTAACAAGATAACAGCAAAACTTTAGTTGAGTGAATCACAATACAGAAAATCATTGTACCCGTAATTTAATATAAGAAATTATATTAAGCAGAAATCAAACAATATCTCTTGATATCAAATTCATTAAATTCTACTTTAATGAGTATTAGAGATCTGTTTTAATATAGATTCTTATATTAAATTCGGGCACAATTCTTAATTGTATTGTGATTCGCTCGACTAAACAATTCTAAATATTTGATGCTAAATCAAATATACTTTATACTTTGAAGTTAAATAATAATTTGGATTCTTTTTCAACAAAGGTGGGTTTGTTAATGAGTTCATCTTGAGATTAACTATTCCATTGCTCAATTCTTCACATCACGTCTAAGGTGTCTGTTGTCTCTGTCATCGCATCGATATGTTCTCCTTTAGTATTTACATGTGTATTGATCATTTTATTTGCAACAGTTAGAAATATCGTATTAATATCACGTGCTTACACCCGGATATCTTATCCTAACCTAGAATACCAACAATTAGTATGTCATTAATTTTGGGCACTGAATGTTCGAAGCAGCTTGGTAATGAACACTTTTTGAGAACTAATAAAACACCTAGTATGTAATATAGTTTCTCTGCTAATATATTATCCACTTTTAATATTGTAATAATATGGGAAATAGAATATGATATTATTGAACTGTTTCATTCCATAGTGCACCTTATAAAACCAGCTATTTTTAATTGCTTACTACAAACAACTGGACTGTTATGTCCATAAACTAATATTAGTATAATTTTGCTTCCAGAAACAAATTAATCATCTATCTTCAACAGTTATCATACAAATATAAACTACTTCAGGATATTCAATGTTATTTAGCGGCGTTTGTTTGTAAGAAAGTATTTTCCAAAACTAAACTGCAAGCTACTGGCTTAATTTAGGATAGTGGTTATAAAATATTCAAAATATTCTGGCTATTTCTATTTCCATTCCATACTGATCGCTTTCGGTGTATCAATATTGATGATCTCTTGTTGATTAACACTTCCAGGTCGATAATTTTAGTAATTTGAATTGTCTGGCGCTATTATTTTGGTTTTAATAAAATGACTTATAAATAAAAATTTAGTCTCTTCTTCATATTAGAAAAGAGATTTTACCTGGACACTTAATTTTTATCGCAGCAACTTTATTATTTCGGAATTCGTACATTACTTCAGAAAAAAGTCGCAGCGATAAGCGTTTTCCTGATTATAGATAAGGATATCCCTGCGTATAAATCTCTTCCTTGTAAAAATTTTTGTTCAAGCCGTTGTTATCAACTGTAATCAATTTAATAACACTTGTGAAATGTGGTTAGTAGAGCTCTTCACGCTTTAATTTAAATAAGCAGACTCTTGACAGGATTTTTTGTTAACCTTTTGTTCTGTGCACCTTGAAACTTTAATTCAAGTCATATAACAGTTTCAAAACCAAGATTGGCATTCAATAATAAATCTTTTAATATGTTACATTCAAGCAGAACATGACTCAACAAATAAAATGGTTGAAGAAAGCTACAGTTTATCAAATCTGACCAGCTTCCCTTAAGGGCTCTAATAGTGGTGGTATTGGTGATAATCAGGGTATATTTCCACATTAGGCTATATTCCGAATTTAGGTGTTGAAGTTATTTGGTTGTCTCCAATATTTGATTAACCACAACGGGATATGGGATATAATGTCTCAGATTACACAACAGTTCATCCCAAATATGGTGACTTGAATGCTATGGACGAATTGATTGAAGGTTGACATTCCCAAGGAATAAAATTGATCTTAGATTTAAGTGATGATACGACATAATGCGAAAACTAATTTGGATATACATAACTAAATCACGAGAGAATAAACTGATAGAGAACTGGCCAAAATTCATAAAAATGTGTGGAATATAATTGTAAATAGAATATCAATTTCAGTTTGGAAATGTTAGTCTTAAATCTATACTCCATGCTGAACTCATAAACAGTAGGATTTGCCATATAATCATTTAATTTATCAGGTAATAACTCCAAAATATTATTCCTCATTTTTTGCTGAATATCCTTGAGGTCTCGTCTTCCTTTATTTTGAGCATGCTATACCTGGCTTTAAAGAATTTGAATATCTATCATCATAATCGCATAGTATAACCTTTTATTTATTATTTCCTCTTATTTCTTTTCTTTCTTATTTTTTTCTCTATTTTTTTCATACTTTATTAGTTTCTCTCATTTTTTATCATTATTAATTTATTTTTTTATATATTTCATCAATACAATTATTATATCTATTAATTATACTTTATCTAATACTCAATTTATATAATTAAAAATTTTTCAATTTGGTTTTAAAGTATTATTCAATATCTTTTAAATAAGTAGCTGTATTGATAACAGCTTTAGTTAACTACAGTCGTATAAACTTTGTAGAAAAAGGATTAACAATCTTTTCCTTTACTATAATCAAAGGTGTACCTTGAATTTAACAAATTAATAGACCTTCGTGTTTTATTCTTACTTACGTTATGTAATTTATAATCTAATTTATGGGATAGTTTTAATTCTTTTGCTTTCGCTTGCCTATTTATTGTTTTATCTCAACAATATCACACAAATAAAAAAATCCTGTATATAGATAATCTACATGCATATTGCAACCACTGTTCGTCTTAGTGGTAGTATTTTCTTTTTTATTTACCAGGATTTTTCTTTCGTTAACTTAGAATCGGATCTTAAATATTGACCTGATCTTTGTTCAATCTCATAAGTGTTGGAAAGATAAATAGTCATGAGTACGAAAATGAACTTGAAGGAGTGCATCAATTAGTTCCTAAAAGGTAATATGACAATCCTTTTCTTCTAACAATTATTAAAGATATAAATGGATTTCAACCTGATATTCAATTACAATCAAGAGAGGTAGTTTAGTAAAAAGATAATATGTTTAATGTGTTAAATATCTAAAATATAATAATACTATATCAATAAAAAAAATTGCGAAAATTTATGAATTAGGTTAAAAGTTACACTATTTTGGTAATTTAATAAAATATGAAAATTCCACTTAAGTATTCATTTACATTTCAATATTTATTAGTTTTTTTCACTTATAATACCAAAAGGTAAAAAAATCACGATTTTAGAAATTGAATGGAGATCTAGGATTTTAAGTGATTGTGGAGTATAATCAGATATGTTATTTTCATTTTTTTACCAATGAAATCCAAAAATACAGTGCATTCATTTTTAACGCATATTATCGACTCTAAACCCTTTATATTATAGGCTCATGCTTCCAACTAAAAATTCTTCCTACCAGAATTGAAAAATTTTGTGCATTTGGTGAGGTTAACAAATGGCTGAAAATATGAAAGTTTTAATTATGTTGTATAAATAATTCTCTCCTCATATATCTGCCATAATATATGAGGCCATATTTGATACCTCATATTCATTATTTCGTATCTTATTAATAAACGACACATACATGCTCAAATCATGTATCATAATATTTTTAAAGAAGTGTCTTATTTTATATAGTAGATAATAGGTTTATTTTTTATTAACTCCATTAATTATCTAAGAAATCCTCATTTCAGGCTCATATAACTTTAGTATAATATCAGAAATTTGAAAAGAAAACTATAAATGCAATCTTTAATCTATTTTAATTTGAAAATTAAATTTACTACTGATAATTTAGGTTATATAAGGGAGATAATATTTCTACCACCTTTTTAGAAGATATCAAGAAATCTGATAAAATAATAGAAATGAATGAACTTATAACGAAAAGATTTTCTAACCCATCTTTAAATTTTGAAGCTGATGGATATATTTAAAAGTTTTTAAAACTTTCAAATGAAGCAAAAAATGGTAGAAGAAAGGAAAAAAGTGTGTATTTGATGGAAGGTTTAAAAACTTATCCAAAAGTTGCTTTCTAGTCTGCTTTATTGTCTTCTAGTCTTATAAAATGTTACAATAAAAATCTTTTAAACACATTATTTGTATTTGCAGAATTTTAAAAGAAGTATGGTAAATGGCATGAAAGTGAAAAAGTTTATGTTGTTTCTCCTCATTGGCAAACTATTTTAGGTATATGTACTAACTTTGGTGAAATAATTAGTTTATATGCTGCAGATATTATTGTAGATAGCACTGGATATAGATATACATTAATTAGATCATTGTTCTTGATTGTATATTTTATTTTTATTGTTTTCTCTATAAGTATTAAAAATGTTAGTAGCAGGTAAATTATTTTTAGGACTACTATGGGGTGCTTTCCAAACTTTGACAATAATAGATGCATCCAAACTTCGCTAATTAATATTAAGGCTTTATTTAACTACTTATGTCAATATGTGTTGAATATTTGATCAAGTAATTTCTTCAGGTATTCTTAAAGAATCAGAAGAAAATGTACATGGCTATGCGTACCAAATTCTGTTTGAAATTCAATAGGTTTAGCCTGTCCCAATAGCGATAGGTCTTTTCTTAGATTCCAAGTCACCTTGATGGTTAGTTAGAAAAGGAAAAGATGAAAGAGCTAAAAATTTTTTTGAATAGACCTATGAGTGAAAATCCTAATGTTCTTGATAAATCGGTTATTACTGATATAATGATCAAAAAATGAAAATTACCATCAAGACAAAAAGATATGAAACAAGAGGAACTACATACTTTGATTATTTTAAAAAGGAAAACCCAGAAGAACAAGAGTTGTAGGTCTTGTTTGGGTAATAAAAATTTTGTCAGTATTGGCTATTATGAGTTATTCTACAGTCTTTTATAAATATGCAGGTTTATCTTCAAATAATGGATTTACTTTTAGTATCATACAATATATTTTAGGTATTCTTGGTGTTATTACTGCTTGGCTACTATCAAAAAAATTTGATAGATTTGATACCTACTTTAGAAGCTTAATCATTTAGTTCATTATTCTGATATTAATTGGTTTTCTTGGATATTCAAATTCTTCAGGAGCTAGATGAAGTATTAGTAAATTACTATTGATATTTACGGATATGTATAATTCCTCAGTTAGTCCTGTTTGTTACTATTTAGTTACTTAAATACTACCCACACTTTTAAGGGCTAATATAGTTGCTCTTACAAGAAATTTTCATAATATTGCTGGTATATTTAATTCTCTTAGAGCATAATATATGTTTAATGCAACTGAATGAGATTAAAACGCAAGGATATGTTCCTTTAAGCTGGTATATGCTATATCATATTTTTGGTATTGATTTGAATTGCGTAAACAAAAAGTAAAATATTTACTGAAATTTATGCATTTAAAAATGGTTTCAAGGCCGGGAACTTCAGCAAAGTTAAAACCGATGCCTTTGATACTGGTAGAATAATAGAAAAGCTTGGCCAAGGTGGTATTAAGAACTTTTTTGAGAAAGAAGAGCATTTTATTTCGGAGAAAAATATATAGTTTTAATATATGATGTATATTTTAAATAATTTAGTATCTTTATTAATTATACTAGCTATCTTAGTAAATTAGTAATTCTACTAATTCTTTTTTAATAATAATTATTTATTCTTCAAAAATACCGACCAGGATACTTGCTCAATTCTTTAAAATAACTAGAAATAGTTGAAAATCCTTCAATTATACATGATAATTCAATTGATAAAATGCTATAATTAAATTCAGAAGACAATTTTCCTCTTGAACAAAAGAATTTAGGCTCTAATCTGCTTTTATTGTTTATTCAAATATGTTAAAAATACCTGGTGTTAATATTTTCTTCATTTAAGAATCTATTGATATTATCCTATTTATTTGAAATTTTTGTTCAGTAGAATAAAACATGATTTAACTCACAATATCACATTAATATTCAAACCCTGAGTTGTTACTAAAATCCTTTACTTCTATTCTCATCTGAATTTTCAACATAATCTATATACATTTAACAGTTATAAAAAGTTGGTAATACGCTTCTAATATTTTCTGGAATTATACTCTTAATGGAAAATTATTCAAAGCTGCTAAAATTATTTTGTCTAAACTTTCATTCGATGCATATATACAATTTATAATATGTAAATATTGGATTTACAAGCCTTGTTCAAGATATAGTATTAAAAATTTTTTAATTTTTTAATTTTTAACTTTTATTACCAATAGTACTTCAAGGGTTTTATTTTTGTTATTGTCAAAATCCATATTTTGTATTGTATTTCCACTTTTAACCTATACTTGAGAAAAAAATATTTATATTTAACTGCAAAAATTCTATTATCAATAGGATTGGAAAGTTATTAACTGCTTCTCAGTTTCATCAATAGTTGAACAAAGAAATATTGAAGATAAAGTTGTCATTATAATACTCATCTTCTATGTATGTGATTTATACTATTTAATATGAATCTTCTGTTGTTTAGTATGAATATTTCGGGCTCGAAAATCTAGACAATTTTCTATAGATATTGAAAATTTTGAACCAGTAATATGAGTTAGAAGAAGAAAAACTATATGATAACCAAATACAGTTTAAGTTACTTACATTAATAATCTTGAAATTCAGATACTCTACCTACCAACTTTCTTATCTATTATAATATAACACTCTTATATAAAGAAATATTTATGATTTAGTATATGAGATTGAGTATAAAATATATGATGTAATAAAAAATATAGAGAATTATTAATTAAAACTTCATATTTTGAAGTGTTAAAATTATTTGATAATCAAACAGTCTAGAAATATTTCTTTAAATTTGTGAAAATGGTCATGTCAAACATGAAATTTGCTGGAGAGAAATTTTCTCTTTATTTCCGATATTCACTAACTTCACTCTCTTCAGGAACAATTGTCGGTATACTAATTCCTGGTTATAATTTGATATAAAAAAAGAAAAAGCTCCATATTTTATTAAGAATTGAATGAAATCATAATGGCTAACTTATTATTTACTTAGACTTATATATTATCACAAAGTAAAAAAATAAGTTTATTATGAATGCAACTAACCATAATGCTAGTTTATAGAAGTTAGTTATCCAAGATAATATGCTTTATAACTTGACAGATTACATAACTAATGTAATTAAAAAAAATTGAGAAGAAGAGAGCAAAAAAGAGGAATTGTATTAGTCTTGACCTCCTAAAAAGTGTTAGAACAATACAATATAGAAAGAATTCAACATTTATAGAACATAAAGTAAATAATAATTCTGATTCTAAATATGATTATGACTATGGTTCATTTTCTGGAAGTAATATTTACTCTGACTCTAATTCTGATGACTATTATTATTCTGATGAGGAAGATGAAAATGAAGTTCCCCATAAAATTGCTACTGTGTTAATATTTGGGGAAACTTATAATCAATTACAATCAATTGGTTTATCAGAAAATAAAGATGAAGAAGTATATAAACAGAAATATGAAGTAGTAAAAGCAAAGCTTGAAATTCAAAGTTTAGTAAATTACATTTCATTAACAGAGAACGATAACTTTATCAATAATTCAAATTATATCCAAACATCTAAGCACAAAATCTATACTATGTAAATATTGCAACTGAAAATAAATCTATTTCTATATTAGGCTCAAATTCATGTTAGATCAAGCTACTTTTATTAAAAGATAATCAGCAAAATTATGAGGATTTTTTATTAAGCAGTTGAGTCTTAAAGAGTCTCTAAGTTTTTATTTATAAACCTACGGATTCATGATTACATTTTTAGCATTTATTTTATATTCATACAGTTGATAGCACGAAAAGTCTCATGATTCATTGTAAATACTTTTTAAATTTGAAGCTTGGGGAAAGAAGTCACTAAATTAACTCAATAATATGGTTAAATAAAGCCTTTTTATCTATTTTAGGTTAAAAAGAACATAATAATATTTCTAATATTAGTTGCTTACATGTTTAATCAGATTAAATTAATAGTATGAATTTATCAGTATTTATCTTAATGAATCTGATATTTTTTTCGCAACCCTTATTCCTAAATAATAGAAATCTGAAACTTAAGTATTATAAATAATGGTGCCAGAAGTATCTGTATGATCTAGATCATATAAGAACATATCAATACTGCATATACTATATAAATTATTTATTTTACGTAATGATATTGGTGGTTATTTATGTGTATAGTGTGGAAAGAAAAAGCTCATATAAATTGTATGAGAATCAATTGTATGCTATTCCATTTTTAACTAATACAGGATTACTATTATTTACATGGACGTAATTAATTCCTCATACGTATCACAAGGAATTCTTCCTATTAGAAAACAAATATATAAACCCCAATAAGCCACAGAATTTTTAACTATTTCTTTAATTATCTAATAAATAGCTAAATATATTCCTTATATATAATAATTAATTTGATTATTTTAATTATTTAATCATAATGAGCTATTGTTTTGAATACTCGGATATACTTACATGATTATTTATGAATTAGTCACATGTATAAAAAAAGCATTGACCATACATACTTTCTATATAACATAATATTGCAAGATATCTATCTAATTTTCCCATTCTAAATCAAAAGTAATTTAAATTGGCTTATTATTCTGTTGACAACTCTTCTATGATTCTATGATAATTTCGCTCTTGTATGTTTATGAGCCATACTATTGTTACTATTCATAATCAATTATTTGATTTTTTACCACGTGAACTTTTAGATGAAGGTTATTACAAGGTATTACAAGGAAAATGTTTTTGTAGAAAATTTCACCAACTAAAGTTTGATCTTTTTATCAAGATATGTAGAACACACCAGGCACTCAATTTTAAAATTTCATAGATAATACCTGTCTACTTGTTCTCCTCATAAACTTCCTAATAAACTTACAGTTATTAATCCTTTAAGGTTATGATTACTAACCTAGAACAAGAGTCGTGAGAATAATCTAAATGTTATAAAGTAGATAGCTGAGCTTTTATCTATAAAGTGGTTGTAAGAATAATGCAAATATAATAATATCACGGATGGCGAGTGAATTACTAGGGAAGATATAGCTCTTAATAAGATATGTGCTCTATAAAATGTAAATACTAAAATATATTACTTCCATGGGTCAGAGAATTTTAAATATTATTATTGAGAAAACAAACTAAGAGTATAGTTCTAGTGCTGAAAGTAAAGCAGTAATGCCTATAACAACATTATTGAAATATCGACAGAATATTTAACAAAGTATTATTCAACTTCTTTATTTCTATGATTGCTTTTAAAGAATCTATAGCTTTTCTACTACGGGTAATGTGGCTTCTCTTAATTGAAAAGCAATGAAAATGTAATTATCAACCCTAATAAGTTGTAAAGAAAAAAATATAATTCAAAAGAAGGGACTAGGTCAATAATATTACTTGTTGAATATATAACTTGTGACTAACCTGAAATATCACAAAGAATATAACTATCAAAATAATAATCAATACTATTAGGTTATGAAATATACTGAATAAACCTCTAACTGAAATGAATATTAATTATTTAAGAACTTTTTGGATCATTCATTAAAAGAAGGTAGTGGTTTGATTTATAATTAGTTCTTATGGATGCTATAATCTTGTTAATGATCATAGAGAACTAACATTATTCATAAAGTGATTTGTATGTGCGTTTAGTAAAATTCTTCGTAGCATTTTTATCCAAACGGAAATATAAGTATGTTTCATTGACACAAACTGCGGATTCAACATAATGAAGTGCTTGAATATCATATGCGTATAATATCGTCTAAAATAGATATTGTTTCAAAAATTATTTCAATAAATAATAGCTTCTAACGCAGTTTAAAAATACAGTCTGAAAATCGAGACATTAGTAGACTAGATAACATTTATCAGAATAGCAAAGAATAATGGCTATTTGGTATCAAACACTTAATATTGAGTATCAAGATGGACTGTATTATCAGAAAGTTATAGCCTATAGTTACTCTCAAAGCACAAAGCTATTTACAACAATTTATTTTAATAAAGTTTAACGCTTTATGTATTCCTTTTACTTGATGTTTCTTCCATATCAACAAAGTAGTTTTTTGCTATTAAAATAATATAAAATTGCATTAGGTAGTAAATATACTCAAATTATTAACTCTAGGTTGTTAAGTTAATATTAGGTACAAATAGATTCAGTTAAACCTACTGTCCAATTAAATGTCCCAAGAGTCAAAATGACAGCTATAAAACTAAGCATAATAGAACAAACACCGTACCTATACGAATGTACGATATTCAAACCAAACAATTCGGCCACAAATGTACTAACAGTAGTCAATGCTCCACAAAAACCATTATCTAATCCTGAAAGAACATGACAACCTAAAATATTTGTTACTATCTGTGCATGAGGGTGACTTGGCAATTTACCTCTACCAATTAAAGTAAAAACTGATAATAATAATGTACCAATGAAATTTGCTGTAAAGGTTCCTAAAGGGAAATTTTTAACTTTAGAATTTAAATATCTTGAAATATAATATCTTAGTAATGCTCCAAATGGTGCAAAAAAGCATGCAAATGTCCAAGATCTCCAAGACCCATATTTTTCAACGCCAATCAAAATAATTACGATTATAAACAATATTAAGCCCATCAAGGACGAAAGTGCTTCTATCTTCTTGTAAGTTTTTTTTGACAAAACAGGGAAATAGTTGTCAATTAGGTCAATATAATGCATACCCATATGAAAACCCATTATTGACAAGCTAAAATGAACTAATACTGTTGACAAAAATTCCATTATTCCATATGCTGCATTAGGGTAATGATAATATGTTCTAGGCAAAGTATCAGTAGTTTTATTAAAAACCTCTAAAATAACTGATGAAAATGACGAAAAGGTTCCACAAAACCCTGTTGTTATTCCAATGTAAAGTGGTATTTCACCCTTGTGAGCATAGTCCTGTGAACCAAGTAAGCCCTCCCATAAATGGCTACTATCTACCGCTAATCCCATTATCAAACAGGCAGAAAAATTTGCCCAAATCACACCAGATATAAATGATCCATTGTAAGTAGTTAAAGCCATCAACCCTTTTCTAGCTAGTAATCCCCAAATAGCACCATGTGTAATTGATAAGAAAATAGACATTCTCTCCTTTGCTTTATTATATGTTAGATTAAAACTATCTTTCTGAGAATAATCTTTTTTATCTATATTAAAGCCTTCAGGTAAAGATTCTTGTAAAGATTCTGCTTCTAAATCTTGCAACTCATCCTGTGCAGTTCTTCTCGATTCTATAGTAGATAAGTTATTCATATCGAAATCTAATATCTATTTAAGTTGAAAAAAACTTTTTTTCAGAATCAGAATATAAAATTTACAGCTTATTGATAGTGATTTGTTAAATTTACAATACTGAATGAAAATATAATCTAGATAAACTGGCATTTCACTCGAGTGGTTTATATATATCCAGAATACTAGATATGCAAGAAATTCTCGTTGTACTGCATCGGTGAAAAAACGGAAATAACAGGTATATCAAGCTGAATATTTTTGCACACCACCGGTCAATAAACGGAAATAACAGATTTATCAAAGTATGAATCCTTGATATACTGTATCTTCCTTTATAATGCAAATTCTAGTACCAATAATCTTGAAAAATCATTAACTACTTTTCATTTTTATTAAATGAATAGTCCAAATATATAATTTTTATTGTTAACCCATATTATTATTTTATGTATTCCAACATTGTCATCGTATAGAGAGATATTCTGTTAAAAATACCATTATTTCTAGTAATTTAAGTTCTAAAGTTTAACTAATACATTTCAAAATTGATTAATTGAGTGTTCTACATACTCCACTCTATCCATAGAATTGTATGATAATGTAGCCATTTCCTAAATAGAATTTGAATATTGATAAGCACTTTCCCAACTTCAACATAAAAGTAGCTTCAAATAAAAAGTGGAGAGAGAAAATTTTCAGAATATTAATTGCTCATAACTATTGCTATTGCAATTTATGAAAATGGCATGAAAGTATAAATTGGTAGCCCAAGCGCATTTCATATAAAGTATTGCTATATATAATTACAATGTCTATCTCAACAGTTAAGGCATATACAGTTTATGATTCTCGTGGTAATCCAACAGTAGAAGTTGAGCTTACTACAAGGAACGGATTATTTAGTGCAATTGTTCCATCCGGTGCATCTACTGGTACTTTGGAAGCACTTGAGTTAAGAGATAGAGATAAGTCAAAATGGTTGGGAAAGGGTGTTACTAAAGCTGTAAACAATGTCAACGATATTATAGGGCCAGCTTTGATTAAAGCTGAATTAGATGTTACGGATCAAAAATCAATTGATAAATTCATGATAGATTTAGATGGAACAAAGAATAAAGAAAATTTAGGAGCCAATGCAATATTAGGTGTTTCTTTAGCTGTTGCCAAAGCTGGCGCTTCTGATAAAGGAATTCCATTATATGAGCACATTTCAAATCTTGCTAATATTAAATGTGAAAATTTTGTAATACCAACACCATTTTTCAATGTTTTGAATGGAGGAGTACACTCTGGAGGTGCATTGGCATTCCAAGAGTTTATGATTATACCTCTTGGGGCACCATCATTCTTTGAAGCTGTGAGATATGCTAGCGAAGTATATCATTACTTAAAAGATTTAGCCAAAGAAAAATATGGGTTGTCTGCTGGGAACGTTGGAGATGAAGGTGGTATTGCACCTAATCTCAATACCCCGAGGGAGGCATTAGATTTGGTAGTCGCAGCTATTAAAAAGGCTGGATATGTTGACAAAGTTTTCATTGGATTAGATCCTGCTTCATCAGAGTTTTTTAAAAATGGCAAGTATGATCTAGATTTCAAAAATCCAAAATCTGATCCTTCTAAATATTTAAGTGGTAAAGAATTATGCGACTTATATTTGGATCTTATTGAAGAGTATCCTATTGTTTCATTAGAAGACCCATTTTCAGAGCTCGACTGGGATTCATGGATAAGCTATTTCCCAGAATTATCGAAGAAGGTTCAAATTATTGCAGATGATATTACTGTTACTAATCCTGAAATAATTAGAAAGGGTATTCTGAAAAAAATTGCTAATACTCTATTATTGAAACTTAATCAAATTGGTTCTTTAACTGAATCAATAGAAGCTGCTCATTTAGCTTATTCTGCAGGCTGGGGTGTACAAGTTTCTCATAGGTCTGGTGAGACAGAAGATACAACAATTGCAGATCTTGCAGTTGGATTACAAGCATCTCAATTAAAGAGTGGTGCTTGTGCTAGATCTGAAAGGTTGGCTAAGTACAACCAGCTTATTAGAATTGAAAACAGATTGGGAGAGAGGGGTATTTTTGCGGGAAAAAACTTCCACAATCTGCCATCCATGTAACATGGTATATTTTTTTAATAGTTTTTTTCGTAAATGCTTTAGTTAAGTCTTGAAAAAATTATTAACTTGATAAATCTAACTTCCTTAAATAGATATAATATTTCATTTTATATTAGTAAAAGATATATATATATGTCAATATAGTAGAGTAGGTCAACTTTCACATTGGTGGAACGATTCAATTAATCAAATGCAATTTCTCAAAAAGTAACAATTCTGTCAACAAGTTTTGTGTTACTTTCTTATCTAGTTGTTTTGGATGATTCGCTCCTAAAATACAGTGTTTTCATAACTAACTCATACTTCCGGTTCAAATATGTCCATACCATCGGTAAAAAAAAGGCTCATACTTCCGACCTGTAATTTGTCAAACCAATCTGCAAAATTTCTCATACCAGTTATGTGATTAGTAAAATATATATCATATAATGAGTATTGTATCTGAAGATAATTTCAAAGATAATATTAATGTAACATTCTTAGTTATTATTTCACTACAATAATATGATATTTTGTATAATACTTTAAGATATTGTTGCTTCTGGTATGAATAGTTTCGCATTTTAGTATGAAAGTTTTCTTGCTTAAAGTATGAGGGGAATTATAAACCGATGGTTTGAATAATTCCGACCTGGCAATATGAATATAAATAAAGTACAAATGCTGTATACAACATTTTTGAGCGCATGAGATTCTCGTTGTACTGTATCGGTGAAACAACGGAAATAACAGTCAACCAATATTAGCCCATTGAAAATTTATTACAAATAGGTGCTACACTTTTAACTATTTGGAAAAGAAATTACTTGAAGATGAAGAAAGCATCAAGTTCATATCTTAACCAACATAGTAGTTATCTTCTAGCTTATTCCTTAAATGATCAAAAATGGTGTTTTATATTTACTTTCAATTATACACGGCTAGAATTAAAATGATAGTGACTATTATTATTTTGTATTTTTTAGGAATTCACACATAAGTTTGTGTAAGTGACCATATCTTCGGTTAATGCCGCATGCTTTATTTCACGTAAATGTCAGAAATTTAATAAAACAATTGCAAATTAACGAGTGGGTATAAAACCAAATTCACTTAATTAATTAGTAGTCATTATCCTTTATATATATATTTATATACTTAGAATTAGAAATTTTACATCAACCTGAAGATTATACATCTAAATTATTTGAAGGCAGAGAAATGGATGATCTTCCAACTTACCACGAAGTCGAAGATTTATACTATAAAACATCCAATACAATATCACATAGACATCATTTAAATGAACAATTAAATGGATTGCCCCTATTAGCTAGTCTAATATCTACTAGCTCTATGCTGTCAGAAACACATGCTTTAAATAAAATATATTCTAAAAACTATGAACCCAAAAATACAGATTATTGGAAAAAATTAGAAATTAATATTGAATTAGCAGATAATGCTACTTTCCTGCAAGGTGATTGTGTAAAAGGAAGATTTTTTATATCAAACAAATCAGCAACTGTGCTTCCATATATATTATGCTCAGTTGCTTTAATGGGTAGGATTTCAACAGATTATAGATCAGAAATGAAAATAAAGCATTGTTCCATCCAAAACTTTCTCTTGATGATTGATCATGGGGCAACACTGGAATTAAAAGATATCCACAGTAACTATACTATACCTCTAAGGAGTGATAATAGAAAGTGTATTATGCCATTTACTACCTATAGTAACTCTTTTAATTTCAAAATACCTGATACCTTGTTAAGCTGTGTTTGCAATTCACATGAAGTGATGCTGCACTGTAATCTCTTACCATCAATTTACCTGCAAAGATCTACTAGATGTCACTCTAATCTTATCGAAAAGAAAACTAATTTTATGAGAATCAGAAAGGTTATAGATATGAACATAACATACAATATTGAAGTATCAATTATTGGTAAATTATCAGACTATAAAAAGAATATAACCAATGATTCTAATGTTTTAATAGTCAAAGAAACAAAAGACCTTCTTATTGTTCCTAGGACAGATATCGTTTCTCCAAAGGTGGCAACTAATGATACCGGATATGAATATAGAGAGTTGATTGAAAAGATTAAAAAAATTATTGACAAAAGTAAGATTACAAAACACTCTCAAAAAGATGAAGCAATATCCAAAGAAAGCATATTAATGCAAAATAATTATCTGGATAGAAATATAGACACACAAAATGTTGCTAAGAGCCCTCAGAGTTTTCATTCTTATGTGAAAAGGTTATTTTATTGGTATAAAAAATATAAAGGTGATTTTAAGATTCAAGTACCTAACCAAGTTATTTTTTTCGATATTTCCTCAGGATATTTCTATTCATTTTCAAATAGAGATGTTTTATGCACAACTTGCTTCAAGATACCAATAGAACTTGAAATTATTGGACCTTTTTATGGATTCAAATTTTCAAAGATTGAAAAGGTATCTTCTGAGCTCATTGGATTAACATTTATATCAAAACACCTGAGAATTCCGATAAGGATTGGTTATGACTTACTATTTGGAAGTAAAATAATAACTGACATCAAAGATTTCAACCCCTTAGAAGAAAATATCAAAAAACCATTAAGACAGCTTCTAAAAGAAATTATGACACTTAAATTAAAACCTAGTGAATATTCATTAATTGCAGATCTACAGTGTTTGGTGAATTTAGTTTATAAGTGCGAATCTTTCAAGATTCCTACTACGAATCCTGATATAGTATACTGGAAGTTAGAAGAAAAATCGTATCCAAATAATAGAAAAGCAAATTTCAATATTTTTATTGAAGGGGATATCATTAAGTCTATTTTTCAGAGTTCAAAATTAGATCAAGATTTCCAAAGTTGTCATATGGGAAAAATCTACTATATAAAATTAAGCATCAAATTACACTGTTTGGGGAATATTTATGTTAACGTGCCTATTAATTTCAAAAATATTATTAATATATGTCCATAATGAATACTTATATATTTATATAAACGAATTAGATAATTATTTTTTATTTTCCTAAAGCATTTTTAGAGAGAAGTTCTTTAGAATATATGAGGCAACATATTGATAATTAACCTGGCTCAAAGCAAGAATGATTTAATCACGTTATGAATAATCCAGACACGAAATATGCCTTAAAGCTGGTAGTATTGTAGAATTGGACATCATATTCCCTGAAGAGAAGTGTATTTCTGAAATAACAACGTTATACGATACATCATCAGCTCATAACAAAAGTTATTGAATAAGACATTTTTCATTATAAAGTATCACAAACTCGATCAGATATATACTTATTATGTACTTAATCAGATTAATTCGGTAAAAAGTTCGTATCCAAATTCCAATATTTTATTATATTAGTTACTTAAAATGTAAAAGCCCCACATAGTCATTAAAAAACCAACCACCTGATCACGAGGATAAATTTTCTAAGTCTAGAAATTCTATATTTTTACTTCTTATAAGAAAATAAGTTATATTAGCTTATCTTTAATAAGAATTAATCAATCTAATGATAAGCTTTATAGATCATTAACATTTTTAAGGAACATTTCAACATATAACATATATTATGGAAAATAAAATAAGGAAGCCTGTACGGAAAAGAAATAAACCAAGCCTTACTTGTACAAATTGTAAGTGGAGGAAAGTGAAATGTAATCGTAATCATCCATGTGCAACATGCATTAAATTTGGGAATGAAGATACTTGTACATATACCTTAAAAGGGGCCCAGATAGAATTCAAAAATAATACCAATTTACAAGAACAAAATAATTGTAATACTTTAAGTTACATAAACATTTTGAAAGAGAAGATTATTCAGTTGGAAAAATCTTTGTCTCAATCATCTATAGAAAATAATGGAGCTGAAAAAAGAGTGGAATCTCCTGAGAAATCAAGTTATGAAATTCATAAGGTTATTAAACAATTTGAAATACCTCTTACTGATTACAATGATTCATTTAATGTGTATGAAGGTTATTCTAGTATGTATGTCAGAGAACCTTATCGTAGAGTCAACTTTGGACCATTGACCTGGCTGTGTTTTATGAATAAAGATCCCTGGCTTTACACTATTTGGAAATACACAAATAATCACGATAATGCTTGTATATGTATATACAGCAGGAAAATGCCAAAAATCAACAAAGAGGATTCTTCAGTATTCAGAAGTAGCGAGAATGATGAATTAAAAGGTGGGAAGATTTCGGAAAAAGTTTTCCGTAGAAGATTGTTAGAACAAGCTGGTTATGATGAATCAGCTCCATTCAAGATACCAAATAATATACAGCCAGAAGAATTTATCAAGCAATCAAAAACTATAAAGTCAAGCAGTATAGTATTTGCTAGGGCATTATTTGAAGGTAAGTTCAATGCTGAATTACATTTATTTGAGAAAATAAAAATTGTGACTCCAAACAAAAAAGTTGTGTGGTCTTTGATTGGTATATTCTTTGAAAAATTATATCCTTATATGCCCTTCATTGATGAAAAGGAATTTATGAAAACATTAACTAAAATTTTTGGCCCTGTAAGCTACTTGGATGAACCTATTCAAGAAATTAAAATTAAAAGAAAACTTGATTTGGCGATAGTTGCTCAATTTCTTATTATTATTAGACTAACTTACCTTTCATTATTTTCGAACAGAGAATGCGTAAATGAACATATAATGAATAATGTTACACCATCAGAAGCTCTTTATGACTACAAATATCTATTATCTACACCTGTAAACTTAACAACAATTGATGTTGCACAAAATTGCATTGACAACTTTCAGTTTTCAAGAAAATCTAACTTAAAAGTTTTACAAGCATTAATATTTATGAGAATATATCGTAAATTAGCACCTGAGTACGGTGATGGGTTAGATGGTGGCGATTCTATGGTTTCATCTGCAATTATTGGACAAGTTGCTGTTTCAATTGGCCTCAATAGAGAACCAAATAAATTTAGGGATGCTTGTAACGATGAGCGAACAAACAACTTGGGAAGAAAAATATGGGCATCAATTGTACAGGAATCTTATTTAAATTCAATGATGAGTGGATATTATTGTAAGGTTAATACTCATAATGCTGATGTATTGAAGCCATTTTATACTAGTAAGAATAGTAACATCCTAAATTCTGACTTAGAGAAAGTCATATTAGAGGACTTTGTCTGGTTACCAACAAAAATTCCCCTAGATAAATTCTTGGAAAACATCACAAGTATAGAAAAATTTATTTCAACTAATGATTTTACTTCTGATTTAAATAATATCGAAAAAATATGTTTAACAGAACTATTTACGATTGGGAATTTCTCAGGAAAAAGCGAATTTGAATTCCTTGAAGTGAAAAGAGCACAGTTATTTCTATCAATAAGAAGTTCCTTATTGAGTGCATATTCTCACTTATTTTTTCATTTTGAAGAGTTAAAAAATATAAACATGACCTTTTTCTTTGTAAAGAAGCATTATCTTATATTATATGAGGAGTTTATTCCATATTATTTTGAAATAGTATTAGGAAAATATAATTCTTATGGTTTGGCTTTAAATCCACCTATAATATTATGTTTACATAAGTCAAATCAGGTAAATTTATATATTCTCGCTAGATTGAGATATCAAAAACTTTTTATGGAAAGAAATCCAAGCCATTCCGAAAAGCTAAAAAATAATTTTGAATACAACAGGCATTATAGTGCAATTATCAAAATAATTTATAACATCAAAAGAGTAGTGGAGCAAGTAATTATGTCCATTTCAAAGTTTTCATCTAGATATTACCATGCTTGGAGAGTTTCGAGAGCACAAATCCTATTGTCAAAATTCTTATTGGAAGACGAAGTATACAATAGCATGTTGAATAAAGATACTTCTCTTAAAAGTATTAGTTTTAATTTTGATCAAATAACTGAATTGGAGGTGCTGACGAGTCATATTATTAGTAGGTTAACAAAAATTAATTATTATAAAGATTTTTACAATGTAGAGGTCCCAAATTTATTCGATAACCTACAGAATTTCGTGCCTCCAGAGCATATTAATGTTACCCAGTCTAGTAGCAACAATTCCGAGAAAGTTTTATCTAACAATGAAGTTGTCGACAAAATATGGTTACTGGTACTCCTGAATCAACATCCAAGTATTTTCGGAATTGATTACGAATTCGAATTATCTCAAGCAAATATTGATCAAGGTTTATGGGACTTTAATTTTGACAATTATGTTCCCAATTATTCAGATTTAAATTTTGAAAAATAAACAATACTATATACTTCCTTCCTTCATTTATAATATTTATATGTTCAAGTTTAAATTTATTATTTTAAATAATATTGAATCGATTATTAAATTCTCCTTAATACCTTCAAGACAATTCGCATTTTATTTTCAAATTCTATGAAGTAAAATGTTTACTTTTGGGCATAGTAATGAATTGAATAACAGAATGTTCAGAATAAGTATTGTGAGTTAATAAACCTTTTTTAGATAATTAAGAAGTATAACTATTCTTATTTTATTTGTTGACAGTATTCACTTCTCGATTATGACTTCTTTTAGTTTAAGGTAGACTGCTTCCGTTTCTTTATTTTGCTTATCTTTTCTCATCAAAAAGCAAATATGCTAGATATTATTTCTGATTTTCTAGATAAACTAAGAGGTTTTTTTTCTAATTTTTTTAGAGACTCAATCAAAATTTATTGGTACATATCCCATCAACTTCAAGTTTTGCGCTCATCCTTACTTAAGAGCTATTATCATATCCTTAAATATTGCTTTATACTGTTTTAAATTTTAATTCAATTATTTAATAGACTGTCTTATTAAATTCTTCATTTGACAAATCAGTCACCCTATTAATTACTCCCTCCACTTGAAACTCTTCGTATTATATTGTAAACAGAAAGTATTATTTTTTTTTCCTATTACGTTAAAGACATAATACCCTAGCATTCAAAAATACTAAATATCTCATTTTTTTATATAAATAAGATTAACTTCAAAACTAATTTTTGATA
This sequence comes from Schwanniomyces vanrijiae var. vanrijiae, assembly GCA_030556805.1. Classification (NCBI taxonomy): domain Eukaryota; kingdom Fungi; phylum Ascomycota; class Pichiomycetes; order Serinales; family Debaryomycetaceae; genus Schwanniomyces; species Schwanniomyces vanrijiae. The sequence goes on along the minus strand of JAKTUS010000005.1, from coordinate 638,352 downwards.
ATTGAATTAAGATATCAGACCTATAGAAGTGAGGCAATAAGTAGCATGTTGAGGATAACCAAGTCAACCCTTACATGAAACAACTCTTAAAGCTTTTCCTAGGTGCATTTATGAGCAATTTTTCTTTCTTGCTTGAAATACACATGAGATGAATTTGCTTTTATGGTAACTAATAAAATATTAGGTTAAAAAATTTTAGAGTAAAGGTTCTACTATAGTGAGACTATAGTAAATGTAAAGGGATGTTTCATATTGATACATGGTTAAATTTATAAAGTTATCACCAACTTTAAAAAGATTAAAGTTCTGGAGGACTCTTCAACTTCACTTTCTAATTTAAAATTAGACTAAATTCCTAATGGGAAGAAGAAGGTTCTTATTATTTCTATGAGGGTTATTATATCATAATTATAAATTTCCTTATTTGTAAATTATGCTTTAGCCCCCATAAATTAACGTATTCTACAAATCTGAATTATGCTAAGATATCTAGGACTATATAAATGAGAATGAAGATATGTTATGTTGAACTTACTTTCTTAATAGATTCTTTCTGAGGAATTCAAAACTCTATATAGGATATTTTTTTACCTCCAAAAATTATTGTTTACAAGTGATACACATATGATTAGAAGATTTAAATATTCTAAGTAATGATCATAATAGGTGATGATATTTAAAGAAAAACAATCTTCATGTTATCTGAAACAAACTCTAGGTTTTAAAGATACTTTTCTTTTATTAATTATTAACGACTTTAATTATGAATATGTTAGATATTTTCAAAATATGTAAAATAACTTAGTAGATAAATTGTAATAAACAATTTTATCCTAAATACAATTTACTAAAATTATATAACAATATTAAGTACTCTACAATAGTAGACCGTATCATATAATTGTTGGAGATTCTTTTCAAATTCTTATAGATCATATTTATTGGATAAATAACTATATTCAAATAATCTCCTTTTAGAACCTTTCGAGTCTTGTTAAATATATAGAAGAGAATATACTCTATTATGTACACATTTGTTTTTTAATAATTTAAACAGACCATAAAGAAACTATATAAAATCTTCTTTTATAAGGAATTAATACAGACTTTTCAACAGCATCAATGTTACAGAGGAGAAATTCAAAACAACATATACTGTTGTATTCTTGTGTGTTTCTAAATATGAAAACCTTAATATTATTTTCATCTAATAATTTAAATGAACTATAAATAAATCTTTATATTGCTTTCTTAACTTTAAATATTGTTTCCAAAAAGATAGCACTAAATTTGGATCTTTAATTTGTGTTGAAACATTTATTTCTTTGTGATTATCATTAACTCTTGTCCATAGAATATTAGTAGAGAACCTACCATTTATAGTGGAATCCTATTGAACAAGACTTTTTGTATGGTATATTGAAGTCAATTTTATCACATTCATCAATTTTTCTTTGAATTCTTTATAGTAGTTAACAATACTAATACCAAGATATTCTTCAATAGATCACTCTATTGGATGATTATTCATACCAATTTCTTGACCTTATTATATGAAAAGAGCTCTAATAATAAAATTTTCCAACAAAGCAAGTAATTTGGCTGATTTAGCCCAATACTTTGAAGTATTATCAAACCTACTAACAGAACTAGCTTGATCATTATTTTCAATAAATAGAGTAGACTGCCATCAGTTTCTTCAGGGAATTTAGATTACTTTTTGTCAGATTTTTGAAAATCCTTTAAATCGTACCTTTGTATCTAAATCTACCACCCAGGCCACAACCAACTTCTACAACATCAAATAAAAACATATTTAATTCTTTGTCCTTAGTAATGGCAAATTTAAGGAACCCTTCTTTGGTATCATGTCCTAATTCTCCAACAGTCATAATATCATATTTATAAGTAACTTGCCTAAATATTTCCTTATAAAATTTGTGAATTCTTAGTCCGTTGCGAGTCCATTTTGAGATAGTATTCAGCATCTGGAAAAAGTATTGGAGAATCTAAGAACCTTTAATCCTTGGAATACAAGGCTGCAATATCAATTTTAAAATCACCAACACTTCTTTCAAACTAGAATGCCAAATCACTTTTATATATAGCTTGTCTTGATTTTTCACCTTCCCAATTGAGATCTGGTTGGAATTTAGCAAATAATCACAATATTTATCAGTATACTCATCATATTCCCAAGCAAAATCAGAAAAATTTGATCCATAATTATTCGGTAGTAATCTGGTTCCATCTTCATCATATCATGGAGGCTTCTAAATATACCATCTCTCTTTGAGTTAGTTCTAGAAGATTTTGATTCTTTAAACTATTCATGTTCAGAGTATATATGGTTAACTACTAAGTCTAATACTAATTTCATCTCCCTTTTATGAACTTCATCAAGCAACTGATCTATATCTTTTAAATTTCCATACTTAGGGTAAATATTTTTATAATCACTAATATTATACCCTATATCACTTTGTAGAGAAACATACATAGGACTTAATCAAATAATATCAATTCCCAAATCCTTTAAATAATCAAGAGTAGAAATGATTCCTTGTAAATCGCCAACTCCATAACCGTTGAATCTTTGTATGAGGATGACCAAATTTTATAGGCTGTAGCATCTACACAAAATGTAATTTATACTCGTCTCTTAATTTTTTCTTAGTTAAACGTCTAATAGAATATAAAACAAAGGCACAATAAATTTAATTATATACTAAACTTAAAAAGAAAGAAAAAATATTAGTTTCACATTAACTGCCCGAGTATTGGAACGAAATTAATAGTGACATATTTAAGAAACCACTATAATTAAAAAATATTGAATAACTTGAAAAATATTTCAAATGCGGAATTTTCTGTTTTAATTATAGTTTATTGTAGATATTAATTGGCTAAGTATATTTCCATACTTTCTTTTACTTTTTTTTTGACGATTAGAATTTTTCCAGCCCTTGAATTGCCTAAATTCCTTATAATTCTATGATTCATACTGGTACTTACTCTTTATCTGTTTTAATATTCATAAGGTTAACCTCACATGCATTAACTTCGCATATTTTTTTATATTGATTAAGTTTTTTATGCAGTTACATTTTATGGCTACCTTTTATGGAAGAGATTTTAAGCTCAAATCAGAAAGTTTTTATATGACAGAAACCTACACAAGTTCTCGCTAGGATAATAAGCTTTATTAAAAATTAAGGATATGTATAATAGTTTCATACCGATGTTGCTTGTGAAAAGGCAATGTGTAATCAAAATTGTGTACGCAAATAGGTTGGAACAGGCATTACCTCCTAATTCTCCTATCTTTTTGAAAATATCTTTTTTGCAGGATTAATGGAAATGTTTCTTTTCTTTAAGAACACAATCAAAACTTTAGTTAATAACCCATAACATAATTATTATAGAGGCAGATTTTAGAGTCTATTACTCGTATAAATACCATACGACTTTTGACTCAATATCGTATTTGACTCCTCATAATTGTGCTTTTTTCTATAAAAAGTTATATTGTTGAGCACAATTTAAGTTAACTAGTATTCCTAAATAATATATCCTCAAAATTGTTATAGCAGAAGCTCGCTTAAAAGATGATTGGCGCATATGTTTTCTCTTGATTCTATTTATGAAACCTTCATTCCTGTATTCATTTATTATTTTTATAAATTATATAGAATTTCAAAGAATATATAAATGGGATGAATGGTCCCAAAATATTACCAAACATATAATTATATATAAAGAAATTAAAATATCAACAACTTTTATAAAGGATATCAGGAAGGCTGACGAGAAAAAAGTTGTAGAAGAACCTTTAATTAAAAAAATTTAAATATCTCTTTAATCTTTGAAGTAAATGAATACATTTCTAAATCCTCAGGTATTTCAAGTGCAGCCAAAGATAGTGAAAGCTAGGAAAAAAGTATATCTTTAATGGATTGTTTGAGGACTTTCCCAAAGGCCACTATGTAGTCTATTATATTATCTACTGAACTTTTTGTGAAAGGTTATAATAAGATATTCTAGGTTCATTATATGGATTTCCAACATTTTCTAAAAAAATATGGTGAAGTGTATGAAAGTGAAAAGGCATATGTTGTTTTTACTCATTGACAAACAACCTTACTTGTGTGTACAAATATTGATGAAATTATAGATTTATTTGCAGTAGATATTATTGCTGATAGAACTGAATATAGATATACTTTAATTGGATAATTATTAGTTACATGTCTCATTTTTATTATTTTCTTCTCTAACAGCATTAGCATGTTAATTACAGGTAAGTTATTATTAGTTTTACTCTGGGAGTGTATTTTAAACTTTATCAGTAATTTATGCATCAAAATTTTGTCTGTTTGTTTTAACAATTTATTTAACTACATATGTTAATATGTTTTGGGTTTTTGGTCAATTAATTTCATCAATAATTTTTAAAAGATTATTAGGAAATTCTCAGTCTTATGCCTACAAAATTCTATTTGGAATCTAAGGGGTTTGGTATCCCAATTGTGATAGGTATTTTCTTAGCTTCTGAGTCGCCTTGGTGGTTAGTTAGAAAAGGAAGAAATGATGATGCTAAGAAATCTTTAAAGAGATCTATAACTGAAGGTTCACATCTTCCTAACAAATCTACTGTTGCTGATACAATGTTCAAGAATATGCAAATTACTATCGACGCTGAAAATGTGAAGGGCAAACATATTACCTACTTTGATTGATTCAAAAGCACTAAATTTAGAAGATCGAGAATTACAGCTATAGTATAGGTTATACAAATATGGACAGGTTTTGCATTAATGGGCTATTCAAAAGCCTTTTATAAATAGTAAGGCTTGTCACCAGGTCATTCATTTACTTTTAGTGTCATTCAATCTATTTTAGGTGTTTGTAGTGTTATTTTATCGTAGTTTTTATTATAAAGATTTGGTAGATTTGATAGATTTGATATCTACTCTACTTGCTTAATTGTTAATTGTTCTGTTTTGTTAGTTATTGACAGGTTTGGTTGCTTTAGCTCACCAAATGTAAGAAGGAATGCTGGATTAATGCTATTAATTTGGAAATTTGTATTCAATACTTTAATAGGTCTAGTTTGTTATTATCTAGTTGTAGAGCTTTCTTCTACGATTTTAAGAGCCAATACTGTTGCTTCTGGTAGAAATATGTATAATATTGTTGGGATATCTATAATACTTATTACTCCATATATAATAAATAAGATAGCATAAGGATGAAAAACAAAAACTGGGTTTTTATAGTCTGGTATTTGTTTGTTATCAACCATTTGGTATTGGTTTGAGTTGCTTGAAACTAAAGGTAAGACATTTACAGAAATAGATGCATTATTTGAAGCTAAATATAATGCTATACACTTTCAGAAAGCAGATATTGATACATTTAGTACATTTGATAATGGTAGAATAATAGATGAGTTTGTTCAACAAGATATTAAAAACTTTGTAGGCAAGGAGGAAAACTTTATTTCAGAAGTAAAGGTATGAAGTTATGAAGTTATTATTTTTAAATGATAAGGCCTTTGTATTAGTCAATTTTTAACTTTCAATAACTATTTCAATAGAAATCAAGAAGGATATTCTTAGAAATTCAGCGTATATATATATAGAAAATTCTGAAAATTTGTAATAAATATTTTGTCAGATAAAGCTGCTTTTATTATGAGTTAAAACATTAGATGTATATCCTATTATTAAGCAAATATTTTTGATGTATTAGAGAAATATTCCTCTTAGATTATCACCATATATATGCTTAAACTGTTGAAACTTATTTTTAATAATTTGATAGTCTCATTTGTAACATCTATAATTAGTTTATTGTAATTATGGAGACATTTTTTTATAATAAATCTTCTAAGATCTTAATTTTAATAATATAAAATGAGATATCAGATAAGCTATTTATAAAAGTACAAGTTTAAATCTTAATAATCATCACCTTATATAATGTTGGTACGCTAACTAAGGATAACACCTCTAATTATTTCACGTGATTATTATACTACATATAAGTTTGTTATCTACAGACAATACTTTGAGGAAATTCACGTGATCAAACTACTTCATTATCTAAATAAAAAATTGATGCAAAATAATTAAAATTAGTATGAAACGATTACCTAAAGAAAAAAAATTCTTCGAGACGTATGTCACTATAATTTTAATCATGAACTTATAGAAAATATAGTTATATTAGATAATAAGGCTAGTATACTATCCTATTCTCCTTGTTTTTTTTTTACATTTTCAAAGCTATCTCTACAAATGTAAACAGTGAAATCGGTAATTTGAACTTAAGTATAGGAATGCAGTTAAAATAGTGGAATGAAGAGTATAATAAAAAAGTGTATTAAAAAAATTATTATTAAAATTATAAAATTCAAAGTTTTTATTAATGTATAATTTTATTTTATTTTATACATCATTTAATTATTCTAATCTAATGATAAACCAAGAGCTTCCCTTTGTGACTTAGATTCAGGATCAAAAAATGGAACTTCAGCTAAAGAAGTAACTCTAGTACCATGCCTTGGCTCCTTACCTTCATGATCCCAAACAGCATTGTGTTGAGAAATTCTGTTATCCCACAAAGCTGAGGTACCAAATCCTTCCTTAGTTGGTTTCCAGTTGAAACGAACTTGAATATCAAGGTTCTTTTCAAAAACACTAAATAAGTATTCAAGAATAATTTTACTTTCTTCAGGTTCTAATCCAACAATTCTTACAGTCATTGATCTATTAACAAATAAGGATTTCCAGCCAGTGGCAGGATGAGTTCTGATAATTGGATGTTCTCTTTCAATGTATTTTGGTCCACCTAATGGATTTTTACGATCAATATAATGATGTGCTGATCTGTAAATAGCAGTTTTACCATCCAAGAATTTTTGGAATGCCGGTGATAATTTATCGTATGCAGCATAACCAGATGACCAAATAGTATCACCACCTACTTTAGGAATTGAATCATTATGCAAGTGGGTAATACCAGCTGGTTGAAATTCATGAACTAAATCAGTATGCCATTGGGAATTACCACCAATACTTTTTTTGAAAGTAAGATTTAAGCCAAAAGTAGCTCTCGCGTAATCTTGCCAAATGACACTGATACCATTAAGATTATCACCATTACTGGCATTTGGAACCCTAGGGACCTGTGCATGAACTTCAACTTGACCAAAGTAATGGCCAAGTTCTAATTGTTTTTGAGGAGACAAATCCTGATCTCTGAAGAAAACTACAACTCTTTCTGCAATTAATAGCGCTAATTCATCTTTTTGCTTGTCATTTAATTCGCTTAATTGTAAACCAACAATTTCAGTACCAATATATTTAGTTAAGTTGATAACTTCAGTAGCAGCACCAAACAAGGCTTTCTTTTCTGGATCAGCATTTTTGGCTCTTTCAATATATGGGTATTCTTTGTTTCTAATTTCAAAAGCTTCATCAACATATTTTGGAATATCTTCATATTTTGGAATAATTGGATAGCCATTAGATAAATCAATACCATATTTTTCAAACCTCTTTCTAGCTGGTTCAGGAAGGTTTTCAAGCCATGATACACTAGATCCAGGTTTTAATCCTGTTCTTTGTCCATAACCACCAAGAGGTTTAAACTTAGCTAACCTCTCGACAGTAGATTCGATTTCGTTGTTTTCGGAAATAGTAGGTGCCATTTTTTTTTTTTACTATATTAAAAAAATACCTTAATCTAAATAAATCTGTACTTATATATATACTGCTGAAAACATTGATTACAAATACAATTAAAGTATAAATATATCAGGGCTTTAAATTGTGGTTCTGCTATTTATTTCCCACAGCAACCAATACTAATATAAGATTGTGACTTTCATGTATATCTTATCAAATGAATAACTTTTACGGAACGCCACAGCATTAGTTTATTGGTAAATTAAAATCTTGCATGAATATTCAAAGATAGCCATTCTTCACTTCTCTTATTACTTTAGTACATTTCTATTCAATTAGTAATCATAAGTCCAAGAACAGTATTAGTTCCACAAAATATTATTGGGTACTAATATATGCATGTAAATACTCTTTAATTTTATTCGGAGATAAATATAAATCGGCCTAAAACCATATATTAATACAATTAATATAATTGCGAAATAACACAAGTCGCAAAATCTTACATATAAATATGTATATCTATTATTTGAGCTGATACCTTTAAAACAAGGTCTTTACTTTCCTCTTGCTCTCTTCTTTTTTCATCTCTTCTTGAAAAATAAAAGGCAATGAATGTAAAGAGAAAACCAAATGAACATAGAACAGCTGTGTATGTATATCCACTAAAATACTGTGGCGCATCCTCAGTGTTCTAAACAAAAATAGGAACAAAGGCGGAGGTGACATAAGCTAAATTATTGGTGCATATAATAATAAAGTTACGTTCCATATTATCATTAAAAAGCAATCTAATAACCTAAGAAAAAAATTGGGGTTGACCTCACGACGAAGGAACATTTAGAAGAAAATATGTAAACTAATGATATCTAAGTGGTAAGCCCCAATATGCTAAAGATACACAATCCCATAGGATTAAGCAAATGAAATAAAGTAGAACAAAGTAAAAGTTTCCTTTTCCTCCAAAAAAAACCATTTAAATAAGCAATAATGATAGCAAATCCAATCCCAGTAACACTAATAGCAGATGGCATCTCATTATATGTTTTTGAAGATGTATTTAATAAATATCTCGTCTATGTAATAAAATTAAGTTGACATAAAACATAACTGTTGTTTTATGCTAAAAATAAAAATGGGAAAATGTAGATGTACCAGGTGATAAAGAATGATTTAGTTTTTTTCCATGTATACTTTTATCTAGTATTTAATTGAATACCAATTCTTCTTCTTTCTAAAGCAATAAGTCTATCTTCCTTGGTGAAATACCCAGTAGAAGAGGTATTTAGTTCCACAAATATTGTATAAATCCCGATTAGAAAGTAAGTAATGGCGTCAAAGATAAACATCTACTTGAAAGGTTGTAATGAACTATGGGAAAATATATTCACAATAGATTCTTGTAATATACTAGATATAAGATCTGCAATAACATCAGCAACTGCAAAAAAACAAAGAATATTTACTCAACTTTCTTTTTGGAACCAAGATCTAACCAAGTATTCCAAACCTGGGAAATATCCAGGTTCTGTCAACCTAATAAGGAATCTAAGTATATAAATTCCTTTAATTTATTTGCAAGTTATCGTCATAAGTGTAAGAAAAGCCCAAATAACCTCTAATCCGCCTAAATAATCTTGAGCACTAATATGGTGAAGAATTAAATTAGAAGGTACCTGACCAATAATATATACAATTATTCGCAAAGTAGTGAAATAATTAAGTTGGTTACTATTCATATTATATTATTTCTTCATGCCGTTAAAACATAACCCATTGTTATATTTTTCTAGTTTAATATTTTGATAAAATATCCCAATATAGGTTAACTCAAAAAGAAAAAATCTAATCTAAATAAAAATCATTATTTTTTTGGATTCTTATCAATAGACTCACATAAAAATAGCCTGAACTTAAACCATTTACTATTCTTTCTTTTAAGTTCCCCTCCTATTAAATATAACATTAAATCTATAAATAGTTCACTTTTATCAACGTAGTTTAAATCAATAGCAACAGTAGATTCAATTACCTTATCATTTTTATATTTCTTATTGCAAATTAAAATTCATGCAAATAGTGAAAAAAGTAATAGTTACCTTTATATTAATAAATTTTTACATCACAGTAATATATTGTATAAGCTTCATTTACTCTTTAACTAATAAGCTAATAAATAAAAAGTATAATAGTGACATATTTGATGTTGAGCATGGCTCCTGGAATTTATTTCATTGACATCATTTTAATATATATTTAAATTATGAGTCACAACTTTAAAAAAATGATGTTTTTTTAATCATATAATTACGAAAAATTAAAAATGGAATATACTTTCCCTCTTATTTATCTAAAAATAATTTTCTCTGGTGTATAATTTCTTAGTTTTCTTTTTTTTTAAAAAAATAACATTTATCAGAAGTTAAATAGATAAAAAATAGATATTTTGAAATATGTATGACTGTGGGATTAGAATATGAATTAAGTCATTCTTTGAATATTCTTTCAAAAAAGTATATACAGTTATTATTTACTTGACAGAACAATTCTTGACTTATAGAATACAAAGAGTAAATATATATAAGTTCATACATTATAATAAGTATTATTATTATTACTACAATTTAAATGATAAATGATTTATATCTAAGTGTCTAACTCAAATAAATAATTCCTTAATCTTATATTTCTAACTTCTTGTGTTAAGTAAAAAAAGGTAATAATAGCAATGAAAATCCAAAATCTAATAAAATTAATCCAAACGCATCAATAGAAATTAATGAATTCTTGAAAAGTATTCAGTCATTTTTTAATTGACTCTGAGACTCTGTAACCTCTTTCTTGCGTGCTTTTTTATAATAATAATCCAAAACGAAGATAGCTAGTATTATAATAACTGGTAGGGTGATAATAAACCTACCATAACCCTATCTATAATTTGTAATAATATCATTAGCTATGTAGATAATGAGCCAAACAGTAAACATTTACGACAAGGAGATGATGATTCCTTGTCATAAAATTCTATGTCATAACGATGTCACATCGCCAAATATTATTGTTACCATTAAGTCAATTCCTGAATTCTAAGTTTCTGATTAATGTAAAAATACATCCTATAATATAAGCAGAAAGATTTGGTCTACAAGTAACAATAGTTTAACCAACAACATAGAAAAAAAATAATGAGTAGGTATACAATAAGACATAAAAATAGCAGAAATAATACTCATAATACCTATAGTACTCAATGTATCGATCATAGCATATCAATTAAATGATACAAATATACATGAAAAATATAAGTTATAAAACGGACCATAGCATAAAATGAGTAGCGGTCATCTAAATACAAAACTAGAAACTGTTTCCAGTTGTGGTAAAATATTCAACATTTTATGCCATGTAATGAATATATCCATATCTGTATTAGATTTTGGTCTACTAAGCAATACATTATATATATAATTCTATATTGTACATTGACTGTACTAGTTATATGTGCAGCTGCATGATAAATATATTTAAGCATCATTTTGTTTCTTACTTTCTCTTCTATTAGATAAATTATGGTAAAATCAACTAATATTTGTCTTAATTTTCTTGGAGTATATTTCTATTTCAAATATCTGACACTCGCTATGTTATGAAATGTACTTATAGTATTGATTATTCTGACCCATTGGCATTTGATTTTTTAAACTAGCCAACTTTCTGCTAATTATACCTCCTTCTCTCTATAGTCCATTATAAACCAATTAGTTTCATTATCTTCATTTCCTGACAAGGAAAAACTGTCTGAAGATTCTTCATTTGCCAATTCAAATTCACTTTTGCTAGACTATTTATTAACAAGGCTAAATATCACTATTTCATGTTCTAATGTAACCCTAATTTTAGTATACCTTATAATCTGGATATAGTATATTACAGATTTATTAACTTCTTTAAAGGTATATTTTAAATGAATAGAATATGTCAATTTTTTATGACTACTTTTACTATACAATATCCTTAATTAAATATACCTATTTTTATAGTAAACCATCATACATACAAAATAACCGTGTAGGATTAGAAAATAACAATATTAACAAATCGTTTACCTGGTAAGATGGCCCACATATAATAAACACACAAAAAAATATAATCCTATTTAAATCACTTATTGTTTTGTCCATAGTTCTTATATACTTTGCATTTTCTCATTTAATTTCCTTACTTTTTATAAACTGATGTAATGCATGTTCTGATATTGAGTAAAGTGATGAATTATTGAAAAATATACTAAATACAATATCTTTTTAAGCATAATTCTCATTTATATGCTGCTTAAATAATTTATATAATCCATCAATACCAACATTATCTTGAAGAATTTTCTTTACTTTTATTTGGTATTAGTCAATCAACCAGTTGATCAACTTACTTAAATCTAATAATGAAGATTTAACACTATTCACTGGAATTCCTGTGTGGAATTCATCTAGTTCAGTAACATGATATCTAGATATAGTAATATTAAATGTATTATGATCCTAATGATATTCTCAAAGTATAGTATACATATTATTATCTCAATTATCTAGAACTTTAGTGCCTTTAACAGTAATAAAATCAAGTGCTGTCAATTTTAAAAAATAATTAATTCCATCAAAATAATTGATTCTAATAGGTGATATATGAAATTATTTATCATTTATCATCATGCATACAAATACTGCATCAATAAACTTTTCCATTTATCCCATAACTACTTTATATACTTTCAGATCACTGGAGTCTTCAAGAAAAATTTTGAATATATCATTGACATCTTTTATTATACCAGAAAATGTATAGTAAAACTTTCCTGTGTATCCAGAGAATCCATAGTATAAGTTCTCAGTCTCTCATTCATAAGTTATTTTTAATAAATTCATAAAGTTAACTTTCTCTCATACTACAGAACTACTTTATCATATACTTTTTGACAATTTTCTAAATACTGTAGCTCCCTGTAATGTCCACATCAGCTAATTATTGTGAATAATTTTTGTCAAAGTAATCTTCGCTAGAACATTCTTCATTGTGAATTTAAAGTTTGATCTTAAAACATTTAATGATATTAACTTATAATATTGAAGCTATCAATAAAATAGTTCTAAGCAAAATATCGTAACAATTTAATAGAAAGACATATGCAAAATTTCAAGGCGTAAACTAAGATTGTATGAGTTTTATTTTATACGTTAAATATTTAATAATCCATAAATCATCCTTTATACCAAAGATATGTTTTAAATCTATGATATCAGGTATTTTAGATGAATATGTTTGATACTTGACTTTAGATGAATACTGGAAATCAATAATATAAATAACTTTCTCTTCAGAGCAAAGGATACTATCTTCCTTGATATCCTTGTGGATTATGTCATGCTTATGAATAATATCCAATTGTTGTTTAGCTTTTTTATACGTATCTAAATCTTTAGTTAACCGAATAGAGTCAATATACGCAAGCAAATTAAAATGACCTCCTTCTATTTCTTTCCCACTAGCTTTTATCAATATTTGACCATCATTATGAGGAATGTAACAACTATTGAATTCTTTATCTTCACGTAACTCTTTCAAAATAGACGATTTCATCTTGCAACCGTTTATAGAATCAAGTATTGCCTCACGAACTTCCGAACTGTTGGTTGCTTCGTCTCTCATTCTAGAAATTTCATAATCATATATCTTTACAACTAATTTCTTCTCATCGTTTACTTCACTAACTAGATATTTCTTCAAATATTTTGCATCAATCTTCAAAATTTGTGTATCAAAGCTGAATCCATTTTGTACATAAATATTACCATCAGCATTAAATTCAAGTACATCTTCCAGCTTCTCATCTACTGTTTCCAAATTAGGTTCGGAATAATAGTTATTATTGTGTCCACTATCTGAGCTATTTTCTTCACTAAATGAACTATCAGATTGGCTTTCAAACATACTTTCATTAACAGATAAACCAATTTCCAACAGTCCATGGTGAGACAATTTTCGACTATCTTTCTGCAAATAAATTCTGAATTGGTGCATTTTTTCTTTTCTATTATCCATCTATAAAAACATATTCACAGATTTGAGAAAGTGATATAATAAAGACTTCTTAATACTTGGAAGTGATGAAAAATTATTCAAAATTATTTCATTGGTATCAAAATATCTCCATGATTGGTAATACTATTGTAAAAGAACTCTTTATTATTTTCAAATATATCTAAATCGATTAGAAAGCAACACGTTGTATAAGCATCCGTCACTATTCTATAATTTATCCAATGATATATCAGTCGCAGGATTGCCTGCTTCATATATGCGAGAATACAAGCTATAGAAAAGAATTCAAAACCTATTTGGGGAAGGCCATAAACATAAGGAATCATAGGAAACAGTTTTACTTCAATTTTACAACATACTTCTCTAATAATAATATCAGTTGGGCTATTATTATATTCGGTATCAAATATTAGGTATAATCGGACCTAACAATAGATCTTTTATCAGAATTTGATTCGTATCATTCTAAATTAAAATAGCCTACAATTTTGACGCCATACCCAGTAGATTTTTCTACTAGATTGCATATTGGTTCAGCAAGATTTTTTGTAAAAGTATCCTTATAAATTGTCCTATTTGAAAGGTGTCGATATAACACTTCATGTTTTCGAAAAGCTAAACCATATAGACTATCCCATATGCTTTTAATAGATGAATTTGATATAATCTCTTAAACACTTTGAAGAACCTCATCATTTTTGGTTTCCTCATATATCTTTTGTAAAATGCAAATTCCTCCAATGAATTAACGAATTATTGTCTGAAATTGAATCTATAACAGCTGTACTTCGATATGTTGATGGTTCATACTCCATCATTGATAAATTTAGAGCATAGTGAAGTAATTTTATCGTCATATCATTTCCCATGGAATTCAAATGGCAAATTAAAGAAAAATATATCCGATGTTGATCTCCAATAAAGCTTTCTGCTTCATTTTCTGATAAACCAAAAGCATTTTTAACAAGCTAAGGCAGTTTATATTAAGTCCAAAGTCCCAACCTGAAAAAAATTTTTCTGTAATCATAGGCATCATACAATGTACCATTAATACAAGAGTTTACAGATTCAAGTAATTTATCTGATTTAAATTGACTGCTCATTTTAATAAATTATAGGAACTAAAATGATTGAACCTTTCAATTGATGCTGTTCAGCATATTTATATCTCATATTGTTTCAAATGTGTTATACTGGGATTGCCTAAAGTAGATTTTAAAATAAATTTATGAAACATGCAAAACTATTTCTTCACTTACTGAATTGTTATTTCTACGCAGTTTCAAGTATGCAAAATATAATCTGTTGGTTTGTGTAAATATCGATCAGAACATAATATAAATTATTTTAAAGTTGCGGTTGTTTCATAGTTATAATTGTTACACATCCATAAAATAATAATGGCCATCTATTTCTAAAGTGATATGTTTTAAGCTATGGAGTAAACATATAGTTAAATGAGTATAATTGATGGGATATCAATAATTCTTAATCTAATTAACGAACAGAATACTTTAAAACTATTAGATTAAAGAAAATTATATATCAAGATATCCTTTCCCGTTAATATTAATTAGAACTGCATAGAAACTAGTTAAAATTACGATAAAAATATACACCAGCTATGTATATTACTTATATAAAGTACTGATTAAATAAAATGGATCTGAAGAGAAAGAGTCACAAGTTTTGGATAAAATACCTAACGGCATTGGATACCATAGATTATCTATCCAATGGATGAGCTGATATTGAAGCCAGTTCATCACAAGGAATGCTTTGAAAGATATTTTTTCTTTGAAGACTTACTCTGAATCTTGATAAATAGACCTAGTTTTATTGAAATCATTTAAAATAGTTTAGTTGTATGAATAAATATGAACAAAAAATATTATTTCAGAAATATATATCTAATTTGATTAACAACATATTATATAATAGATTAATAACACAATAAGGAGTGGTATAGTACTGGTGCTGGTTCTTCAACAAACTATTTATTCAATAGTATGAAATTCTTTAAAACTAAAATGGGATTAAAACCATCTTCCTTGATAAATAATGACACTTAGGAATTAAAATATGATATATTTCTACTAGTCTTCAAACTAAAATATATCGATTACCTGATAAGAAATAATTGATCTTATTTTGTTGATTGTTGTTAATATGCTTTCTTGTCGCAGACCCTAAACCCACTGACCAACTTGCAGTGACTAGAACTATCACAAATAATCCTATACAGTAATGATAACCTACTCTGGCATCAAATTCTTCAGATTTTATGATATCTTGTATGAGAATTTTTGCGATCAACAAACCCAGAGTCATACATATAGCCAACATTACCACTAGAACATTTCACCGCGTAGTGATCCCGTTCAATACGTCTAGTTATTCCGCGTTGCCTGTACTTACTGATTTGCCAGTCAAGTAATTCTCCATATGCGACACAATAATCTTCCAGGTCTATGTACGACAAACCTGCTTGATTTAATAGGTTAACAGTCTCATCAAAACTTTGGGTAATTACTATGTTGTTTGTTCCGTTCTCTAAAAGTGATGTTTTTGCTAATGTAACCTTGGTCCCGTTGTTTAATAAGACTTTCCGTTCAATCTTTACCCAAGGTTCGATCGTTTTTCTAAAGGTATTGACCATCAAGTAACACCCTAAATTTGTAACGTTGGTTGCACTGGTCACAGCTGTAAGACATAAGATAATAATGTGAAAATATGTAAGCTTCATACTTCTACAATATATTCAATAAACTACTGATACAAATTTTGAATTGGTCAAATATCGATAGGTTATAAGGGAACATGAGAAGGAAAAAAAAAGTCATTAACCGGGATCTATCGAGAAGATAATCATATTCAGTAATAGATTCTATAAATAAATAGAATAAATAATAGGCGCTGAAATTTGCAGGCCAATTCTGATATATTTTTTATACGTCAAGTGCTAACTACTTTATAATTTGCTGTCAGATTCTTATTTATGTGCATAAGATGCTAATATTTATCCAATTAACTTTTAGCTTGTTATTTATCAAAAAGTTAGTTATCTATTCGGTAATAGTTTCTATAAATAAATGGAATAAACAATAGGTGCTAAAATTTACAGGTCAATTCTGATATATTTTTTGTTCGTCAACACTTGTTTTACCCAATTAACTGTCAACCTTATTAAAAACACAGAAGCCCTGCGCTGATATTTTGCACTCTAGAAAATATTTATCTACAAGGTGAAATGACCTGTATGTTATTCCCAAACTATTTATAGAAAACCATCATACAGTATTTTCAAAATCAACTCATACTTCCGACCCGTAATTTCTCAAACCAACCTGCAAAAGTTGCCATGCTAAACTGCAAAATATTTCATACTATTTATGTGATCAGTATTTATATATGAAAATAATATGAGTATAGAATCAGATGATAACTTTATCTATGAAGATGGCCTCGGTCACTTATTTGATAGAAAGGGTAGAAAGCTAATGACATTACATGTAGACAATGTAGGTACACCATTTGAGTCTTGTATGACTCAGAGATTTCAAGATGTTGACTAAAAATTGAGGCCATCTTCGTAGATAAATTTATTGTCTGATTCGATGTTCATATTTCATCTAAAAATACTAATCACATAGAATAGTATGAAATATTTTGCAGTTTAGTTTGAAATATTTTGCAAGTTGGTTTGAAAATTTATAAGTCGGAAGTATGAGAGAATTTTGATAGTTGGTATGAACAATTTGTGACCGGAAGTATCAGCAGATTATGAAAATACTGTATTATAATTCAAAAGTATTCTTGCTATGAGCGAAAATACCTATTAAAAATCTGCTTTAATATAGTTTTTTGTATTAATTTTCAGGCACAATGCTCAATTGTATTGTGATTCGCTCGACTAAATTATGCTAACTATCTACAAAAACGGCTCTATTTATATTTCGAAGTTAAGTAATATTTTGATTTATTTTCTAACCAAGGCAAATTTACTGATGAACTGAGTTATATGTTAGCTATTTCATTTTTTGGCTCATCTTCATTATGTCTAAGGTGTTATCTACCCTGATGACTTCATAAAAATCATCTCTTACTCTGTATGAGCTTCATCTATTTTGCATCACATAACATGTATCATTAGTCGGATGTGAAAAAATTACATTTTACAACACAATGTCGTTTTGATGTGTACTGTATATAACTAGTATTTTATATATAGGTATAATATATATCTTCTTAGTTAAGATTAATAGGGAGGATATCTTGTTTAGTAATTTACTTTAACCTAATAGTTTACTTTAACCTAATAGTTTACTTTAACCTAATAGTTTACTTTAACCTAATAGTTTACTTTTAAACTATTCTGTTCGTTAATTAGATTAAGAGTTATTGATGTCCCATCAATTCTACTTTATATATTTTTCAACTATAGGTTTACTCCACATTTTGAACCATACTAATTGTGAAAATAGATGACCATAATTTCTTTATGGTTATGAAAATGACAACTCTGAAACTACCACAACTTGAAAATAAACTATATTATGTTCCCGCCTATAGTTATACAAAACCAACACGCTTTATAAGTCACATGATGTACCCCAGATATCTTATCCTATGCTTGGAACGCCAACAATACCTCAAAAATATTATCAAAAATATTCATATAATAATGTTGAATATAAAAAGAGCCCAATGAAGTGATATTGAATATACAATAGTTGTATCGTATCTATAAAACCAGAAAAGTTAATTTAGAACAATCCAATAGATTTACAAACAAACCCAAAATTCTTCAATAGCATTTAATGCAGGTGAGATGGAGGTATGTAAACTAAACAAAGACTATTGTTTAAAATCAAAGTAGGGATATCCTCATGTGGGTGAATTTTATTTCTTTAATTTCTCCTATAGCCAATATAATGTTGGAAGAATAGTTTATAGAAATTCTTCACTAGTGTTGGTGTGTTAACTAGTATCACATATCCGTGTATTGCACTTGACTTCTCAAACGACATTATATCTGTATTCCAGGATAGAATATCCGAATTTAATCACATGATTGAGTACAACTGTTAGTTTTTAACTGTAGATTTAATGCAACAATCTTTTAAACAATATTAAACTGAGAATGTTATTGAAAACCTATTTTTTGAACTGAATTTTTTATATATAGAAAAAAAGGCTATGTTATTCACATAATAAAGCAGTAATAGCGGAAAGAAAGAATGTTTTAGGAGTATATAAGTTGGTGAAATTATAGGCTAAGATAATATTTTGAGTCTAATTAATGAACAGAATAGTTTAAATATTAAACTATTAGGCTTAAAATATCAATCTTCCCCCAAGTTTAACAATTGGAGAGTATAGATTACATCTATATAATCAATTAGTTAATTTTACAATAAAGAAAATATCTTCTCCAATAAAACTAGAAATTATATACAGTACTGATTATACATAGCACACCAACATGTTTCATAATGTAAACCCCCTCAAAGTTTGTATCAGTAGTTTATTGAATATATTGTAGAAGTATGAAGCTTACATATTTTCACATTATTATCTTATGTCTTACAGCTGTGACCAGTGCAACCAACGTTACAAATTTAGGGTGTTACTTGATGGTCAATACCTTTAGAAAAACGATCGAACCTTGGGTAAAGATTGAACGGAAAGTCTTATTAAACAACGGGACCAAGGTTACATTAGCAAAAACATCACTTTTAGAGAACGGAACAAACAACATAGTAATTACCCAAAGTTTTGATGAGACTGTTAACCTATTAAATCAAGCAGGTTTGTCGTACATAGACCTGGAAGATTATTGTGTCGCATATGAAGAATTACTTGACTGGTAAATCAGTAAGTACAGGCAACGCGGATTAACTGGAAATACCAAGCGGAGTTGTAACACAGTGAAATGCTCTAGTGAGAATGTCTGCTACGCGTATGACCCTCAATGTGTTGAATGCGAAGATTCTGTTGCAGGTGCAAGATGCGATATAGAATCCGAAGACTTGGGTGCG
This sequence comes from Schwanniomyces vanrijiae var. vanrijiae, assembly GCA_030556805.1. Lineage (NCBI taxonomy): Eukaryota > Fungi > Ascomycota > Pichiomycetes > Serinales > Debaryomycetaceae > Schwanniomyces > Schwanniomyces vanrijiae. The sequence continues at coordinate 618,521 of JAKTUS010000005.1, read as the reverse complement.
AGAGTAGGTTGTCATTACTGTATAAGATTGTTGGCAGTAATTTCTAGTCACTGCAAGTTGGCCAGTGGGTTTAGGGTATGTGACAAGAAAGCATATTAACAATAATAAACATGATGGAGTTATAGTGAAGAAAGTACAAATGAAGCAGAGTTTCAATAAAGTAAATTAAAATATAAAAAAAAGTTATTCGTAATGAGATTTATTTGAAAATTAAAAGATATGTATCAAATCCTATATCCTGATAGTCGAACTTCTCAGAAAATATGGTTTTAATCCCATTTTAGTTTTTAAATAATTACATTAAATCGAAAACTAGTTGGACATTTTTTTAAATAATTTCATGTACACTGTTTTTATAACTCAGACTTCCGATTTAATTATTTTCATACCATCGGTAAAAAATAGCTCTTACTTCCGACCAATAATAAACAAACAAACCTGCAAAAACATGCATATTAAACTGCAAAATGTCTCATACTATATCTATGTGATTAGTAAAATCTATATTAAATAAAGAGTATTGTATCTGAAGATAACTTCACAGGTAATATTCTTATACGATTAGTGGTTATTATTCTGTCATTTTATATGAATAGTTTGAGCATTGTTGCTAATGGTATGAATAGTTTTGCATTTTGCTATGAGAGTTTTCTTGCAAATGGTTAGAGAAATTGAATACCGGTGGTATGAGTAGAAAGTGCAAATGCTGTATAATATATTGTTCTAAATATAGGTGCTCACATATCTTTAAATAGATACACAGACCACTTTATGGAAAATAATAATGCATTGACCGTTTGTAGTACTTTCGCTATGTATTTATTGTTATTTATTACGTCAGATATTGCTAGTTTTAGTAATTATATTTCTGTTTCGTAATTTTTATATTTAAGTGGTGCAAGGAAGACTATGTCATTCTATTTTAGGAAATAACACAACTAAATATTTTCGTGAATACAAATTTTGACATTGACACATGTGATTAAACATGTTATTTTTGGAGGTATTACAATTACACACACTCGTGGCCCGTCATAAGCAATTTAATGAAAAAACTCCATCTAATTTTCAAAGTTGTATATAAATGAGTATACAACCATCTCATTTTTAATATTAAAGTATCAAGATAACTATTTATAATGCAATTCAAATCTATTTTACTTTTAACTGCTGCTTCCATTTATGTTAGTGCTGCTCTGACTACTGAAAGTGCTAGTAGTTCTACTTTAACTCATCAATCAAGTTCTATGAGTTCAAAATCTTCTGCTAAATCAGCTGCTGAATCCAGCTCTTCAGCTAAATCTAGTTCAACTTCTTCATCCACTAAATCAAGTAGTGCTGATAATTTATCATCAGGTGGATTATTGGGCTTGATTGCTGGTGCTGCATTATTAGTATAGTTTTCTATCTAATTATTATAAGAATTTCTATAATAAAATATACAATAAATCACAGTATTATATTATGTTAATATAAATAGTGACTCTTTAACGAATAAAGTATAGAAAGAGAGCCCGTAAGAAAATGATGCATAAAAGCAAATTTTATATTTTACAACTTACAACTCTGACATCATAATGCAATAAGATAAAATCAGAAAAAGTTGGGCTTAGATGATATGCCACTTTAAAGTTATAACATTTATTCAACACGTGTTCTATAAGATATTAACTTTTCTTTTTTAAAAAATCTATTGCTAATTTTGATACTAAAAGTATGGTTAACTTATAATTTTAGGAGAAAATAATACAAATATATAGTAAAATTAAACAGATTGTTGGATTAATTGATAATTATATTTCAGATATAAACCATCATGCAATCTAAATATCACATATATCATTTTAATATAGTTTCTTGTGATTTTTGCTAAAACTTATAAAGCCCAAATAATCAAAATACAAAATTTATAACTCATTCAACATCTTCTAATTTGATATTAAGGTAACTTGGATGGTATTAAAATAATCCTAATGAATAATACGATCTATAAATTAAAAGCTGCTTGGTTTTTTGAATGCCCACCATAGCATCTAGTGAATGATTTTATATAAATTTTAGATATAATATCATAAAGTAAATCAATAATACCTCGATATGCGTAAATATTAACAATTCTATTAATGAATACTAAAAAAAATACTATCATCAAAATTGAATGTATAAGATAAATAATTTATCAATCCCATTATTTTCTCTAAGCATACTCTTGGATAATAAATACATAGTAAAGATGATCTATACCCTCACATACTTGAGTCATTTTCATATTTTCTCCTATATTTTAAGCCAAACAGTTTTCTGTATTAATAATTTAAATTAAAAATCCCAAGCAATAAAACATGAGTGCAAATCATTAGATCATGCCTATAAAATATATTTAAGCATATTATTATCTAATACAAGCATTAGCTTGTAATTTATATGGTAGAATAATAATTTTGAAGGATATGGTTATTATTTTACATAGATTTTCTAAGATCTGAAAGATTAACTTAATTTGTAATTTAGAACTAACCACCTAAGTTTAATCGCTATGACATTATATAAAGTTTATCTTTTTTGTTTATTTTTATACTCTAGGCAATTTTTAACATAATTCAAATTAAATAGAGTAAATAACCCTATCAAAAGTGAATGATATCACTTATTAGGCCATATTCTTAATAAAATTTTTACAGAAGTTTGTTCTAATAGGGTAATCATATAATTTTTACTGATTAAAGAAGCTAGAAAAGTACCTATCTGTTCTAACTGATAGTGAATACCCTATCTCTATTGGATAATTAGTTAGTTATCACATATTCTTTAATGTCATTATTAATTTTTAGTTAGCACGATTGGTTAATATTATATCTTTTGTTATTGTTCTAGTTTTATTAGTCATTCTTTAGTTAGTTTGATATCATAGTAATTTTAGAAACCTGTTAAGTCTACTATGACTTTACATTCTTAAAAAATTTTGCTAGATAACTGGGCAATAGTATGCCCTAATTATATTATATATGTTTTATATTCCTTATAGAACGTTGCTTTATGTTATATGACTTACTTTAATTCTCTTAGCTAATTACTAATTATAACTACATATAATTAGTTCCTAATTTCCTTGATCTCTATACTGAGACTTAAGGAATAATTTCCTCCATTTATATTATTATTTATTTTAATGGGAATATTTCCTCTTAGTATCCATTATTTTTCCTGTTTTATAACATCACATATATATACTTGTATTCTCTTATAAAGAATGTTTGTAAAATTATAGATCTTTTCAAATAGGCTAATATATATGTCCTAAATATATGGACTCATGGAGATATTTTTATATAGATAGTAATATTATATTAATATCTAGATATATAATTAACAAGGAAAAACTTATCCCTTTTTATATGTTGAAGAATTGTAATATGTGCGGAAAGTAAAGTATAGTGAATGTTCTTGGGCACGTGAATGTAGTATGGTATTAGGAATATATGCTAAAAAAAACAAGAATGGTTTTGTGGTCTAGTTGGTTATGGCATCTGCTTAACACGCAGAACGTCCCCAGTTCGATCCTGGGCAAAATCATCTCTTTCTGGCGCAAATGGTTTAGTGGTAAAATCCAACGTTGCCATCGTTGGGCCCCCGGTTCGATTCCGGGTTTGCGCATCCATTTTTATTATTTGAAATATCATTTTTGATTAGACAATACAAGCTTGTTAATATACTTCTTTTAAAATCCATTATTAATTCATTAGTTTTAGAGAAACGGGAAATAAATAAAGAGTTCTAAATTATAATTATATAGATAAAGAATGTTTTGTATATAGTTCATATAATCAAATGTTTAAAGAGGTAATCTGTTGCTATAAGCTTAAATAAGTATAGAATACTTAGTATTATTGTCACTATTTAGCCTCTTTCAAATTTTCATGAGTTATCGATACACTCTAGATACGATTATATGGAATATTATTGTTAATCCAACACAGATTTTGGAAATGTACAAATACCCCTTTGGTTTAAAATTCTCGTTTAAAATTTATAATATGTATCTGGTGATAAATAGTTTTTTTTAAAAAATAATTTAATGAAGCCAGAGAAGAAGGATCATTAACCTTTGATACAGATTGGTTATGAAACAATTATTCATCATAGAGGAGATCCCCAAACTTTATATATAACTATGTACATAGAAAGATATATACTAAGAAAAATGGTGATTAATATTTGATATTATCGAGTGTGTTTTTAATCTTTCTTCATGTATAAGTAATAGTTGAATTATATATAATTTAAATATTTCTTAAAATTATACAAAAAAGAGAAATATATTTTAATTTTTATATGTATCACAAAATTCTTAATCTTAATACATTCTTACCTAATATATAATTTTCTTTAAAATAGTAATGGTATATTATTTTTTACATTATATTTGCATTACTCAAAATAACTAAAAAAACATTGAATTTTATTGGTATATCTGCTAATACTTACAGTTATAGTTATTTAATCTATACTTTCAAAAACACTTTATTGTACATTGATGTTGTATTTCTAATAAATATTTAAATTTACCATTAAATATATTAGACAAAATAATACTTCCACCTTGAGCCGTAGAATTGACCTTTCCTTAAAGATGTTTGTGATTTATATTCCTTTTTATTTAATGCATCAGTAAATCTACCTGGTTCAACACAGAAAGCAGCTCTCCTTTCAAGTCCATTATGTGTAATATAATCACCAGTATAAAATTGGAAAGCAGGTTCTGTCGAATATACCTTAAGTCTAGCTTTACTTGTAGGATGACTAGCTTCAAAAATGAGCTGTGCTTCCCTATCCCGCGTATCAAGTTTCCAACCATCCTTTTCAACAACAAAACAATTGTCAAAAGCATGATCTGGGGTAAGTTCTAATCCCAGAAGAATTTTTCTTGGAAACTCACAAACTTGACCGGTTGGTACTAATTTCTCATCAACCTCAATATATTCATTAGTAATAGTCTTGATGATTGTACCATTAATTGTTGGGCCTTTTGAAACAGTAAAATATGAATGATTGGTCAAATGAACCGGAGTAACTCCAGCAGCAGAACTTTCTGGTATGTAAGCCTCATACTCAACACCAATAGACCCTTTATTAATAGTATAAGTAAGGTAAGTTATAAGGTCACCTGGAAAGCCATCATTTCCATCATTATCCACATGTACAAACCTTATAATAATACCTGTACCACTTTTTTGAACTACTGGGCCCAAGAAAAAGTTCTTATCAAACCCATTGAAACCTGAATGTAAACATGTAGCTCCATTCTCATTTTTTGAAACCTGATATAGTTTTCCATTAATAGAGAATTTTCCATCAGTTATTCTATTTGCTACTCTACCAATAGACGCGCCAAAGTAAGGATTATCTTTAGACCTGTAAGCAGCAATACTTGTATACCCTTGAACATACAGATGTTCCTCTTTTTTTTATACTTTGAATAATACCTCCATAATTTGCAATTGTAATACGAAAATTAGATTCTGGAAAAGTTATGTGGTGAAGACGGCTGTGATAGGACTTTTCATTTGCGTCATTAAATAAAGACCACTCGTAGTTCTTGATTTTGTATCCACATGAGTTCATTTTAGATCATTTCCACATGTCATGACATGCATCACTAACAGTAAATTTGGGTTGCCAATTGAGTTCAGCATTTGCTTTAGTAGGATCAACAACTAAGCTATCCATATCATTCTCACATTGTCTAACAATTTCATAAGATAAATTAATACCAACAACTTTGCAGAATATATGGTAAATATCAAACACTGAAGAACCTTTTCCTGTCCCTAAGTTCCATTCTTTATAGACATTTTTGGTATCATCAAGCTTTTGTAGATATTTTAATGCGGAAGCATGTCCTCTTGCCAAATCTACCACATGAATATAATCTCTAATTGGTGTTCCGTCATGACTTTTATAATTATTTCCAAAAATATAGAGCTTTTCTTTTTTACCAGTAGCAGTTTGAGATAAAGATAGTAAAATATTTTCAGAACTATTCCCTCCAATAATACCAGAAGAATGTGCTCCGATAGGATTAGAATAGTGTAATACAGCTACTTTCCATGGTTGATCGGAACTAATGATATTAAGTAAGATGTGTTCAAGCAGATGCTCATAAGGGTTTAAATGATTCTCTTGTATTGGAAAATTGGTGGAGTGTCCGATATGGTGGCTTAACATCATTATCTTAATACCAGTTTCCTCCATGGCTCTAATCAAGGTAATAATTGCTTCCATGTTATTATTTAAATAAATTGAATGATTTTTTATAGGGTTATTGTTGTTTTTCGCTTCAGCAAAATGAATTACACTTTTCACATTATACTTATGAAAAATACTGAGAAGTGAATTATAATCATTCATGTCAATATTGAAGAAAGGGATCTGTTGTTTAACTATACACTCAACTATTGCTACTGTATCATAATCTGAGTTTTTCAAATCATCTACAATCACAATATTGTAGCCGTTTTCAATGAGTTCAACAACAGTATGGGAACCAATGTAGCCTGCTCCTCCCGTGACTAAAATGTAATCTTTCCCCATCTGCTCTTTAATAATAAGTAAATATTTCAATTTAATAAAACAGCTAGTTATATTTATATCATGAAAGACTAGCTACTTAGTATAATTATTTAATTATGTATTCACGGATCATGATTTCCGTAGTTAATGAGAGTTAAAATATTGCAAAAATCTATGTTTGGGGTTTGAGTTACATAAATTTGATTTTTAAAAAATAATTAACCGGAATCCGTTCTTCGTTTATATATTAGTATATGTTTTTAGAAGATAAAGACACCTGTTCCCATTAACTCACCCCACTAAATCTCGCATTTATTAGTTATATCGATTTCTCAGCATAAATGATGGATAATTGAAAAAACTCTAAACTACCAAAGTATTATTTGAATAATAGTAACTTGGGTGTTTTAATGATATGTAAAAGTTGTGATAACCACTTTGAATTAAATAGAAAATATTTCCTAGGCAATTTTGAGAAATATATATATATATGTCAAAGAAAAAAATGATAGAATGTAATAAGTTTTTGAGTCTGATATTAACGCATCATGAATTTTAATTTGATCTAAATCGCACTTAATTTTTAAGTAAGCTATTTATTTGGAGCTGTATATCAATTTATTTGATTAATTTCAGTACTAATTACACAATATTGATATATTTATTCTAACTTGAATTTATTTCATTGTCAATTACTGATACCTATGTGCTAAGTATAGTGGAGTATTGGTTAATGCTCTAAAAAGGGAACAAAATTTTTTTCATCTTATGATCAGGTTAAAAAGGTACTAACATATCTAGAAAAGTTATCATATAAGTAAATTATTCTCTTCATTTGTTATAGATAAATAAAGGATATAAATTTAATATTCAGTTCATATATCCTTTGATATAAAAGTATAAAACATTTTTATTTATTGAACTTATATATCTATAAATTGTTCACCATGTTTTTAATAGAAAGTTGGAAGACCAGCCCAGTCCCAAGCATCATTGAAACGTAATCCCATGTCTAACTTTTCAATAGATGCTAATTCTTCTATAGTAATTTCGAAATCATTTGCCTTTAGGTTTTCTTCCAACTGTTGGATAGTGTCACCTTTTGGAATAACACTAATACCATTTTGGGTTGACCATCTCAATAAAACCTGTGCTGGAGTTACCTTATGGTTAGCAGCAATAGCAACAATGTCATCTTGTTGAAATAATGGTTTGACAGCAATAGCTCTTGGGTTATTCAATTCAAGGAATGAAGCTGGGCCAAAAGAAGAGTAAGCAATTACCTTAATTCCTTTATTTTGAACCCATTCAACTAATCTACCTTGTTGTAAATAAGGATGATGTTCAATTTGTAACACAGCTGGTTGAATCTTAGTAGAACTCATTAAGTCTGAAAGAATAGCACCGTTGAAATTAGAAACTCCAATTGATTTAGCTTTACCCTTAGCAACTAATTGTTCAAATACTCTCCAAGTGTCAATAACAGGAACGTTTTCTGTAATAATTTTATCACCATCACCACAGTAAACACTAGCTGGATATTTTTCTTCAAAAGGAACAAACTTAAATGCAATTGGGAAATGCATTAAAAATAAGTCAATATATTCAAGTTGTAAGTCACTCAAGGTTCTGTCAAAAGCTGCTTCAACATTGCCAGGGTGGTGGTAACTATTCCAAAGCTTACCAATAACAAATAATTCCTCACGCTTAACTAAACCATCATTCAAAGCTCTCTTTAAACCATCACCTACTTCTTTTTCATTAGCATAGTCTTGAGCACAGTCAAACATTCTATAACCAGTCTTAACTGCCTGGTAAACTCTATCAGCACAGACATCCTTTGGAATTTTCCAAGTACCATAACCAGTAAGTGGTAAATTGTAACCAGAGTTTAGTTTCAGAGACATAATATTTTATTCTTTTTTTAATAATGATGAAAAAATAGAATAACAAGAATAAGTGGGAGAATATACTCAACTTATATCTTCTCAAAGTCTTGGTCGTGTGTATTTGCAGCCAAACATTGACTTAAAGAGGGGATTTCGCGGAACTTTGAAAGCGTTAATGGAAACGAAATGCGGAAAGTATCAAGCGATCAAAAACCCAATACTGAATAATGTTCAAGGAAAACCGGATGAAGAATTCCGTATTTTTTCTTTTATAGAAAAAAAATAAAACGGACATATTACACCTTTCTAAGTTGTCTCTCTTTAGTTTGAAGTATTCACCTTAATAAGTGACATATAATGAATTAATGATATTCTAATTACTAGGTATGATGGGAATCAACTTCCACTATGGCCATAAACTTTAAATGAAGCATTAGTTCCTGTATGTAAATATTAAATTTAAGGGCATTGATAAGGTTTGTTATGCAGCTCGCTTCTCATTTGAGTATTGTGGAGTAGTTGCGGAGTTTTTGTTATGCTCAGGAAAAGGTGGTTAACAAATTGTAAAAAAATATTTTGTATAAAATGGAGTCAGATCTTTCAAACAAATTATACTTTTTACAATCTATAAAGAAATAATGATAAATACTATGCAAGTTCCTTCGTCTGAGACTGGATCAACGAATAAGTCCACCAATATATTAGTGGAGACTATTGAAGACCGTCAAGCTGAGGATGGAAATATTTTGGCTCAATACTCAGAAAAACAGGCTGTGGATATGGGAAGCAATTATGCAATGAAGTATGATTTAGATCCTGAGCTTTTTGCTAAAGCAGCTGCTGTTGCAAGATCTCCTAAAGATTTCAACTCGATGAATTTTTTGACGGAGTCGGAAATCCAAGCTCTTGATGCTGAGGTTAGAAATAAATGGCATATTCCCCGAAAGTTATTAGAAGTTGTCGCTTTAGGATCAATGGCTGCATGTGTGCAAGGTATGGATGAATCAGTAGTGAATGGTGCTAATTTGTTCTTTCCTGACGTTATGGGAATACCTGGTATGAAAAACTATGATTTGATTGAAGGGTTAGTGAATGGAGCACCATACCTTTGCTCTTCTATTGTATGTTGGACGTCTGATTATTGGAATAAAAAGCTTGGAAGAAAGTGGTGTATTTTCTGGTCTTGTATGATTACTGCACTTTCATGTATTTGGCAGGGATTTGTAAACTTGAAATGGTATCATTTATTCATTGCTCGGTTTTTTATGGGATTTGGTATGGGTATAATGACTGCAACTGTTCCAGCATATACTGCAGAAACTACACCTGCTCATATAAGAGGCTCACTTGTTATGCTTTGGCAGCTTTTCACTTGTGTAGGGGTAATGTTGGGTTATGTTTCTTCTTTAGCATTTTATTATATTGGTAGCCATGGTATTTCAGGTGGATTGAACTGGAGGTTGACATTAGGTTCTGCTTGCATTCCAGCATTTTTTGTTTTAGTGCAAATCCCATATGTTCCTGAATCTCCACGTTGGCTAATGGGTAAAGGTAGACATAAGGATGCTTATGAGTCATTGAAAATATTGAGGTATAGTGAAATAGAAGCTGCTCGTGACTGTTTCTATCAATATGTTTTGCTAAATGAAGAGGGATCCTATGTTGGTATTCCTTTCTATAAAAGAGTTCTTGAGTTATTCACGATTAGAAGAAATAGAAATGCTGCAATCGGAGCCTGGGTAGTAATGTTCATGCAACAATTTTGTGGAATTAATGTCATTTCCTACTATTCATCATCTATTTTTGTGGAATCAAATCTTTCACAGGTTAAAGCTATGTTAGCATCTTGGGGGTTTGGAATGGTTGAAGTTATCTCATGCATACCCACTTTCTACACTATTGATTCTGTAGGACGCAGGAATTTATTACTTGCAACATTTCCTTTAATGTCACTTGCCCTATTAATGGCTGGCTTTGGCTTTTGGATTCCAGAAGATAGCAAAGATGGTAGACTAGCATGTATTACTATAGGTATTTATTTATTTGCGATTTTCTACAACTTTGGTGAAGGCCCAATTCCATTTACATATTCAGCTGAAGCATTCCCCTTGTATATTCGTGATCTTGGTATGGGATTTGCGACTTCAACTTGCTGGTTTTTCAACTTTATTTTAGCTTTTACATGGCCGCGTCTTAGAAATGCATTCAAGACCCAGGGTGCATTTGGGTGGTACGCAGCTTGGAATATTGTTGGATTTTTCCTTGTTCTATGGCTTCTTCCTGAAACTAAGGGATTGACTTTAGAAGAATTAGATGACGTGTTCTCTGTATCACTTAGAAAACATGCACATTACCGTACTAAAGAGATCATTCGTGCATTTAAAAAGTACATTATGAGGAAAGATGTTAAACCATTAAAGCCATTATATCATTCAAGGATGGCTGTAACAAACCAAGAGTGGAATGAAAAAGTAGAGTTAGTTCATAATGAGGAAATATAATAAGATTTATACCGAAGAGTAATTAAATAGGAATTTTATATATTCTAATATAAGATTAATCTAATAAACCTTTCATGTCATTTACATTATTGAAATTACTGGAAATCAGTTGATAGGAAAAATATGAATCAATAGTTCAAATTCTTTTCTCAAGATATTAATTTTGGCTCGTTATAGATAGTGGCAATATAATAGCTATAATATATATAGGTTAACCAATTTCTCTTTTATTGCAAAATTGATTGCAATGCTGTTAATTTAATGATGAAAAAAGTATTAAAGTCCTTGATTATTTAACCAGGATAATTAGTTAATAAAGTATATTAATAAAGCATATTCATAGCTTATACATGAAGCAGGAAAATAAGATTAGATTATTCATACTTTATGAAATTTTATGAAATTTCTTATCTTAATTGAAGAAAATCTGCCTATTTTCATGTTAAGAAAAATACATAGTTGATACATAGATTTTTAATTAGATAGACCTATGAATAAACAAAAAAAATGCTTAATATATAATACTTTAAAATCATCTATATGAAATCACATAACTTTTAGAAAAACCTAAAAGATCAATAGTAGTAATGTTATTAATAATTACAATAACAAAAAAAAATAGTACTGGATAGTATATTTTCTTGTGAATTCTTATCAATAGATTATATATATTCATTTCTTTTCTAATACCCAAACTTATCCAAATAATTAACATATTACCCATTATTGTATTATTAATTTCATATTTAAGATTTGATTAATATAAAGTTTCTTATTATTTTCATCTAGATAAAACAATTAAATATCCATGTCATTTTTATTAGCACTTGCTGTTGGTTCTTTTGATCATATTTATAGATGTACATATGATATAAAGTTATTTGGAAATAATTTTCTGTTTTAAATTATCTATTAATCTTCAATATAACAGTTGATATATATCAACTATTCATGAAGTGGACCTTCCCATCTAACTCACGTAATCTTGCAGCAGCCTGCTCACATGTTATATCTCTTTGAGATTCACCTAACATTTCAAATCCCACGCAAAACTTTTTAACAGTGGCTGATCTTAGTAAAGGTGGGTAAAAATGCATATGAAACCACAGATTTTCAACTTCATCTGCGTTCCCAATTAGTGGAGCCTGATGAATACCCATTGAATAAGGAAATGAAGTATTAAATAAATTATCATATTTTGTTGTCAAAATTTTCAAAATTGACGCTAAATCAGTCTTCTGCTTTTCATTAAATTCTTTAATTGAAGTCAAGTGTTCTTTTGAAATGAGTAAAGTCTCAAATGGCCATAAAGCCCAGTATGGAACAACAATGATAAATGATCCATTCTCGCAAACAATTCTTTCCCTTTCTTGTAATTCTAATTTAACGTAATCTCCTAGTAAATGAGTATGATTTTCTTGATAGTAATATGTCATATTTTTTATCTCTTTGTCAACCTCTGTAGGGATTGTATCTAAACACCATGCTTGGCCATGAGGATGAGGATTAGAACATCCCATTACAAAACCTTTATTTTCAAATATTTGTATGTATTTATAATGTGTTGTTCCAATTAGTGATTCTCTTTGCATTTCTATGTAAAGCTCTTGCCATGCTGTCACTATATTAAGAATTTCAGTAGTAGACATCAATGGTAATGTTAAATTATGGTTTGGACTAAAACATATTACAAAACATTTACCCTTAGCCCCATGTGTAATCAATAATCTTTTTTTCATAGAGTCTACTTCCTCTGAATCATCATAGTCAGATTGATCTAGCTTCAAGGCGGGGTAATCATTAGGAAACACAAATGTACTCTCATATTTTGGATTATGAACTCCTGTAGCTCGCACGTTTCCAGGGCATAAATAACACTCTGCATCAAAAGAAGTTAAGTTTAATTTCTTGGTATCTTCTCTCAGGCCTTGCCATGGTCTTGATGATCTATGAGGAGAACAAAGCACAAATGAATCTGTTAATGGATTATAGCGACGATGAGAATGACTTGTAAAATCAAATTTTTCAGAAGACATTTTCAGGTAAGCCGTTCTTATTTTATATTCTTCTTTAATATTAACTAAAGCTAGTGAAATATCATTCTTTTTATAGTTCTTTCGGAAGAATTTGTTCGGAATCGATTACTATTTATTTAACGTTTCAAATAGTAAATAATTTAGAATAAAATGTAACGTTGTAATTTTAAAATATAAGCAGCAAGTATTTAAAATGTAACGTTACATTTTTGTTTCTTCTCGTAAAAAGTTTTTATAGTTATAAAAAGAAATTTATTAAAAAAATATCTTTATTGTACACTCAAAACGCTTATTTATTTTGGTATAGTAAAAATTTTACTATAGTTTCATACTAATAAAGAATCTATTTCAATTTGCAATACTAAAGCCATACTACAAAGAAACTAATTTCTCGATTTCTCTAATTTATATTTATGAAAAAGCTTTCTCTTCAATTTGATTGAAGATTCAGATAACGTAGTTGTAATTCCAAGTTATAATATATGGAATATGAAATTAAGTTTAAAAAACCATTAAAAGTTTAGAATGATTCTAAAATATTTTTTTAGAGTTACAATTATATCTGAGAATTTATCAGAAAATGTTACTAACTACAAAAAAGGCTTTGATACTTATTTATTAGATGAAATATTCTTTTTTAGCGATATTTAGTACAAAATAGCAATAGTAAACTTATTAGAATAGTTATCCTCTAAAATTTTAAAAAATATATTCCACTATATTATAATCTAAACCATTAAAAAAGCAACGAGAACTAAAATATGTGCAAATGTTAAGTAAAAAGAATAAAAATTAATTAAGTCTAGTTAAGAAAACCATACTTGGGTTTTTAAAAAAAAATAAATAGATATTATATTTAACAAAACAAGGTTTTAATCAAAATATTTGGCTAATGACCATTTGTAAAGTTTAACATCATTTTGACATCAATGGGTAACGACAATTAGAATAAAGATAATTTTAAAATAAACAAAACCAATGAGTCTAGCTCAGATAATATTCAACATTGAAAATATATAATCATTTAAAATAGTTTCATATCTATTTACGTAACTATTTTTGAGTGTGCATTGGGTAAATTAAAAATTACTTTTAGTTTTTTACATAATATTATTCAATTTTTGGAAGTAAATCAATTTCAAAATTACTAATTAACGATGTTTGGTGAAAACTAATTTTGGTAATCATTTTAGGAATTGCTGATCTATATCAAACGATACCGGCCATAATAACAGATGTAATTGATTAAATTGTGCTAGTGGACTTTCATCAGTACCAGAAATCGTAGAAGGTGCAGATGAGTCAACATTATTTGTTTCAACATGTAAGTATCCTGTTCCTAAAGAATCAATAAGATCTAAAATCTTACTAGCAGTAGGACAAACTTTTAATAATGATCGAACAATATTTTGCGCTGTAATTATATCAATCCTCCATCGCTCTGAATGTATTGAAGTTGGGTTATTTCTAAGGCATACCAATGGCATTAATAAAGCTGGAATTAAGAAGTATAAAGTATACCATACTTGCATTCTGTTAACTTCAGTCACTTGTTCCCAGAATTTTGACATACTGTTAATAGTAAGACTGCATTCTTCTAAACATATCTCACTAGCCCTTAATTCATTGGCATCGAAATTATCTTCTTCTGACGATTTCGAATTTAATATAACCTTTTTTAACAAAAAAGTACGAAACATAATAATCTTTAAATTTCGATATCTCCATTCTAGCACTGAATGAGCTAATTTAAATTTCTTGGAAACAAGCGCTTCTTTTTTAAAGTAATCAGGGATTAAATTCCTCCATCGTTCAATGTATTCTTGATCCCAATCCAATAAATGTTCAACAGGTGGGAATGGATCCGTAATAATTCTTTCATATATACTATTTGTTAACATATGAAATAAAGATTGCAATCTTACACTGGTACATATTGTTGGTTCATTTTCTTCTTCTGGAGTTTTTACGGTTATTGCTGTTAAATCAGAATCTAAAATATTTAATGGTAGATTCGCATTTATTCCAGCACATGGTATCCCTAATGGTCGCCCATACCCTATGGTTTGGCCACAATCAAAAATATACAAGCACCACCAAACTCTTCTTCTTATTTCTTGATTTAAAAGCGAGCCATCAGATACATCATTCTGTTTATGTAATCCAAGACCTAAGGCCATTCTAACTGCTAATCCTAAGTAATTATATCCTGAATTTGGCCTATCTCTTTTTTGTAGATAATTTGACATTAAAGTTAATGTTTGCACTAAAGTAATATTACCAATTTCGAAAACTTCTACAGATAATTTTGATTTCGCAGTATCAAATAAGATTAAATCATCATTTTCTTCCTCTGAAGTTGCAGACATAAACGATCCAATAGCTGCAACAATGTAAAGTAGACTTTCCCAGCCTGTCTCTAGATGTAGTATTATTTTATTTAACTGAGCCATGAATGTAGGCTTATGAACAACTGGATAAGAAATATGATAAGTTTCAAAGTATTGATCAACATAATACTCTAACTTTTGCTTACTTATTGATTCTGAACTAGATAATGTTGATAATTGTTCTTTTCTATGGAAACTGGTGTCTCGAAAGAAGAATCCATCGCCCACTAAATTATCTACTGCCATACTGAATGCTGTTCCAAGATAACCACTTTCCTCTGTTGTTGCTTTACCATCGATAATCGAAGGTTGAATACTAGCATTCTCTCTTTCATCCCAATTATACGTCATAAATTTTGAAGTTGATTTTATATTCATAGGTCTGTCATATTGTTTTATATCAATATAACTTTTTTCAGGTTTGGAACTTCTATCAAGGTTAATGCTTGATGGTAAGAGTTGAGGTATTTGGAATACACTAATGATTCTGGTCGAGTGGTAAGGGTTCTGTATGTCTTTCAAATGATGTATATTTGAATCATCTTTACTATTATCAGGCATAGGATCTTCCCCTAGAAGTGACTGAATATTTATACTAGTTTGAGCTTGAGTGGTAGCTGAATTTTTTGAATTATCTGATGCATTTATTGTTTCTACTGATGTTGGTAAACGCATAATAGCTCTGTCAATAAACTTCTCATTATCATATGCAACATTCCTTCTTTTTTTTGGTATATTCATAAACTCTGGTAAATCAGTAATATTTAATCCATTCCTGATCTTCTCTGCTATGCTAGAGAGCTCAATATCTGGGTTGTATTGTGCTAATAGCTGTTTCGCTAAACCCAATTCTTCTTCTACTTCAGTTAAATGCTTTCTAGTTAGGGGAGTTTTAGCATTCTTTTCATATATACAATCCCTACTATACTTTGAACATAAAAAGCAAATAGGTACTTGTCTCGAGCATTTTACACGTCTTCTTTTACATTCATTGCAGGAATACTTATTCAATTCAGAAGGCAGATTAATTGTTGAAGGTATAGCTGATGTATTTGTACTTGACCTCATATATCTATAATTTATATAATCACAAAATATATTTAAATAAGAATCAACCGTATGATATTACATCAATCAACAATTAATAATAAGAATTAAGATAATAAGTTAAGTGTGACTATGCTATTAACAAAAAATAAAGTTGAAAAAAAAAACGGATATTTGTTTCAATAGTGCGAATTCTCGGATTTTCCCCATCGTTTTTTATTAGATGCTATTAAGGTGTTGATATATACTATAGTAAAAGAGCAATCTTCATATAAGACAAAAAAAAAAAAGATAAGAACATTTATTTATTACAATTTGAAATTATTATTCTGGTCTAAAGAGAAAGGACTTTTCATTATCTTATAATAAAAATTGTGCCACAGTATAGAATCCCATAAAGGGCACCATATTGCACATTTATACATATTAGAGATATATAGAATACTAGTAGGTATTAATATTAGATAATACTTTGATTAATGTTTCTATTTTATTTATTCTATTAAGCCACTGTAAGGCATTACAAATATAAATTGTTCAACTAAACTATGAGTTGGCACACGTATTGAGGTGTTTTTAAAAAATACAGTGATCTAATATATTAAAACGTCGTTGAGAAGTAATGCAGAAGCAGAGGCATTATAAATTAATATCAGAAGAATTAAATGGAGTTATTGACGAAATACTGGCTTATAAATTTCGTCCTGAGTTGAAAACTGCATTCTATTATGAGATATTAAATGTGCTTGATTTATTTTAACATTAGGATATGCAATATAATTTTAGATTATACTCTAGCTTTTAGTATAATACAACTAAAATAATTATTTAAAAAAGATATTAGAGATTATGTATCAGGTATATGGTAGAATATATACAATATATTTGAAGAAGTGACATTTGCCAGAACTTTTGTCTGATAATCCACATCTCTAACCAGACAGTAAATTGAAACAAGTTACATATTTAAGTTATAAATTTTTATAAATATCAATTTGTATTTGTATTTGAATTTTAGAAATACCAAATAGGAAACTAGTTAGATATGAGCGTTTTGTAATTAGACCGAAAACAAAGAATTCATTTGAAAGAAATTAACTTATTTTTTTTTTTTTGGATCAATTAGTTTGTAAGTGTATTTCAAACAGACTTTGAATTTTCATAAATTGTATGATATTCAATTATAAATAGAATAAATATTATCTCTGTAATTATTTTATGCAGTAAAATCAATGAGTTATTAAATATAGTCTTGAAATTTTATTTAATATAAATTACTAATCCATTTTTTTACTCTTACTTTTATTCTATTTCTAAAAAAACCAAATAATTGACCTATCTATTAACTTTGATCAGCTTAATTCTATTCTAATACTTGATTATAGGCATTTTATTTTCAAATTTATATAGAAGAAACATAATTCAAGCATTTATTATTAGTATTTTGTCATTTATACAATTAGGGATTTTGTCAGCCATTACTGGTTTGGGTGCGAAAGGTTTACAAACATTGATGTAGAAACTGCAAATACTTTAAGTTGGGTATCATTCAGTATTATCGCAATTTTGTCACTTATATTTTCTTTATTAATAAATAGATGGAATAAAAAAACCAATTATATCTATTAATACTACTGGATATGCTTTCTAGACTGTAAGTCTTTATAAGAATTTAAATGATGGCTCTCAGGCTTTAATTATTGCAGGTGTGGCTTTTTTTTTAGCTGGTGAAGTAATTGTTGCAATTTTCTGTACAGAAAAAAAAGATGTTATTTTATAGCCATTTGGCAAATATTAAATAAAATTGGAGGAGAGGGGTTTTCTTGCAGGTTCTATAACATTGAATTTTAATATAGATGATAATGAATGTAGTAGCTCTGGTCTTAATATTTACATAGCCTTAATCGTTATCCAGTGTCTAAGTTTTCCTATTTTTTTCTTATCATTCTCATCTGAAAAGCTAATCTGTGATGATGGTAAAAAAAATTATATAAAATTCAACCAAAAAACTTTTTGGGAACACTTTAAAATATTAAGGGTTTTTAAAAGACAAAAGCTTCTTCATTTATCTTTGTTTCCCTCTATTTGTTAGCTTAATACTTGGCAATTAAATTATATTACACATCATTTTAGTTCTAGCGTTAGTACTTTGAATACCTTGTTAATGACTTTGATCAATGGGTTGATAGATAGCGTCTTTAGATACTTCCTTAATTTAAAAAAATTCAAGAGATTAGCTATAACTAAAAGCTCACAGATTAATTTTTTTTATTACTTAAGACTATTTTTTTTATTTATTCATTAGTATTGTCCAAAAGGAATTTGATATTAACTCTCAAAGTAGTATTAACTGAGCTGGTAATCTGAAATTTACAAAAGCATTTACAAACTTCTGAATTTTTAAAATAACAAGAGAATATGATTTCAATTGAGTATATTGGGCAATTTGAGTGAACTAATATTTACCTGAAGTTTCTTATGTTTAGATATTATCTGATCCTTGTAATATGTAGGTCGATATTTTGCTTTTATATTGGGGGTATAGTTAACGGTACCAATATCACCTACTTAAATATATCTGTTAGTGCTTTTTACTTATCTTCTATCTTTGTAATATATATTATTTTTAAAAATGATAACAATGAAATTGAGAGTGTTTTAGAACTCTTTTGAAATAATAGCATTATTTATATCAGTAAATTAAAGAAAGGTAATACTGAAATATTATTTAAAGAGTTATAAGTCTCCATTATTTTAACTTGTGTATCTTTGTTATATTTTTTTGTATACATAATTTTATAGAACTTGGTTTCAAAATGCTATGTCTGAAAAAAATAATACTATAATATATTCTAGTAATAGACCAAAAATAGTTGTGCTAAATCGTAGGTTTATTGGTACAAAATTATTTTACTATGAAAACTTTGCTAACTTCTATTGTCTAATTGAAATTTAGTATATGTAATAGTCTCACCCTTTTCTTATGATAGCCTTAACTAGCTTTTCAAGAATTTCATAAATCACTTTCCCAGACTCAAATATCGGGTATAATATTACTAAAGTTAATGAATAAAATAACCAGATAATAATAATAATAACCCAGGCTGTTAAAAATTTGGAAGAAAATACATATGGAACAGCAGATAATGGTACAGGGATTATTATAGCAGCTATTAATGCAACAATAATGACTAGAATACTATATTTATGGTATTGTCTGTCAAGGTCAGTGTGATTTATTTCTTCCATTTTTACTATAGTTTCACTCAATTCAATTTCATAATTATCTGATAATTCATAAGCCAAATCAATAACCACATCCTTTTTTTTATGATCTTTTTGGCTATTTCCATTGTTTATAGTTTTATTAGAGATATTTAAAATACTTCTATTTCTAGTTTGTTCAAAATCAAAATCTGAAGGCTTTAATAATGAAACTGATACTGAAATTACACCACCCATAACCAATGCTGTAGCATTTCCTGCAAATGATACCCATTCCTGGGATAGATTTTTAACATTTATTTCACCCATGTAGGCTTTACAGGTTATTAACCATACAATAAATGCAATTACCATTCCACCGATAGATCCACCAATTGCTCCCTCTCTATTTAAATCTTTCCAAGTAAATGAAAGAGCTATTGGGAAAACTCCAGATGCTGTTGCTACACCCAAAAAATTGAATAACCACCCCATAGATATTTTTGCTGCTCCTTTAAAAATTGATGCTAATACCCCAGCAAAAATAGCCCAAATAAATACAGATATCTTTGCAGCTTTCATAATTGTTTCATTACTTGCCAGTTTATTGATATATCTCTTATAGACATCATATGAGAGTAATGTAGAAGTAGCAATTAGTTCTCCAGAAAATGAAGAAGTCACAGAAAAAAAAACCATTATAAGGATCATTGCAGCACCATTTTTTCCCATTAAATAAGTTACAGAAGCGACTGATACTAACCCAGCAGATACTTCATCAGCTGTTAATGCCGGAAAATCGCTGAAGTTAGACAACGCTTTTCCTGCTAAACCTAGGCTAGCACCCATAGCAAATGGAATAACAAACCATGCACCTGCACCATAAAAATAACTTGCTGATGTTGATTTTGGGTCACTTGCTATAGCTCTAGAAAGATAGGCTTGATCATTAACAACTAGACCAAACCCTGTTATAATACTGATTATTGAAAATATACCTGCATTCAGTGACCTGAAAGTTAGATATGAACCTTGGTAATTCCCATCCACTGGTGGGAGGTTTTGTAATAAGTCATACATCTTTTGGGGAGAGCCAATTTTTGATCCTTTAAAGTAAACCTCAATAACAAAAACTATAATAAAAATTAATAATACAAATGTATGAATAGCGTCAGAAATAAACGTAGCTCTTAAACCACCAAAAGAAACATAACATGCTACACCAATTGGGATAATAAATAATGCAACATACTCGTTTATTCCAGTAATTGCAGAAATAACTGCCGAGCCCCCTAGTAAAATACATGAGCTAATAATTGCATTACATGTAAGTCCACACCATAGAAAAGACAAATGGCCACCGGCCCCAAATCTGAAATAAGCCATCTCAGGAAAAGTAGTAACCAAGTTAGCATTCTTCTTTATTTTGCTTGATATTACTGAAAAAACTGAAACTTGTAATAAACCTCCTATCGCATACCAGTATGATCCACTAAAACCCAAATTATACAGCTCAGTTGGTGCTTGTAATAAGGTTAAAGACCATGTCCAAGAACTCACAATACCACAAAGAATAAGTCCAAAAGGTATATTTCTACTACCTGAATTAAATTCATCAACTCTTTTTGTACTTATATTGGTAAATTTATTTTGGATCAAACTTACCAAGTTCATAAGAATACAAAAAAATATACTACCACCTATGATCACACCATACCCTACTCCTTGAGATAATGATGGCTCCATTATTTTATAAAGATATAATATATATGAGAATAAAAGAGATGTATTTTTAGTCTTTTATATTCAGAAATAGATATAATTCGGATTCTTGGCAAAAAAAAAAAACCTTGGGATTAGTTTTAATCAAAAGATAAATAACATGTATTATTAAATACAGTGGCATATTTTTTATGTTGCAACTTACACTCTCCCCCACTTCCCGGCTAAAGATCCAATTTATATTTTTATTTCATGTATTCTCTTTATTCCATACAATGATAAAATATTTCACTTTCTGGCTGCAGATAACAATTATGAATTCTATTGGTAATAGATCTGAACTTTATGCAATAATACTCTGATCCACAGTAGTATTTTAAAATTGAGATGCAATTTAGAATTAAAATTGCAACACTTTCACGTGCTTCTTGCATTTTGTGCTAATGGTTACCAAGAACCATGAGAAATACAATATGATTTTCTTGATTATTCAAATACTATTAAATCTTTATTGTGGCGCTAGCCATAATGGATCTAATTATCCGAGATGATACTAAGTATTAAATATAAAAGGCCATTAAATAACTGAGCATAATTCATAGCATAATTTATTTACAAAATATTTGCAAATATCAACTATGACTGAGATTGACGTTCAGGAAATTGATAGAAAGTATAATGTTAGACCATTTAAGGAGGCTGGGCCATCTAAGTTGAAATTGAATACAATTGATCTTGATTCTATTGACCTTTCCCTATATAAAGAGGGTTCAAAATTCCTTGGTCAAAGAAAGGAATTAGCAGCAAAATTAGAAAAATCATTATCTACTTATGGATTTTTTTCTTTAATTAATCATGGAATCGATATTGATACATTTGAAAATTTAAAATCAATAGCACAGTCATTATTGGAATTACCTGAGAATGTGAAAAGACAATATTTAGCAGGATCTTTAAAATCTGATACTGAAGATAGAACAAAGTCCTTAGGCGGTGAAAGAGGTGCTGGTTTCAAACCACGTGGTTATTGGTCCATGAAGAATGGAGTTTGTGATTCAATTGAGCATTATAATTTTAGAGAAATGCAGCATCCAACTTTTTTTGATAAAACTAAAAAGTATCCAGAATTGGCAAGGGCCCATTTAAGTGAAATTGCAGAATATTTTAGATATCTACATCAGACAATTTTGAAAAAAATCACTAATCTTTGTGATATTATCTTTGAATTACCTGAAGGATTCCTCTGGGAGAATTATTTTAAAGTGATTGAAAATGATCTCATTAATTCTGGAAATGGGTTCGGTCGGTTTATGGTATATCATGAAATGGATCCCGAAGATGAAAAGAAAGTTGATAAAAATTGGCTTAGAGGTCATTCAGATGGAACAGGATTTACATTTATTACCTCTCAGCCTATATTGTCTTTACAAATTAGGGACTATTTTACTGGTGAATGGAAATACGTGGGGCATACACCAGGAGGGTTAATAGTAAATATAGGGGATGCTATGGAATTTATTTCAGGTGGATATTTCAAGTCATCCATTCATAGAGTTGTGGCACCACCAGAAGATCAAAGGAATTTCAAGAGGCTAGTTTTAATCTATTTCTGTAACCCTAAATTTCCTTCGATACTTGATCCTGAGCCATTAAATTCTCCAAAATTAAACCGCTTAGGATATAATAAGCCAAAGGAATGGGATAAAATTACTTTTGCTCAATGGGATGAAGAAAAGGGTCGCTTGTTTGGTAAAAAAGAAGTTAATGATTGTAAAGGCGATGAGCCTAATATTGTATTACTTTATGGAAGATTTCATGAAAGATGGCACCAAGTAGAATACAACTTTTCTTTAGAAGAAGCCAAAAAGAGATTTAATGTAATTGAAGTATAAATATCTGATTTATAGATTATATGTGTTCTTTGGTGTTTATACAATTAAATATCACTTACACTTATGTTTATTATAGATATTGTTGTGAAATATGCCATATATAATTGGTTATATAAATATAAATTAGTCTAAAAATATTTTATGAAATAAATATTATATGTAAATTATGCCCAAAGTTGTAAAGCTTCGAATAAGTCGACTCTTTTGTTAGATGAATCAAGTTGATTGACAATAGAATGACGAATATCATCCATCATTGCTGGTGCACCACAAGTGACAAAGGCAATTGAACCATTAGATTCCTTTATATCTTCATCTATTATTTTGTCGATATTTGGTCTTGTATCAATGAAACTAATGTGAGAAAACTTTTTCTTTAAAGTATCAACATCGCATGATTTTTCATTAGTAGAACTATCAAGAGATTTCTTCTCATCTTTTTCAAGACTACTTAAATCTTTTTCGTTTCCGTTATATTGGAAACTATCAGATGGTCTCGAAACATAAATTGTAGTTTCAATCTTGGTATTTCTTAATGCTTCTAACTCGTCAAAGAATGAAGCAACTGTTGAATAGTCTCTAATAACCCAGTGTAATTTTAAAGACTGTCTGTCATTATTCTTATTCTTTTTTGCAACATGCATAGCCTCACAATATAATCCAGTAATACCGATACCACCAGCAAAGTAAACAGCAGTATTAAATCTTTCTGCTGGTGTTGTTTCACCATAAGGACCTTCAACACAAATACGCATTCTAATTGTTCTGTTAGGAGCAACTAGTAACTTTTTATAAAGACTTTTTGTTACACCATTTTTAACTTTGCAAAATAAAACAATTTCCCTATCAGATTTCACAGATTTAACATAAGTAAATGGATGAGATTGCCAGAAATATAAGGAATGAACAAAATGGACGAATACGTGTCCACCTGGAGAAACATTCCAATATTTTGGTTTAGGAACAACCACCTTTAAAGTTTCATCTTCTAATAAGCAGACTTCAGCTTTTGGAGCACCAAATGAGATAAGTTTAAATATTCTGGTAACTCTATCAACACCCCAAATGGCAACAGAAGCAAATGCAAACTCTAAGTATCCACGGTTTTCAAGATGAATCCAATATCCAACAACAAAGAGAACTGCTAAAATTATATGAATTAACAAAAATAATTCGTACCACTTACGTCTCAAATAAAGTAAACCTTGGAATAAAATAATACCATTGGCCACAACGGCAATAGTACCCCAAATCATAAAGTTAAGAGACATTCTCTGTTGGTAATTACCAGAAGCTCTCATATTTACAGTATAAGAAATGGCGTGAATGAAAAGTAAAATAAAAACAATTCTTCCGATCCATCTGTGGAAAGCAATAAATGTAGCAAATTGCATCTTTGTAAACCATTGGAGGAAATTATTTCTTCCGGCAAATAATATTAATAAAGGAGTTAAACAAGTTGCAACAGTACCAGTTCTGTCTGCTGCATACTTTGATAATTCAAGCGTTTTTGAATCAAATCTAATATTTCCTTCAATACTTTGCATATGAATAGCATTAAATATAATTACAAGTATGCAGAAAATGAAAATAATCAAGGATTCTAATCTAGATGGAATTAAGAAAGAAATAAATCTTAGGATTGTTTTTTCTTGTGCCTTTTTTTTTTTGTAAAGAGCTGGTAATGTAATATATTTTCTAAGAATGTTAGTTTTCTTGCCTCCAAATTTGGCATTAATTCCAGGAAATAAAGTTTTGGTCCAGTTAACAATGCCTAGTAATAAAAGTACAACACCCCAATAAACAATGATACCAGTACCATAGTACACACTGTTATTCTTGTTTGCATAGAATTGACCATATGATGCTTTGGAGAGAGCAACTAAAGTTTTATTCACAATAATTGGGTAACTAACTACTTCTGAGGCATTGAATCCAGTAATTTCACTCGAATTTCTTGCATATTTTTTGTAATTCACGAGAGCTTCATCAAATGAAGTTCTATCAATAGTAAGACTACCAGTAGAGCCGCAAGTTTCAGCAATTGCAGAAACAATACTATCAGAAGTATCCCCTATGGCATCGAAACAGCCTACCAAAGTTTCATAAGCATTGTTGTTTGCGCACATACAGCTTGAATCCATCTGTTTTCTTTTGTGATGTTTCTCACTTTGACCTTTTGAAGATGATACCTCACACCAGGTACCAGTCATTTGTAAGACAGCTTGGCATGATGTAAGTAAAACAGTGCTCTCAGGAGTAAAAGTGAATTTACTGTATTCAAAACCAAGTGCATTATTGATTAATGCTAAAGAGTATAATACACTTTTAAATCTCATTTGTGTTATCTTGACTCTAAAGGGTACAGAGAAAACTATTTAATGCAATATTGGGATCTAAATGGGCTATATATATTATCAGATGAAATATTGAAGTTTTTTAGCTTGACAGATGCTAATTATCAGATCGTTAATCTATTGGCTAATTTGTTATAATATCTGCAAGTCATAAATTTCCGGTTTCTTGGCTTGAAATCGAACTAAATAATGCTGTACCTTAATTGGACCAATTCTCGGAATAGTATTGATGCTCACAGATAATTAACTTTGATAGGTAAAAGGCATTTTTTAAACTATGCACAAAAAATTTTTTTTTCTAAAACAATAGCAACTGATTAATCTGATTAAAAAAATATGTTGAATATTGTATTATATACAGGTATTGGTATGGTTTCAAACACCTGATGCATTTTTCAGTTCTAGAATGTACTCTTTATTATAGAATTATACCCGGGTATAGGTAAGTAACAATTAAAGATGTAATATTTGTGGTTATCAATATATATACCAATGAATACTATCTTTTAATTGCTTGTATTAATTATTTAACGTCAATCTTGATAATATATCCTGATATTAAACATTACAGAGGCGTATATTTCAATTATATGCTAATTTCATATTTACCGGGTATCCGCCTTTTTTTTTTGTCTAGTAAATATCAGCTATTCGATTGTGATATAAATATTGAGACACTTATCAGTAGCTAATATTATTTCTATATCATAACGTAGAGGTTTTAGGGCGTAATTTTAATAATGCAGGTATATAAATTTTAACAGGTGATAGACAACATCTAACACCCTTTATTTTCCGTACTCTAGGATTACATACGTCCGCTCTAGCTTTTTTTTTCTTGTCAGCAGGCATGGTAAAAACTGAATTGCCGTTTGAGAATATCAGCTTCTGAATTATATAAAACATCACACCCTTCGTTATTGGCTGGAATGACAATACGGTATTTTTGTGTGAAACAATAAGAGAAATTACTCGCTAATAGTTAGGTTAGGGGTACTTTATTGTATATCTACTGGTATAAAGTACTACCGAACAATCATTTAATAATAGTTTAAGATGTTTCAATTTTTAATTACTTGATACATATCATTTGGTAACTAAAGTGTTTATATTGTGAGACTAATATTCATATTGTAACTTTTTTTCGTTAAAAATGACATTGTATATGTTTCATTAATGAGTCGGTCCATCTACGGATAAATGGGTTATATAAAAAGCTTCTTATATTTGTGTATTTATTACCCTTTGGGTTACATGGATTATAATTCTTAGAAGTACCAATCTATATTTGGGCCAAATTTTGGTCGGGCATTTTCTATATCTACAAATGTGAATAAAAAATATATTTAGAAGCAGGAGCAATTTTTTATTGAATATGGATATATTTTTTAATGTTAGAATCTTATTAGAAGGAATAAGGTTCATAATATCCTTTTAGAGTATGTTAATGCTTCTTCGTATAATATAAACTTATTATTTGGTTAATTGTGTTTTTATTCTACTGAAATATCTACAGATGTGGCATATTAAAGTATAGCGATTATGAAAAAACTATCATATTGTAATGTAGTGCAGTAGAGGATGTTGCTTTTTAAGTCTACAGATCTTCAAAAAAGAAAAATATATTCAACTAATATTATTTCATTTTATCAATTTAATTTTATAATTGTTATTTTTTACACTTTGCATTTTTTTTTAAAAAAAGGAAATTTTTCAGAGATCTATTCTAAATTTCCTATATCTAAAAAAACACTTGCAATGAATTTGGTACTTCTATTTTATAATAGGGTAAGTACATTCTATATAATTTAATGCAGGTTTTTTTATATCTATATTGTCATATCTATTTCTCATTAATTATATGAGTGATTTAGATGGAAAATTGACATACATACATTCCTCCAAATTTAGTAGATACTTTGCATTTTCACTATCAGCAATATTTTACTTATCTCCGTTTTTGCTCTTGTGTGTTAAGTATAACACAAATCTGAACGATGCTAATCATGTGAGTTTAACACACAACCCAAAGAACTTTTGAATAAGTTACGTAATGAACGGCTATTCGTGTTTATATGTAATTATCTATAATTAAGGGGTTAACTTGTTTTTATAATTATTCTTTCTATAATTTAATCAGAGAGATATTCAAGACGTAATTTGTTAAACCTTGAGAAATTTAAGGGTTTTTAATTGCTATGATAATAGAAAATGACTAATCTAAACATTATTAGAAACGAAGATCGTCTAAAGAATAGAGTCCAAATCTTGACAAAGAACAGTGAAGTATATGCAAGTGATCTAGAAGATTACTCTGTTAATGATTTATATGATGATGGTGAATTTGATCCGAACTACATTGCTAAATCCAAAATTCTCTCTGATGCTATTGATGAATTGGGGTTTGGGAAATATCAATGGGGGTTATTTCTTGTTTCTGGATTTGGTTGGTTTTCTGATAATGCATGGCCTGTGGCTACTGGTCTCATATTACAGAGATTAAATGAGGTTGACGGTGTTCATGCACCAGATGGTAAAGCACCCTACCTTACACTTGCTCAAAACTTAGGTCTTTTAGTTGGTGTATTATTTTGGTCACTTTCTTCTGACTTAATAGGAAGAAGGTTTGCATTCAATGCTACATTACTTATTACTGGTGTCTTCTCTGTCGTAGCTGGAGCATCACCAAACTTTGCTGCACTAGGTGTTTTTAATGCCTTATGGAGTTTTGGGGTGGGTGGTAATATTCCTGTAGATTCTGCAGTATTTCTTGAGTCTATCCCAACTAATAAAAAATGGCTATTAACTGTGCTTTCAGTATTCTGGGCATTCGGTCAATTGGTTGCTAATCTTATAAGTTGGGGGTTAATTTCTAATTATTCTTGTGATGATCTGAGTCCTATTTGTTATAAACAAAATAATAAAGGTTGGAGATACTTTTTATTCACTTTAGGAGGATTAACTTTGGTTTTATTTATTATTCGATTCTTAATCCCAGTCTATGAATCGCCAAGGTTTTATTTAGCTAGAGGATATGATGAAAAAGCTGTAAGTATTGTACATAAAATTGCAAAGAAAAATAGAAAAGTGAGCCTGTTAACTATTAATCAATTAAGAGTATATGATAATTTAGATGAAAATGGTAACAAAGATAGTAATAAGATATTATCTGTTAATATAAAAAAAAAAATTGCAAAATTCGATTTTAATCATTTACGTCAATGTTTTGGAACACGTAAACTAGCTGTTTCTTTTATTTTAGTTGTTGTTTCTTGGGCATTAATTGGATTAGCATTCCCTTTATATAATGCTTTTTTACCTACATTCTTAGAAAACAATGGAAATGCTAATGCACCTTTAAGTGTTCAAGAAACTTATCGAAATACTTTAATCGTTGCTGTTATGGGTATTCCAGGGTCTATAATTGCAGGTTTAATGGTGGAATTGAGGATTGGAAGAAAGGGAACATTATCTATTTCTTTATTATTAACTGGAGTATTTTTATTTTGTTCTACAACAGCAAAGACTAGTAATGCTAATTTAGGTTGGAATTGCATGTTTAGTTTATTTTCAAATATGATGTATGGTGTTCTTTATGCCTATACACCTGAAATATTTCCAGCAAAAGTTAGAGGAACTGCTTTAGGCATTGCATCTGCTGCTAATAGAGTATTAGGTGTTTTTGCTCCTATTATTGCTATGTTTGCCAATTTGAAGACTGCAGCACCTATATATGTTAGTGGAGCTCTTTTCATTTTTGTTGGAATATTAAGTATATTCTTTCCATATGAGCCGCATGGTAGAGCTAGTTTGTAATATTTTATACTAGCTAATTAATATAATATTTAAGCCTTTCCATTTTCAATGAATTATATTAATTAATATAATTATATACATCAAGATTTGCGGGTCATGGTTTTTTTTATATGAACATTCATCATGTATATATTTTGTATAGTATTTCCTAAATTTTATAAATGTGATTAATATTACACTAAAGATGTTAAGTTTCTCATACTACGAAATTTGAGAGCAATATCTATCTAATAAATGAAACCCTCAACTACAAAAAAATATTATGAAAATTTGCTAAAATTAAATCTAATGGATTAGTTATCTAAGCTATATGGAATATTTAACTCATGAAAGTAAATATAGTGCAATAAAAGAAAGAGACCCTGGTGCAGAAGGATATTTTATTTATTGTGTTACTAGTACATTGATATTTTGCCGTCCAACATGTTCTTCTAAGCTTCCATTAAAAAACCATGTCATCTTTTGTAATGAAATTCTGGAAGCTATAAAGTTGGGGTATAGACCATGTAAACGATGTAAGCCAGATCAAGAAGTGGGTTGGAATAACACAAGAGATATAATAGAACAAAGCTTGGTAGAAATCCATAAATTAGTTCAACAAGGTAAGAAATTCAGCATCAATGATTTAATAAAAGACTTAAATGTATCTAAGTGGCACTTTTGTCGACTGTTTAAGAACTATGTTAAAATGACTCCCAGAAAATATTTTATGGAATGTAAAGAAAAAGGCATCTTTGATACAAAAATTGTATTGCCATTAATTGAAACTAAAAAGAACTTACGGAAAAGGAGAAATGAAGAGAATAAAATTATAAATCACAATTCTTCTACTCTGTTAGCAATCACTCCTTCGGATACTTTGTCTAGTTTGCTGGGTTTACTCTTTACTGATAATCCAAATACCTTTTATGGTTTAGATTTAGGTTATATTTCTCAAGATGATATTGATGGATTCTTTACGACAACTTTTGATGATATAGCTATGTATAATACTAAATAAATTATCTGAACAACTTTATGAAACTCAAATTTTAAATATACATTATTTCATTATAAATATTTCAAATTCCTAGGGTTTTTCTTCTCTTTTTCTTGTTCCAATTTTAGTATTTTCTTTTTAAGAGGAATTCCCCAACGATAGCCAGTGACTTTACCCAGTTTAGTAATTGCACGATGGCATGGGATAACTAGTGCAATTTTATTAGCACCACAAGCATTTGCAATAGCTCTGGTAGCTCTTGGAATACCCAAATCGTAAGCAATTTTTGAATATGTAACTGTCATCAGCATGTCTACTTCCTCTTTCAAATACTTCCAAACCAGTTTTTGGAATGAAGTACCAAATAAAACTTCATACTCTATCTTAGTATCTTTTTTATTACTTTGAGTAATATCATCAGTCAATAGAAGTTTATAATTTTCTACCGTTTTGGTAATTTCATCATTTGGAGGTGCAGGGTTAAGGTTGATAGGCAATTTTAGCAATTCAAAATCACTAATCATAGTTATCTTCATGGTAGCTATATCATCTCCTAATGCTGCATAATATAATACCCCTTTTTCATCTGTGGTTAAAATAGCCTTAGCTAAATTGGTTTGGATTTCAGAATAAAATAGTTCCATTTTATAATAACTAATATATTTATACTTAAATTATAAGTTTTAATTATAAATTTTTAAGCCTAAGCAATCTTCTTTTCAGAAACATAATAATATATTTAATGTTTTGAGTCATTACTGCTTATATAGTAAAAGTATTGCTCTCAAATTTAGAAAATTTTGCGACACCTAAAATAATGATGTTTTGGGACAAAAAAATATATTGATCAAATTAATAATAGATCGTAATAATTTAACTAAATTTCTTTTATAATCACATATTTATCTTTAATAATTTAATTATTTTTCTTATAATTCAAGTTTATTTTTTTTTTTTTTAATATTTTTATAAAAATATATTTATTATTTTTAGAATTAATAAATTAGAGGATAGCAATTTATCGTTTATAAGACTAATTATATTTTCTAAAATGAAGATAATTATCTGATTTTACCATATTAATAAATTCCACATTTTATTGAGAAAAATTTCTAATGCCATAAACTTAAAAATTTAATGAAAGTCAATAAACAATTAATCATATTTCAAATTAATAAAATAAGTGTATAAATGTTAAAAAAGACTAACTTACCACAATATATGTTCTGGTTAAAATCTACAACAAATTTTATTTTTACTATAAATTTCAGTTTGTTATAGCCAGATTTGAAACAAATAGAACGACTCAATTCTATACTCTATAACATAATATCAAATTTAAAGTATATCATTATTAATTTATATTAAAACAATATTTCTTAATTACCCATACAAAAAATAGATAAACGCGCAAAAGATAAAATAAATTGCAACCGATGCAAAGTAATATCTTTAAGTAAATTAAGATTGAACTAATGAGCTACATATTGGCAGAATAAAATTTTTATATTAAGAAATTAATATTCTTTGAAGAATAAATTTAGTATGACTTATTACGATATTACTAATAGAGTGTTTTTAACTTTGTATATTTGTATATTAGCGATTATCAATGAATGAGGAGCGGGTGAAGAACATCGCCAAAAGAGGAAATTTGCGATAATTATATTTGATAAGACCACTAACATAGATTGTATAAATAAAGACTTAAACCTATGTTAGATATACTAATGGAAGTATAATCTAATTTTAACCCAATCAAGTTAATGAGCACCTGTAAGAATATATTCAATCGTCATTTCCGGAACTTATTTGCCAAAAAGAAAGCCCATTCCTCTTTTAAGATCTTGAAAGAATCTATATCAAGAGATATTCCACCAAAATATACTTCAAGTATAACTCTTCTGTCAATTCCTATCTTAGGGTTGGCACAAGCTACTGTTGGGCTTGCCATTTGGATGTCTATGGATAATCAGCCAATTAAGTCGGATTTTGAGAACCTCGTTTCTATCAATGAGATAATCAAACACAATACATTGCAAGACTGCTGGATTGCCATTGATGGCCATGTTTACGATGTTACAAAATTCTTACAGATTCACCCAGGAGGTGCTACTAGAATTCTTCAATATGCTGGTAAAGATGCTTCCTCCGCTTTCAAACAAATGCATTCTGGACATGTTATCGATAAAATGAAAGATCATGTTAATTACTTAGGGTTACTTGATGGTGAATTTGAATTTGAGGAGTTAAGTGAAGAAGATTTATTAAGAATGGAAAAAATAGAAAAGAAGCCACCTATTTCTCAAATCTTTAACTTATCAGACTTTGAATATGTAGCAAAGGAAGTACTTCCAAAATCAATTTATACTTATTTTGCTACGGGATCTTCAGATGAATTTTCTTTAAGAGAAAATCGCTACTCTTTTTCAAGAATCTTCTTCCGTCCAAAAATGCTCCAAGATGTTGAAAATGTGGATACTTCTTCTACATTACTTGGAAGTAAAGTTGATTTGCCTATATACATATCTGGTTTTGCAGGTTCTAAAATGGCCCACCCTCTTGCAGAAAGAAATCTTCAAAAAGGTGCTTATAAAGAAAAAATTATACAAATGGTTCCTAAGTTTCTTTCATATGACCAAGATGAGTTTTTTAATGAAGTTCCATCTGACCAGAACCAATGGTACCAAATCCATTGCGAAAACCAAGAGGAGCTTGAAGGTATAAAACCTTTTGTTGAAAAAATACTGAGTTTTAAGACGGTTAAAGGTATATTTTTCAATGTAGATACTGCAGATTTGGGTAATAGAGAAAAGGATAGTAAAGTTAGAGCTGAAAATAAAAGCTACAATGATGATTTGGCAGTTGTTGCAAATAATGGTAATGCTAAATATCCTAAGAGGTTTACTTTAAAACTTCTTAAAAAAATCATGACATATACTGATCTTCCAATTTGCTTAAAAGGTTTACAAAGAGGGGAAGATGTAGTTATAGCAGCAGAAAATGGTGTAAAGGCTGTAGTTATCTCAAATCATGGAGGAAGACAGCTTGATTTCTCTAGACCACCTCTTGAAGTTTTATGTGAAGCCAAAATGATGCTTAAAGAAAAAGGATTGGAAGATACAATTGAGCTTTATATTGATGGTGGTATAAGAAGAGGATCTGATATTGTCAAAGCATTATGCTTAGGTGCTAAAGGTGTAGGATTGGGTAGACCTTTCTTATATGCCATGGCTTCATATGGTGAAGATGGTGTCGTAAAATTGATTGATATTTTAAAGAGCGAAGTTAAAAATAACATGACTTTGTTAGGGGCAAGTAAAATCGAAGATTTGGATGAAAGTTTTATTGATATTTCAAGTTTGAAGTTTAAAAACCCGACTATTAATGATCGTTTATACGAAGGAGCTTATGAACAATTAAGTTCTCCTAAATTTAAAATATAGAGAATGGTTTAATACATACTTAATACTATATATTGTAGAGCAGAAGTTTTTACTAATTTTAAAAATTAAACATTTATTATTATTATTGATACTATGTATAAAATTCTTAAAACCACTTAAATATATGGAAATTAGTAAGTAAACATATATAGAAGAATTTCCATCTATTTTAAGATGACTCCTTTAAAAAGCTTAGATTACTAAAGCTAAATTGTTTATTCTTCTATATATACTATAATTAAGTACTAGCAATACATTCTAATTCTACTTTAATCTTAGGATTTGGAAACTGAACAACAACACAAGATCTAGCAGGATTGTTAGTGAAGTACTTAACGTAAATTTCATTTACTTTTGCAGAATCTGCTGGGTTGCTGATAAACAACAAAACCTTCATCACCTTGTTCAATGAAGAACCACTAGCAACTAAAGTTTGGCTTAAATTCTTAATAGCCAATTCAGTTTGTAATCTGATATCTTCTGGAATAAAACCCTTTTCGTCACTACCAACACATCCTGATGTGAATACATGTCCATTGGACTTGTATGCTGGAGAAAGCATTGAAACTTCTGGTAATCCAACCTGTTCCCAAGTAATTTTTTCTGGCATTTTTAATCCTAGTATTTATTAATATCAATTATTGAATAATTATAGCAAAATATCAACTATTTAAACCATATCTAAGTCCTAATTAGGTAATAAGCGAAATAACCAATAATTCACCATTCCACATATTCCACTTTATTGGTTACTTGAAACCTATAACTTCAACTACCTACAACTATCCTAATATCATAGTTTGAAGATATATAGAGTTATCAATAGTTTTGCAGTTATTTCAAATGAAATATGCAATCGAGATCTATTTCCGTAAATGGGTTCAAACAGCTATATTCAGGAAATTATTAAATAGGTACTTGAAAAATTATTTTACGAATATCGCCACTTATTGCTTATAGTCATTGGTCAATCTCATATGTTTTAAAAATTTTTGTAATATTTAACTATTAATTTAATTGCATATTTATTAAAAGTATTGCAATTAATATAAGAGTTACGAGTCAAAAAAAAAAAAAAAAAAACTAAACCAATAACGTGATCAACAGATAAACTACCTAAAAAGGATTATATTGCGACCAATTAAACCCAGGCAGGAGCCGCGGCGTTTCCGTGGTAATAGTGTTATCTTATCAGGCGAGGTTCTATGTAATGCATACCACATTACAACTGTTAGATCATATTGTTACAGGTGTTACTATAATTCTAGACATTGAATAGACTAAGTTTACGCATGTAATATTCTAAATATAAATTTATGATTTATACTTAGCTCCTTAAGAAACCTCCCCATTTTATTACTTATAAAAGAAATTTACTCTGTGTTATAACGAAAATCGTTGACAGAAAATTTAACTAAGAACTTGTTGAAGTCTCAATATGTAATTCTACTTCACAGTCGCAAATATTAAACATAATTATGATATAAAGAAGGAAGTCAGATATCGGTAAAGTCCATTCTGTGTTACTAGCCTGGTATCAAATTTAATAAATTATATTATCAACTCTAGCATTATGCATCTACATTTAATTAAATTTACTCCGTTCTTATCTTCCTAATTTGCGATAGTTCCTACGGCTTCGCTAATCACCGCGGCAATATCGTTCGGAGCCAAAGAAATTATTACATACTCTTAATCGGGCAACAATTACCTTATCTGTCAGAGACGGTTATAAAAAAAAAGCACCATCGACATTAAAAAATAATTTTTCAATAATTCAATTAATAGTGGTTTTTCAGATCAAACTTGTATATACAGCTGATTAACTAGTGAAAGATGAGTAATTATGAGGAAAAGTCAATTGGTGCTGAAAATTCATTAAAGAAACAAAGTTCCTTTGAAGTTTTAGAAGCTCAGGGATCTTTCGAAGAAAGCAAATTATCATTTATTAACAAGTTTGCCCTGTTCTTGAATGGTGAAACTAAGGGTATTGAATTAATTACAGATGAGGAAAAGACAGATGACTCTGTTTTGAATGCTGCAAGTATGTGGTGGTCTGCCAATTTAGTCATTGCTACTTTTGCTGATGGTGCTCTTGGTGTTAGTTTATTTGGTTTAGGTTTCTGGCAAGCTACTTTAACTATTATATTCTTCTCAGTTATTGGTGTTTTCCCAGTTGCTTTTTTTTCTATATTTGGCCCTAAATTGGGTCTCAGACAAATGGTTTTATCTAAATATTTAGTTGGTGATTGGTGCATGAGACTTTTCGCTATTATCAACTGTATTGCTTGTGTTGGTTGGGGTGCTGTTAATATTATGTCCTCTGCTCAATTGTTAAATATTGTCAATAATGGTGCTTGTCCACCATGGGCTGGATGTTTAATTTTGGTTGTTTGTACAATCTTTGTTACTTTCTTTGGGTACAATGTTATCCATGCTTATGAAAAGTGGTCTTGGATTCCTAATGCTGTTTGTTTTATTTCAATAATTGTTCGAATGGCCATGGCTGGTACCTTCACTTCAAATGCTCCATATACTAGTGAACCATTTCCAGAAGGTGTAACTACTGCAGGTGATGTTTTATCATTTGGTTCTCTTGTATATGGTTTTGCTACAGGTTGGACTACTTATGCTGCTGATTATACCGTCTACCAACCAAGAAATGCTAATTCATTAAAAATCTTTTTTGGGGTTTTTGTTGGTTTATACATTCCGGTTGTTTTCACAATGATCTTAGGTGCTGCATGTGCTACTGGATTATACACTAATGATCAATGGATGGATTTGTATAAGTCCAATTCTATTGGTGGTCTTGTCTATGCTATTTTAGTTCAAGACTCATTACACGGGTTCGGTCAATTTTTATGTGTTCTCTTGGCACTTTCAACTATTGCTAATAATGTTCCAAATATGTATTCTATTGCGTTATGTACACAAGCTTTCTGGAGTCCATTAAGTAAGGTTCCTAGAATTTTTTGGACCATTATTGGTAATTTTGTGACTTTAGCTATTTGTATTCCAGGTTACTACCATTTCGATGAAGTTATGACAGACTTTATGTCTTGTATTGGATATTATTTATCTATTTATCAAGGTATTGCTCTTACAGAGCACTTTTTATTTAGAAAAGGTGATTTCAACACCTATGATTATAATAGAGCACAAGACAAGAGTGCTTACCCAGTTGGTATAGCAGGTTTATTTGCTTTTTGTTGTGGTGTTGGTGGTGTCATTATAGGTATGTGTCAAACATGGTATGTTGGACCAATTGCAGTTAAAATTGGGGAATTTGGTGGTGATATAGGCTGGGAATTGGGCCTCTCATTCTCTGCTATTGGCTATATTATTTCCAGGCCATTAGAAAAAAAATATCTTGGTCATTAATTATTACAAAGGATAAGTTGTAAAGTATAGGTAGGAAATATGTTTAATTAATAATTGTTTTATTTACTTGTAACTATCCTATTATACTAATCCTTGAAACTAACTGGTTTCATTGGATGATAACCGTTATTATATAACAGATCAGAATAAACTGGTCTTGCATGTAAGTTTCTAAGATCTAAAAGTTCTGGGGTCAAATCTTCTATTTTTGATACACCCAAGAGCTTCATATCAGTGATAATTTCATTTTTTAATAACTGAATCGCTTTAGCAACACCCTTTTCACCATAAGCTGAATTAGCGTATAAAAATGGACGACCCAATCCAACACCCTTCGCTCCTAAGCATAATGCCTTAAGGACATCTGTACCTCTTCTAACACCACCATCTACATAAATCTCAATTTCCTTATCTAATTTCTTTTTTTTTAATATAGGCATTACATCAGCTAAAAGTTCAATAGGGGATCTGGCAAAGTCTAGCTGTCTACCACCATGATTTGATAAGACAACAGCATCAACTTTATGTTCAATAGCTAATAATACATCTTCAACTCTTTGAACACCTTTTATAACAACTGGCATCTTTGTCAACTTCTTAAAGTCGTCAATATCTTTCCATGTTAATCCAACATCCTTTGCAGAGAGAATTATATCTGTATCTCTAACATCGTTTTCCTCGCTATCGTCATCATCAAATAATTTTAATCTAAAATCTTTTTCTCTATTACCAAATTTTGCTGAATCAACTGTGACGAATAACCCTTTCATATTTCTATCTTCACAATGTTTTATTCTATCATATGTAAGATTTCTGTTTTCATTGACGTATAATTGGAACCATTGAGTTTGACCAGGTTTTGCAGCATCTACAATATCATCAAAACTGCATGAAGCACCACTTGAAATCATTTGAATAATATCTTCGGAACCACAACCTCTGGCAATTCCAATTTCACCATCTGGGTGACCAAGCCTAGCTTGAGCAGCAGCGGAACAGTAGAAAGGAGCAGAGGTTTTAACACCAAGCATGTTGGTTGAGATATCTATATGTTGTACATCGACTAAAACCTTTGGATTAAAAAAAATTCTTGAAAATGCATAATGGTTTTCTCTTAAAGTAACTTCATCATCAGAACCACCAGAATAGTAAGCCCAAGCCCCTGGGGTTAAAATCTTACTAGCAATAAATTCAAAATCTGAAATATTGAAAATTCTGGAGATATTTGGTTTTCTATCAATCATATTTTGACGTTCTTCATCATCATCTACTTGAGTAATATCTTCTGCTAATTCCATTTCACCTATCAATGGTCCAAGACAAGATTCAGGTGTTAAAAATTTTTCAATTACATCTGGGGCATGAAACTTGTTGAAAATCAAGCTAGCATCTTTACCAGCATATTTCTGAATAATTTTTGCACCACCTGGATGAGCAGCGAGGAAATCAGTCAAGTCATATACTTGATTATTCACTACAACCCAAATACCTGTTTCTAATGAGTTATGTTTAACAACTTCACTAACAGGAACCCCCAGAGATAGTGTATCAAGCAATATACAGTCCTGGACATAGTATCCCCCTAATAAAACACCAGCAATTATGAAATTTTGTAATTTAAAGTATTTAAACCCATTTCTTTTATGAAAGTTTCTAGTAGTGGTACTTAATGCACGTCCAGTGTATTTTCCACTATGAATATTGTGAAAACCTCTTTTTAAAGTAGTCAACCTAGCTTTAAACATAATTTTTCAATTAAAATTCTTTTTCAGATCAAGAAAAAAAAAAGTATGTTCCTATATTATCAAAATATGTTGTCTTTCAACATATAAATTATTTATAGAAACAAATTGTAAATTTAGTATTGTAAGATAATGATTATATTCTTTCTGATTGGTAAATCTCGAAATCCAAAAATGGAAACATGGGGAATCGGAGGATTAATATTCCGAGAATTTTAGCTGTTATACCTATTGATCTTGTACGACTTGATTATTTTAGTTTAAAAAGAAGTTCACGAATTAGTTAATATTCCATCCGGACTTACTTCAGGCCGTTAATATTTATATAATGTTTAAATACTATTTGTGGGGTAGAATAAATGATATCTAAATTTTAATTAAAGATATCAAACGATTTCTCCACGAATGAAAGCTATAAAAGCAACCGTATTCCTGTAGTAATTGTAAACAATTTTATTATTTAGGCAATATGTTTGGAAAGTCTATAATATGTTGCACAGGTAAAAAACTCAGATACATGATAACATTCTGCTCATGTACAGGTTTTTTATTATTGGGATATGATCAAGGGTTAATGGGCACTATTATTGGAGCTGATAATAGATTTGGAAGAGACTTTGACCATCCTAACTCTACTGTACAAGGACTTTTAACATCTGTTTATGATCTTGGTTGTAGTGGTGGGTCTATACTTGCCTTTTTTATAGGTGAAAGGTTTGGGAGAAGAGCCATGATGTTTTTTGGTGGAACTACAATGATAATTGGAACTATAATATTGACTGCATCTCAAAGCAGGGGTCAATTTTATGCTGGAAGAGTTATAACTGGAATTGGTAATGGATTCAATTCATCAACAATTCCAGTCTATCAATCAGAATGTGCATTGGCATCTAATAGAGGAGCTATGTTGACGATGCAGGCTGTTGTCACAATCCTAGGTGTTGTTATTGCTTATTGGATTGGTTATGGTACCTCATTTACAGACAGTCCATTTCAATGGAGATTCCCTGTAGCTTTCCAAGGGTTGTTTGCCATTGCGCTTGCTATTGAAGTATTTTGGTTACCTGAAACCCCACGTTGGTTAGTCAGTAAAGGTCGTGTTGAAGAGGCAGGTGAAGTTTTAGCAGCTATTCTTGATAAAAAACCAGAAGATCCTTTAATTCAATTTGAAAAAAACGAAATTATAAAGTCTGTAGAGATAGAAAGCTCAGGTGGGCCATTTCAATTTAAAGAATTGTTTGGAGGAGGAGATATTCAGAACTTTAGAAGATTATTGCTTACAATTTCTATTATGATAATGCAACAATTTACTGGTTCTAATATGATAAACTATTATGCTCCTATTATTTATGAAACTACGATGAAGTTGAGTAGAAATACATCATTGATTCTTGCTGGTTGTACAGAAATTGTATATTTTGGTGCATCTTTCATACCTCTCTATGCGGTTGAAAGATATGGACGTCGCCCATTGTTGCTATTTTCTTCATTTGGTTTATGTCTTTGCTTTGTAATGGTATCCATCCTTCTTTCTATTGGTACATATGGTTGTGCCATTGGTGCCTCATGTTTTGTTTTTATATATCAAATTTTTATGGGTATTGGCTGGTTACCAGTACCATGGTTTTATCCAGCTGAAATAAATGTTACAAGATTAAGATCTAGAAATCAAGCTATCGGGTCGGCATTTAATTGGCTTTCAGTATTTGCTGTGGTACAAATTACCCCCATTGCCATTGATAACATTGATTGGAAGACTTTCATTATATTTGCAATTTTGAATGCAACATGGATTCCAATAATTTATTGTTTCTTTCCTGAGACTAAAGGGCTAGAATTGGAAGATATTAATCATATTTTTGAAACTCCTGGTTTTACAAGAGGAGTATTTAATAGTAAAGGAAATCCATTAATTCTCGAAAAGAGAATAAACTATAGGCAAGCTATATCTGATGAAAAGGTTACTGTTGTACACCTCGAAATTAAAGAAGTATAGTTGGTTTGATTTTATAGCTTATATATATTATATAAATATTTTAATGATAGTGATTATTTGTTAAAAACTCTTAAATTATCAAAAAAAGAAATCTTTCTAAGAAATATGCTTACATATTGAAATTCCAAAAGATTTTAAGATAAAGATTAATTAGTTTCTGGATTTAGTTTTTTTTTTCTTATTTAAACTCAGATTTTATAAATTTTATAGATAATGCATTTTTAGATCTATAATTACCTGAAATTGAATTT
The DNA here is from genome assembly GCA_030556805.1 of Schwanniomyces vanrijiae var. vanrijiae. Taxonomy (NCBI): domain Eukaryota; kingdom Fungi; phylum Ascomycota; class Pichiomycetes; order Serinales; family Debaryomycetaceae; genus Schwanniomyces; species Schwanniomyces vanrijiae. Next base: position 577,299 of record JAKTUS010000005.1, on the reverse strand, counting down.
TTTTTTTTAAAAAAGTTGTCCCCAATGTTTAAATATGACTTTAATGTACAATTAATGATCAATGAAAGGCATTAGTGAAATTCAGCTATAAAATCCTATGATTTTATCCGCTTATAATTACATAAAGAAGTAGATAAACCAATGGGGGAAGTATGTGGGGGTGGGGTCAAAATGTATGTCAAATCTCGATTATCATTACTCCGATCGGATCATTAAAAGGATATGAAGTTCGGTACAATGATCTGGAAAAGTTGGGGTTAATTTTTCAAAGAGTAATACTTAAGTCAAGAATGTCCTAGAAACATAGTAAAATTGATGATATTAATCAATAGTTAATTTTCATATTTGATTAAAATGAGTGGAATTAAGGAATTTCCAAAAATTAAGGCAATCAAAACATATCTTTTAGAAGGTAAAGACATTGGTGGTGATTATCACAACGTTTCTTCTGGTCACTGGCTTGTTGATAACTATATTTCAAACCCAATGTCTAAATACCCTGAATATAGAGCATCTAGAACAAGTTGGGGTATTAACGTTTTACAATCTTTCTGTGTTGAAATCGAAACCACCGATGGTACTAAGGGATTTGCTACTGGCTTTGGTGGTCCAATTGCTTGCTGGTTAGTTCAAAACCATTTTATTAGATTCATTATTGGTGAAGATCCAAGAAACACCAATATGATTTGGGATAAATTATTTAGAGCCTCTATGTTCTACGGTAGAAAAGGTATTACTTTAGCTGTCATTTCAGTAGTTGATTTGGCTATTTGGGATCTTTTAGGTAAGATTAGAGGTGAACCAGTTTACAAAATGATTGGAGGTAAAACTAGAGAAAGATTGAATTTCTACTGTACTGGTTGTAACCCAAAAGCTGCAAAAGAAATGGGATTTTGGGGTGGTAAGGTTGCATTACCATTTGGTCCTGATGAAGGTTTCCCAGGTTTAAGAAAAAATGTTGAATTCTTAAGAAAGCATCGTGAAGCAGTTGGCCCGGATTTCCCATTAATGGTCGATTGTTATATGTCTTTGAATGTTTCTTACGTAATTGATTTACTTAAGGCAACTGATAACTTAAATATTAATTGGTGGGAAGAAGTTTTACACCCAGATGATTTTGATGGTTTTGCCCTCTTGAAAAGAGCATTCCCAAGAGTGAAGTTTACCACTGGTGAACATGAATATACCAACTATGGTTTTAGAAAATTAATTGAAGGTAGAAATGTTGATATATTACAACCAGATGTAATGTGGGTTGGTGGTATGACAGAATTACTTAAAGTAGCAAGTCAAGCAAACGCATATGATATTCCCGTTGTTCCTCATGCATCTGGCCCATATTCATATCATTTTGTTGTTTCCCAACAAAACACTCCATTCCAAGAATACTTGGCTAATTCTCCAGATTCTTCAGCTGTTTTACCTGTATTTGGTGCTTTATTTATTGATGAACCAGTTCCTACCAAAGGCTACCTAGATGTATCTGCTTTAGACAAGCCAGGTTTCGGTTTAACTTTAAACCCAGATATTAAGCTTATTGATGCAACTGGTATTTTAAGTCCATCTCCAGAAAGACCATTAAAGTTGGCTGATAAAAAAGTTGAAGAACTTAACGGTCATTAAATAATTATTTATACATAATAAATAGCAATATACTCTTTAAAAATTTGGTACTTATCATTTTTAGTTTAGATACCAGATAAATAAGGAACTTATGAATTATTTTATTATAACTATTACTGTATCACAAAATTTACTTTTATTTCTTAATAAATGTAAAATATACAAGAATTAATATAATAGCTTAAGACTATATCAGAAAATCAGGAAAAAAAAACAAAGATTCTTATTTATTTAGAATCATAAACTTTAATAATTTCTATTATAGATAAGTGTTATTTTCCAGGGTGGGAGAACTTAACTTTCTAAATTAAGAAGGAAATAACTAGAGGTATATATTTAATGAATATAGCTATGTATCAGGGAGAGTGTCTGAAGCATATATTTACTATGAAACCTATTCTGAAGAGAATAATTCTAGAGCTATTATGTGTATATAAATCTGTTTTCTAATAATTTTTAAGATTATAAACAAACCTTTGTAGGAACTCAGAAATCAAATTATTTAAAGGCAACGGACTTATAATGAATAACAAGAACATTCAGATAAGGATAAATAATTGAAATAATAAAGGAAAGTAATAATATTAATATTTAACTAAATATTTCTATCAAGAAGGGTAATATGATAACTACAATTTTGAGTCTTATTGAACTTGGCCGCTCGTCGAAACAAGCAAAGACAACTGACTACGCAGGTATTAAAAAAGATTTTCGACTTATTACCTTTAAAACTATATATGAAATATTAAATAGCATACTCTTGTCCCAAATCCTCAAGAAATAAAGGAAAAATATGGCAATCCATACACTATATTACTATTGTCTCCATTACAAAGTATTTAATATTTTTCTCTGCAAAAAATACAAGGAACTTGCGCTTTATATCCTGATTATAAAGATATGCTCTAAAGCCTAAAAAAATATAAACTATTGAACACAACATTATATAGAAAACAATATTATATTAATGTATAAATATATAATAACTAGCTGGATTTGCAGTACATGCAATATATATAGTAATTGAGTTAGTACACGGAACATAGTAAGGAAACATACCCTAACGCTCTCAATATAAGGAAACTGAGGACTAATATAGTAATTCTTATATATATATTCTATATCCTTTATAGAGCCTTACTTTACGTTATATAACTTACTTTCAACTCTCTGAACTACTCAATACTTATAACTACCTATGACCAGCTCTTAATTCCCTTGGCCTCCATTTTAAGATTCAAGGAATAATCTATTCTATTTATAATACAAGTTCTGTATTAAAGATAAAACATCTTTATCGCAATGATGTTCTTTCTTTTTTTATGACATCATATACATACTTATACTCCCTTACACTCAGCATAAGAGGTCCCTTGGCCCAGTTGGTTAAGGCGTGGTGCTAATAACGCCAAGATCAGCAGTTCGATCCTGCTAGGGACCATTCAATCTTTTTTTAAATATTACACAAACATTAATATTAATGGTATTGTATTTATTAAGTATATATTAAAAGTGGAATTCAGATTCGTTATCTTCTTTATCTTTGTTTTCGAAATCAGGAGATTCGTTTGTAAAATCAAACTTATTATCTGCATATTCAAATCCCACATCTGATTCGTTTCCTTCTTCTTCGTCTTCTACGTCAGAATGCATAGCAGAATGCATAACAGAATGCATAACAGATTGAAAAACAGATTGCTCAGCGGTAATTATAGCTCTCACCTTAGCTGGAAGCACATCTGGTCTGTAGAATCTTAAATCAACTCTACCGACAATATATAGAATATTAATAATTGCTTCAGTTCCACCCCAAAAAACATACATAACTGCAGGTGATGAAATAGGGTTTCTGTCCTTGTAATATTCTGCCTGAAAAATCACTATACATCTCAAGATTGCTGGAACGAATATAATTACTGTTGTTGCTATAATTATCATGAGTGAAATATTATGTTTTAAACTTCCTCTTTCATTAGTTAATCCTTCTACCATATTATAATGATGATGTGTGGCTGCAATAACTCTTATGGCATGTCTGTGATTGTGGTTTCTTTTCATAAAAGTTTCTTCACACTCTTTGGCCTTACCTTTAGGAACAAAATAAAATGGGGAGAAGGATTCAATCCACCATGGTTGATACGTGTAAAGGTTCTCATCTTTCCTTGTTGGCTTAAAGAAGTACGCTAAGCCTAACAAAGCTATTGCTGTAACTGAATAAAGAACAATGCAAATTGCTGAAAACATAACGATTTTCTTATAACTCAAATATACTGAGCTAGATAAGAAATGACAATATGGTACAACAGCCCCATAGATAGTCAATATAACAATAAATACGACCACAATATATAATGTTATCATAACTCCCCAGAAAAGACGACGTGAACCTCCAACTGGATGTCTCCAAGTAAAAATTCTCTGAGCCAATATTAAATTGATAGATACAAGAATAATTGATGGAATAACAAAAAATACTTCACAAGCCAAACCAATCTCTATTCGACTAACATCCCTAGACCAAGGAATTCTTAATGCCCAACCAATGACTCTAAATAAACAGTAAATGACCCAAATCAAAGATAGATAAAAATAATGACCTCTATGAAAATTCATAAAAAATATGAAGAGATGCAAACACAGTAAGATTGCAAAAACAGCAACAAAGATAGAAGATGGTACAATATCCTTAGCAGTTGGGTAATCACCAAACTGAGTTATTTGATAACCAATTATATAATTTAATAATGCTGGAGGAACACTAGGACCCAAAAGATTGTGACCTTGTTGAACAAACTTTAGTACTCCTGTTCCATCGGCAGGGTAATTATTTAAGTATCTCAATAATTGCACAACTCCCGCAATAGCTGAATCGTCTGACATGGTTTTTTCTATGCAATGGGTATACTTAAATTAATATAAATCGCCAGCAATTCTATATACTAAAGCTATTATTTTAAATGAACAAATATTTAATATAAATTTGGTCTAATCGATTATGGGGAAAGTAGAGTTAATATACTAGATGAGTATATCAAGAAATTTCCTAATTAGGAAATGTGATTTTACAATTTTTATGCCTAAATAGTAAATAACATAATTACTAACATACAAAAAAAAAGATACTAATATCCAACTATAGTATTATCTATACAAGGTATATCACATGTATGACCCAAATTCAAACTCATATTTAGAAAATTAACCTATTCAAAGAGATTAAGAGTATTGGTCCTGAGGCATAAATTAATTGAATTCATTTTTGATAACATAAATTGCCTAAAAAGATGTTATTTGTTTATTTATCACATTAATAGCACTTCATAAATATTTGAAATAACAAGAACTAGAGGTATTCCATAACATATCAGTTTATCTTCATAGTAAATTTAATAAAACTTATAAGAATTAAATCTTTCCTAAAAAGGGAACACTTTTATATACAGTAGGGAAATTGTGTCAATACGCTAATTTCGTTAATTTTCAAAAGTATTATAAATTCTCCAATGATTAAGCTACATAATAGTTAAATTATTTTAATAGATAAGTAGTTTTAAGTGATTATAGCATGTATTTTTTTCATAATTTCATTAAAAATCTATCGAATAGCATAGAAAATAGGTGTATTATTGATAATTTACTACTAGATTTGTGTAAACACACAATGTAAATCTAAATTGAGATTCTTTAGTTCATGTTTTTAAACGGAATATTCTATTTATTGGCTAAAATTAATAAAATATCTAGCTGATTGTTTAATTTAAAAAATAATGAGACTATATGCTAAAATTTAAAGCTTCAAAGGGGAAACAAACTAAACTTCTCATTTTTTTTCGATGATCATTTTATGCATATAATATCACCTATCAACATTGGTCTTAATAATATGCACATCATGTAAGCTGTGGTGTTTTTTTTTTTTTTCATTTTTATTAATTTTTTTTTCAATACCATTTAAGGTGCATTTTATTGCATTACATCGTCGTTACTGTAGAAAATTTTATCAGCATTTGAATAGTCAACTTTTATACTCTGCGCGATTTAATACCATTATTTCTATACACATTGTATTTTGCTATGATGTGAGCTATTATCTTCGCCCACCCCTAATCTCAATTTCTATTATCTAAAGTTTAATTTTATAGCAACTACAGAAATATTAAAAATACCTTATATTCAAAAGTTGAAGTCTTTGATACCAAGAAAACTTAACTTTTTCCGGATACTATGGACCAGATCCAGCATTCGTCAACAAACCATATGTCAAGATTATGTCGTTGACGTTCATTCCCAGACAGAATACTTTTACAATATTTTGAAATCCAAAAAATATATGTATAACGCGCGAGAGTGTTTGCCTTAGCCATCCATTTTAGGAGAGATAAATTCTATAATTAGTATAGAGTAAAATTATTATATTTAATGGCGAAAATTTAATACGATTCATATTACTTACATAAACTTTATGCAAAATCCCAGCAATAAAATCACCCTATATTAGTATTAGTAGTACACATAATTCATCTTGGACTCATATTTTTAATATATAGCGGCGTGCACTTTGTAGCGCATACGTAAAAAAAGCGACTTTGTTTTGCTATCTAAGTCTTTCTTAAAAATTTGCGATTTGCATATAAACTAAAAATAGTATTGTGTTTTACGATTTATGTACAGACGGGCACTTGCGATCCTTCAGCGGCATTGTTTGATTGGTGTAGAGCCCAAAATAAATTTTGCAAGGGTATTAGTCACGTGGTAATATTCTATATCATTTTAAGTTTGTTTGTATTTTATTCATTTATTAATGTTTATTCTGTACTAGTAAAATGCTATCCAGAAGGTATAAAAGTACGTATCTAAAAGTCCTATTAGTAATATTTTTATTTTTAGGATTACATTTTTGGTTCTCCTACGAAGATTTACATCTCAAAATAGCATATTCTGGGTTAGATGGATCAACCACAGAAGAATTAACCCAGAGCTATTTTTCACGAATTTTTGACTCAATAGAAAAATGGGACCCAAAATGTCCTTTGGAAAAGGATGGAAGGTATCCTAAGGAACTTAAGCTTTCTGGAGCTAATAAAGACCAAAGTGGAAAGGTAATTCATACAGAAGAAGAGTTAAGATCATTGATGAACTTAAGTGATGACTTTATACAAAAGGTTAAAGAGTCACACAATAAATACTTGAAAGACCTCCCTAAGGAGGTTCCTAGTACTCTTTATAAAGGAAAGGGTATCGTTTATGTTGGTGGAGGTAAATTTACCTGGTTATCAATTTTACACCTTAAAACCTTGAGAGATACTGGAACCTCTGTTCCGGTTGAAATTGTCCTTCCAGAAAGAAAAGAATATGAGGTAGATTTATGTGAAAGATTTTTACCTACATTAAATGCTAAATGTGTGTTGTTAGAAGATGCGTTTGGTAAAGAAGTTATGGAAAAACACGCTTTTAAAGGATACCAATATAAGGGGTTAGCAGCACTTGCAAGTAGTTTTGAAGAGGTTTTAATGTTAGATTCAGATAATACTCCGGTTACCAGTATTGACTACCTATTTGAAAGTGAAGTTTTTAAAAAGTATGGTTTAATATTATGGCCAGATTTTTGGGAAAGATCGACAAATCCAAGCTTCTACAATATACTGGGAATAGAAATTGGTGACAGAGTTAGGTATATTAGAAATCCATTTTTGACATTTGAGTATGAAGTTTCAAATCTGGAAATTCCTTTGCACCAAAGAGAAGGAACAATACCTGATGGTTCAAGTGAATCTGGTCAAGTTTTGATCAATAAGAAGACACATGGAAAAGCTTTACTTTTATCCCTTTACTATAATTTTTATGGACCTGATTACTTTTACCCATTGCTCTCTCAAGGTGCTCCTGGAGAGGGAGATAAGGAAACATTTATTGCTGCAGCTCATAAATTAGGATTAAGTTATTATCAAGTGTATAGAAGTGTTGGTGTCTTAGGTTATTTTGCTGAAAACAAATTCCACGGAACAGGTATGGTACAATTTGATCCAGTTCAAGACTATGATAACATACTTACATTTGCAAAGGAGAATGCTGAATTTTTAAATGTTAAAAGTGAAGCTGAAGCTAAAGAACTTAATAACAAATTCGAAGATAAGATTAGCAAGTCATCTCCAAAACCAATTTTAGCACACATGAATTTCCCTAAATTATTTCCAACTAATCAATTAGATCATGATATATTCAAGCTCGATGATGGTAAGAAAAAGACTAGAATATATTCTTCAAATCCATTTGATTTTGATTTAGAAGACATATTATGGAAGAATGTTAGATATCTTTTATGTGAAGATAGAATCAAAGATTTAAAGTATATTGATATGATAGCAGATGGTGAAAAAAAGGAAGTCTTTCTCAAGCAGTTTTGTAAAAGTGTTGATGAGCAAATACATTGGCTTAAGACTGAAGAGAGTTTGAAGCAAATCAGACATTGATTAATATCATCCCACATTCATATATTTATTACCTTTAGTTTTTCAACAAATAATAATGTATATTACTCGTTTATTTTTGTGTAACTTGGTTGACACATTCTTGTACGTATTCTTAAATATTGGACTTAAGGGATGTGATGATGGATCATGTTTTAAAACTCCAAAATTTTTTGTAAAATGGTCTATTATTAATAAATATACCCACATGAAATAACAATAATATTTTCATAATATAAATCAATTAATGAATAAGAAAATTTATATTTACAAAAAAAAAAAAAGCAAATAAACTCCCAATATCGGATTTAACGATATCCCCACTAAAGCCGACAGTGAATATAAGGAAACCATCAACCAGTTTTTCATTTCAAACAATAAATTTAATTAATAGCATATACTATGGAAGTTGACGAAAACCAAGGACCTCAATACCAACGGCGTATTTTTTCGTTTCTATTTCAAAAAAAGGATATCCCAATTCCATCTGATGAAGAACGGCCAATTTACCCTGAGTATGACGCTAATATAATATCAAGAACATTCTTTTGGTGGCTTTTACCAGTAATGAAAGTAGGGTACCAAAGAACTTTGGAACCTAATGATCTTTTTGCACTTTCATCTAATTTAATAGTGAAGAATATGTATGAGCTTTTTTGTGAGAGAAGATCAATGTGGAGAAATAGGATGCAAAATAAATTGCCATCAAAACTCTTATATTTTATTATTGTTTTAAGCACATATAAAACCGAATTTCTAGCATCATGTTTATTTATGTCTTTATCAAATATTGGCTCAGCTTTAAATCCATTAGTATCTAGAGAGCTTATTAAATTCGTTGAAGATACTCCCCCAGAAGGTTATCATTCATATGGTAAAGGTGTTGGGTTAGCTATAGGAACTGCATTAATAGTTTGTGTAAGTGGTATATTAATGAATCACAGTCTTCAAAAAAGTATGTTGGTAGGTGCTAAGTCTAGAGGTGTATTAGTTAAAGCTATTATTGAAAAATCTTATAAATTGAGTGAAAAATCCAGAAATATCTACCCAGAAGCTAAAATAACATCTTTGGTAGGAGCAGATGCTTCAAGAATTGATCTGGCACTTGGGGTATTACCAGTATTAGTTGCATTCCCACTGATATTAATTATAGCCATTGTCATCTTACTAGTTAATATTGGTGTATCAGCTCTAGTAGGAATTGGAATATTAATATTATATCTTATATTACTTACTGTTTCCACTCTGATGTTAGTGAATATGAGAAAAGGAATAAATCCTTTGACCGATAATAGAGTATACTACATTTCTGAAGTTCTTAATAACTTAAAAATGATTAAGCTTTATTCTTGGGAGCTTCCATATCTCAGCAGAATTGCAAAAATTAGGGAATTAGAAATGTTCAAGCTTTTCAAAGTCCAGGCGTTGAGAAATACAGTTTTAGCTAGTTCTATTACATCCTCCAACGTTATTTCAATGGCTTCTTTTCTTACTATATATGGTATTAACGGAAACATGGATAGTGCTGCAAATATATTTTCGTCACTTTCTTTGTTTAATATTCTTACACAAGTAATCTATATTCTACCAGTTGCACTTTCAAGTGTTGCAGATGCCTATGTTGCACTTGGTAGAATAGGTGAATATTTAGATTGTGAAGAAGCGACAGATTTTATTAAGAATATTAAAAAGATAGAAGATCAAAATCTTGCAATAAAAGTAGAGGATGGTAAATTTCAATGGGAAAAATTTGACAAAGAAGACGAAAAGGAAAAACAAGATGTGAAAGAAGAGAGTAAATGTACTGTGGTATCGATTAGTGATAACACTACAAATGAAGAAATAAACAACGAACAAACAAAAGCTTTTACAGGGTTATTCAATGTAAATCTTGCAATAAAAAAAGGTGAATTCATTGTAATCACTGGAGTGGTTGGTGCAGGTAAGACATCATTATTATATGCGTTAAGCGGAATCATGAAAAGACAAGCTGGTGATATTGGCATAAATGGTAAATCAATTTTATGTGGAGCACCATGGATTCAGAATGCAACAGTAAGAGATAATATCTTGTTTGGGTCAGAATATGATAAAGACAAATATAATAAAGTTCTTAATGCATGCTCGTTAACAGAAGATATAGAAAACTTCCAAGCTGGAGATCAAACAGAAGTAGGTGAAAGAGGAATAACATTGTCTGGAGGGCAAAAAGCAAGAATCAATTTGGCAAGAGCTATTTATTCTGATACAGATATTATATTAATGGATGATGTATTAAGTGCAGTAGATGCAAAAGTTGGAAAACATATCGTGTATCATTGTTTTATTCAATACTTAAAAAATAAAACAAGGATATTAGCAACTCATCAATTATCATTAATTGGTGATGCAGATAGAATAATTTTTATAAATTCGGATAGTTCTATTGATGTTGGAAATTTTGAAGAATTAAAATCTAAGAACTCAGAATTCAATTATTTAGTCAAAAATGGTAAAATTGATAAAACTGAGGAAAAGGAAGATAAAAAAGAAGAAAAAATACCATCGAAAACATATAAAAAGGATACCCTAATTCAAAAAGAAGATAGAGAAATAAATGGTATTTCATTTGATGTCTACAAAATGTATTTACGCTATGGATCTGGTAAGCTAGGTACAATTCCATGGATATGCTTATATATAATAGTAACTACATTGGCAACTTTTTGTCAAATTTTTTCAGGAGTTTGGTTAGCTTATTGGATTGAAAATAAATTTAGAAATTATTCTGCTAATTTCTATATTGGATTCTATATTATGTTTACTGTGTTATCAGTCTTGTTTGTCATTTTTGAGTTTATTTTACTAGTAAAACTTACTAACAATGCTTCCAAAAAGTTGCATATAAATGCCTTAAAGAATGTTTTACATACGCCAATGTCTTATATGGACTCAACACCAATTGGAAGGGTACTTAATAGATTTTCAAGAGACACAGAAGTATTAGACAATGAAATTAGTAACCAACTTAGGCTTTCAAGTTTTCTATTTTCAACTATTACAGGTATTCTAATCTTATGTATAGTTTATTTGCCATGGTTCGCTATAGCTATACCAGTCTTGTTATTTTGTTGTTTTGTAATATGTTCATTTTACCAAGCATCTTCTAGAGAAATAAAGAGAATAGACTCTATTAATCGTTCTTTTGTTTTTTCAAGACTTAATGAAATTCTAAATGGTATGGAAACAATTCAAATATATAAAGCAGAAAAAAGGTTTTCACTAATATTAAATGACACAATTGACAGAATGAACGAGGCATACTTCTTGACAGTTACAAACCAACGTTTTTTGGGTGTGAATATGAGTATATTTTCATCTGTATTCAGTCTTATTATCGCATTATTATGTGTTTTTTCAATTTTCAATATAAATCCATCATCAACAGGTTTAATGCTTTCTTATGTTGTACAGATTACAAATTACCTTAATCTGTTATTGAGAGCAGCTACACAAGTAGAGAATCAATTAAACTCTGCTGAGAGACTATTTAATTATGATTCCAAATTAATACAAGAGGCACCTTATAGAATTGAAGATTCGGATCCTAAAAATAACTGGCCACAAAATGGAGTAATTACATTTAATAATGTAAGTATGGCTTATAATGCAGACCTACCAAATGTTTTAAACAACTTAAATTTCAAGATCAAGCCAAAAGAAAAAATTGGTATTTGTGGAAGAACTGGTGCAGGTAAGTCATCTTTAACTTCTGCATTATTTAGGTTAGTCGAACTTAATAACGGGAATATTTGCATTGATGGAATTGATATTTCTAAAATAGGACTAGCGAGCCTAAGATCAAAGATATCTATAATCCCACAAGATCCTGTATTATTTAAGGGCACCATTCGTAGGAATTTAGATCCATTTGGGGAAAGTGATGATTCCACAATGTTAGAAGCCCTTATGAAAGTAGGCTTATTAAACAAGTTTGAATTAAAACAAACTAAACAGGATTTTGCATTGGATTCGAAGTATGCTTTAGATTCCCCCGTCCAAAATAATGGGATAAACTTCTCTTTAGGTGAAAAACAGTTAATTTCATTTGCCAGAGCACTTGTAAGAGGAAATAATATATTGGTTTTAGATGAAGCAACTTCTCTGGTAGATTATGAATCTGATAGGATAATACAAGAAACTATTGCTAGAGAATTTACAGAATGTACAGTTCTCTGTATTGCCCACAGACTAAAAACAATATTGAATTATGATCGTATAATTGTCATGGACAAAGGGAATATAGTTGAATGTGATACACCTTTAGCTTTATTCAATAATAAAGGCATATTTTATGAAATGTGCCTAAAGGCAAATATCTCCTTATCTGATTTTAATTAAGTTATTATATTAAAATATTAAGAAAAATAATTATCATACTAAATAGAATTAATAATTAATATATTATATTAACTAATACGATGCCTATAATTATTTTTCTTCAATTAGTGACAAACAGCATCAGTTAAACCAACTTTCCAGTTGTATACACCCAAAATTAAAATAAAAAATATATAACTGAAAAATATGGAAGCGATACCGTATCTATAAGAATGCCAAGTTTTCAATCCAACCAATTCAACAACGAATGTACTGACTGTAGTTAATGCCCCACAGAACCCATTACCTATACCAGTAATGACATGACAATTTAACATATTCACAACCAATTGGCCACCTGAACTACCCGGCTTTTTACCTCTACTCAACAAGGTTAATATACCCAATAATAAACTACCAGAAACATTTGCTATGAATGTTCCCATAGGAAAATTTTTAATCATTGAATTAAAAGTTTTCGAAAGATAAAATCTAGTTAAAGCACCAAATGGTGCAAAGAAAATTGAAAACATCCACGTTCTCCAGGATCCAGAGTTTTTAACACCTATTAAAATACATGTAATAATGAAAGCTATAATCCCAATCAAAGATGAGATTGTTTCAAGAGTATAATATATTCTTTTAGATAACAGGGGATAGAATCTGTCAGACATTTCCATCAAATGTTTTCCTAAAAAATATCCGAATAAGGAAATCGCTAACTCAGCAATTATCACAGCTAAGAACTCCATAATACCGTATGCAGAATTTGGATAGTTGTAAGCAGTGGTTTCAGTATTTGTAGATTTTTCAAAAGCTTCTAAGATTAATGATGAAAATGATGAAAATGTACCACAGAACCCAGTAGTGATACCAGTATATACTGGAATTTCACCTTTATGAGGAAAACTAGGTAACTGCATAAGCTTTTCCCAGATTTTAATACCCTCTACCAGCATACCCATAACAATACAAGCAGCAAAATTTGCCCAAATGACTCCCAGTAAATAAGATCCGGGATACAGTGTAAGCAGCATTATTCCCATTCTTGCTAATACTCCCCAAATAGAACCATTTACTATATTTAGACATATGATCAAGTCTTTTCTTTTGTGATATTGATCTTTGAAAGCATTACGAACTTTCTTTCCATCAACGTAGAAACCTTCAGAGAGCGAATTTCTGAGGGATTCAACTTCAATTTCATGTAATTCATCTTCTACGACTGATCTTCTCTGTCTTAATACTGACTCTGTGTCAGTCATATTGCTGATTTAGAGTTAAATTTTGTATGTGGAGATTAAAAAAGAAAAAAAAAGTACTTTCAGTTGTTATGCAAGATTGATATTTTTGACTATAAAATACAACAAGATGTCGCGAATATAAAATTTCCGATTGTTACAGATCGCTAAGGTATGAATCATCTTAGAAAAGAATTTATTATCTCATAACGGTTCACACAGAAAAAGATATAATATATTTTATTATCAATTTCAAAAAAAAAAAAAAAAGAAAAAAAAGAAAAGAAAAAAATATTTATGGCAAACGCCAGGTTGCTTAATAGTATTTCTTACTATAGTTGATTACTAAACACAATGAATATTTTTATTGCTAAAAACCCCCTGATAGCAACAACTAGAAAAAAAAAAGTAATATCTTAATCACTATAATAATAAAAATTAATCAATAATAAAATTGATTTATATAATAATATGGATCTACATATCAAATATTTTGATCTCAATTAATATAAATTATTGGCTTACTAAAGGTAAGATAAAATATACGATGCGTGCGGGTGCCAATTAGCGGCACTGAGTCAATGATTACTCATAAATTTTATCCAAATTCTTATACTACAGATTTAATCATAAAAATTTATACATAGCACTATGTATATTTCTAAATACTGTTTAAAAAAAAAGATTAGAAGTGGATTGAATTCATTATCGAAAATTATCTGCTTGGAACTTTAGTAACGTCAAATAAAGGAGAAATATTTGCAAATCATATTCTATTTTCCTTACACGAAGATGGAGATAATAAAATATTTGCAACTTCACATTTCTAGAAAAGATCATTAATTCTCTTTGCAAAAAAATAAAGATAATGTTAATGTATTGCTATTTATAAGGATCAAACATATGAATACATTTCAAAATTTATCTATTATACAGAACAAATAGATAATGTTTTGTAAAAGAGTATTTTTTTTACAATTTATGGAAATTAACCAACTAACTTCATACAAGAACCCCTACAGCGATAATATGATTAACTTTCAAGGTATTACCTCTATGTTTGTAATAAGTAGATAACTTGATGTATTTATGAATGATCATCAAAAAGCTTCAGCATATTCAAAGTACTTAGTTGAATCTCAAAAATTACTCGCTTTATTACAAAAAAATTCTCCTAAAGAAACTCTTTCCATATATCTAGAACAAGAACTAGGTATAAACAAAGCTATTTTCCAAATAGTAAATCAATTGACAAATATGTTAATATTAATATTTTAAACTACTATAAAGAATCTGGAAATAATATGACAATAATTCTAATTTTGGTTTTAATTAACAGAAATTAAAAGAATTTAGTAGTTGATATTAACAGGTTTACTAGATATCACTTCAAAAGTCTATTATAATGAGATCTTTCTGCCAAATATAGTTAATGGTAATCAATGAGCAATAACCAAAGAAAATTATAAGAAAGGCTTACGTTTTTTCTAAACTTAATAGTCCTGATTTTATTTTACTTTCTGTAGATAATGTTTGAAGTTAGTAAATAATAAAATGATTAACTTGCATATAATTCAATATTTTAATCAAGAGGATTTCATTCCTTAGATGTGACTTAAAAGGATCAAAAATAGTACTGCTATAGCAACCTTTAAATTTCTATAAATTTCTATAAAACTCTAATCCATATCTATATAAAATATAAATGATATAATATATTTCTATTAAATAGTTTGGAATATTTTATTCTTTAAACTTTAGTGAAACTGGTCTATAAAAGTATTGTGATATATTTCTCATTGAAATATATAGACTGCATATTTATTTATTTGCATGGAATAGTGTGGAAAGACTTTTATTTATTCTCTACAATATTTAGTGGGACTCAATAGCCAATTTAAGTTGTCTACTGAACCGTTTCAATATACTACACAAAATTAAGACAGTCTATAATCGTTACTCACATTGTATATATTCCATTACTCAGAAAATTAGTACATATGTCATTTTTTTATCTTAAGATAATATCATTCATTCTAATTTAAAAAATTAATTTTTTAAATGAAAGTTTCATTCAGTTCGATAATTCTTGTGGACTTTATTTCATATAAATATTAACTCTATTTCAAAAAATTCTCAGAAAGAATATCACTAGTTAGGGATATATCTATTTAAATTTTATTATTCTGTACCAATTCTAAATCTTAACATTTAGTTTCATTCCCACTATTAAATAACGACATAAAATCCAACAACATAATCCCGCAACACTGAATAACCCACAGAACAATGAAAACATTCTATAACTAGCTTGATCCCCATCTCCGATAATAAGAGCCCCAATTGGGATACCAAAAAATATACCTGTACTTGATACACAATACAATAACCCATAACGTTGCCCAAATTTACGGACTGGGGTAATTGAACCAAGGCAAACAGGAGTCAATGAAAGTATGGAAGAGCTGAAAAATCCACAAAATACTGCAAATACGTATAAAGCAGGAATGTTTGATTTAAATGGTAATAACAAAACAAATATCGAAAATGAAAATCCAAGTAACATCATTATCATGATATTAAAATTACCAAGCTTATCAGCTAATATCCCAGGTAAATATCTACCAAGAATCCCAACTCCGTTAAAAACAGTCAATAATATATAAGAAGAAGATTCATTCATACCTTGAGCTATTGCATAGCTCGCAAAATAAGTAAGCAACAGCATTAATGCAATCTCAGTTAAAAGTACACCAGCAACCATTAATGAAAATTTTATCTCTTTAAAACATTTAAAATCGAATAAATTTTTAGTGTTTAGAAGAAATGATTTATATTTAGAATTCCCTTCTCCACTGGATTTCAAAGTTTGTTTAAACCTTCTCTTAACTAAAACAACCAGAAATAACATACATATAACATTGAATAAACCCAAAATTCTGATAGCCCAACCATAAGATACTTTTACATACAAGGATCTAAGCATTAAGGGAAAGAGAGTTCCACCTATTGAGCCTCCACAAGTCGCAATTCCAATTGATTTAGCTCTATGTACTAAGAACCAATGGCTTATCAGTCCAATTAATGGAGTGATACATAATGCATGAGAAAAAGCAAGACATATAGAAAGTGATAAAATAAACTGGTATAATGTTGAACTATAACTCAATGCTAAATATCCACCAATTGCTAGAATTGTACCCATAACTAAAGGTATCGTAGGCCCAATATAATCATATATAGGTCCAATAATAACAGAAAAAAATAATGGAATTGTCATATATATAGAAAATACCCAAGATATCGATGTTTCTTTTATACCTTCCAACTGATGAGTAGACACATAAGCTTGAATGGCTCCTACAGAGTTTACCACCCCAAAATTAGCTATTAAGCCAAGAAATGACCCGATGACGACTCCATTAGCTCTTAACCCTCCATCTGGATAATCACTGGGATTTATATCTTCCTCTTCTTCCTCTTCTTCCTCGAAATTTATAGATGTACTTGGCTCAGATGTAATTATCGAAGTTGCATTAGATTGTGATACTACTCTCATGACATTATGATCAGGAGTATCTATCCGCTCTAATTGTATACCTTCATATTCTCTTTCGGGACCTTTTAATACTTTTGTCATAATTGAAAAATTAGGATTATATCTTATTTAATAAGACACAGTATATTTTTATAAAGCTAAAAGTATGAGCCAATTAGTCAAATATTTTTGCCTTTTTTTTTTTACTCCAGCAATATATTTCTTCCACATCGATAAAATATTATTTTCGTAATATATGAGCTCCGAATTCTCCTTTCGTAATGGAGCCATCCCATCTTGTGGAGCCGTTCCAAATTTTAGTAAATACATACAGGATACTAAGAATTTATGAGGGTTTATTATTGTATACTCAAAATATAATAAAATTTTCCTTCTATCGCAGTTTTTCTCGTATTAAAGCTGTCAATAACTTAAAAATAACGGCTTCATAAATTTCCAAATAGTTTAATATATTTAAGAACATTATATAATGGTAATTTTATAAAAATATTTTATATTATAATATGTTTCAGTTAACTCTGGTACAATTATAGAACATGACTTTTAGATCACAAGAAATATCTAACCATTAGTGGAAAAAAATCTTTATTTATCAAATTTACCCTACATCTTACTAAGATTCAGATGATAATAAAGTCAGTAAAATATAAGGAACCATCCCACTTTTAGGTTATGTCAAATCTATAGAGGTCAATATAACCTAATTGAACCCTTGGTTTGAATCACCTTAAGGGGTATGGGGTACGATATTTCAGATTATAAAAAAATACATCTCTTATGGAACATTAGAGGGTATTAAAAAGTTAATTGAGGAAATTTAATAATTAGACATGAAAATATCAATAAGTTTGGTCGTTAATCACACATCCGACTAACATGGATGGTTTAAGAATTCTAAGTCGAGCATTGTTAGTTCTCATCATGATTGGTATATATATTATAAACCCAAGATTGATTCCATTAAAAATAAGTACTTTCATAGCAATTAGTTATCATTATTTTAGAAGAAACATATAGGAGTACGAGAAATATTCTGGAAAATATTATTTATCCGTTTTTACTGAAGAATAATCAGACTTAAATCTAGAGAACGATGATGTTTATAGTGCTGTTCATGATATCATGTAATTTTTGGCTAGATAAAGGTGTAGATAGCTTTAGAATGGACACCATCAATTTTATTTCTAATAACCAAAGCTTCTCTGATGCTGAAAAGATTAGATATTGATGAAATACATATATATGATGATCCAAATGAAGTTATCAAAGCAATTGGTAACGAACATAGATAATTATATATATATCATTTTGAATTTGCTAATATTGATCATGAACCCGAAGGAAAATTTCATTCCTTTAGAAAGTGGTTATTGTTTGAATTATATATGGCAATGAATAAATTGCAACAGCTCATGTAAGAGAATGACAGGTGTAATGCTTTGTATTTGGATAAGCATGATCAGCTGCGTTCTGTATCTAGAGATACGTTGATGAGTTGGTCAAATATAGATAGAGTTTAAAATTCTAAATTAGTTGCTAATTTCCTTTCCTTTCAAAAGAGATCTTTTGTTTATAGATCAAGAGCAAGAAATTAATATGAGAAATTTACCAAGGTCATGGAAATTTTCTCAATATAGAGAATTTGAAAGTCTTAATCATTAATTTGAAATTATAAACCATGATAGTAAACCTGAAAAAAATTGAATATGTTATGGAAAATATACAAAAAGTTTCCAGAAACAATTCAAGAACACTATTTCAATAGAATAATACTCATAATGCAAAGTTTATTACTGGAACCTATTTGATTAGGCTATATATGATAGTTATAAAACTATAACTATGAGCGTAGAAAACTAAGATGCGAATTCTGTTCTTAATCATTGGAGGCAGGTCCTTCAATTGAAAAAAAAATTGAAGATTTTACTACCTAATTATAGTGATTCTGATATATCTAAATATAAGATTCATTTGAGACCATATGAATAAATTATAATTTTTAAGTAAATTGAACATATCTATCTAAATCTTGAGGATTCTTAATAGGTTTTTTTCAGTAATATCATGTAGCTATATGCATTGCAAATAAATTCCATAGTCAGCTGATGGGTTGAATCATCTAATTACAATAAATTGAGATACTATTCCAAATAGCGCCAAAAACTTTTTTACGAATAGTTCATAAAAGATAAGTAACTGGGAGGTGTATAATACAAAAACGAAAAAACAATTGAAAATTATCATAAATTACTCATCATTGAATATCCCTGTACAAATTCTGGTATAATTCACCAATATCCCTAAATAGGATATACAATGCGGGGACCAATTAGCGGAAGTGAAGTATTGATTACGCATTGAGGATATATATACAAGCTTATCTTATTTTTTTCTAAAAAAAACTGATCCGGCCTTGAAATCATCATAGATCATCATGTATATTCCTAAACACTATTTAGAAGAAGATTGGGAGCAAATTGAATTCCTCATTAAAAACTATCCGCTTGGAACTCTAGTTACATCAAGTAAAGGGGAAATAATTGCAAATCATATTCCATTTATCTTATATGAAGATGGTGATAAGAAATATTTGCAAGCCCATATTGCTAGAGCAAATCATCAATTACCCTCATTAAAAGAAAATGATAATGTGTTAGTAATTTTCCAATCGCATAATAGTTATATTACTCCTTCATATTATCCGAGTAAGCAAGAAACTCATAAAGCCGTCCCAACTTGGGATTTTGCAAGTGTTCATATTTATGGGAAATCTAGAGTAATTGAAGATGCTAAGTATGTGAGAGACCAGTTACATTCACTTACTAATCAACAAGAAAAGAATAGGGAAAGCCCATGGTCAGTTAATGATGCTCCAGAAAGCTATTTGAATATTATGCAAAAAGCTATTACTGGGTTATTAATTGAGATTGATAGAACAGAATGTAAATTTAAATTTGATCAAAAGATGAAGAAAGATGATATAAATGGTGTCATTGAAGGTTTAAAGAAAGATGATTTGCCAGAAATGTCAGAACTCGTTAAGAGTTCTAATGAAAGATATGATTTAAAGCGTAGTAAATAGGCTTTATATTACGTAGATGCTATCTAATATACACTAATAATGAACATTTTATGATAATTAATAAGGTGTGAATCTATTACCACCACCAAAGGCACCTCTACCTCTACCTCTACCTCTGCCTCTTCCCATAAATCCACCTCTAAATCCACCTCTATCCCTACCTCTACCTCTACTATTAATTCCCATACCTGGAATGTTAGTTCTCTTTGCACTTACCTTCAATTCACGGTCTCTGAATGTAGAGCCATCTAATGTAGCTACTGCCTTGTTAACACCATCAACATCTGCGAATTCAAGATATGCAAATCCTTTTGGTTGTCCAGTAAACTTATTTATCAAGATAGTAACTCTATTAACAACACCAGCAGATGAAAAATGTTCTTGTAATTCTAATGGAGTAGTTCCATAATCAACGTTACCAATATAAATAGATCTTGAATCAATATCCCTTCTATCTTCTTCACCATTATCAATATTACCTTCGTTTAATTTAGAGTGAAGTTCTCTTAATTTTGCGGCTTCTTCCTCCATTTTTTCCATACGTTCTTTGATGTCATCTGATGTATTGTTGTTTATGGCAGTAGATTTTGAGGTATTATCTTCTTCTGTTTTAGAAATTTCCATATTTTTATCTAAATCCTGTATTTCTTCGTTAGTCTTTTCGATTGGAACAACTTCAGACATCTTTACTTAAGTTTATTTTATACAATAATAACTATTACAGTAAATTTACTTAAATTATATATGTAAAATTTCAACGCGACATTTCTAACGACATTTATATATATTGGATTATGTATTAGGCAAATTCTTATACCTGTTTAAGACATTTGGGATATTCTTTGCACCTATCCCTCTAGGGTTAGACTCATTTAATTGTCTATGTAGAAACCGTACATTTTTATCTATAGCTCCATAATTTGCATTTGGACTATGGTCCTTAGTGTAACGCTTAATATGCATAGGTAATAATGAATCACCTTCATTTTGACCTTCTATATCTGTTTCATAACCCCTATCGTATATATTTGAGTCTTCATTGTTCATAACTTTCATAAATGTAGGGTTATGATGACTAGTAATATCTGGAATAATTAACTTATTGCCATTTCCTTTGTCTGGTTTTCTTTGATAAAACATAACACTATAAAGCAATATACCAAAAACAAAGAACCCAAATAACATACCAATTCCAATACTAATAAATCCTATATGAATGTGAAGAAAATCTTTATCATCATTCAACCAACTAAGATTTATTGGCTTATCAATAAGGAAAACACAGGACTGGTTTGATTGATGAAGATGACGAGTGCAACCATGGGAAGTAATTTTAACTTCATGGTCTTTATTATAAGAGAGGATAAGGTTGTCTAATTTATCTTTTGAAATTAGGTTTAAGATTGCCTCATATTTATTACCTGATTTATGACAAATTAAAACAGAATTTGAATGCTTTGTTTCAATGATGTAATGTGAAGAATTATTCATAGGACCATCATCATTTAAGCAGTGGAATAATATATCTAACCCAGTATTTGGTATTAAATGAAGTGACATGAAATTTGTAAAATCTTTTAAGGTTACTAATTCAAGATTTTGAATATATTCTGGTTTAGGAACAAGCACTGAATATGGCGAGACATAATTTGTTTCTATTCCTAATTCTTCAGATAAATGAGGAACTTTATTTATAATATCCAAAATCGAGACAGTATACCTTGAATTAAAAGTAGTTTTAATAAGATCTAATAAAGAGATTTCAAAATCATCTGGAAGTATGACTTCATCTATAACATGTATAACACCTTGATTAAATAAATAGTCAGAAGTAGATGATAAATTTAACAATGTATTATTCATCCTAATGATATCACTAGAATTCAATCCAACCCTATCGATAATTACAGTATCCCCATTTAAATTCATAAAATTTAATTCATCTTTAATTACTGTATTTGAATATATCAACAGCTCTAAAAATAAACCATTGAATATATGTTTAAATAAATTTGGGTTTGATTGAAGATGTGTAAAAATTAGACCAAGTGAATCCCATGGATTACTATTTGTTCCTTTTTTTGATTTTGCACAAGGTAAGAATGCAGTATACCCTTTTCCATTTTCATTTAATGAAAATAAATCAAATTCATTAATATGTTCAATAGTTTTGAGACAAGATTCTCTATCAATCCCAGAAAAATCTAAACTCTTTGAAAGCAAATTAATAAGTTCTTTTTTAAATGTACTAGGTGGAGAAATATCTTTATCTGTTACATAGATAGCAGTATTATTAGATAATATTATTGGATCCCAAATAACTGACGCATCATCATTAATTCTTATTTTTGTCTTACTACCATTAACCATACTAGATAACTTAATCTTGAAACATGATCCAATACGCTTTTTTGAACATAGTTTGGAATCAAGGAGAATATTATGATTTTCTATGTTACTATTATTAATGTCAAAGAATTCATCAGAAATATGATAAGTTAAAAATTGTTTAAAACTTGATGATTCAATTGCAATTTGTTCATCTTCGATATCATCTCTTTGATTCAATGAAATAATAAAAGTACTATTTTTCGATGATGTATTAATGAATTTACCTAAAGAATTATATTCAAGATCACGAACATAATTGGAAAAATGTAAGGCATATAATGCTTTTTTAGGAATTCCAAGATCCACCAAATTTACCCTTAAATCAGTAAAAAAATTTGATGAATCTTGTGAATCAAAAAGATGAATAATACCATTTGATAATACAATATTTGTCCCATTAATGGCACTTTTAATTTTATTGTTTACATTGATAAACCCATTATTGTCTAAATTAATATGAAACTTTGAATTCTTATTTAATGATTTATATGTTTTGTTGTGAGTTCCATTCTCCCCACCAACTAAATCATTAACAATAATTCCTCTGAAAAAATCAATTACATCGTCTTTAATTTCATTGAATGCTTCCTTTGTAATAGCTATGTCATGTTGATGATGTACTAATGCTGAATAATATTTTTGAGAAATATTCGGTAATGAATCATTAACATACCGATCTGTTGGAATGAATACTGTCAGTTTATCTTTGAACATCAATTCACATTTTTTTGTGATTTTATCATGGTCATATGTATTGGGAAAACATAGGGTGCGAGAATCATTAAATTCACAAAACAACAGCTTAAAAACAGACTTTAAAAATGATATTGGATAATTATTTAATGTACTAGTATTTTTGTCTAATAAAATTGAGCAAATGTCTTGCTTTTTTGGAAGTAAACTATCAATCGCTTGAATAAACGAATGTTGGTGTTTGGCATATACATCTGTTTCTAACACAGTAGCAATATCATCTACCATATATTCCAAAGTATCAAAATTTGGAGAAATTTTCAAAGTATAATTGGATTTTCCTTCATCATATAGGGTTTGAAATACAACATCTTTCTTGCCTAGATATCCAATTCGTACTTTTTGACTGATAATATAACGTAACCATGAATCAGTAACATCTTTTATATTTTTATGATCTATCTCTGCAAATGCCAGATTTACAGGAGCTAATATAGTTACATTCTCCAAACTGTTTAATAGTGGAATCAATCCATTTAATTGTAAACTTCTTAAAAAATATGAATATTGTACATCTGAAGATAGTATATCTACAATTGTAGAAGGTGTAGGCTGGGGTTCCTCGGTAGCTGTACTAGATAGAGCTGTAGCAACCACAAGGACATAACTTGTTAGTATTCCATATAGCCACATACTAATTGCCTAGCTTTTTTTATCTAACATAAAATTGTATATAGTCTCTAAAATATCATGTCATGACATGTAATATCAAAGTCGTACGACATTGTCGTGTTATTGATAAGATTACGATTACCAGATCAGGGCTACTAATAAATTGTTGCAATGAATTTTATTTATTTGTAGTTCTAAGAGATTATACATAATTCTTTATGTAGGTTTAAATCAAATAATAGAAGCAAACAATACAGGTAAACTATTCACTTTATAAATCTTGTTAGAATACAATGACAGCAGAAGTACCAATTATTCCTAAAACTAACGCAACCAAAATGGCAAAACTAACCATGATTTTTTCAATAAACCTAATTCTGTCACTACATAACTTCAAATAGAATGAACATGGCAAAATAATACAAACCAAGAAACAAATTGATGCACCAAGCATACCCATAATTTTATCAAACAGTGGGAATAAAATGGCTAAAATAACAAAGATTGCATTGACCCCAATTCTGTTAATAAATTTCCCGGTTCTCTTGAAGCTGTTCACAAATAAGGATTCACTAGGTGTATCAACATGGATAATAGAGTCTAAAGTAGATATAATTGGTTTTGCATTTAATGCAGTTTTGGCCAACGGAATCATGCAAATTAAACCACTAATAGTAGGATATAACCACGATGGGTAGCCTGGAGTTAATAATAAATTACTAGTTATTTCATCGCTACACAAATTACCAAACATAAGAAACCCCAAAATACCCATTGAAAAATCAGTCAATAAGGTAATGCTGTATGTCGTTTTTAATGTCTTTGTAAATTTATGAGGGTGTCTCATATCAGTCTTAAGATTTGGGAAAATCGCATGCCCTCCAAATGGTGATAATAAAATACCAATAGCTAACAAAAGATCTGGAATAGATTGAGGCCACATATTAACAGGCATGATGGATAAAAGAGAACCAGGAGAATCTGCTTTCATAAAACCACAAAAAAAAACCAAAAATGTAATTGAAATGGTTGAGATGATTCCAAATAATGAAAACACCGATAAAATTGGTAATGGTAAAAATGTGAAAGGTGTTAAAATAAAAAATGCTAAAATTTTGAATTTTGTCTTGGTCCAAACTTCATCACCCAAAAGAGCAAATAAAGAATCACTGAATAAGACAACTAAAGCAATACCTGCACCAATTAAATCAGCACAGAAAACAAAAGAAATAAGTAGTTTTGCAATTGATCCGTATGCAGCATAACCCAAATCAGCATAGGTCATGATAGTGCTGTCGGTATCCATTGCTTTGGAAATTAAGCCAGCAGTCCAGCATGTAGTCAAACCACAAATAAATAAGTAGGGAATACCTAATGCCCAACCGGCCTTTAATATACCCACTGGTAAGGCCAATAATCCAACCCCAATCAAAATATTGACTGAGTTAAAAATTGTTTGCGGTGCAGTAGATTGACCTTGTAATACAGTAACTACATTACCGTCCTTATCTTCAATTTTTTTAACATTAAAGTGAGAAGATGTGGTAGCCAGAGAGATAGCAGACCTTATACTTGAAAATGATTGTGATGGAAAGAATTTCTTCTTGGTAATGGGAATACCACCCTGCTGATTTTTGGATACTGAATTGGCATTAATAGAGTTAATGACATCATCCTGGTAAAAAACATCGCTATTTGGAGAGATTCCAAAGGCATTGTTACCCATAGGGCTTGAAAGGAACATCTGGTTCTTATTAGAGATATCATGGATAACGGTACTTAACCTTTCACCTCTAGATGATGGCATCATAAGTTCAGGGTCAAAAAGTTCATCCTCAATAGCTCCCTCAGTAGCTGCTGCCAGATCATTGACAAAGAAAGATCTCTTTCTGTGGATTTCATTATCAATCTTCGAAGCAGCAAATGATTGGGCTCTTGTGAATGAGCTGGCAAAATTATGTAATGAATTAGGACCTCTAAATGACCCAATAGGAGTATCTAAGAAGGTATGTGAAGCTCTTCTACGATCCACAAGTGAGGAATATTCATCTGCTACCTCAGAAGATAAGTCTGACATTATATATCAAAAAATAGCACTAGCAATTCCGTGTTATTTTTATCTATTATTTGTTGAAATATACGCTTTCCAGACGAAACAAACAAAGATAACATCGACCCATATCAGTAATTAGGTAATTTATTACGTAATCTCACTTTTTCACTCGTTTGAGATTATACATGGTCCTAAGTATTATATGATAATAGTGTTTTAAACGATAGTTAGAGGTTGCTGGTGTAGGTTATAACGATGCTTCTGCAATTCGATTTGAAGCTATTTATTAGGAGTTTTGTACTGACATTTTTTGAAGATGAAAATGTGCTATCTTCTAGACAAAAATGGGTTTTGGGGCTCTTTAATCTTTCATCAGTAGTGATTTTCTGGGTATTATCCAGTTTTCTTGTGAACTTCTTGACGGCAGAAGGAAACTATAGAAAGCCTTTTTTTATCACATACATTAATACAGCATGCTTTAGTTTCTACCTAATACCGTATTTGAGACATCGGAGACTCACGGTAAAACAATTTTTCACCGAAGTAAAAGAAGAGTTTATTAATGGCAGAAATCGTATTGAAGAGGACCTGTTGGAGGTCAGAGGTTCAGGTAATGAACTGATGGGTCTTTTGAGTGCAGATTCCTTGCCAAAGGATGAAGATGAAGATCTTGAATTCAAAATGTATGAGACCATTAAATTATCGTTACAATTCGTGGTACTCTGGTTTATGGCAAACTTGGTTACAAATGCATCATTATCATATACTTCAGTGGCATCACAAACTATCTTATCATCTACTTCCTCATTTTTTACCTTGTTGATAGGATACTTATACTCTGTTGAACGAATCAATACAAATAAGATTATCGGCATTGTATTAAGTTTCACTGGTGTATTGATAGTTACCAAAATTGATTCATCATCAGATAATCCAAATAAATCTAACTTATTGGTGCTTTTTGGAAATTTATTGGCTTTATCAGGAGCATTAATCTACGGTATTTATACTATTTTATTGAAATTGAAAACATCCATACAAAATTCTAAAAAGGAAAGGCATTTTGATACACATCTTTTCTTTGGATTTGTAGGAGTAAGTTGTTTAGTGTTTTTTTGGCCACTCTTGTTTATCCTTCATTATCTGGGATATGAAAAGTTTGGGTTACCTCAGGATTCTGAAACTTGGATCATGTTGCTAATGAATGCTTTTGTCACATATATTAGTGATTTCTGTTGGTGTAAGGCCGTGATATTAACCAGTCCTTTGACAGCTACTGTTGGTTTGTCAATGACAATACCGTTAGCTATGGTAGGTGATTGGTTACTTAAGGGATTTCTGGTGAACTGGGGGTATTTATTTGGGGCATGTACTGTAACATTTGGGTTCTTAATCATTAATAAAGATGAACGTGACGATTTTGTGACTGATTGATGGAAATAAATTTATAGATAATATAATTTTGCATAACATATTTATCTAGTGTAGAGTAAAATTTCGAATTTTATATCATTTCTACATAAATAACTGTATTTAATTACTGATATATGTCCTGAATCATTAAGTTCTTTTATATAATTATTTTTTTTTTTTTTCAATTTCATTATCTTTCATTTAGAAGTCCCGATACTGGTGAAAATTTAGAACTCGAACTTAGAATCTTATTGTTAAAGATAGTATTCTTGAGCAAATTGTAAACTAAAAATGAAGACTAATTCCATATTAAAATTCATTGGAGTTCTCTTGTTTGTTACATTTGCAACAGGTAATTTATTAAATGAAGAGAAATTAGCACAAGAGTCTGTGTTATATGAGGATTTTGTTATTCCTGTCACCAATGGAGATTTATCATTAGTAGCAGGTCCAAGAAACTACTATACATTACTAGTATTTACATCTACAGATGAAAAACATGGTTGCGATTTATGTATTACATTGAAGGATATAATAGCACATGTTTCAAAGGCTTGGTTCCATGACAATGGCATGTTAAATTCTCTATTCTTTCTCAATGTTGATATCGTCGATACCACCAATATACCATTAATCAAAGAATTAGAGTTTAAAGCAATTCCTCATATTTGGCTTATTCCACCTAATATGGATGTAGATAGAACTGACAAATTGGCTATTTTGAAGGATCCACGTTTTATTTTCCAAGTTCCATTGGCACCAATACAAGATCAAATAAAAGAATTTGCAAGGTTTTTAACAGAAATCATACATCAAGATGTGAAAGTAGATGCTACAGATCCATTCATAAGATTTATAAAAACATTTGTCATTACATTAAGTATCATTATTCTTATAAAGAAAAAGGCACCAGTTATTTTCTCTCTGAATGGTAAGAAAGTTGGTTATACAATTTCCAGTATTTTTCTTGTTTTACTTTTCGTATGTGGATATCAATTTAGTACTATGAGGGCTGTTCCATTTATTTCTAGAAATGACAATAATGAAATTATAGTTATTAGTGGTGGTATATATTATCAATTTGGTATTGAAGTAATTTTGGTGGGATTAAATTATGCTGCTCTCGCTGCTACTTTGGTGACTTTAATCTATATTGGTAGCTATGAAGTGACCCCTAACAGTAAAATAAGCGATAATAAGACTAAGTTGCTTTTAGTTTGTGTGCTTAATTTTATTGTCTACCTTTTATATAGTCTTTTAACTAGCATATATTTGAGAAAGGATCCAGGTTATCCTTATGCTTATACAAAATTAATATAAATAGAATCACCCTTCTATTTAAAGTTTGAAATTATTTTTTTACAAAGTGGATGGTATTATATTATTAATACTTGAAGCATTGTTTTATCATGTTCATATATACTATAATGGTGATCAAATATAAAAGGAAATAGAGCTGTTAATGTATTAAAATTTGATGAAATTAATAAGCTAAGCAATTAACTATTTTTCAATTGACTCTGTTGATTATAGATTCTCCAGTTTATGGATATATTATATCATTACTACCAATTACAATTACAATTACAATCTATTTGTTTAAAAAATAGTGATGTCAATGACATTATGATATAATAGTCATAAATATATAATTATTTAGTTTTTCTATTTAGCATTTTTATTTTTGGTCAATTTGTTATTCAATACTTTTTTTTTTATTGCTCCGCTTTGTTGGTTCTATTATTCACTATAAGATCTTGATAGCGAAGTTTTACGCGTATTATTAAAAATATAAATTTTTCATATTGGTTTCTAGTTCTTAAACAACCATGACAGAAATTAACGATGAAAAAAAGCAACCTAGAGACAATTCAGCACCATCTGTACCAAAGAAGAAGCCTAGATTGATTACAGAATTTTTTAAATCAGCAAATGCCAGTGCAAGTAAACCTAAATCTAAGCCGAAACCTAAACCTAAACCAATTGACAATGCGACTAAGATAGAAACAACTAGAATAGAAGCTGCTAAGGAAATACCTAATGAAGAAATTGGTATAAGTCAAACTGAAGTCTCAGAAACAAATGTGAATATAGACTCTACTAATCCAAAAGAGGTAAAAGTTAAAGATGATGCTACCATCCCAGAATCAGATATTGCTTACAAGGAAGAAGATTATGATTCATTCTGTGCTAAATATAATTTTAACAAGGAAGACTGGGTCAGATCATTAACACCAGAACAAAGGGATTTATTAGATTTGGAAATAAAATATTTACATATTACTTGGCTTGTATTTATTCATAAAACATTGACAAAGCCTTATTTCCTTAATTTAAAGAGGTTCTTGAAATCTCAATCAAATAAGACTATTTTTCCTCCACAAAATCTTATATATTCATGGTCACATTTAACACCTTTACCAAATGTGAAGTGTCTAATTTTGGGACAGGATCCTTATCATAACTTTAATCAAGCCCATGGATTAGCATTCTCAGTATTGGAACCTACAAGACCACCTCCTTCATTATTGAATATTTACAAAACTTTAAAAATTGATTTTCCAAATTTTGAAGTACCAGAATATGAGAAACTTGCTAAACAAGGAAAACCTGGTGGAGGTAATTTAACAAAATGGGCTAAAAGAGGCATACTTATGTTGAATGCATGTCTTACAGTCGAAGCTCATCAAGCTAATAGTCACTCTAATAAGGGTTGGGAAACATTTACTGAAGAAGTAATTGGAACTGCTATAAAATATCACACTGGTAAACTGGGATTTGTTATCATGGCATGGGGTACCCCGGCTCAAAACAGAGTAAAGAAGTTTAGTGCACTTCTCAATAATAATTCATTTTTAGTCTTAAGAACAGTTCATCCTTCACCATTATCTGCAAGAAGGGGTTTTTTTGAGCTGAATGTTTTTAAGAAATGTAATCAATGGCTCCAAAAGCGACATTTAGAAAGAATAGATTGGGGTTTATTAGATGGAAATATTGTTAAATAGCTTATTTATCCCTATTAATAGCTTTCACTATATGAGTTTTTGTAACTATGGAATATGAACTATAATTTATGCAAAATCAATTTTATATTCTTAGATGACCCCAAAATGTGATAGACTTTTACAAAGATAATTGTATTTGTAGAATATTAAATCAATGAAGCTGTAATCATAAAATTTTTATCAAATCTCTTAGGCAATGTATCTGAGTTGAGAAGCATAGGAAGATTGAAAAGACAACTATGTCTTTACATGTCTTTTTAAGAGCAATATTGCTAAACCATTTCCTTAAAAATTTTCTTTTCAACCAATTACTCAATTTATTAATGATTTATTCATATCTAAATAAAGTACATCTATCCTCAGAAATATAATGAGATAAAGTAAAACTACCTTATATTCCTTTTTGGAAGAAAAAAATACATCTCTTTCTTTAAAACTAACCATAGTATGATATGCATAAAATAGGATTTATTTTGTTAATTCAAAATCAATTCTTTCTTTTTCTATTGTTTCAATTTATAATATTACCTTTTATTATTTTCAATGTGTAATCTTTTTTTATTTTGTTCTTCCTGTTCAATATTGATAATAGCTCAAAGTCCTCAGAACATTTAAGATAAGATTTGGTAAAAACAATATAACATCTTATTATATTCACCAGCTGTAGTCAATTTAAAAATATAACTGCCTCTTTCAAAAATTCTAATATATTCTTAAACTATTTTTTTATATGGCCTATTCCTAATAGTTTTAAATTTTCATCTAAAAATTAGAATGCATTTAATTGAAATTGTGAAGTCCTTGATAACTTTGATAAAAATTTTTAATCTATAGAGATAATAGAGTATTATTATCCCAATCAAATAATAAACTTTCATAGTCATATAATTGAAAAATATGAATTATCAGTAAATCTTTTGGACCTAAAGGTTAATAAGCATTAATGCTAATTATTTAATACTGGAATTATTATAATAAAACATAAAAATATATTTCTTAGTATCATCGAAATAACTTACACTAAGGATACTGTGACTTAGATCAACTACTGTATTGCAAAGTATATATATGCATCTAATTAATTTATTTTATACCCAAGTGATTCGTCATTTAAATAGTGTGTTTTTTGTTTTTTTTCTTTACCAAGATATTTCAATTTTCACAAGCTTTGCTTAGACAAGCACATAACAGATGTTATTGGTAGCGGAAAGTAAGTATCTTTAAAACTATACATGACTCGGAGCAAATTCCTCTAATCTAATTAATTTTTGAAATGAAATATATGATATCTTCTTATCAACAAAAAGTGATATATTTGCTTCATCAAATCGATATGGATATAACATTTAGAATCTTAGCCTTTTATTCCTTTGATGTTTATAATTTCTCGTTAAATATCAATCTAATGTAACTCTGTATTAAAAAAACCCTTCAAAAACCTAAATTATATGTTGGAAATAAAAGTACATTCTTTATGTCCTCTGTATATATATAATAATCAAATATTGGAAAAATGAAAAATCAAATTTTTATATATGAATAAAATCTGTGATTTATATTTTAACAAAAAATTCACAAATTTACTGCAATTATTAAATATTTTAAGTGGAATAAAGTAGTTGGAATTGTTGTTTCTGATGAGGTTTTACTTTGAGAAACCATAAAATTCTAGCTACCTATAGATATCCTCTCTTTTCCGTAAGTATTCCTTTGAAAAATACTTTCATTATCTGAATGATTTTGATAGTATAAATATCATAACATAGATCAAATTCTATTATATCTTTGTTTATATCATTATCAATGAATCCTTCTACTCATTCGTAGTCAAAATCAAATGCATTATCACATTTTATCTATTTTTTCCAGATAACCAGTAAACCAGCTTTTCTAATACTTCCTTAAAATTTCTCTTGAATTTAGCAGGGTAGATACTACTTTCTAGATACATGTATTTGATTTTTTTTTTTTGACATGTTAATTGTAGGGAAACCTCTATCTAACACACATTTCACCTTCTTTAGTTTGAAGTAAGTTCATAACTTATTCTGATTTATTACTTTCTTTTTCTTGTATGGTATTTATGCCTAATCACACCAAATTTACTGGTTTCATTTACGTATAACACTTCAATTAACTTGATAAGTCCTATATTGCATGTAGGAAAACTTGATTAAAGAAATTATCGATGTATCTATATGCAGTACTGCATTATGGAAGAAAACATATACAAAAATCGGCATCTACTTTCAAGGATAAGTTTTCTTTCAAGATATAAAAAAAATTAATATAGTCATAGATATTACTATATTTATTCTGTAATAGCTAGTAATTTAGGGCCTGAGTATTGATTGAGTATTGAATAGTGGGATTGTAGGTGAGAATAATGGAAAAAAAGGTTGCAAAGAATTCACGTATAAGCGATCAATTGAGAGTGGATGAAGAAACTTTAGAGCAAAGAAGAAAGAGATATATATTAGATGTTGATCCAAAAGTTGCCAAAAATAGGGATCATAATGATTCAACAATAAGATTTAAATACTTGTTAGGGTTAACTGATTTATTTCGCTATTTCATAGACATTAACGCTTCAAAAGATTCGGAGTTCAAAAAACTTATCAGGCTCATTGACAGCAAGACATCATTTAAGCAGCCTAAAGGAAAAAATAATAATAGAAGAAGAAAGACTGAAAAAGAAGAAGATGAAGAGTTATTACAGGATGAAGAACATATTGATGATGAGGCTACTCAACATACTGTCGTTACTGAATCACCATCATATATTAAAAATGGTAAATTGAGAGAATACCAAATTCAGGGATTAAATTGGTTGATATCTTTATATGAAAATAGGTTAAGTGGGATTTTAGCCGACGAAATGGGTTTGGGAAAAACCTTGCAAACAATATCTTTTTTGGGTTATATGCGTTATCTCAAACATATTGATGGACCATTTATAGTTATTGTTCCGAAATCAACATTAGATAATTGGAAAAGAGAATTTCACAAATGGACTCCAGAGGTAAACGTATTGGTGCTACATGGTAATAAGGAGGAACGTAATGAATTGATTAAAGAGAGATTATTAACTGCTGACTTTGACGTATTGATAACATCATTTGAAGTGGTCATAAGAGAAAAATCTCAGTTAAAAAAAATCAAATGGGAATATATTGTGGTAGATGAAGGACATAGAATTAAAAATGAAGATAGTTCATTATCCCAAATTGTCCGTTTATTTTATTCTAGAAATAGACTACTTATAACAGGAACACCCTTACAAAATAATCTTCATGAATTATGGTCTCTTTTGAATTTTCTTTTGCCAGATGTTTTTGGTGATGCGCAAGTATTTGATGAATGGTTTGAAAACCAGGGAGGAAAGAATGGTGAATCTGATGGGGAGCACCAAGATAAAGTTGTCCAGCAATTACATAAAGTTTTAAGTCCCTTTCTTTTACGCCGTATAAAGAATGATGTTGAAAAATCTTTATTGCCAAAAATTGAAACCAATGTTTATATCGGTATGACAGATATGCAAATAAAATGGTACAAAAAATTATTGGAAAAAGACATAGATGCTGTTAATGGTGTAGTTGGAAAAAGAGAAGGTAAAACTAGATTATTGAACATTGTTATGCAACTACGTAAATGTTGTAATCACCCATACTTATTTGATGGTGCTGAACCAGGTCCACCATATACTACTGATGAGCATTTAGTATATAATTCTGGTAAAATGGTTATTCTTGATAAGATGTTGAAGAAGTTTAGAAAGGAAGGATCTAGAGTTTTGATTTTCTCTCAAATGTCTAGATTATTAGATATTCTTGAGGATTATTGTTATCTCAGAGATTATGAATATTGTAGAATTGATGGATCTACTACCCATGAAGATAGGGTTGAAGCAATCGATGAATATAATTCACCAGGATCAGAAAAATTTATTTTCTTATTGACTACTAGAGCTGGTGGTTTGGGTATTAATTTAACAACAGCAGATATCGTCATATTATATGATTCTGATTGGAATCCACAAGCAGATCTACAAGCCATGGATAGAGCACATAGAATTGGACAAAAGAAGCAAGTTAGGGTTTTTAGATTTGTCACTGAAAGTGCTATCGAAGAGAAAGTTTTAGATAGAGCTGCCCAAAAGTTGAGACTTGATCAGCTTGTTATTCAACAGGGTAGACAGCTCGCTAATAATAGTATTGGAAGCACAAAGGAAGATTTACTTGGAATGATTCAACATGGTGC
Source organism: Schwanniomyces vanrijiae var. vanrijiae (assembly GCA_030556805.1). Lineage (NCBI taxonomy): Eukaryota > Fungi > Ascomycota > Pichiomycetes > Serinales > Debaryomycetaceae > Schwanniomyces > Schwanniomyces vanrijiae. The sequence goes on along the minus strand of JAKTUS010000005.1, from coordinate 542,481 downwards.
TCAACAAGTTTTTGAAGCACATAACGGGAATAAATCAATTCTAGATGATGATATTGAAGCTATCTTACAAAGAGGTGCTGAAAAAACAGCAACATTAAATGCCAAGTTTAATAAATTAGGTCTAGATGACTTGCAAAATTTTACAACTGATTCCTCGACTTATGAATGGAATGGTCATAATTTTGCTAAGAAAGATTCAGCTGGTGATGTAGGATTCTCTTGGATAAACCCTTCTAAAAGAGAAAGAAAGGAACAAACTTACTCTATTGACAACTATTATAAAGACGTTTTGAAAACAGTCAATAATAATCCTAAAGGAAATACTAAGAGTACACATTCTAAACTTAGACCTCCCAAATTATATAATATTCAGGACCATCAGTTTTTCCCCGATGGACTAAAGGAGTTGTTAGATAGAGAACAACTTGCTTTTAAAAAACTTATTGATTACAAATATACTGTTGATGAATTTGGTGATAGTGATGAAGAATTTTTAGCTGAAGAGTATAAAGATTCACTTTCTAGAGAAGAAAAAAGACAACAAGAACAAAAAAAAGTTAACGATGTGATACCTTTAACTGAAGAAGAGATAATTTTAAAGAATGATCTTCTTTCACAAAGTTTTCATAGTTGGACTAGAAGAGATTTCACTAATTTTATACATGCATCAGCGAAATATGGCAGAAATGATATTGAAAATATCACAAAAGCTTTGGGAAATAAATCAATTGACGAGGTAAAGAGGTATATGGAAAGGTTTTGGAATTCATATGAATGTATCGAAGGTTATGATAAATACATATCTCAGATTGAAACTAGTGAGAAGAAAATTGCCAAGCTACTTAATCAACAAAAGCTACTTAAATTAAAAATGGAAGATTTGGAGGATCCTCTTGAAGATCTAAAGATACAATACCCCCCAAATAATTCTAAAAGGGTATATTCTGTTTTAGAAGACCGATTTATCTTATACAGTGTTCATAAACACGGAATATTCTGTGACAATTTACTCGAAAGAATAAAAGAAGATATTACAGCCAGTGATCTTTTCAAATTTGACTGGTACTTTTTATCTAGAACACCACAGGAATTAGGCAGAAGGGTAAATACTCTACTTTTAGCATTAACTAGAGAGATGGAAGGTCCTTCATCAAAAAAGAAATTTAAAGGTTCTGGAACTGCCTCTAGAATAGGTTCTGTGGAACCAACAGCTAATGGTACAAGTTCGTTTCTAGGAAGAGAAAAGAGATTAAATACAGAATCAAAGCTTGTTGAGTCAGATAAGAAGAAAAAGACTTTATAATTAAAGACAATGATATTCTTGTTATTTATCTAAATAGATGATTATAGATATTCAGGACAGATATTCTCTTGCACTGTAGATATATAATAGGGTACCTTGTTACCTGTCCAACTAACTGAGAAAAAATGACTCATTTCATGTTTTTCTACTTTTAAACGATCAAATACGGTGTTTAATCCACATGCTTTGTATCTTGGACTGATAAAATTCCTCAAGCTGATAATCTTTGTACCTGGCTTTAAATCATTTAAAAGTCTACCCACATTGTTATTAAGATTAGCATCAAATAAATAATTATTAACAATTAAGACATCACATTCACCAACTCTTTGTTTAACAATTTCATTGTCTACAAAACTCTGATTTAATGAAAAATTAAGATTCATTTTACCAATACCAAAAAGAGCTAAATGCTTCTGAAGGAGTCTCTCTTGTAGAAGACTCAATTTTGATGCGTGTGGCATTAATTCACAACCACCACTAGTAGTAGCACCAAATTCCAAAGCAGCCTGGAATGTAGTATTTCCAACACCTGAGCCTAAGTCATAAAATCTTTGATTAGGAAGAAGGTTTACTTTTGTGAGGACTTCGCTTGTAAAAGAGGGTAATAATTCACCATAAACCTCAGCGGTAAATGCTTTATATTCTCTTAATTTTTTTGAGTCTGTCGAAACGATTCTAGAATATACCCGTAAGAAAATTTGGTGCAAGCAAAATCTTGACATTTTGGTTGCTTGAGAAAGATTCAAGAAAAAGTCTTTGATATATCTTTGTGGTTTCCTGAATTGAGATTTGTCAGATATAACTTTGATATTTCTTGGCTCCTCTAATTTATATTTTTTACTAGCTAAAAAATTATTAACCTTCTCATCCTCTTCAGAAGAGCAAGGGGGAGTTAAACTTGACTGATCTGGAATCCTTTTTTCAACAATATCGTATTGTGGACTGGGTGCTTCGAGGATTCTATTATTTGATAGTTTATCTCTCATATTTTCGTAAAAAAATAAGTCAAGGCTTAAATCCTCCGCATTTGGTGGATTATACTCTTCTCCAAAGAGATATATTCTGATTTCTTGATTAATATCTAATTTACATTCATCAACATTATTAGGTGAAAGTTCAAGCATTAATTGGTTCCATTTGTCTATTGTAAACATAAAAGTGGAGAAGCTATTATTTTCGACTGACTCGTCTAAAGCATTGCAGTAGTCATCAATGAATATCTTCTTTATTTTCTTTGAATGTGAAAAATATAACGCATAATGAATTTGGAATAATTTTTGAATCTCATATATAGGATTTAGTTCATTACTTTTAGGTTGAGCCAATACAAATTCTTCTGTGTACTGTGGGTACATTAAAAACCGTATTTTTACTCTATTGTTTGGATTAATAATTTTAGAACCTAAATTAGGATCATTAATTAGCAATGGTGGAAAGGATATTGGTAAATCTCTATAGTTTTTAAAATGATCTGAAACAATTTGAGCGGCACTGAAATCATTTAATGCAAATCTTTTATCATCTTTAGTTGTAACTGAATCATCTTCCACAAATTTGAGGTTAGGAACTTTTGGGTTTTCTTGGTAAAACTCGGGAATAAAAAACTTTCTGTTGGTAAGAGATACTGTAGAATCATTCAAAATACTTATTGGATCGAAAGGATTCACGTCATCTTCATTCTCATTGGATTCCTCTTTGATTGTTTTGGATATATTGGTATCTTTTTTTGATCCTTTTTGGGTTTTCTTTGATAGTTGAGTAATTTTTCTTTTGATGTTTTTACCTCCAATACTATTTTGTTCTAATTTAATATGTGACAGTTTTTTACCAACTAGTAAACGGTTATCATTAATAGCCTTACTGGAATGATTTGCTTGTGTCCTTCTTCTTTTCGTTCCATTTCCAGTAAATTCTCTATTATCATCAACTATTTGATTATATTCATTTCTTGTATACAGTTGCCTCATCAAAGATTTTCTGTATTTTACAATTTTTTTATTCACCATCTCTATATATTCCTTTTTCTCCTGAGAAGTAGGTTTAGATTTTAGTTTATTTTTAACTAATATTTTCTTGGATTTTCCTTTTTGCAATGCAGAGCCATCTTTCGTTGATCTATTTCTAGTGACTGATCTCTTTGATATATTTTTTATATTTTCTTGGTTAGTAGATCCGATCGCGTTTGTTATTGACCTTTTCATACGTTTTTCAGGTAGTCTTTCCATTATAGTCCATTGTGCCTCATATAACAATTGTTCAAATGAATTCTTAAACTTGGTTTTTCTAGTACCAGCAATTACAATTTCCATGTACTTTTGTCTGATATATTCTGTATTTCTTAATGGAAGATCTGAAAAAAATAATTCTAATGATAACCCACTTTTAAAGCATTCTTTTAACTTGTTTTTTTCACCAGCAGTTAGTGGGATCTCATCAGTGTCAAACACCAATTTGAATTTTTCTGCTAATTTTTTAATAGGTACTTTAGGAAAGACTGATGAAATACAATTTCTTGTTAAGTCGTTTTGGATACAGATGTCTAGTTGCTCTAAATCAACCAATTTGCTCAAATCTTTATAGGCCATTTCTTTGATTCTCGCATCGTGTCGTACCTCTTTTGATTTTTCTACATAGTCACTGTTTTTCTCTTGGGTCTTTCTATCATTCCCTCTTGTAAGTCTTCTCTCTATATTCTGGGCTATTATGGGATTATCGATATAGGTTTCATTAATGATACTCTTATTGGCGTTATAATAATCTATATCAAAATTAGCAACACTTTGATCCAGAACTGTTACCTTGTTGGTCTCAGCATTGAATGGAACAGTCATTCGAGTCAATATTTATAACAATGAAAGATATATATATATATATTCTTTGGTCCAAATCTTTTATTTCAAGTAAAATATTCAATATAACATTTAACAGAGTGCAAATCAAGAGATGTTTGTTTATGTTGTAATATTTGTTTATTCGAGGTAGTGCGACTTCTAACAATGTCACTCTAGGCGTAAATACACGCTATTATAATTTACTTACTCTAATTCCATACAATCTGAACTTTAAGTCTTTAAGAGCTTTAGATTCAGGCTTCCAGTGATCAAACAGGTCATATAGCTCATTTATTTGGTCGTAGCCACTTTTTCCAAAGTCATTACCACTTTCAACTGAAAGAAGCTTATTATTGTTTGGCCAATTCTTCTCTATATTGAATAGCATTCCTCTAACACACCATGGTAATATGTATGGGTTCGTTGATAATTTTGAAATGTTAAATTCTTTAACATATACACAATTGCTTATAGGAACTTGGTTGTTTGAGGTAGAAGAAGACTCAATTGAACCGTACGACAAAATTGTATTCTTAGTAGGTTCAACACCCACCTCATTATCGTTAGTTTCAATAAACGGAGGAACTACAATATCATCAGTATCTAATATAAATTTAAGACCAAGGTCATACACTTTTCCATCGTTATAAATTTTTGAATGGCCCCCACTTGTTAAAGGACCAGCCAAGAATGCACTAATTTCTTTTAAAACATTATTGTCAAAATAGCCCAAATTTTGTAACTGACAACACAATGAAACTAATTTTTGAATGAAGAGAGGGGTCTGAGTAGAATGATCAATATAACATGCCCTATAGATATTTGGATGGTATATATGTGAAGCAACAGCAGAATAAAGTGGAACCAACAGGTCATTAACTGATCCTATAAAACAAATCTTTATATTAGCTCTAATAATGACATTAATAGATTTAACATAAGTCAAGGATTGTTCACTATTAAACTTTGTAAATTCAAAAAGTTCCATCAAAGAATCATGTTCGATTGCTGAATATGCCTTCATAAAAAAAGATTTATCTACTCCATAAAATGGACCATTATTAATACCAGCCATTCCTAAAATGCCTATTCTCTTCATATTAGGATCTTGTAATATTCCTAGCTCGATTAATCTGGCAAGAAGTATAATAGAAACAACACAGCCTTGGGAATGAGCTGCCACGAAAATGAAATCGGCGCTGTTTAACTCTTTCTTCCATTTATTTAAAATTTCGGTAAAAAAGTTAACTCTATCAAATATTTTACCTTCCTTTTCCAAAGCAATCTTTTGAATACTAATTGATTTGCTATCTGATTCACTAATCATATTATTATCAAGACAATATCTGATGACTGATTTTTCTGCTTCGTTGGCAAACTTTAATGAGGTTCCCTTGGGGGATCCAATTAATGGCCTTATCATCTTTGTAGGAAAGAAACCATGAACACCTATGATTAATATTTTTTTAATTACTTTTAGTGGTTTTACTTTTTGGTTAACTATATCGTATGATCCTCCACCAGAGAAATTATGTTGGTTAATAAGCAAGTTCCCCTCAGAATCTTGGTCTATGTTTACATTCTCATTATTAGCATGGTCTAAATTTTTTGTCATCAATGGTTCATTAATGTTTACATTTTTATAATATTTGTTATAATTGGGTAAACATGCTTTCTTATGTTGTGGAAGTCTAGCTAATGATTTCCCATAAAGCTTATAACTTCTTTCATTTAATAAATCAAATTTAGAAATGTCTTGAGTATTCAGCGATTCATTAAAGTTAGAGTTTATATCAACGTTTTCTGTTTCATTCTCTGTAGAAGATCCCATTCCGAATTTATTTGAAAGTTGAGAAATAAATTGCTTTAATCTTCTGAGATCTATCTTAGAAGTTGCATAATGACTAGTAGTGGACGCATTTCCAAAAATAGCACTAGGTAAAAAGTTACCAGTAACTGATGATTGATGAGGTAAACACAGTTCCCAGTCAGGAACTATTATATTTTCCTTGAGATTTTCATTTTTATGAGTATTTATTTGGTTAAATTGTTTTGCATTGCTATGAGGTTTATATAACACAGCATCATCCTGTGAATCTTTATTAGGAAGCTTTCGTGAGTTTTCTGCATCTTCAACATTCAGTTTATCAATTTTATTTCCTTTTTTATTATTATTTGTATCATCTTTTGTGAGAAATTCTGGAGTAGAACTAAGAATTTTGTTCGTTAAAGAAAGTTCTTTCAATTTGTTTCCAGGTTCTACTGGTGCATTTTTAGGATTCTTATTATTTTCTCCCTCTGAAGCAGTTTGATTTTGGCCTCCATTCCAAAAACTCCAACCAGATGTACTTCTCTTTCTGTCATTAGTGATATGATCATCTATTTCATCACCATTATCCTCGGGGAGATAATCAATATCTTCCTGGTCATTCATGATTTCTTCTTCGTATTCTTCTACTGATTTTTCTTCGGCATTATTGTTAGCTTTTGTGGACCAACCAAGCCAATTTCCTGTTGTCATGGAAGCTAAAGATGTCGTGGATGGTTTTGATTTTAACCTTTTCTGAGACATTAATCCTTGTCTAGACTTATTAGCACCTTTGACATTAGATGAATGGGTTATATGAGGTGATAAAGACCTAGTTTTATGAAGCTCTCTTTGATCTATGATATCCTCTGTTGATGTACTTTTATTATCAGAAGCATTTGAATTCCAGTAGGATATCCATTTGCCACTACTTCCATTTGCTTGTGCCATATGAATTTAATTTATAATAATACAATCAATTAACTGAATTGTATGTGATACTTATCACTATTTGTGTAACTATCAATAACAATTCGTAACCATAGAAAGGAGAAATAATAAAGTGAATGTGATTTAGTTCGCAACTTGAAAATCCATGATAAGAGCACGATAACTTCTTTATAGTACTATAAAGAAATTTATATACATTTAATATAGTGAATATTGTAGATTAAGCATGTTAGAATTAGTTTATATATTTATTGAATTTGTAATCTCTAAACTCTATAAAAGTAATTTTCTAAACTCTTCCATTGTATCTTTAGAGGTTCCTGAACCACCACAGATAATAAATACAATGATATCGTCAGAGCTAAGAGTGCCAAATTTAGCTAGTATATTATTTTTTTCAAAAGCAATGGCAACAGTAGCTCCACATGCTGGCTCAATCAACTGATTAAAAGCGTCGTAGTAATTTACGGCACCTCTCACAGCATCCAAATCATCAATAATGGCATGATGGGTATTTCCCTTTCTATATTCGTTTAAAGCTTGTTCTGTTAAGTATGGAGATGCAAGAGAAGTAGCTAGAGTGTTAACTGAGGCTAATTTTACAACTTTGTCAGCTTTAATTGCTTCGTACATAGTTGGTGCTTGTTGAGTTTCTACAGTAAGTACTAGGGTATTTTCTTTACTAAATACTTCATTTTTATGAATACCTGTCTTAATACCAGAGAAGAGTCCCCCACCACCAACAGAACATACAAAACCCTTGACTTTAGCTACTTCTTCTAGAGCAAGTTGTTGCACTATCTCATCAATAATGAAGGAATATCCATCCCATAACAACAGATTATCGAATGGATGACAATAAATAGGAGAAATGGACTCATCTAAACCATTTATGATCTCATTTCTCAAGTATTGATCAGCCTCACCCCAATGAGCACCATGAACGATCACTTCAGCGCCAATAGCCTTCAATTTTTCTATCACGACTGGCTTTGAAGTCACTGGAAGAACTACAGTACATTGTAATCCATAATATCTACTAACATGAGCAGCAGCGATACCAGCATTACCACCAGACGACGAAAATACACGAACTTCTTTATTCTGTGCCTTAGCTTTTTCCATTGACGAGTTAATCAAATAGGACATTCCTCTAAGCTTGAAACTTCCCGATGGCTGTTCAAGTTCATTCTTGAAAAAGATACGACATGGTGGTTTAATAGGTAAATTATCAGTAACCTCAACAAGAGAAGTAGTTATACTTGGTAGTGATGTCATGTTAGATTTTAAAAGATAGCTAAAATTATCACTATTCTTTAATTATAAAGACAATCTAGTTTTTATATTTTTCGTTATATTCTCCTTCTTAAAGCTATAGAAGAATTTATCTAACTCAATAAGATACTGGTTAATCACGAGTAATGATGCGAATATCAGGGGTTACGGAAAATGAATAGATAAAGGGAACTTCATTGTAATGTTTAGTTTTAAGGATTTTGTGAAAAAGTCATGATATTTTGGAATGAAAATATATATTAAGGCATTAGGATTGTTTTTGAATAGGATAATTGTAATTTGTTGTAGATATAGAGGAAGGTAGTCGAAGTAATTTTTCAATATATGCCTGACATACGAGCAGAGTGAATTAGATTTGAAATAATATAATTTACACAATCTACTTAATGCTGAAACGATACAAACAAAGTTTCTCCAAGTCAAAAAAATATATAGAAATCCCAGGCGAATTAGAGGATGAAATCTTGGAAGGATATTCAAATATAGTTGGAGAGGAAAACGACTTCTTTTTACACCAATTACCTGATTTTTTCATTGATTTACAGATTCCAACTTGCTTTACGGAAGATATTACAAAATGCATACATTACTACTATAATCATTGCACCGAAAAAGGATTCAGTGTAAACTCAATGAGTACAAAGCAAAACTTCACATTGCAAATGATAAGAGCATTCACTATTACTGACTCAATCTCCCATAGCGATGAGATTATCGACATTATCGACATAAATAAATTAATAAAGAGTTGCAATAGATTACTCAAGTTTAGGAACTTATATGACATGATTTTGGAAAGTTGGAAGCTCTTCATAAATGCATCTGTGGGGACCGAAACCCTATCTGAAGAAGAAGTGATAAATTATCATCTAACACTTCCCGATCTTCAAAGAATAAAAAATCTGATCCTGCTCTCAGGAGAATCAAATTCTCTTTCTGATGCATTCTTGATTGACATGTTATCATGTTGTACTACTACTTCAGATGGAACGTTAATAAATTTTGATTATGAAAAACCTAAAGATGGAATATATGTGTCGTTCAAAGATTTTGCTGAGATTTTAGGAAATCTTGGAGAATTAGATTAAATATCAAATATTATATAGCAAAAGGGTTGTATTTTATATAAACGTCATCTATCCAGTGTTCTTTTTTCCATTTACCCTTTACTTTCCCATTCTTTTTCGACAACTCTTTATTATTTAAGTCTTCATCACTCTCTAATTTTCTAATTGCGTCAATTCCATCGACTATTTGCCCCACTTTTGTATAAAGTTTATTATCTTCTAATGTTGCCTTATGTTTATCAGAGAGTACAATAAAAAATTGTGATCCTAGGCCGTTTTTATTCTTGGGGTTATTAATGCATAGCACTGATCCTCGTCTGATGTCTTTATCAATTTGCTTCTTAAATTCAGCTTCTACAATACCACTAGGCTCATGATTAGCATCTGCTTCTTTTGATTGCTTTCCCAGATTAGTGGGATCTCCTACTTGTAGAATAAATTCTGAAATATATCTTAAAATATTATTCTTATTATAAGTTCCAATAGCACAATGCCTCATAAAGTTTTCTAAATGTACACATTGTGCATCATTCAAATAATTGAGGTTAATCTGGATATCGCCAGTCTTAGTATGGAACTAGAATATGTTAGTTTATGTCAAATTTTACAATTATTATGCATACTTACTAATAGCGACATAGTATACTTACAATTGATATAAATAATTTTTCAAAAATGAGATAACTCAAGAAATTTTGTATAGCATATAATGGTTAGCAGAAGATGATCAAGAATGAAGAACGACATGGACATGTTGATAATGTAGTTTTTGAGTCCCAGAAGAACTTTTTTGAGGTTATATTTCCTGAACTCTCTCATACGAGTAGTTACATCACACTCAATAATGCTAATCAGTTCGATGAATTATTGACATATCTAGAAAACAACTTGAGTTCAATATCATTAAATTCAAATTACAAAGAGATTGAATGCATAATATCAGTCCCATCTGTTAATATTTTTCGTATTTTGTTAACGCTTGCATCTAGACATCCAAAGATAAATTATTCAGTTCATTCTACAATCAGCGGGGATTCATTTTTTGCAAATGATAAACATGAAGATTACAGTAACTGTATGTATAAACCCACTTTTAGAGAAAGAAGTATAAATATTTTAAGGATATATTTAAATATCTTAATTAAGTCAGGATATAAGAACCTGGGATCACTTAGCCATTTACATAAAAATATGATGCAGATGATTCTTGATATTGTTGAAAAATCAAGAAACAAATCAAAGATTAGTACAAAGACGAATAAAAAAATACTATCTAAGCCTAAAAATCATGATATTAAGAATCCCAATGTGTTACGAGTCAATGATATAGGGAATGAAGTTGTTAGCGACTCTGACGAAGATGTTTTCGTCTTAAGGCTAGTTGAAAATACTAATAAAATGGAACAAGAAGTTAAAAAATATCAAATTTATAATTCACACTCTGTTAAGACTAACCAAATGCACAGTTTAAGTGATCTCAAAAATGATAAATATTCTAGGCTAACGCCAGAACACCTGGTAAAAAGCAGTCGAAGTAGCTCACCGTCAATTAATGACAGAATACCACAAAATACTTTACAAACTATTAAGATATTTGGAGATAACATCACAGGGTATAATTTAAACAAAAATTTAAATTCAACTTATTCATTTTGGGAATTTTTGACATGGACCTTTTACTGCGCTAAATCATCAATGGAAGAGGAACATTATAAACTCAGTCATTATAGTAGTATATTTCAAATATATCTTGACTTACTGAATATCATTATTGATCTTATAACTTATAATTTTCATTCTGAAATAAATTCTTGTTCTGAAACAGGTTTTAGAATTGAAATAATCGACACCTTTAAATCATTAGAATTCCATAAGCATGCTTTACATAAATTATTCAAGGATTCTAATAATAAGAATGTTTTAACTGGAATATTAAGACAATTGGATTGTCCATTATATGATTTATGTGATTTTGCAGTTAATACATTATTTATTGGCCTTTCTAATGAAAGATTATCTACACCTATTCCACTTTTTGAGAGAGATTTTACAATTATCAATAGTGGGTTATCTGATGACCTTGTTCTGATAGGAAAACAAGGAAATTACCTAACAATTGGAATAAGGGCTAAGCTTTTGCAAGTTCTTTATTTAAGAACAATCTTGTGTGAAATTGGTAATACGTCCAATGAAGACTTCAATTCTGAGAGATTAGTTCTGCAAATAGCCTTTAATCTACTCCAAATTGATGTTTCTTATATTAAAGAATTTTTTGTTGTGTTAGTAAATGACATTTCTGTAATGTCGAGGGTATTCCGTGAAAACATGATATTGGAAATTTGTAAATCGTTAATTTCACAATTAGTCAACCCTATAAAAAGAGATAGCCTCAATTTATTAAAGGATATTTCTTCAAAAAGTGTTGAAAAAATGCTCAAGTATATTATAAAAATGATCAAGGATAAGAATATGTATTTATCAATTATTGAGGATGAAACATTTTCATCAATTACAGATTTCGAGCAAACATGGTATAAATTAAATTTTTCCATAGAATGGATATTTATACTCTCGTTAAAAAAATTTGAAAAGGTACCTCTTAAAAATAGCCAATTGGAACATCTTTTACTTCAATCTACTAAAGCAGATAAAATTAGAAAGAAGTTCTACAAAAACTTCATACTTGAACATTACGAAACAAAAGAAACTAAATCATTTAATCTTACAGTATCACAATACAAGGAAATGCAAAAGAAACAAGAATGGGTTGATTTCCTGGAGTTGCTTGAAATGAGGTTTTTCATCAAATAGTTATTATAATTATAATAAAGATATTACTTTAAGTAAAACAATTTTTTCATATTTATCACATACCACAAAAGTTCATTTGACATATTAAATATAAATCTAAATAATGTGTTTGATCTTAAAGTAGTTTCTTAAGTATTGGATTTGCCAAACACCTAATGCACATAATGTAAGGATTATGAGAATGGAGAACCACTTAACTCTTGAATTAGTAGATTCATTAGTATCTCTCATTCTTTCTTCTCTCATCTTTAAATATTGTAATTCTAAGTTAACTTCTAGAGTTAATTCTTCAATTTTACGTAATTCAACTTCAGCTGGGACTAATTTTTCGTAAGCTTGGGCAGCGTTCCAGTCTCTAGCAGCAGCACCACTTTCAATATCTAATTCAATTTCAGTAGATAAATAGTTTCTACTCCACTTGTTTTCCTTGAAGTTGGTAAAACAAACATCAATAGCTGAATTTTCGTGAGCGGTGAATGCAACTCTTACCTCTCCATTAATGTCATTCTTTTTTCTATATTCATTACCAGTCAGGTCAACAATTCTCAAGTTCAATTGTTGACCATCATTAATACGACCATTGGTATTCAAATTTATAACAACCATCAGATCAGCTTGAACAAAATCACGTATACAGAGTGGCTCTGGTTTGGCTTCTGCAGGGACCTCAAGGTGTAAACCGACCACAAGTGAGATAAAAAATGATAAAAATATTCCAAATTCAATACCCAAGAAAGTACGCATAGTTTTTCTTCTATAAATATCTGTTGAAGAGTTTGTTTCACTAAAAAAAAAGCTTTTAAAAACACCTTGATCTGTTTTACTGTTGAACAAATTATTGAGGACAGCGCGTATGGGCCACGACGAAAATACTCTACAATTTGAGAAGGACATTTATTACCATATTTGGAAGTCTATAATTTTCAAAATTTTTCTCACAAATTTATTCAATTAAAGATATTGTAGAGGCTAGTAGTCAAATAGATTTGAGAAGTAAGTTTTTATAAAGATGGCTAGGGTTAAAACCACACATACAATGGTAAAGCTTATTTCAGCTGCGAAGACAGGCTACGAAAAATGGTTTAACATTCCAAGAAGTTCTCAAAAGTTAAACCTCATTCTTTATGACCCAATAGCTAAAAGACACTGTTTGTTCACTGAAGATAAGAAGAGAAGAGTTCAAGAAGTTATTCCTAAGGACTTCAGTAGAAGACACCGTGTATAGTCTGGTTTGGACTATTATAATGATCTACAATTAGAATATATTTCAAACTTCAAAGGGTAGGAGCCTCATTAGAGTTATCAATATGGCATCAGAATTGCCATTTTACGCAGATTACTTGTACATATTACGATTTTATTCGGGAATGCATTATATAATATAATTTTATAAGTGTGTAGGGTTATAAGATAGGTCACACTAATATAAAAATTAAAAGATTATTTATCATTGTAATATCTATAGCGATACACTAGGATTCAAGAAATCAAAAAGTTAACATCCAAGAAGTCAAAAAATAATGAAGGATGCGAGGTTCGAACTCGCGCGGACACTGTCCAACAGATCTTAAGTCTGCCGCCTTAGACCACTCGGCCAACCCTCCAATTTATCTGTAGTGTAAGAGAATACAAGTATATATAAAGGATCAAGAAAAGAGAAAACATCATTGTGATAAAAAGATGAAACACCTTTAATACAGAACTTATATTATAGATAAAGTAGATTATCCCTTGAGTCTCAGGATGAAGGCCAAGAGAATTAGGAGCTAGCTATAGGTAGTTATAAGTATTGTGTAGTTCAAAGAGTTAAAGTAAGTTATATAACACCAAGTAAGGTTCTATAAGGAATATAGAACATATGTAAGAGAATTACTATATTAGTCCCCAGTTCCCTTACATGTACTGTTGGGATATTTGAATAATGTATTTTAGATATATGAGAATAAGTACATATATAGAGTATGACTGAGCATGAAACATCATTCTGCACTAAGAGGAAATATCACTATAGCAAAACTTATAATATAAATAGAGTAGATTATTCCTTGAGTCTTAAAATTAAGAGCAAGAGAAATAGAAACTAGTTATAGGTAACTATGAATAGTAATTAATTAAGAGAAAATTAGAGTAATTCATACAATATTATGTAAGGTTCTATAAGTAGTATGGAACATATATGTAATATAATTATCATGTTAGTCCCCAATTTACTTATATGGGTAAATAATAATCTTATATGTACGATTACATAGAATTTGATTATAGTATATTATAATAAAATTTAATATCTAATTAATGAGATTAACAATGAAAGGTTTTTTAAAATATTTTCTGAGCCATTTAATTAAACTACTGATACTAATATAAAATTGTAAGTATATATATTAACATACTTTTATAGTATCATTTAATTACCTAAGATATCTTATATAGTAGTATTTCACTTTTTTCTTAGTTTTGCTAAAATATACCTAGTTTTTGTTTGTAATTAATTTTTTGAAAATTAAATTTTTAAATTTTTTTGTTGCGAAAACACAATTTTATTGAAAATTCTATAAATTATTATCAAAACATTAAAACTTCTCTATTCTAAATATATACAGGTTTTTCTAATTTAAACTATTAAGCATTCAAATTTTTAATTTCCCAGTCCAGGTTTTCATCAATTCCAATTAATTCGTTATTACCAATAATGGAAACATAATTAGCAGTATTATTACTTAAGTATTTTTCTGCAACGTTTTTTAAATCCTCATTGTTAACGTCTAAAAAGTTCTCTCTTCTTTCCTGTTTCATTTCATCGGTAATACCTTCAAAAAAGAAACTCGATCCCTGAGATGAAATATTTTTTGGAGCATCAACGCTTTGGAAAATCGCAAGCTTAGCTTCTTGTAAATCTTTTGCATCCCAATTAACAGAATTAGCAAGTGCAACATTAAAGGAGTCCTTAAATGATTGAATTGATTTGGATGGATTTGGATCTCTGTAAGAATAAAAGTTCAAAGTACCACCTAATCCATCATAGTTTAGACCACCTCCATATGCTCCATTAGATTCTCTTATGACTGAATGTAAATGTTTGAATGTTAATAACTGTGATAATACTTGTAAGGAAGCGCCATCTTTACTGGTATAATCAGCACCTAGCTTAGATAAAGATGCATAACCAACTTGGAATGGTAAGCTAACTAAACTGTTTTTAATATTTCTATTACCAAGTTCATTTGTATTAAATGAATTTACTAATTCATCTAATGCTTTGGAATCAGAAGAATCTTTTTTCAAGAACGAGTCAAATTGACTGATTAATTCTTCATTTTTAGTAATAGTGTCTTGATCACTAACTAAGTTGTACTTATAACTCCCCTTGGTAGTTAATTGTTCCTTTATTTCTTGTAATATAGGTAATACAGTTTGAGCAAGGTACTCCTTACCCTCTTTCTCGAGTTTAACATTCAAATCCATAATAAACTCAATTTGACTAATACCAGCAAATATATCATTGATATATTTTGTAGGTGTTAATTTAGCATTACCTATCATGTTTGCATAGTTATGTCCCCTATCAGCAATAGTATTAGATTGATTTTGACCCAAGTTTTTAATCAAAATAGCAAATTTATCTACTACTTGTTCATCATTACAATCAAACTTCGTTTCATTTAAAATTTCATTCCATAAAGAATAAATACTTTCAGCATTATCCTTTAAAGACATACCCCCCAAAGAAAATCCAACCTTAGGTTTCATAATATTCGTAGGGTCAGCTTTTGCACTTACGCTAAAAGAAATTCCGCCAGTAGTACCTTGTATTTTTGTCTCTAAATCAGTGACACTTGTACTCTCTGTTCCCGCTAAATTAGTTAAACAAGATGTGAACAATGGCATATACTTATAATATTTTATTGGTAAAAAAGAAATGTCCTTAAGAGCAGAGACATAAACAAGGCCATTTGTATCCACAATTCTCTTCTGTAAAGTTTGATCACCAATGTTAGAAAAGCTAAGTGAATAAGTATTGCCTTGTCTAGGGATATCATTAATAGTTAAAGTTGGTAAGACAGAAGCATCCTCTTCCTTTTGTTGTTTTTCTGCTAAATTTTGACCTCTCCTGAAAATGATTTCCTTATCTTCCTCAGTTAAATTTTCTAATGTAGCTTTCAAGTTTTTGTTTTCTTCTTCAACCAATTTATCGTTGAAAGTAAGGTCTGGGACCATTGTGAATTTAAATTTTTTGCAAGAAGGATTTAAAAGGGTATCATTAATTAAATCAGAGAATAATTTTAACCCAAATTTAGAGTATTCAGATTTAAATTTATTCAAAGTATCTTCCAATTGTAAATTTACTAAAGGATCTAATCCATTAGTCCAACTTGGAACAATAGAATTTAATAATCCAATTCCAAAATCAGGTTTATGTTTTTTAAAGCTGATTTCAATTTGATGTAAAATTGCTTCAATTCTTTCATTAAAATTTCCACCTTCTAATAAATCTGGAATTATTCTATCCTTGAGTACACCAACAATAATATCTTCTAATTTTTCAGAATTTTCCTTATTTAAATTGTTCAAACCAACAGTGAAAGATAGCATTGCAGTAGTTGAGTCTAACCCAGTGTTAACACTAAAATCATCACCGTAACCCTTCTCAATCAACTCCTGGTAAAATGGAGCATTATGACCATCACAAAGTAAATAGTTCAAGATTTTCCATTTGAAAATTTCATATTGCTTTGATTCATCTAATGGGTTACCCAAATTCCAAGTGACGGATGATTTATATTGTTCTTCAACTGGGGTACCACTCATTGAGTCAGCTGGACCATTAATAATGACATTTGATTCAAAGTTGTCTTTAATGAAAACTGGCTGTCTAACAATAGGTTTACCTAATCTCTTACCGAAAGTTTCAATTACACTATTTAACTTCTTCAAATGGCCACTTAAAGGTAATGTACCATAAGTAAAAGTTTTAGCATTAGATGGATGGTAGTTTTCAGAATGAAAATCAATTAAATCTTCGTAATTTAAAGTTGGAATTTTTAATGGGTCACCACCAGAATTCTTTAAGGAAGGATAAATAGCTTCTTGGAATTTTATCCAATAATAATATGCAGTGTTTGAATATTGCCCCTTCATCTCATTAAATACTACACCTTTATATTCAATATCACTATTTTTATCAGTTATATCAGAATTTTCTAATCTCCAACCTTCTTGTAAAAAATCTTCATGCGTTAATAATGGCTCAAATACAGATGAAAGATATACATCCATTAAATTTTCAAAATCTTTTGCATTGGTTGTAGCAAATGGATAAAATGTGTAGTCATGTCCAGTCATTGCATTCATAAAGTTACTTAATGATCTATTCAACATTTTGAAGAAGGGATCTCTAATTGGATATTTATAAGATCCACATAATGTAGTATGTTCCAAAATATGTGGAACACCAGTGGCATCAGGTGGGTTTGTTTTGAATGCAATCAGGAAAACATTATTATCATCATTAGAAGGTTCTAAATGCAAGTGCTGTGATCCAGTTTTCAAATGCTCTAATTTAACTGCTACCATGGAGAACTCAGGAATTGCCTTCAAATCTTGAATTTCATATCCGTGGATATTGAGTCCAATAGGATATTTTCTTAACAATCCAGGTTGAACTGCTTCGAAAGAAGAGTGAAATCTTTTATTAAGATATTGCAATCCTGTCTTTCTTAATGAAATATTACGATTCAACATTGCCACTAAGTGTGAATTAGTAGAATAAAATTATTAAATTCTCACAAAAAAATATTTAATGCAAAATGTCACTCAGAAAGACAATAAAAATAGAAAATATTAAAAAAAAAAAACTAGATTCCTACAAGCAAATGAGTGACAATTAAAAAAAAAAACTAACATAAGATCTTAAAATATCTTACCTAGCTATACATATACAAGAATATTATTATATTTATGTTCAAATATTGTTAAATCATTTATGAAAGAGATAGAGTAGTTTCATGTTAATCTATTTTATCATCTTATAAGCTTTTTGGTATATAATTATCAGATTTATATCGTGTAATTATTAAAATATTGTTTTGGCATATGTGTTGGTTTGTTTTTTATGTAAAGATTACCAATAAAGAATTATTAGTAATCGCTATGAGCCTAGAAATAAATATATAATAATGCATAATTTATAAATATCATGTAACTTTATTTTCATATTTTTGTCTATTAAATAAGCTATCAAATATCTTAGTGTTATATTTAATGATATTGAATAAATGGCTGCAAGGACAACAAGTTGCAACTATATTATTGTTAGTTTAAAGAAATATCGACCCAGATCGACTCGAAGGTTATAATATATGAATTGCGAGGTATACAAAATATTATTACTACTGTTTCAATCACATAAAAAATACTTTTATAAAATAACAATATTCTCAAGTAGTGAATGAAATGTTAAAAGAGCAAAATATCTATTTGTGTTCATAAATCTAAAAGACTAACTTTACCAAAATAATTGTTCCACACAAGTCGTAATTCCAAAATAATGTGCATATAATTATCTAATTATTAACACGACTATATCTATCAACACGTGATATTTCAAATTTTTGGAGATTAGATTTTTACAGTGAATCATAAAACTTACCTTTACCCACCAAAGTAATAACACTTATTCAACGAAAGAATGAGCTCAAACAATAAGAGTCCAGCTGAATCAATATCTACATTAGGTGGGTTTATTGCTGGTGCAATAGCAGCCTGTGGTGCTGTCACATTCACCAACCCAATAGAATTGATTAAAACTAGAATGCAACTTGAAGGTGAATTAAGCAAACATGCTAAGGATACAAAAAAAATATATAAAAACCCAGCACAAGCCTTTGTAGTTATCTACAAAAATGAAGGTGTAAAGGCTTTACAAAGAGGGTTGGTTTGCAGCTATTACTGTCAAATTGCCTTGAATGGTTCCAGAATCGGGTTGTATGAACCTAGTAGATATATTTTAACTAAATACTTATCTCCATCACAGTTTAAAGAAGGAGAAAAGATTCCACAAAATTTATTTATTAATGTTTTATCTGGTTTTATTTCTGGTTCTTTTGGTGCAGCCATGGCCTCTCCATTTTTATTGGTGAAGACAAGAATGCAATCATATTCTACAGCTGTTAATATCGGTGAACAAACACACTATAAGGGTGTATGGGATGGGCTTCTGCTGGTGTATAAAAAGGAAGGCTTCAAAGGCCTTTTCAGAGGTATCGACGCAGCTGTACTTAGAACCGGTTCCGGCGCATCTGCCCAGTTACCTGTGTATAACTTAACCAAGCTCTTTTTATTAGATTATAACATTGTACCAGATAACTCACTTGCCTTACATTTTATATCATCCTCTATGGCTGGTCTTGGTGTAGCAATAGTAATGAACCCATGGGATGTTGTTCTTACTAGAGTTTACAATCAAAAGGGTAATTTGTATAGCGGACCGATCGACTGTTTCAAAAAGACAGTTTCAATCGAAGGTTTCAGTGCTTTATACAAAGGTTTTTGGGCACAGCTTTTAAGAATTGGTCCACATTCTATCTTGACCTTAATGTTTATGGAAAGAACAATGAAGTTAGTTCATAAAGTAGAACAAGTGCTACTTCCTTAGATTTATAGAATAGTGTGTATATAATGATAGAAAAAGGAATAAATTTGTACATACACATAATCACGTGATAAAAATGTGATAAACCCCAATTAAAGAAGTGGCAAGGGATAAAAATTTTAGTAATAATGAAGCATTTATTATTGGACATATAATTATCAATAAAATTGTATTGTAATTAATATTTTTTAAGGGTTTGCTGTTATTAATAGTATTTCAGGAGTTGTATACCGTGTTTGTAAATCATAAAGACATTGGGAGGAATATAAAACGATTGTTTTATGCGTGAATCAAATTACAAATCAGTCTCGAATAACAAGGCAGCGGTTACAATTACCACCAGTCTTTACGATAGACGGGCACTAGATGTGACATCAGATAAACCGCTAGTTAATTCTTTGAATCACTTAACCTATTTGGTATCGTCACTGGCTAAGGTTAGAGAAACGCTATCTGTTGATGGGGGAATAGAGAGACTCGTCGAGATTTTGCACGAGTGCCATAATACAACATTTAGCCCCTGTGATAACATATTCAACAGTGAAAAAAAATTACTTGCATCTTGGAAATGGACTTTGACTTTTCAATGTTTGGTTTTAATTGGAACTAGAGGAACTGAATCAATTAGACAGAAGGTAGTGAAGGCAGGAATATTACCTATTATTGCCACAGTTTTAGATAATTACCTATCCCTACATGAAAGAACATTTATTCATGCTCATACTAGACAACAAAAGCAACAATTTCAACAGTTTAAGGATCAAAATTATCACTCATCACAATCAAATAATTCCCAAGAAGTCGATCAACATCAACAATCTCAACAATCCCAACAGTCTCAACAGTCTCTGCAGTTACTGCAGACGTATTCATCTCAAAGTTCTCAACAATCATCCCAAGTATCACAATCTTCGCAAGCAACACAGAATATTGATCAGACTCAGGTTGATCAGAATAATACACAACAACAATTTCCCACACATCCCCTACAACATTCTCAACAATTTAGGGGTCAAGAATTACTGCATGATATGAACATACTGGAACAAAATACAAATAGCATTGATTTTGTTCTTCAGAATAATTTCCAATTACAAAATCCTATACCACAAGAATATACTACCGTACAAAATGAGTATAATTCTAGATTTAGAGATCAAACGGCTCTGATTTCAAATCCATCTTCTATGCCATTATTTTTTAATGCAAATAACCCTAATAATTTAACGAGTGACGATTATGATAATTTATCTATTGAGCAATTATTTAGATTGATTAAGATTAACCATAACACTGGAACAATAAATAATGATATCAGAAGAAGATATCTCATTGTGAATATCATTAAGAAATTAAGAGAAAAGAGAGAGGGTGATATATTGGATGATAGATTTTTTAATGATGATGAGTATGAAATGAACAATAACTTACAATTTTTATCGGATTTATATATTCAAGATTATAATCATAATAGGGATTTAATTAACTCAAGAATAGCCCCTAGAAATTTTACTGACACTGGGGTTGTTATACCTAGAGATGATGATATCGTCTGGTCATTACAATTATTGGCATATATTTCTAAATACCCATATTTGAAGGATGTTTTGCAAAATACACATCTAGTCATAGATATGAGTATTAGAGACAAACAGCTTAAACTTTATTTAGAAAAGCAAATGAAGTTGAAATTAAAAAAAAGTTTAGCAATGACTTTAAGACCAACAGCAGTACCAAAATCTAGAATACAAAAAAATAATTACTCTGAATTATTCAGATCTTCAACTACAAACTCACCTCAAGTTCTTAATAGTTTGACTGGCATTGACAATTTTATGCTCGATGAAGATAAATTAGAATTATGCAAGAAATCAAATACTTCTACCTTAACTGAAAATGCAGAAGTTGAAGATGATAGCGACGAAATAGAAGAGGAAGAGGAAGAAGATATATGTGAAGAAATTAATGATGACAATTACGACAAAATAGATGATGATTTAGCTGAATTAACAAATATTACTATTAATAGCACCAACTACTTAAGTAAACTATATGATTCTATCATAGATGCAGAGTCTATTTGCACAGATTTAGACAGGGAGTTAACTTTTCATAAAATTAATGATAGGGTAAACAGATTTATTGACATTGAAACTAAAAATCTTGTTAATACTATTATTGAAAAAAGACGCGACCAAAAGAAATTCTTACAAGACAAATGGAATTATGATACATACAACCACTTTGATATTGATGAATCGAATGAAGATCAAGATGATTCCCTTGTCGAATATAAGAAAGTAAACTTATTTCCAATGGTAGAGAAATTTACTTTCTTATCTGGTACAGATATGTATTACTGGTCAGGTGTAATTATGAGAAATTCATGTAGAAGAAATGAAAGCAAAGGTGGTATACGCCAATGTGGTAATCTTGACTGTGGAAAATGGGAGAAATTCCCAAGAGAATTTCTGAAATGCAGAAAGTGCAAAAGAACAAAATACTGCTCTCGTGAGTGTCAAATAAAAGCATGGCATTGTCATAGAAATTGGTGTATACCGAGTAACTCCAGTGTAACTACTTCAATAGCTACAAATCATCAACAAGAATCCCAAGATCAATCTCAAGATGTATCACAAGCTACAGATGAGGATACAGGAATTCGAGGGGAACTGTGGTGAAAAGTCAATATTAGGATTAAGTAGATTCATTAGCATCATCCATACTATAGCAATACTGTAGATTATTCATTTGCATTGAATTGAGTTTAATCATATGAGGAATTAATGGGAAATACTTGTAGAAAATGTATATTTCATGAAAATAACTTTACCTAAGGTTTAGAGTGTTTGGTTATAACTCACCCAGATGATTCTACTAAGTGTCTATGGCTATTTTTAAGAAAATATATTCAGATCAATTTATAAAAATAGACTTACACAATTATAATCTTTTATACCCATGTTATTTATCTTGCAGTCGAAAAAACATGAAAATGAGCCAACCGTATTGCAACTATTATAAAAAAAAATTGTAAATATAATGTACATTAAGACAAAACTGTATAATATTTATTGGAATAATAATTATAAAATTTATCTATGAATAAACAAAGTTTACATATAATTCTAATGGTATAATGAAACTAAAAGTGTTCTCATATAATTGAGAATAACGAGAATTTTAAAAAAAGAAACATTAAAAAATAAAACATACCCAAAATATCTTTAGCGATGTATCCTTAGTCTAATAGTATATCTCCTTTTTACATAAATAGCATTATTGGATTCTTATTCTTGTGTCAAAGATCAAGATTACAGTCAGATAAACTGCTGTTTAGAAACATTAAATTTCGCGATAAGGAACTACACCAATAGATAAAGATGTCCAACCTTCTAAAATATATCTATTATTAATTAGTGAATAGATCTTATCATCATCCTACATGTCCATGTTCATCTAAATTATCATTTATGATGCGATTTTATTGCTAAAAAACTATACTAAGTAAGAATAGATCATTTCAACGGGAGAATGGTTCAAATAGTCTGTTTCTAAAAACAAACTTTAATTTTAAATCTTTTGTTATAATAATATATTTTTTTAATGGAAAAAAGTTATCTTAATCTCTGTATATATTTATACACATTCAGTGTTATTCAAATGTCCTATCGGCTCTATCAGCCATATCAACATAACTATAAGTAATTATATTATGATAATTTAACACCTGAATAAAACTGATTTTAAAGATCTTGTTAATTATTGTAATTACAAGTGGAACAAATGGTTCATTTCTCTTCTGGTATGTAGTTTGATATATATATGAAATTTAATAATATTAATACGCGAGATAAAACCTTAATTATTAAAGTAATGCTTATACCAATTATATACAGTATCAAAACACAAAACATTTATTAAGTTTTTGTTTATATTTGCACTCAATTATAATATAAGTAACTGAATATATGGAGTCAACTATAGGGCCCATAGTGGCGGGTTTCATAAGTAATAGGAACAAAAGTATATTGGAGGTGTCTTCCAATCATAACATAGAATACAATTTAAAAACTGTTGATTCCGGTAGTATACATCATATAAATCAAGAACTCGAAAATAAGAGAATAAATAAAGATGAAATTGACATCATATCAAATTGTTTCAAGTGTCAATATATTATTAGAAATGGATTAAAGGATTCGATTAACTTGATAAAAAAAAAACAAGTTTTCATCATAAAGCTTATTGAAATTAAACGATTTGAAGATGGCTTACATGAATTGAGTAACCTCTTACAGTTTTTGAATAAAATTATTAATAACATACCAGTCAATTGGAATAAAAACAAGGATAGTATTGAATTAATGGAAGGATTAGCATTTAAAGAATTGAAAGTAACAGAATTGTTTCTGTCATTGCATCCATCAGACCAATCTCAGACAGTGAATTTAATAATCTCATTTCATTTCTTAACTTTACAATGCCTTTTACAATATATAAGCTCTAACTTAAATAATTTTAAGGGAAACAAAAATCCATTCTTAAATCAATCAATATTTAAATCAGTATCAGAGTATTTTTTGTCAAATGGAAACTTTTGCCGTTGGTTGACATTGGCACCAGAGAACATAATAAATGATAAGTATAACAAGAATAATGAAAAAATGTTGAATGGATATATCAAAGTTATTAACTTTTTATATAAAAAAATTAACAGTCCAGACTTAATAACATACAGAAGCTGCCTAATTTTGAAATTAATACATATCACAAATGATACCAAGTTAATTGATCATATTAAATTTAATCACAAAGTATTACCATTTATTGAGGAATTAAGGAGTTCTAGTAACTCAAATTTTGAACTTGTTTCCAAAAAGAGTCCTTCTTTTACGTCTGATAAATTTTTAAATGATCTTTCGTTATTTATTAAATCTCCCACTGATGAAACATTGAATGTGTTAAAAATGAACTTATTAAATACGTCTAAGAATTTTATAAATGATTCAGAATTTTTGGAACTAGTTAGTTCTTATCATCTAAGCAAAAATCCAATAACCTTATCCTTTATTAGTTTAATTTCTCGCTATATTGATTCTGAACAAAATATAGGCTCCTTCATAGAAGATCACTTTGAAATATTGGAATCTTTTATAGTATTTATTAAGGATTGGGGTAAAGAGTGTAAAGATTATGCTACGACCCTTGATACATTGATGTTGATATTTAACATATACTCTAAATCAAAAAGAATAGAAGGAATGAAATCAGTGTCTAATGTATTTTATGTACTAGGCGATAATTTATTAAGACTAGAATTTTGGCTTAAGTTGCTTGAATGTGAAAATAAAATAATTGAAGTTAGCTTTGAGTCTGCCTATTTCGAAACTTTTAAAAAGAAAACATACAAGATATGTAATTCGTTAAATCAAATTGAAAAATACAAAGAAAGCTTAATTTGTTTAAATAATATCATTAACTACTTTGATAGAGAAGTATCCAATGCTTCCAGTTTTCATGAAAAATTAGACTGTGTTCAAGATTCAATATTTATCAGACTTTTAATCAATAATCTATCTTCTTCTAATGAATCATTAATTTATATTTTCAGTGGTTCATTAATTTCAGATGAGCTTAAAATAATTATATTAATTCGTTTTTTTGACTGTTTAGAGAAAGCAAACAGTTTTAACGATAGATTTAACTTTACAAATAACATAATGAAAAATCTAACAATTGAAAATAATGAATTGAAATGTCTTGCTTATTATCACTATTATAACTTAAGTTATCTAACAGAATTTATGAATTTTGAAATATATGAAGAAAATACATCTCCACTCTTATTATGTGGTATTTATTTATTAAAAGCAATGTATATGGATTGGGAAGATGACAACATATTGAATTCACTTAAGTTTATTGAAAAATTTCTAAAAGACAACCAGAGTGATAAATTTGAGAACCTTGAAATTGAAATCATTAGAAACATGATTAATTTCCTACTGTTCAATGATTTGAATGGGTATATTATTTTCATAATTAAATCATATTGTTCAATTAAGGGAGATATCATTAAACAGCAATCAAAATTTTATTTCCATTTACAAATTCAACTTTGTAATGCTATTCTGAATCTTGGGAGTCCGAAAAATTTCTCGGATATTGTCATTCAATTGAATACAGATATGAAAGAACTATCATGTAATTCTATAAGAGATATTGCAAACTTTAACCTATTCCAATTAGAATATTGCTTATTGATTGGAAATCTTGTGTTGGCAAGAGAAAAATTTAATAAGGTTCTAAAATTAATACAATCTAGAGAGGAATTCAATGTTTACTCAAAAGTAAAAACTTCAATGTTTGAAAGATTTCATAATTTGTTAGTTGTTAGTAAATTTCAAATATTAACTTCTAATTTGAATCTTTCAATGGGTAATTATGAAGAGAGCTTTTTAAGTATCAGAACTGCAATCAAATTACTCTACTCTGTTATTAAAACCCTAGATAATCATAAGCTCGAAAAAGTTGATTTCAACGAAATAAAATGGGCAACTATTAAAATGATGTTTTTATCATATAAAAGGATGATTCACATTCTAAAGCATATTGGAGTAACAAGGGATTTATTATTCTATTTGACAGAATTCTCTAAGTTGAATGTTTCAGTATCATTACCTATAGTAAATTGCTACAATGTACATGAATTAATAATCTATTATCATCTTTTGAAAAGAAAAACAGAATGTGAATGTTTAATGGCAAAATACGAGGAATTAAAACTTAGTAAGCTTGTTATCAAAGATTTATGTCTTAATTATAACCATAATGAAATTTCTAAGTTACAACAGACGGATAGTTATGATTTAATACCATTTTCCTTCAATTCTTTAGAAGAAACACCATCAGAATTACTTAAAAAGATCTCCCTTATTAAAAATACATTTGAATTTGATATATTCTATCTTCGAACTCTTTCATTTCCAATAATGCCAAATTATAATTTACAAATTATGAATCAAGATACATATAGAAAAATTATTAAAATAATGATAGAAATGAAAATAAGATTATTTGGTAAGGGACAGTTAGGCTTATTTGATAAGTGCCTCTCAATTTCTTATTTTAACTTTCAAGGAAATCAAAGATTATCTAACCCAGACCTTAAGAAGATTAACGAATTACTAGGGTTTAAAGATACTTTAGTTGATAAAATCCTAAGATCATATAAGATTCTATCAGTGTATGAATTACATGATTTAAGTAATCTCCTCAATTATTGTATTATGCTTCTTTCATCAATTGCCATTTTTAAAATGAACCAAACTATATTAAAGTTATTATACTATTTACATGATCTTCCAAGGTCATTACCTCTAAAGTATGATAAAATAATCAACCACGGATCCATTAATGAAATACTTCCAGTTCGTATTTCTGATACTGAATATGGAGAAAATTTTAATATTTTAGCCGAAAAATTTTACTATGATCTTAAATCATATTTACCTGAAAAATGGTCCATTATAACACTCGATATATGTAACTACAATGGTGATTTATTGATCTCAAAACTTTCAAAGCATAAAGATCCATTTTTTATTCGTCTAAATCTTAAACGTTATTTGGATATATCTAATGACCAACGATTGACATTTAAAGAAGTATTACTGACCTTTAAGGAAATTATAAGACAAAGTAACCTTTCGACAAAATCGTCCACTACCTCTAATGTTATATCAAAAGATGATAGGAAAAATTGGTGGAAAGCAAGGTTTAGCCTTGACATGAGCTTAAAAGAACTTTTGGATAATATTTCTAAATTTTGGATTGGTGGTTTTAAAGGGTTATTTAATGACTTTGATGAGAATTTATTTGAGAGATTCAAATGTGACTTTTTTAATGTTCTTGAGAATGTTTTGACTTTTAAGGAGAATAGGCAATTATCCTTAGATATCGATGATAATATTTTCTTATTATTTTACAATTTGGAGGAATTTTTAGATAAGGATTTTAATGACATCTTTTATTTTTTCTTATCATCATTGGAAACCCAAGGTGTAGTTAAGTTGGATGAAGTCGATACTAGAAAGGCTATCTCTTTATTCAGACCAATTTTTGAAAAGTATAACATATTGAAGAAAAATAACCAAGAGCATTTAATATTAATTCCTAGTGCAGAGTGTACTGAAATTCCTTGGGAATCTTTGGGCTTTTTACGTCTGAAATCAATATCTAGAGTCCCATCATTATATACACTTTTAGAACTATTGAAGAATAACTATAAGGGAAATAGTATAAAAAAATTACAAATTCCCAAAACAAGACTTTATTATTTGATTAATCCAGGTGGTGACCTTTTAAGGACGGAACAAAGGTTTAGTAAAATCTTTTCTGAAAAACACCAATGGGAGGGCCTCATCAGAAAGAAACCAGAGGAGCAAGAATTGATGAATGGTTTAGTAAATTCTAATTTATTTGTTTATCTTGGCCATGGAGGTGGAGAACATTATATTAGAACTTCCACTTTACACAAAGAGTGCTTACCTAATGGTCCTCCATTACCTCCAAGTTTATTGATTGGATGCTCATCAGGAGCATTACAATTCAATGGATTCCTACCTCCAAATGGCCATATATGCAATTGGTTAATTTGTGGTTCACCGATGGCTTTAGTTAATTTATGGGATGTCACTGATAAAGATATCGACAATTTTAGTTCATCAGTATTTGAAAAATGGGGCTTGACATCTTCTCCTATAGATCTGATGAATTTATGTGAAGCAGTTAGATCTAGTAGAGACAGTTGCACGCTAGGTTATTTGAATGGCGCATCTCCTATTGTTTATGGGCTACCTATGTATCTTAGACAATAAACAAATAAATAGAATAATAAAAAAAATTTTGCAGGCAATAATCTTAATATTGTAAACAAAAAATACTATTTTTTTTAGTAAAAATAACAACCTATTTACACCACCTAAGAATAGTAGTTTTACTTATTTTAAATTCTTTAATGAATAGACAGATCCATATATTATTCACATTTCTCCAGATTAAGGCAACTTGTCCGAGCGGTTAAGGAGAAAGACTTGAAATCTTTTGGGCTATGCCCGCGCAGGTTCGAGTCCTGCAGTTGTCGCTTTCTTTTTTTTTTTTTAAAAACTTCTATATCCCATAATTGCAGTTATTAATAGATTGCTTCCACAATAAAGCTAAAACTAAAACCAAAATCAGAATAAATAATCGATGTTTATTTTACCTAACAACATTTTCTATCTATACCTTAATATATTCAGGTTTCCTGCATTGATTTAGAGTAATTTCGTCGACACTTCCGATTAGATCCTACACACGATGCTCGTTTGAAAATTATTTCTTTTCAATCCTATTCAATTAAAATACCATAGGCGATCCAACATTAATATGGCAAACATTAATGTTGAAGAGCCATTAACGACTAGTACTGCAAGACTTTCCATATCACAAATTGATATGGAAAGTGAAAATCCTAGACGTCAGGTTGCTGAGTTCTTGAAAGCAAGTGGTGAAAATATAAGAAGAGACTCAGTAGTTTCCATTACATCGTTGGACGAAGATAAAGATTTAGATACCTCACTTAACGATTTCAAGGAGAAATATGCCAATGTGAAAGGGTTGGTAGATGATAATGGGTTACGTAGCAAGAGAAGAAGATCTTCAGCGCAATCACTATCAAATCCTAGTGTTTTAGCAGTCAATGAGCGTAAGAAGCTTCGAGCTCATAAGAAAAAATTAAAGAAATCAGCTCAACCACCAAATATTGAATTAATTACAGATTTAAATGCAACAAAGAAGAATCCAGCTAGTAGTAAAAAATTAACCTTATCTCATTTCAGAGATTTGATTGTATACCTTTTGAGTAAAGAACACCCACCAAATTGGGTAAAAGTGACTCAACCTGAGGAGATAAATAAAGTTGTATTTTGCTTCATTCCTGGCCTTTTAATTGATGATTTCATCAAGAATCCTGAAGTTAATCAAGAAGCTAAAATTATTGACATGAAACAAATTGATAACAATGAGGATGTTTTATTTTTCAAAAACAATTTTAAAGAATTACTCCCTACATCTGCTCCAGGTACGAAAGAATCTATTTTTCTGTCTTTACATGCAATTACGAATGTACCACTTACCAAAAAGGAAAAGAAAGATATTTTTGATGCCCTGCAAAACTGTAAATTAACCATTTGGGATTTACTTCTTACCTCAGAGCAATTAACTCAGAATAATTATCCAACCCATATAGAAGATGGATGGATAGAAACTAAAGAATTTGATCATGAAGGATCCCATACATTTGCTTTAGATTGTGAGTTCTGTCAATCTGCAAATGGTAAAGTTCTTACTCGTATTTCAATTATTAATTTTCAAAATGAGATCATTCTTGATTCTTTAGTCAAGCCAGAAGAAGAAATCACAGATTACCTAACTAAATACTCTGGAATTACAGAGGAAAAACTTAAGGATGTAACTACGACTTTGACTGATATTCAAATGAAATTTTCAAATATAATATCAGCTA
This sequence comes from Schwanniomyces vanrijiae var. vanrijiae, assembly GCA_030556805.1. NCBI lineage: Eukaryota > Fungi > Ascomycota > Pichiomycetes > Serinales > Debaryomycetaceae > Schwanniomyces > Schwanniomyces vanrijiae. The sequence goes on along the minus strand of JAKTUS010000005.1, from coordinate 512,191 downwards.
GTGATGTGCTTATTGGGCATTCGTTAGAATCTGATTTAAATGTAATGAAAATAAAACATTCTAGAATAATTGATACTTCATTATGCTATGAACATAGCCGTGGTCCACCTCTGAAACCATCTCTTAAATGGCTAGCAGATAAGTTTTTAAAGAGAGATATACAAAAGGGTGAAGCTAATGGAGATGGTCATTCTTCTGTTGAAGATGCAAGAACATGTTTAGATCTTGTCAAACTCAAAATTCAAGAAGGTAAATATTTTGGTGTTAATTTAAATGAAGTAACAATATTTGAAAGACTAAATAAAGCAAAATCTAATAAGAGAAATCCTAAAGATATACGGTCTTTAATGATTGATTATTCCCCATTGAGGGATTGGAAATATGACCCTACAATTTTATTAAGTAAAATACAAGTTGATAATGACGATGATATTGTTAATATTTTCAAAAGAGAAGTAGATCAACAAGATTTATTTATTTTGAAACTTAGGGAAATGGAGTTTAATTCTGGATGGTCTCCAATTCCAAAACACTATAATGGATTTACAATAGATACTGATACCAAAGACGCAAAGTCAATATTATATAAAAACTTAAACAAAAGATTAAATGAAATTATGGGTGCATTACCTGAAAACACCGCTTTCATAATTTGTTCATCTCTGGGTGATCCAAGAGAAATGATCAAATTGCAAAATATAAAAAAATCATTTCAGACTTTAGAAAGACAAGGAAAAGATTTAAGTAATGTTCCAAGTGAAGAACGCTGGGATTTTGATAAATTAACTAAATTACATGAAGCTACTAACATCGCAAGACAAGCAGTATCATTTATAACATTAAAACAAAGCAAATCTGATCCATAAATTAATAGAATTAATATATAAAAAAAACTCCAATATTTTTACATTCATCTCTTATATTTATTTAGATATCACCATATTCGTACTATAGTTCAAATATTTCCTAACCCTGAAATCTCCCCTTCATCATTGTCCAAAGCAACGACACCACTTAATTTGCTTTTATCATCTTCATTTTCTTCATCATTATCAATATGAGGGGCGTTATGATCTATTATTGGTACTTCCTTATAATATTTCCATTTACTCAAGTCTAGAGCATCTTCATGACTAAATTTGCTAAATTGATTATGACTATGGTCCATATCGATCTTATACCATCCCTTAAGTTTCAAATTAAATGGAATAGATTTCCCATCCAAGACATTAAAAGTATCTGGAATATACCAATCATTTATCCAGGTTACAGAACTATCGAGCTGTTCAGGTCTTCTTCTAGCAGGGGCTGGGGTATTTGTGGAGCTTCTTGCGTACATTTATTTTAGTATATTTTAATAATTAAGGGGGATTAAACGAAATAAAATAAATGAAATAAGAAATTAATATAATTTCCGCTCCTATTACATCCTGATAGTTAAGGACCGATAACTACTTAATGTTACAAATCCCTTCCTTCATGTGACTTTCTTTTAGTAATTTGGGCCAAAAGGAATTCTATTTTTCGCAATTAAATAATTTGAGACTACATATAATTGATGCCGTTATGTAGCGTAAGCAAGTATATACAAGGATTAAACTAATGCAATATAATTATGCTGGTTATGGACTAGTATAGGGTAGTTCATTTTGTAGTGTTGTGCCGTGTTGATCTTGTTTGCGAGAAAATGTATCTTGAGAGGTTTCTGGTTCGATGATATCATGATTTCGTGGAAGGTGATCTGAAGTATGGATGCTGTTTGTAAGTTGCTCATGTTGTCTTTGTCTTAGTTCCCTCTGTTTTCGAAGAGCCTTCAGTTTTGCATTTTCTAGCTTCTTCTTAATCTCCTCTCTTCTAAGCTCATCTTTCTTTATGCGCTGATTGTACCACTTAATCATTTGATGGGGTCTTTTACCATAGACAGCCTCATACTCGCAAAATAAACAGTACGATACAGTTGAATGAGTGTCATCTGGGACAGGATTTACATTATTAACATTTTTACCCTTTTTTTTGTTTTTCTTTTTTGATTTCTTATCAGATTCACGATTTCGTATTTGTAATTCATTGATTGGTGGCAATATGTCACTGGAATTCATAGACTCATGAACATTGGCCATGCTGGATTGTAACTTCATTAAACGTATCTTTTCTTCAACATTACTGTATGTTGGAATCAATTTACCATTTCTATCGTACTCAAAAGTGAACTCACATGATGGTCCATTATCACTATATCCACCTCCAAGTGATGATTCGTAAATAGGACATTTACAGTCCTTTGTGCCATGTTGATCACATTCTGGTGTAGTATTTAATTCAACTTCAATATGATGCGAAGGGGGATAAGAATACAGAAAGTCCTCATCTCTTATTTCTTCTAAATCGTAATCATCCTGGTTGTCATCGTAGTTATCTGTATTTCCTTCATGCAATCCTTCTTCATCTTCAGTATCATATAATGAGAAACCTTCTTTCCTCTTATAATGAATCCTAGGGGATGTTTTTAATGTAAAGTCATTGGCGCTTATCATTTGTGATATTTTACTTCTAAGAAAATCAATTTCAGATTCTTTTAAAAATGATTCTAATGGCATATTAACCTTATTTATTTGATCAGCAGGTTTTCCCTGCTTGTTAGTCCTTTGCTCTTCCTTTCTGAATTCGTCTTCAGCTTTATTCTCCTTTATTTTTTCAGTATTAGCCTCGACTTGTTCTTCAAGAATTTTATTACTAAAATCATTAGACGCCTTGTCTAATGCTTCTAATAAACTATAATTAAATATCGGCTTGGAATTTTCGTCTATACCTCCATCTTCATTTGGGAATGGCAGAAAATTCTCTTCATCTTCAAATTGCTTATTAATAACATGCAGCCAGGTATTATAGTTTTTGGATACTAGATCAAATAGCTTTTTGGGATCTAATTGCAGCTGATTGTTCACATTTCCCATGATATTATTTATATCCGAAGACTCCATTGGTATTTTTTGAGATGAGTCTTCTATTGACATTATATTATATACATATGATATGTTATTGATTTATCTTATCTAGTTTAGCTAATATATATGTAATGATAAGTTTTACTGTTCAATTGAAAAAATTTATGAGAAAACAAAAGGTATCACAAAAACAAGAAATAAGACTAATACCTAATCTTTCTTTAAAGTTCTTTGCTTTTCAGCATTCTTAACAACCTTTTCATCGACAAATAAACCCTTACGTCTTCTAATAGTATTCATGTATCTTCTGGCAATATTTTCTCTTTCTGCAAATTCACCCAATTCCTCCAATTCCTCTTCAGTATTTGGCACCCAGAATGGATTCATATCCAACATATCAAAGCCGTCAAAAAGTAATTGAGGTGAAGCAGCACCAGATGTCTTATTTCTTATATCTTCAGAAAAACCAAATGCTTCTACAACAGGGATTCTAGCTTCAATAGTGAAGAATGGAGTACCTTCTTTCATTTCTTCAGAGATAATGTGACCACCTCTCTTTTGAACAACAGCATATACCTTACCCAATACTTCAGTGGAAGCTTGGATATCACATGTATACATAGCCAAGAACAATCTTGGTGATCTTCTTAAAAATTCATTATGGATTAAGTCTCTGGTTTGCGTAATTATTCTACCAGATGTGTTAGTTAAATTGTCCACATTATCTGATTCTTCTAAAGCAACATTTTTAACAATTACAACCAATCCTTGCATTGGTTCAGATGCCAATGGACCTTCATTTGTTGCAAGTTGGAACCCATTAATTACACTTGTAGCATATTCGAAAGAATTTTCATTAGTAGTTTCAAATATACGAGGAAGTCTATTACCACTTTCTTTAGCTTCAACAAGAAGATTAGGTCCAATTCTTCTAGGACCAAAGGCAATTATGTTTTTAACTAATTCTTCAGTCGTAAAATAATTACACTTGAAGTCTGATTCTTTGATTACTTCAATTAGCTTTCTTTTAATAATCAGTACTTTTTCAATATCATCAGATAAACCTTTTTTTATATTTAGAAGCTCACTAATTTCAAGCTCATGAGCTGTAAGGAACTTAGCAACGGAAGTAGGTAAAGTAATCAAGTCAAATTCAAATTTATATCCATCAGTAATAACTGTATCTGAAATATCTCTGTCAACTTCATCGGCCTGAGCAGAAGCCAAACCTTCTCTAAATGGAATAACTGGTTCTTTAATGGTGACATTACAAGATTTAGCAAATCTTTCTTCTAAATCCTTAAGACATCTTTCAAGATGTAATTCACCCGCAACACACATAATCAACTCACCAGATTCATCATCAATATACCAATCTAAAACTGGATCAGCCTTTGATAGCAAATCTAAACCTTTTTCTAATTTAGTCAATTTCAATGGATTTGTAGGCTCAATAGCAACTTTCATGATTGGCTTATTATGGATCAATGTAGTAGTTGCAGAGAGATTAATATATGGTTTTTGACTTTCTTTAGAACAAATAGTTGCATTCTTTAAGACACAATCAGATAAACCTACCACACCTACAATGTTACCTGCCGGAACTGTGTTCATCTTAACAAATTCCCTGCCCATAATTAAATATAAGTCTTTAATTTCAACTTCGTGTGAAACTTGCTTAATATTATCAGGATGTGTATTTGGTAAAGCTGGGTCATATTTTGGACCAATCACTGTAACTTTTTGTCCAACTGATAAGGAACCAGAGTAAATTCTGGTAAATGCAATTAAGGTTTCAGAAGCAGTTTCTTCCTCTTCCTCTTCCTCTTCCTCTTCCTCCTGTTCATATTCCCATTCAAAAGGATCCGCACTAGGAGTAGGTAATAAAAAATCATCGTCTTCAGTTTTTTCGTTTTTTATGGCAGCAGCAGCTTCAGATGCTTTTTTTGCCAATTCTCTAGCAATACGACCTCTCTCCTTGATTTCATCAGCAGTTAATTCATTTTCAGAACCAATATCCTTAGGTAAATCTTCAGCTGGAACTGATATTAACTTAGATACATATGCTAATGTATTATTTTCCGGATCAGATCTATTACAGGTAAATATAGAATCATAAAATTGATCATCAATTAAATCAGATTTCACTTCATGTTCGACAGCATCAAACATACATTCATTTAAAATCTTTTCCATTCTATCCTTTTGCGCCAAATCTGGACTTGGAAGATAATCAATAACTGACCCTAAAACAGCATGACTTATTGGAATCCATTGTGACATAATCAAATTCAATAGATTTTTATAATCTTTAGAATTTACATCTCTTGGACTTACTTTGGAGTTTAACTTTTTCATAATCTTTTCTAACATATCTTGGTCTCTGTTTATAACGCAATTTTCGTAAACGGCCCAAATTTGTTCAAGGATCAATGAAACAAATAATGGCTTCATGGAAGATTGATTATTCTTCAATTTACTACCAGGAATAATTTTTTTATTCTTCATGTCTAGGTAGTAATCACCCCATAATGTTTTCAGTAATACCTTTTGTGAAAAACCAAGCTTTTTCAGGTATAATTTTGCAAATGTATTAACATTGAAAGCCCAGCCATCTATAGCAGATGCAAATATTACATTATTCAGTTCAGGAGCAAAATAAATATCTTGATCGTCTTTCTCAACAAACTCCCCTTTAGAACCACTTTCTCTCCAGATCATATCATCTTCCATTCTTTCACCGACATAAAAAGAACCAATGACTGAGTTTATTTGCTCAATGACTCTAGAAATATGCTGATATGCTTCAAGTGGAGTCAATTTCCAATCTGAGATTAATCTATCGATTTTGTTGATGACCAACAATGGCTTTAATTTATCAACCCAACATTGACGTAAAACGTTAACTGTCTGTGAACAAACACCTTCTACAACATCGACTAATACAACAGCACCATCACATAATCTGGATGCTGTAGAAACTTCAGAAGAAAAGTCAATATGTCCTGGGGAATCAATCAAATTAATTAAATATTCATTCAAGTCCACTTCTTCGGTACCTTCTTTCATACGCATGATTTTAAAATACAAAGATATAGCAGATGCTTCCATAGTGATACCTCTCAATTGCTCATCTTCTCTAGAATCCAAATATCTTACTTTACCTGCCATTCTTTGAGAGATAATACCATTGGTGGCCAAAAGTGAATCGCTAAGTGATGTTTTACCGTGATCAACATGTGCAAGAATACATATATTCCTGATGTTTTGTGTATTCTGTTGAAGTTTATTAATAGTTTCTTGGCTTAATTTCATCTTGGTGGTAATAAACCCTTAGTTGATACAACGGTTTTTTTACATATATATATAAAGAAAACTTCATCGCACAAAAAGTCACATCCCATCACATTCGGATATTTTATACCAATTATATCATAGACACCATGGAATGTCCATTGTGTTGTACACTATTGAAACAGCATCTTATTCAGCCTAATATGTCACTAATTGCATGTCCATCTGAAACGTGTGTGTATCCATTTAACTTGAGTATATCTGAGCTTCAGCAACAGAACTTACTTCTCACTGATGTCACACCAAAGAACATAATGGCTAATATGGAGTCCAAGATGGTGGATGAAAATGAAATAAACCCGAAGATAGCAAAGTTCATTAGCAAGAAGGATAATGACATATTTTAGGACTTGTATAAAACCCAATAATTGATTGATATATGGGATAATTTAAATGTATATAATGGCAAAAATGTTGACAAGAACTATTATACATACAAAATTAAAAATATTAAAGTATTAATATAAAGATAGGATGGAAAAATGGCTACAAAAAACCTCCAACTTATACTAATATAATTGGGCTATTTTTATAGAAATACATACTCTCATGTAATGTGACCAGAAATAGTGGATTTTTATGAATAAAGACATTTTCAAATCAAGAGTCTACAAAAATTTACAACATATACTACAGTATTTGTTAAGTGGTACTATAAAACGGCTGCAATATATTTATATCACTATCACTATCACTAGATATATAGGTTATAATATATCAAATAAAAAATCACATCCGGGTAATAGAACCTGCGAACAGGTCGTGTATTGCCAAATAATTTCGACCTATTTTTTTACAGAATGGTGGATGTTATATTAGCCATCATCTTATTACTCATAATCAATCGATCTAAATACGTAAATTCAATTTCAAAAACTCACAGTTTTATCAGTTCTAGAGGTAATTTTTTAAAAGTTTGAATACCTGTTTATTAATTTACTTGTACTATAAAATTTCAAGACTATAGCTGAAAATACGCTACCAAATAATATAGAATACGAATACAGAATATAACACAACAATGACTGAACAGTAAGTATATGACCCGTTATTTAAGTCAACTACAATAGTAATACTAATATGCCTGTTTAGAAACTGGAAAGATCAATTAAATCTCCCTGTTAAGGACTCCAGACCACAAACCGAAGATGTTTTAAATACAAAAGGTAAATCATTTGAAGATTTCAATTTGAAAAGAGAATTATTAATGGGAATCTTTGAAGCCGGTTTCGAAAAACCATCCCCTATTCAAGAAGAATCCATCCCTATGGCATTAGCTGGTAGAGACATCTTGGCAAGAGCTAAGAATGGTACCGGTAAAACTGCATCCTTTGTCATCCCATCATTACAACAAATAAAACCTAAACTTAATAAAATCCAAGCTTTAATCTTAGTTCCAACTAGAGAGTTAGCTTTGCAAACTTCACAAGTTGTTAGAACTTTAGGTAAACATTTAAATATCCAATGTATGGTTACTACAGGTGGTACATCATTGAGAGACGATATTTTAAGATTGAACGACCCAGTTCATGTATTAGTAGGAACTCCTGGTAGAGTTTTAGATTTGGCTTCCAGAAAGGTGGCCGATTTATCAGAATGTCCTTTATTCGTTATGGATGAAGCCGATAAGATGTTATCTAGAGAATTTAGAGGTATCATCGAACAAATTTTAGCATTTTTCCCTGAAAGTAGACAATCATTACTTTTCTCTGCTACTTTTCCATTAGCAGTTAAGTCCTTCATGGATAAACATTTGAAGAAACCTTATGAAATCAATTTAATGGACGAATTAACCTTGAGAGGTATCTCACAATTTTATGCTTTTGTTGAAGAAAAGCAAAAGTTACATTGTTTAAACACTTTATTCAGTAAATTACAAATCAACCAATCTATCATCTTCTGTAACTCTACCAACAGAGTCGAATTATTAGCCAAAAAGATTACTGAATTAGGCTATTCGTGTTATTATTCCCATGCTAAGATGCCACAACAAGCCAGAAATAAAGTATTCCATGAATTTAGACAAGGTAAAGTCCGTAATTTGGTTTGTTCTGATTTATTAACAAGAGGTATTGATATCCAAGCTGTCAATGTGGTTATCAACTTTGACTTCCCTAAGACTGCTGAAACCTATTTACATAGAATTGGTCGTTCTGGTAGATTTGGTCATTTGGGTTTAGCCATCAATTTGATGAGTTGGAATGACCGTTACTCCTTATACAAGATCGAACAAGAATTAGGTACTGAAATCAAGCCAATACCAGCTGTTATTGACAAGTCATTATACGTTGCAGAAAATGAAAGCGCAGTTCCAAGACCTTTCAAGATAGATGAACTTCCAAAGGGTAACGAAACTATTAAGAAGAAGGGTTACGAATACAAGGGCCAACCAAATCAACAACAAGAACAGCAACCAGTTCCAGCTCAATTAAGTGGCCAACCACAACAACCTGTTTACAACCAACAACAGATTCCACCACAACAATATGCCAACTATCCACCACAATTCCAACAATATTCACCAGCTCCACAGTTTAATGGATACTCAGCCCAATTTAATGGCCAATATTAATGGCTAATATTAATGAGCTTAAGGTGAATAATGTCCCCAAAAAAGTTGGTGAGAACATTTTTTTTCTCCTAATTATTCTATACTTGTTTTAACTTTGTTCAACCTAAAAAAGACCCATAAAAAAAAAAAAAATAGAAAACTAAAAAAACCAAAAAAAATACTATACGAAGTAACTCACTAATCTATAATAGCAATGCTCTGATGCTTATGACTATTTTAATTTAGACGAACTTATGAAATTCAACAGAAAACTCAGTAACGACAACACGAAAGGAAATAAATTATGGATAAATGCGGGTATCTTCAACATTTAGCTAACGATATCATCATATATGTTGCCGTATTAAATTTGCTTAATGACTAATGCTACTATTTTATTTATTGATGATTTTTATTTACTATTGATTAAATTTATCAGGGTTTCCTTTTGGTTCTTAAATATAGATTTTTGTTGATTAGAATCTTGCGTGTTCCTGGGCTTACTTCACATTTTACAACTTCATTTTTCACTTCATTTAATCCTTTGTCATAACTTTGGTTTTACTATATTTTTGCCTTTTTTTTTTTTTTTTTTTTTTTTTTTTGATAATGGTTAATTCAATTCCCCCTTTTTCCTTTTTGTAGGTTTGTGGTTAATAATTGGGAATAAAAAATTTTTTTTTTTTTTATTTTTTTTTATTTTTTTTTTTTTTTTTTTTTTTTTTTTTTTTTTTTTTTTTTTTTTTTTTTTTTTTTTTTTTTTTTTTTTTTTTTTTTTTTTGATTAGATAATGGCTAATTCAATTCCCACTATTCACTGTGTATAGGTAGGTGTATATAAGTTGGCAATAAAAAATTTATCTTTCATCAGCAATTAGGTGCAGGACACCATTTTTTATCTCATCTCAATCTGACTCTGAAAAAAAATGACTCTTAAAAATTACTGATAAATTAATCTTATAATCAAGTCAAAAAAAAAATAGTACAATCTCATAGGATTCGCTTTTCAAGAAAGTTTTTGAAGTGAAGAGTAACTCAACTATTTATTTGTGAAGTTATAACTAAGTAGAGTTTATTACATCAAGAATGTGTGGTATTTTAGGAGTGGTTCTTTCAGACCAACAAAAGAATGTGGCACCGGAATTATTCGAAGGAGCCATGTTCTTACAACACCGTGGTCAAGATGCAGCTGGTATTGTTACTTGTGGTGCTAAAGGTAGATTCTACCAATGCAAGGGTAATGGTATGGCTAGAGATGTTTTCACTCAACAAAGAATGAATAACTTGGTGGGTAATATGGGTATCACTCATTTGCGTTATCCAACAGCTGGTTCTTCTGCTGGTAGTGAAGCACAACCTTTCTACGTCAACTCTCCATATGGTATTTCTTTGAGTCATAACGGTAACTTGGTCAATTCTATTGACTTGAGAAAGTACTTAGATGAAACTGTTCACCGTCATATAAATACTGATTCAGATTCAGAACTTTTAACTAACATTTTTGCCTCTGAATTAGAAAAGTTTAACAAATCAAGAGTCAACAACCAAGATTTATTTTCTGCCTTAGCAGGTACCATGAATACTATCAGAGGTGCTTACGCTTGTGTTGCCATGTTGGCTGGTTATGGTATTATTGGTTTCCGTGATCCTAATGGTATTAGACCATTATTATTTGGTGAAAGAATCAACCCAGACAACTCCAAAGATTATATGTTAGCTTCAGAATCTGTCGTCTTAAAGGCCCATGGATTCAACAACTTTAGAGACGTCAAGCCAGGTGAAGCTGTTATCATTCCAAAATCTTGTACAGGTGTTCACAAGCCAGAATTCCGTCAAGTTGTTGAACCAAAGAAGTTTGCTCCAGATATTTTTGAATACGTCTATTTTGCCAGACCAGATTCTGTCTTAGATGGTGTTTCTGTTTACAGATCAAGAATCGATATGGGTGACAAATTGGCTGCAAAGATTGCTAGATCCATAGATATCAAAGAAATTGATGTCGTTATTCCAGTTCCAGATACTTCTAGAACTTCTGCTTTACAATGTGCTGTGTCATTAAACTTACCATATAGAGAAGGTTTTGTTAAGAATAGATATATTGGAAGAACCTTCATCATGCCAGATCAACAAGCCAGAAGATCCTCTGTCAGAAAAAAGTTGAATGCGATGGAATCCGAATTCAAGGACCGTAGTGTTTTATTAGTTGATGACTCCATTGTCAGAGGTACTACTTCCAAGGAAATTGTTGCCATGGCCAGAGAAGCTGGTGCTAAGGCTGTTTATTTCGCTTCATGTGCCCCACCAATTAGATACAACCACATCTACGGTATTGATTTAGCTGACACTAAAGCATTAGTTGGTTTTAATAGAGACGAAAAGGAAATTGCAGAAGCTATCGGTGCCGATAGAGTATTTTACCAAGATTTACAAGATTTAATTGATTGTTGTAAGAGTAATGAAATCAAGGAATTCGAAGTCGGTGTTTTCACTGGTAACTACATTACTGGTTTAGAAGATAACTACATACAAGAGCTCGAGAAAATTAGAGCACAAAATCAAAGACTTAAGGAACAAAGAGACAGAGGTTTCAGTATTGATGCCTGCATAGATGCCAGCGACATGGTCGATGTCAAAGCCGAAGTCGATATCAGCATATACAATAGAGGTGATTATGAATAAGTTCAAATCACAAATCCCCCATCTATGTTTTAGATAGAATAAAATAGATCAATAATAATATATTTATATGTAGTATATAACCGTTGAGATTTATTAGGCTAAAAATTATCTCAATTGTTGGATATTAAAAGTATCCTATCTTCAATTGATACCTCCTAATCCTAATCGTGGGCGTGTCAGCCTTGCATACAGACTCAACTCCCGGAAAAATGCGTCAAATACCACCACCCGGATAAAGTCGTGGACTATTGTCAAATATAGTTATAGTTTCCTTATATAGCGGACATATATATACAGATAGATATATATTATCATTAAGTAATTACTGCCAAGCCCTCGAATCTATTCTTACCGACTGGTGTTGTTGACAACTAGCTGTTGACAGCCTTGTCTTCTACATTCGCTAAGTATCTAATAATAAATATGTAAACATGTAAACATACAAATATGTAAACTTACCTTTTATATATATTATATTACATGAGTGAACGTGTAATAACATTAAAATAATTGACCGTGAATCAATGTTGCCCTAGTGGTTCTGTACCGTATCGATCTCGTATCCAGCAGGTACTACATGATCTTCTCTTAATGACGTTCTTGGTGCTCTGATGTGAAACAGAACAAAGAACTACTAGTGTCTTGCGTTTATTACAATTCATATATTCCAAGGGATGTACACTCCCTACGCGAGCTGATACTTTTTTCACAAGCTTATTTCGGCAATAATTTCTAGTAATGGCTATGATAACAATATAACGACAAAAAAAACTAAATCTTTTGAAATTCCAAATTCAGTATCCGGGTAAGTAGTTTTTATATTACACAAAAACACGTTGCATACCTCGCCATTTTTTTCTGATATGAAAGAGAGTGTTGTCTAAATATAAATGAATGGGAGTATTACTGCTTTATATTTTAGGTCAGATTATATATCTATTCAGGAAGAAAATAAAGATGGAAAAGTCATACGTCGGATCTTCATTAGCTAATTCTGCGCCGTTATCTATCGGTTCTTACTGTGTTTCATCTATTTTGATGACAGTTACAAACAAGTATGTTTTGAATAGAGATTTTAAGTTAAACTTCTTTTTGTTGGCTATTCAATCTTCCGTTTGTATCGCTACTATTTTCTGCTTGAAATCTTTCGGTGTCATCACTTACAGACAATTCAATAAGGATGAAGCTAAGAAATGGTCTCCAATCGCCTTTTTATTGGTCGCAATGATCTATACCTCCTCTAAGGCTATCCAATACTTGAGTATCCCAGTTTACACTATTTTCAAGAACTTGACTATTATTTTGATTGCTTATGGTGAAGTCTTATGGTTTGGTGGTAATGTTACCTCTATGGCCTTAGGTTCTTTCTTCTTAATGGTCTTATCTTCTGTTATTGCTTGTTACGGTGACTCTAAAGCTTCCAGTATTGCTGGTAACGAATTCTTAGGTTACATTTGGATGTTTACCAACTGTATTGCTTCTGCTGCTTTTGTTTTGTACATGAGAAAGAGAATAAAGTTGACTAACTTCAAGGATTTCGATACCATGTACTACAACAACTTATTATCTATTCCAATCTTATTAGCCTTCACTTTCATATTTGAAGACTGGTCTCCAGAAAGTTTAGCCATCAACTTTCCAGAAGCCAACAGAGGTGCTACCATCTTCGCCATGGTCTTCTCTGGTGCTTCTTCTGTCGGTATTTCCTACTGTTCTGCTTGGTGTGTTAGAGTTACTTCTTCAACTACCTACTCTATGGTTGGTGCCTTGAACAAGTTACCAATTGCATTAGTTGGTTTAGTTTTCTTCCCAGCTGCTGTTAACTTTTGGTCTGTTTCTTCCATTTTTGTTGGTTTCCTTGCTGGTTTAGTCTATGCTGTCGCTAAGCAAAAGCAACAAAAGGAAAATGCATCTGTTCTTCCAGTCTCCAAATAGTGTTTCTAAAGACAGATTTAGGTTATTTTTTGATCTGAAATCAATTTACGGCCACTTTATTATTCTATAGTGATTAGTATCAAATCTTTTGCTACATATTCACTAACTATTGTATTTTTTTCTCTTTGATTACGTTTAATATAATAGAAGTTTATAACCATTAATAGCAATTTTCTTGTTACACAAAATTATAAATAAATCTGAAAAATTCGCTGCTTCGTGAGAAGGTTCAGTAAACAACCAAAAACAAGAGGTTCTTATTAGCTTAAGAGAAGTTCTGTTTATATATAATGGCGGAAAATAGTTTAGAATCCATCCCAAAGTATTTAGAACAGTCCCTTTTACCGGTACATGCCAAAGAGGCTGAAAGTTTATTGAAATCTATTGAAACTCAGCAAGGATTTTCAATCAACTTATTGCATGTAATAGCATCTACCAATTTATCTCCATCTATTAGATTAGCTGGGGCTTTATTCTTCAAGAACTTAGTTAAAAGAAAATGGGTTGATGAAGATGGTAATTATCTTTTACCAGCAGAAGATGTTAACCAAATCAAACTTGAAATTTTAGATGTAATGATCAAGTTACCAAATCAGCTACAAGTCCAGGTAGGTGAATCTATTTCTTTAATTGCCGAAAGTGATTTCCCTCATAATTGGACTAATTTAATTGATGAATTAGTCTCTAAATTATCACTCGATGACTTCGTTTCTAACAAGGGTTTATTGATTGTCGCCCATTCAATCTTTAAGAAATGGAGACCATTATTTAGATCAGATGAATTGTTTCTTGAAATTAAATTAGTCTTGGATAAATTTGCTCAACCATTTTTAACTCTATTAACCAAGGTTGATCAGTTAATTGGTGAAAACTTAAGCAATAAAGCTTCATTAACTATTTACTTAGAAAACCTTTTATTGCTTATTCAAATATATTTTGATTTGAACTGTCAAGATATCCCAGAGTTTTTTGAAGATAACATGATGACTGGTATGGCAATTATCCACAAGTATTTAGTTTTTGAAAGTAGTTTGATTACTGATAAGGATTCTGATGATGAAATAGATGTTTTAATCAAAATCAAAACTTCAATTATGGAATTGATATCTTTATATGTTACTAGATATGCTGATGTATTTGATCCATTGATTGAAAATTTTATCACAACTGTATGGGAGTTGCTCAACACTTATATAACTAAACAACAAAAATTTGACCTTTTGGTTGTAAAATCTTTAACTTTTTTGACTTCCGTTACAAAGATGCAAAAATACCAAGGATTATTTAATAATGATACTTCACTTAAGGAAATTATTGAAAAGATTATTTTACCAAATATTTACTTTAGAGAAGTTGATGAGGAATTATTCGAAGATGAACCAATTAGTTTTGTCAGATCAGATTTAGAAGGTTCTGATTTTGATTCAAGAAGAAAATCAGCTACTGACTTTTTAAGAGAATTGAAAGAAGTTAACTCTGAATTATTGACAAATACTGTTATGAATTATATTAACCAATTTTTGTCTCATTCAGACTGGAAGAATAAAGATATTGCTATTTACTTGTTCATTGCTTTAGCTGCAAAAGGTTCCATTACAAATGTTGGTGTTACTTCCACTAATGTCTTATTAGATGTTGTTAAATTTTTTACTGAAAATGTTGCTAATGATTTGATGGATAACCAATCTATTCACCCAATCTTACGTACTAATGCCATCAAATATATCCTTACTTTCCGTAATCAATTCACTAAAGAACAACTTTCTACTACAATACCATTATTACTCAAACATTTACAAGACCCAAATCCAGTTGTTTACACATACGCATCTATCACTATCGAAAAATTATTTTCCATGTCTAACTTTTCAGATCACAAACCTGTATTCAATAAAAATGATGTACAGCCATTTGTTCATGACTTATTAAGTAGTTTATTCAGATTAATTTTATCTATTGATCAATCCTCCCCAGAAAAGTTAGCGGAAAATGAATTCTTAATGAAATGTGTTATGAGAGTTTTAAATACAGCAGAAGATCAAATAGATGAAACATTCACTGGAACAATTATCCAAGAATTATTAAAGATCTTAAAGATCATTGCAAAGAATCCATCCAATCCAAAATTTTCACATTATATTTTTGAGTCATTAGGGTTGTTAATTAAATACGGAACACAAGGAAAGAATAATGTAACTATTGATAATTATATTGAGGTGATTTTACCAAATCTTTTGGTAATTTTAAGTGAAGATGTTCAAGAATTTGTACCATATTCATTACAAATCTTAGCTTTCCTTCTTGAAAATTATCCTAAGTCAAGACAGTTACCAGATGCATATAAACAATTAATCAAGCCATTATTATCACCTTCCATCTGGGAATTCCGTGGAAATATTCCTGCTGTCACCCGTCTCTTGATTGCTATCTTAGAACAAGATACTTCAACATTTACAGCTGATCAACATAGTTTAACCCCATTATTAGGTGTATTTCAAAAATTGATTTCTTCTAAAGTTAACGATAACTATGGATTTGATTTATTACAATCTATTCTTTTACATATTCCATTAGATATCTTGAACAATTATTTAAAGGAAATTGCTATTTTATTATTAACGAGATTAAAGAACTCAAGAACAGATAAATATGTCAAGAGATTTGTCGTATTTATTGGTTCATTATGTTGCATTTCATTAAATCCTGATATAAAGGTTAATATAAATGGGGATTTTGCTTTCAACTTGATTGAATCTGTCCAACCAGGGCTTTTTACTCAAATATTTAACAGTTTTATTTTGCCTACATCAACTACTTTGGCCAATTTGCAAGATAAGAAGATTGTATTACTTGGGTTATCAGGATTAGTCAATTCTCATGCATTTAGCTCACATCCTGAATTGATTGTTCCTACTATTGAAGATTTATGCTCAAACATTGTTACATTTGGTACTGTTTCCAAATCAACAGATGCAGTTGGTATTTCCAATTCTGTTCCAATTAACGAACTTGACTTGGAAAGCTCATCCTTTGGTTCTCAATTTTCTAAGATTGTTAGTATTCAAGTCAAACCATTTGATCCTCTTCCAAATGTTAAGAGCAACGATGAAGCATCGATTAAATTTGGAGTAATTTCTAACATCAAGAAATTAAATAATGTTGCTATCATGAATCAATTATCAAATGATGCTAAACAAGTATTAAGTAGTTAATTCTGCTATTTAGATATAGATTTGATTATGGCATATGTGCCTAAAAATCACATAATATATAATACATAATACAAAATAAAATTATTCACTATTTAAATTAAACTTTGATGTAGAAATGAACGTTATGAAAAGTAATCTTTTTAAAGAAGATATTGATTGTCATTTATTTAGGTTGATTTTCGTTCTGAGTAAGTATATTTTGGAAAATCGAATCACCATGTCCATTATTAGCTTGAGCAGTAGTTTCAGCATTATTAGTAGATTCTTCTGATTGAGTTGGTTCAGGTTCCAGTTTTACCGAATCGTCTTTATTTAGTTCGTCAGTCTTTTCTACGGTAGATTCTTTATTATCTTCCTTTTGCTTATCTTCCAATTCCTTTAACTTTTCTAATCTATCCTTTTCTGCAATTTCAGCAGCTGTCAAAAATCTACCACCTTGGCCTCTTGGTCTTCTCATTGCATGTTTATGTCTTGATTCATGTAAATATGGTTTTCTTGTTCTTGCTATTTTCAAGTTTTCTTCCAATTTTGCTCTGGCTATTCTTCTTTTTAATATTCTGTGATATTGTTTGGCATTTACATAAAATGGTTGTTCGTTACTTTGTTGTGATACATCCGGTTGGGGACTGTTATGCTGGGAGTGATGCTGTGTTGTTTGTTCTTGAAAATAACCATGGTTCACATTGGTTGGTGAATGTTCATTGTTAGGTGCTTCGTAATATGGAGTTGAACTGGAGGAATTCGAAGTAGAGACTGGATTATCCACAAGGTGTCTTTGTTGTGCTGCCACATGCTGATTATAATAAGATGGGGCATTTACCTGATCTTGGTAATACAGCGATGAATCGGTCACTGTGTTGTGTATCATTGTTTCTTAAAGAAATGCAAATTATTTAATTATAAAAAATTGCCTCTAAGTTTATATTAGCACAAAACTCGTATTCTTACAGTGCGTTTAATATAAATAGTTCTACCGTTAACGTTATTTTCGTTAGCAGCAAACTATCAAACAATTCAATAAGCCGTTATTGTATATAATGTCAAAAAAATTCATCTTTCCCCGACAGAGGAGTTTTGTGTAATATTCTATTTCCGGTTTCCGATACCGGACAAGGTGGATAAATTATCAGATATCTAAAGCCAAATATATAAGAATGGAATAAATGAATGCTAATCGTATTTATATAAGTAAATAAAACGTAAATATAGTTAATGGAAATAGTACTTAAATAGTTACTATATAGATAAATTAGCCTGTTGAACTCAATTAATGAAATCTTCGTAATTGATAGAGTTATCAGCAGTGTTAGGAGAATAGGAATTTTGCAATGAGTTTCTTGAGCTCAGTTCGTATGAAGGAATTTTTTCATCTAAATAATACGGAGTTATCGGGTCAACTGAAGGAAATGTGTAGTTGGAGATAGGATTCGATTGATTTTCTGGAGACATTTCCTCATCAGGGTCGACACAGTCTTGTTGTAGGGCAATTCTCTCAAGGAAATAACCATGTTGTCTTCGAGAAACTTCAGTATTTAGACCATCGATTTTGGGTATTCCTTGATCAAGATTCCGTCGTATTACTGATGAGGTTTTGGCTACCAGTTCTGTGTTGGTAGAATCCAATTCTGCTACCTTAAATAAACCGTGGTGAGACATTGAATTATCGTGTGTTTCTAAGTATGAAATCAGAACGTCATTAGAAACAAGCGAATAATCTTGCATCTTTTTGAGCTCTAGTATTTTAGATGCAGATTGCCTGTAGTTTTCCACCTCTTGTGTTTTTTTATATGGTATCAGACTATGTGCCTGAGGAATTCTGGAACCAGCCAGTTTTCTAGGTTTATTCTGGATATATCTAACCTGCTTTAGTTTCTTGTTCAATTCATGAGTCGTCTGAGGCCATTCACATGTTAACAGCTTTCTCTTGCAATTAAGACACACTGGATACAGCTCCTCATCACACTTCTTTTTTCTCCTTCGACAAGTTAAACATCCAGTTCTAGATCTTGATCTATTCTTTTGTGCCGAGTTTCCACCTCCCATAGTGTGTTTCTTGATTACACCTAGACTTTCACTAGTTTTATTCCTGGAGCTGTAAAGTTGAATGACAAAATGAGTCAGTCCCAATTTGGTAAACGTAAAAATTAACCGCGCTTGCACCCATACACGATAGGCCAACTTATTATCGGGTTAATGATTACTTAATGCGGTATTTTATTATTTTTATTAACTACAATAATAAAAGTTTTTCAAAAAGCTTCATTAATATTATTTTTATATTGATAAATATATTTTAACTACTCGTGTAGACATACTGTAGGACTATATATATTTAAATGTAGTCGTAGGAATGTTGAAAAAGAAAAAAAAAGTGAGTAATTAATAATTATTAGATATAATAAAACTTTTAGTATACTCAGTTACCATGAAAGAAACTATACGATTACTTTGGTAACCTATTTCACTTACCATAAGTTAGCTATAAATATTATTAATAGACTCTTTTACTAAACTGCAATAGAGGCAGATTTGCAGGTTGCAGATTTGCAGGTTACATTGTGATCAAAAGTTATACATATGCTGTCTATGTTATTAGGAATTGTTTAATGAACAATGTCGATTGTATCAGGCATGAATATAAATGAAGTAATCGGTACAAATAATTCTAATGAATCTAGATTGACTTCAGTTGAGGAGACTTTCTCCAAGTATTCAATTCTGCAAATTCAACAAATGACAAAAAATTACAAGAATAAAGCCAACAATGCAAAGCTGGAATTATATGATCTTGTCGGTAGTAAATATAGAGATTTGATCAAAATTGCAGAAGATATCGGTGATATGTACTCAAACTCCCAGGATATCAACCATAAGTTGTCCAATTTATCGTATTCATCATCCAAATTCGTCTCTTTTGATTCAAATTCTTATGCTTCCTATTATACCAACAAAAGAATTCAAGATGCTAAAGTAGTTAGAGAAAAAGAAAGACTTACGATTTTAAATATATTAATAAGTGATAATTTACTTCAAATTCATATGAAGCTTAAAAGCTCGTCAATACCATTTGTTCACACGTCTGTCATTTTACACCATGCAAAGTTGTTTTGTACTATAGAGTATCTTTTTGAAGATTTATTATCAGATAAAAATACTTTGTTAGGAAAGAAATATTTTAATTTGAAGAATTCATTGTTAGATTATTTGGAAGAACAAATTTCAAAATATAACCCACTGAGCAATTCTCTTTACTCCACACAAAATGATGTTTTAAGAAGCTCAGATCTTTTACAAATTGAAGAAATTGTTAATAACCATGGTATAATCATTGATAAAGTTGATGCATATTTAGATGATGGTGATTTATATATGGATGATATACTGGACTCAGATGATAGTATTGAAAGAGAGTATAACAAAACTTTAAACCCTCTTATACATTTTTTATCAGCTTATATTATCTTAAATCATAAAAACAAGAATTTGAATTCATTATCACAAATTTTTGAAAGGTTTTTTGAACTTAGATGTACATATTTAAAAAATGTTTTTGAATTTGCATTAGAATCAAAGACTCCAACATTTATCGACTTTTCTAAGGCACTTAAATATATTGAAAATACCTTAGGTTACTCAATGTCTTATTTCAAAAATAAAGAAAATGAATTGATACAAAATATTAAGTCTTATGCTAATACATGGAATGGTACTTCTATAATATCTTACCATTCTTGGTTTCTGGATGATAGAATTGATTTAAGGCTAATAGATGTTTTCGATAAAAATATTCCTAAAACCTTAATTGATAAGAAAGAGAACGAAATGATAAATACCTTAGTTGATTTTACTAAAAGAAATATAAAGACCAATTCTAATGACTTATTATTATCTGCATCTGATGCTTTCTTAGTTTTTCATAATTTTGTTTATTGTTTACAATCATTAAATAATAAGAGAATAGAGAATGACTCTAAATCTTATCTTGTTGAAACATTACTGAATGGAAAAAATGATAGAGTTCTTCAATTCCTTTTTGAAGATCTTAAGGAAATTCTTATGCATCTTTATAATGATAAAATTGGTGAATTAAACTGTCAAAGTTCAGGAATCACATTTAAATTTATTAAAGCATTAGAAAACCTAAATTATAATACTATACCAATTACAAACCCATTATTTACAGATAAACTGTTGACAATAATGGATTCTGATTTAAATGAATATATTAAATCAATTTCAAAGTTTTCGTTAAATTCTCCAGATGAAGAGGTATCAAAATATTTAAATAAATGGTTTGATGAATTGATACGATTTAAAGAACTACTTACTTTAAATGAGGATGCAAATTTTAATAAAATATCAGCTGTTAATTGCATAGAACATCTTTCAAAAGTTTTGGGTGTATCGGAAAAAGCAGGAAGTAACTTAGCTTTCAGTAAAATAAGTAAATCAAGCTTGATTTCTGAATTTAATAAAATGTCATCGTCATTAGAAGAAAAATTATTAATAGAATTAAGGTCATTTATTGAACAGATCCATAACGTTTTAGATACAAAAAATAAGGATTTTGATAGTGACGATAATTTAGAACCTATTTACTATATTATCAGATTATTATTAATATTGAAGGAAAAGATCATTGTTTTTAAGAGTTCTTCAACAAAGACTAAAGAATTGTTAAATAAATTAGATGATTTAATTTCTCACACTTATAAGAATGTATTTAAAATAGTTATGAATACTTCTTTTAATGATAACTTCACTAAATTTTTAACAAATATGAACGAAGAATCTAAAAGGTTATCTGATGATCTTCCATTGAGACCATCATTATACTTGAGCTCATTGATGTATAAGCTTTGTAAGCAGCTTTTATCATTAAGTAATAAAGGAATACAATATGAATTTGGTACTTTATTTGTGAATGAAATATCAACTGAATTATATACACCAATTAAAAATGAATGGATTAGTACATTCTTAGTACATGAAAAAATATTGGGAAGTTTAACTGAAGCTAAGATCACACCAGAAATTTCAAATATAGAACAAAAGAAAGAAGAAGATAAAATCGAAGATACAGTAGAGGACAATAATGATAAAATCAATGAATTGGTAAATAATGAAAAGAATAATAAAGAATTAACCCAAAATTTTTTATATATCTTTGCTAATATCTTGTTCTTATTACAATTTACTAACCCAGATAGCATAATTGATATGGAGAATGAAAATGTTAAGAAGGTGTTAGAAAAATTTCATGAATTAGATGCTGGAAAGTATCTCAATGAAACTTCAATCCAATTTATTATTAAGGGTGTTTATGATTTCTTTAAATCCAACAAAGGTTTATATTTACCATTACTGATCTAAATAATGCAGTCTAAATAATTGATTATATTAATATTAAAAAACAAATTCAGTATAAATAGATTTTTGAGTTTGCTTCTCTTGTTAATAAGTTTAAAGTACTAGTTGTTTCAGCTATGTCCCATACGTTTTGTAATTTTGCATCTAAGAATGAATTATCGACAATTAAAATTTTAAGCTCTTCTTTTTTTATTTCTCCATCAGCATTGTTCAATATCTTAAATAACCTTCCAGGAGTACAGCATAATACACGCGAATGAGTGGTACTCAATATCTTCAAATCAGCAGGAAGTTTATTCTTATTAATCAATTTTATAGATGAGCCAGGTAATTCACGAGTTGCACGATGAACATCACATGCACGAATGGCAGACATGGAAAGAATTACAATAAATTTCCTTTCTTCAGTAGCAGTAGAAGCATCTTTTTTATCACTCTTCTTTCCTTTCAGACCTTTCTTCTTTTCTGGAAGCATATTCTTAAATTTAGAGGTAATGAATTTAGAAATATTATCAAGACTACGGTCTTCGACAAAATCTGAAGTAGATCTAATGTCAGCTTTTTTAAAATAAAGTTCTGAGAGTTCTAATGCTGACATATCTGGATTCTTTTGAGTTAATCTCTTATTTAAATAATCGGTGATAATTTCTGTGGATGATTCTAATGATAAATTCTTCTTTTGGTCAGTATCAATTTCCATCTTAAGTCTTTTCTTTTCCTTTAATTTTGAGTCCTTCTTTCTTTTTTTGCTATTAGTTTCTTCTGTTTCTATTTGATTCATGTTTTGTGAAGTTTTCTCAACCTCATCGCTATCTTTATTTGCATCTTTTTTTATTTCTACGTTATTTTCTTCATCTGAAACATCAAAGTCATATACTAAACCATCATCCAAATCGTCTGCAGTTGTTAACTCTTCGTTATTCTTGATCATATTAATTATTAATATGTAGTGATTGCAAAAAATAGACGTCTAAATTTTTTTTTTTTCAATGAGATGAAAAATTCTACATATAAAATTTAATCAGATAAAAGATTTTGATAACTAATTATTTTGCAGTATACAAATGCTTTCCGCATCTAATCGACAAGGCAGAAGGTTATTAAAAGGAATATACAATACAAGATTTCAAAAACGTAATATTATAATAAATGCTGAATTAAGAAATCAATTGTCATCTGCTGAAACTCACCCAGTCATTGTGATTGGTGGTGGTCATGCTGGTTGTGAAGCAGCTACTGGATCTGCTCGTTCAGGCAGTCATACTACTCTTATTACACCGAAAATTGATAAAATAGGTACAGCATCATGTAATCCTTCTATGGGTGGTGTTGGAAAAGGTACGCTTCTTAGAGAAGTTGATGCGCTTGATGGTGTTTCAGCAAGAGTTACAGATTTAGCAGGTATTCATTTTAAGATTCTTAATGCCTCAAAGGGAGCTGCAGTTCATGGACCAAGAGCACAAATTGATAGAGATATTTATTTAACGGAAATGCAAAAAGAAATATTAAATTACCCAAATTTATCAGTGCTTGAGGCACAAGTTGAAGATATTATTATTGAGCCTACTTTGCAAGAAGGTGTGGATGTTTCAGGAAGAAAATTTGGAACTATTAGAGGTGTAATATTACAGGATGGTAGAGTTTTAAACTGTTCGAAAGTTGTTGTAACAACTGGTACGTTTTTAGGTGGAGAAATTCATATAGGGTTGACTGCATACCCGTCAGGAAGACTTGGTGAAGAAGCAACTTTTGGGTTATCCAAGACTTTCCGTAATGCAGGCTTTCGTTTGGGAAGATTGAAAACTGGTACACCACCAAGATTGTCAGCAAAGACTATTAACTACAAAAATTTGGTTGCACAACCTTCAGATTTTCCTCCACAACCAATGTCCTACTTAAATAATAAAGTAGCTCAACAAGAAAACTTAGTTGAATGTCACCAAACCTCAACAACTCCTGAGTTACATAAATTAATTTCTGAAAATTTGGATAAATCTATACATATCAGAGAAACCGTGAAGGGTCCACGTTATTGTCCTTCATTAGAATCAAAAATTATCAAATTTCCTAACAAAATGTCACATGTTGTATGGTTAGAGCCTGAAGGTTTAAGCACTGATCTAGTATATCCAAATGGAATCTCTTGTACTATGCCTGCTGATATTCAGGAACAAATGGTGAAATTAATTCCTGGGTGTGAAAATGTTACCATGATCCAACCAGGTTATGGAGTTGAATATGATTACATAGACCCGAGAGAATTAAAAATGACATTAGAAACCAAATTAGTTGATGGCCTTTATTTAGCTGGTCAAATAAATGGTACTACTGGATACGAAGAGGCTGCTGCTCAGGGTTGTTTGGCAGGAATTAATGCCGGATTATCAAACATGAACTTACCACCTTTAGAACTCTATAGATCTGATGGTTATCTTGGTGTTTTAGTTGATGATTTGATCACAAAAGGTGTTGAAGAACCATACAGAATGTTTACATCTAGATCAGAATTCAGGATTTCAATTAGAGCAGATAATGCTGATAAACGTTTAACTGCCAAAGGTTATGCTCTTGGAGTTGTAAGTGAAGAAAGATATAAGCGCTTTAAATCAGAAATGAATAGATTTGATATTATTAAGAATTGCCTCAATGAAGTCACCCTTTCAGGTGCAAAATGGGCACCGGTATTAAAGGGAAGTATACTGGATGTTAATAATACAACTGTTGTTAATGGATGGAAATTATTGTCTTACAAGGATGTCAGTCTTGAAGATTTACTTCCTCATTTGAAGCATATTCTAAGTGATGTTCCCCCTGAGTTTAATGAATTAAATGACAGATTAACAAGACGTATCAATATTGAAGCTACATATGATCCTTGGATGAAAAAGGAAGAAGCTCACTTAAAAGCATATGAAGCAGACGAAAACCTTCTTTTACCGTTAAATTACAACTATACCAATGAAGGAAACTTAAAGATTTCTTATGAAGCATGCCATTTATTGAATACAATTCAACCAAAGACGCTTGGACAGGCAAGAAGAATTCAAGGGGTCACTCCAGCTGCCATATTTGAATTATATAAACTTGTTAGAAACAGACAAACAGAATATGCTGATCAAAGGGACTAGTTCTAAAGTCAGAAACCTGTAAATAGATAAATTATTAATTTATATGTAATATAGTACAAGGTATTTATGCTATGTAGTCTGTATCATCAGAATTTGATTCATCGTAGTGTGCATTATTGTTATCAACATGTGTTTGATTTTTACTAGAATTTTTGGTTCCAGTCAGATATTGATTTAAATTATTGTCTAAAGAAATTAAAAGTTCAAGTGGTAAAAAGTGTTGTGCTAACCCCATAATATCTTGAACTGCTGTATTAGAATTATTTTGATGTCCAGCAAAATTAATTCTGTTTAAAAGTAATAATACATCCTTAACATTAATTTGGTTGCTCTTCCCGTTGGTCCTATGCAATGAGTATGCTGTAAGATCCGAAACAATGTTTTGAAGAAATAATTCGGAAGAGTTTTGTATGTATTCATATATTTCTTTGGAAAAGCCTTTAGATCTTGATTTAGAATTTTTTCCTATTATGCCATTGTGAGCATTCATTAATTGAATAGATTTTACTAATTTCTTAATTGTATTAATCGAGAAGCTACTTTTATTATTTGGTTGTAACCCAGCATTACTAGAAGGAGTGCCAATTCTCGGCTGTTGGGTATTAATAGATGATGGCATATCAATATGGTCATCTGAATCATCAATCTCATTATCAAGGTAGAAACTTATTTCATTATCATCATGATCAAGAGTATATTCTTCTTGTATTATTCCTGTTGGTGATGATCGACCTGATGACAAATGTATTTCATTTAGTTTAGCGCTATTTTCTATCAGATTAGCTAAATTATCATCTAAATTAGTAGGTTTCTGAGAAAGTATAATATTTTCATCACTGATATTTACAGGCGTTTGATACTCCACAGGATAAGCGGTATTATTTAATGTTAAAGAATCTTCAATATTCCCATTAATTAGTAATGAATTTTCATCACCTGGTATACCATGATTCTCAGATACTTCTTGGTGTTCTATATCATTTTTGATATTTTTAATATTTCCATTGTTAGAAATATCAACTTCTACAAAATCAACTTCTGCAAAACCAATTTCTGAAAAATCTTGCAACTCATTTGTATTATTATTAATATTTGGAAATTCAATTTCTAGGCGTTTATTATTATCTTCATCCGCTTTTTCGCTTTTATTATTGTTGTTAATATTAGTATCTACCATTATACTATCGTAATTATCAGTCTTATTAAGCTCTTCTTGAGCATTTGGCATTTCATTTCTTATAACAAAGGATGTATCATGATTATTAATATGTTCTCTAGGATTTTCAGATACATCTAGATCAGATGACTTAGGTGAAACCTTAGTTGTAACTTCACTAGCAATACCAGGAGATCCGATATTTTTCAATTTCCTTGCATTTAGAATTTTTTCTAAATATGAAAACGTTTTAGGTTTAGGTTTAATTTCGTCAATTTTTATTTTACTTTCATTATCAAAAGTATCCATCTTATCAAAATGGTTATTAAACTCTGTGTGTGTTTCTAATTGCAGATTGTCCTCATTTTTTTCCAGTAATTGTATAGGAGATTTTAACAAAATATCTGTATCTGATGGCAATTGAAGTGACTTTTCGAAGATATTTATTCCAACACCATCATCTGTAGCCAATGTAATCCTTTTAGATGATATTTCCCTATCTAATTCTTCATATTTTGGAATATGTTCAGAATAGCTTCGCTTTTTTGGTATCATTACTAGTTCATGAGAATTCGATACACTACCTGGCATTGAAGTTAGTGTTTTTTGTTGAATATGATGATCTTTTTGATGTTGAACAAACTCTTTTTCTTGTTGATGAACTGGGTGCACTTGTCGCTCTTGAACCACCACTTTGCACAAAAATCGAAGGTAATCAGCAGTTATAGGCCCCACATATTGCGGATCATAAACTGGTTCACCCTTATCATTTATAACCATTGATGAGCGTCTTCTTCTGTTATTGATCTCATCATGTACTGCACTCACTCTCCTATTACCTACATATCTTCTGGGGGTAACCGACCGTGTAAATCCAGTTTGTGGGGTCAATTGTGGAGATTTTGACAGTATTTTTCGAGTTTCTGACAATTCTAAACCATCTCTAGGCTGTGTTAATACATTATTACTGCCAATATCATCATTAACTCCAATTTTATCGCCAAAATACTCCATATTATCAATTCTATCTCGAAACTTATTGGGCAAAGATCGCGTCTCATTAAATTCATTAACAACTCTAATACGACCAGGCGGTGTAGATGGTTCACTAAGAGTTCTATTAGAAGTATTAAACTTCTTTATATCACTCATTCCCTAAATTAAATCCTTATTAACACCAATAGTTTGTTTATATATATAAAGAAGCCCATAATATTTATTTATTAATTTTATTACAGGCGCGACTCCAATATAAAATCAGATAATTTTCCACCTCATCTCAAGATTGCTAATAGATAAAGAGATTACTAAAAGAAAAAATTGCTAAAATAAAACGATTGCTAAAGAAATAAAATGAAACCAGCTAATGAAGAAAACCTATTAACGACATTAATAGCTGGTACTACTTCAGGGTCGATGGCTGCTTTAATGACTTATCCTTTTGACTGTTTAAAGACACAGCAACAACTTAATAACCAAGCACTTATGCAGAAATATCATCTTCTGGGAAATTTTCCAGGAACAATTGCTCAAATTTTCAAAGGTAGTAGTGCTGTAGTTATTGGAAGTGTGTTTAAGAACTCATCAAGAATCTTGCTGTACAATTGGCTGTCAAAATTCATGGCCATTGACACATATGACTCAAGAGGAGTCCATAAGCAAAAGACTACTGCCCCTAGAATCGTAATAGCTGGACTTATGAGTGCTTTTTTCGAAACATTGTGGTTAATTCCTTTTGAAAATATCAAGATTGCTATGGTTCAGAATATGTCATTGGCCAATGAGATTGCAAGAGATAACGTCAACGTAACAGGCCCTGTCAAACCTCACAAACATCCACATAGCATATTTAACCAATATTTATCTCCTCATGCATATTACACATCTGAAGTTATCAGTCAACTTAGGGGAAACCGTGCTAGTTCTAAATTCGTACCAAATAGACCAAATAAGCCATCAAAAAAGGATATGTTAAAAATAAAATATAACAAGTCTCCATCGCAGACATTTTTGGGAACAATCAAAGAAATATATTCATTGAAGGGAATCAGTGGATTCACTGCTGGTACTTGTATCACCATGACTAGACAAGTTGCGATATCTACTGTATGGATATCTACCTATAATGCTACTCGTCAATTACTTGATCCCCACAATAAGAGTCAAGAGCAAGGATGGTTTGGCCATAAACATACTGCCATTCAACTGATGGGATTATATTTTCTTTCTTCGATTGGTGTTATTGCATTAACTCAACCATTGGATGTGGTCAAAACTCACATTCAATCAAAAAATGGTAAAATCATCTATAAAGACTCTTTGAGCACTGCTTATAAGCTTGTTCTTGAACAAGGTTTCAAGTCAATGTACAAAGGTGCATTACCAAGATCACTTAAGGTGTTGGTTAATGGTGGGTTAACTGCCTCTATATATTCATTTGTTGAAGAATATGTGTCAGCAGCCGGTCAAGACACATTATTTACTGACTAGCCTGAGTAATGATAGATTGGAAGATAAGTATAATAATAGTAATTATATGATTAGAAATTGGAAAATAAATATGATAATGGTAATTATTAAAATATATATATATAAGAGAATAGTAATTAGTAGTGAACTAGACATTCAAGTGATAAATATGATAGTAGTAATTATTCAGTTATAGGCTGAAAGATAAATATGAATAATAATAATCAGAAAATTAGAAAGTGAAAGATAGATATAATTAATATTAATTATACAACTACAAATTAAAAATTAAAAATAAAATATTACTAATTATAACTACTTTCAATTCATTAAGACACATTAATCTTCTAGATATATAGGTATCAATATTTCCCCTGATTTATGTTTGGTACTATTAAAAGATTTAGCAAGTAAATTTCCACTACGACTAGGCTGACTGAAACCGATTTGGTTCTTTGTTAGTATTATTCCGTAGATGGAATGTTTAAGCACAGTATCTAAAAGTTTGAGTGAAAGTTTTAAACCTCTCCATGTAGGTGCTATCCATATACGAGAAATACCTACTTTGATTTGTCGATTGATTTGATTTGGAACAACCATTTGTGAACTGTAGATCATCCATCTGCATTGTTGATCTACATTGGTGATTTTATCAGTAGAACATACCCCAACAACCCTATTGGCGATAATTATTAAAAAAGCTTTACTCGAATCCATCATTTCATCCTGCCATTGTCTAGAGTCTTTTGGTGCATTCAATTCCTGGTTCACCATTTGTAACACTTCTTCCACTTTTTTAACTTGTTTTATCGACTTTTTGTCAATTGTGATTATACAAGCCAGAAATGTCTTTTTTTCTGTCAAATTTGTATCAATTAAACACAGTTTGCTTTTCTTACCTTTTGAAACATTTTTTTGCACTGAAAATGACACCAACTCTTTTCTAGCCAAACCAGCAGGCCATATTACACCTTCAACAAACTTTTTGTGATATTTATCATGTAGCTCTTTATCCTTTATTATAAATGAGTGATATGACATTCCACAAGCTTCACATGTTGACATTTTGGATGTTCTTTCTGATGAAACCGACGGGAAGCTTAATACTGCTTGGATTTTTTTCAGTTTTTTAGCATGAATAGCATCATTAGCATCTTCATTAGCACCTTCATTATTATTATTTAGCAGCTTTGAACCATATTTACGTTTCATATCATAATTAACGTATCCGTAATCTGATAGCTTTAATGATTAATATGATTGATTTATCTGAAATTTTTCAAATTCTCAAATTTAACCGATTTGAACCGGGCCAACTTAGAATAATTATCTCTATATAAAACAATAATTCATAATGTCAAGCTCTTATGCCAACTTATTACCTGTTAATGGTAAATGGAAACAACAAATTACCGATTATTTAACAGAAGATGTCCCATCTTTTGATTTTGGTGCTTTTGTCGTTGGTGATAAGTTAGAAACCGGGTCATTATATATGAAACAAAGTGGATTGATTTCTGGTGTTCCATTTGCTGCTGAAGTTTTTAAACAATGTGAATTAGAAGTCGAATGGCATTTTACTGAAGGTACATACGTAAGTGAACAAGAGCTCGCTAAGCATGGTGGTAAGATTGTTGTAGCTACTGTTAAGGGACCTGCTAATAAAATCTTATTATCTGAAAGAACAGCTTTGAACTTATTAGCCAGATCCTCCGGTATTGCTACTGCTTCTCGTGCTGTTAGAGATCTTGCTGACAAAACAGGATATACTGGTATTATTGCAGGTACTAGAAAAACTACTCCAGGTTTAAGACAACTCGAAAAGTATTCTATGCTAGTTGGTGGTGTAGACACTCATAGATATGATTTAAGTTCCATGGTCATGTTGAAAGACAACCACATTACTTCTACAGGTAGTATTACTAAGGCTGTTCAAGCGGCCAGATCAGTTTGTGGTTTTGCAGTTAAAGTTGAAGTCGAAGTTAGTACCGAAGAAGATGCAAAGGAAGCCATTGATGCTGGTGCTGATGTTATAATGTTGGATAATTTCACTGGGGAGGAATTAAGAGCAGTTGCAAAAAGCTTGAAAGATCACTACAAAGGAAAATCCAATTCATTCTTACTAGAATGTTCTGGTGGTTTAACTTTGAATAACATATCTGGTTTCTTATGTAACGATATTGATATCTATTCTACTTCTTCCATCCATCAAGGCTGTAGTATTGTTGATTTCTCATTAAAAATTAACACTTAAAATATATATGTATATAATATATAGGTATATATATATTTAGCGAATAGATGATGTACTTCTTAATTCGAAACTCTGGAACCCAGAATTAAACCCTATTACATCAGACACATTTTCTGCAGCTGCCATGATGCTATTAGTTTTATCATTTTGCTTATTTTCGTTTTCGTCATTATCCTCGTCATTTTCTTCTTCAATTTTGTCATGAGCTAAGTGATCGTAATGGTTTAGCAGGAACCCTGATGCTTCATTCACATTACTGGCCAAACTAATATCCTTCAAAAGATCATCTGAATTATTCAAATACATCAATGTATTTTTTGATACGGTTGCCTTCTTTCCAAAGCATCTAATAGCACGAATGTGTGAATCTTTACCATCTTGATGATTAGCCAAAATCACCAATTTTACCATAAAACATTTCAAAACCCCATCATTTCTAATCCCATTGAAAATAATGTGTGACCAGCCGATAGGTTTGTTAAAATTCACTGTACAGACCTCACTTAAGTCCCATCCATCAGAACTCCCAGCCATAATTTTGATTTTAGATGGTGTATAACTTTCATCAAGTGAATAATTAATAAATATCGATATACGTTCAAGACTAACTTTTTTTGAAAACTGAATAGACACATAATGTGGATTATTAAGTTGGTTATTTGTAATTGTAATATTATTGGCATTAGATCCATTACTTCCATCTGATTGCCAATATGTATCAGGAGAATCATCTCTTAATTGAGATAAACCAAAATCTTGTTTAAATGATGACAATTTCCAGTTAGCTAGAGGTGACAAATCTATTAATTGTAAACTTTCAAGTTCTTCAATTCCCTTTGAATAATAAACCTTCTGTATTTGTTCTAAACTCGGCTGGTCATTTCCTGGAGTGACATTAGATGCCATATGTGGTTCTAAATCTGTCTCATCAGGGTCTTCATGACCATCATTTCTATAATTGCTAGATTCTAATGCTGTACCTGTCAGTATAGAGTCTAATATTTCTTCTTCTGATATTACATCTTGTGTTTGCAAAACATGATGCAGAGTACTAATAGATGAAGTACCACGGCGATTACTAGATAAATTTCTTTCTATAGATTCATGGGAATCATTATGCAAATGGTGATGTTCCCAATACCCAGATGAATTTAAATCCATTGTATTGTTGTAGTTAAATATTCTATTATATTTAGATCTGATATAATCAAAAATATAAATCAGTTACACAAAATTGGTAAGATATTTTTCACGATAATTATAATAAATATACAATCTAATAGCGATACTACAAGATTCTTATTATTCATTAGCTGTTAGAAAGAAGGTGCAATTTATTGTATAATATATGTTTTTCTTCTTTTCTCTTCTACCAATAATTTCTTTATGTATAAGCTATAAACCATTTATAAAATAATTGTAGATGGTACATGGCTAAATGAATATCAATGTTTTTTTTGTTGATCTAATGATTCTATTTGTAAATAGGATTATCTAACTTTATACTTATTACTTTGTATCGGTAATTATTCTCATGAATATTTATTCAGTGATATGCTAATTGAAGACATAAAGCTTTGATGATATGGACTTACAATATCGATAATGAGTTACATCCATCAATATAAAATACACTAATGGTATCAATTTAAATTACTAGTTTCATAATTCTACCTCTTTCATATCATCAGCAATTTCATCAACAACATCAGTAACTGAGTTTTCCTTTTTAGAGTCCGTTTCCGGGGTTTCTATATCGGATTTTTTTTGTTCATTGACAGTTTTGGATTCTTCTTCAATAGGCTCTTCTTCAATAGGTTTCTTAACAGGTTCTTCAACAGGTTCTTCTTCAATAGGTTTTTTAATAGGCTCTTCAACAGGTTCTTCAATTGTTTTCTTGACCTCTTCTTCAACCTTCTCCTTGACCTTTGATTGTTGTGCAACTTCATCTTTTACTATTTTTTGTTGTTCTTCCTCTTCTTGTTGTATAGAAGCTTCTAATACTTCTGAAGACTTTTCAACAGGTAATTTTTCATGTTCAACATTTGTTGATGTTTGAGCAGATTCATTGTTATCAATCAAGGTTTCCTTAGGAAACGAAACTTTTCTTGATTTTTCATTATTTAATAATGATAAATCGACACCTACATCATCTCTAAGAGGTGGAGTTGGTGCTCTTTCTTGTACTCTCTTAACGTGTACTGGAATAAATGAAGTTGAAAAATTATCTGCTAAACCATACAGCTTCAATGCACGTAATTTAAAGATATCTAAGTAGCTTAAATTCTTTCCAGCAATGGAATTACCAAATTCCTTTTTATCCAAGTCCTTGAAACGCAATTCACCACCATCTTCTTCTTCTTTACCATAAACATAATCAAAGTCATCTCTTGAATTATCCAAAAACCCATCCTTTCCACTATTATCATCAATCTGGTAATTACCATTTTCTAAATCATTAACATAAATAAAAATGAATTCTTGAAAGCTCTGTGCAACAACTATCTTAGTATCATAGTCTCTTCCAAAAATAATAATTTGTCCCCAATTACCATTTGGTCCTGGAGCTAAATCGATTGCTATTTGATTTCCACAATCATCTTTGACAATTGGAATCCACCCTCTATGCGAATATGTAGGTTGGATGGAATTTGGTGGTAAAGATCTTTGGTTTGAAAGGAAGGAATTATTAGTTTTAGCATTTACATCACTGCTATTTCCTTCAGAAGATCTTTGTCTGGAGTATTGTAATGTCATTTGTTGTTTTTCAAATCTTTCTGCTACCTTTTGCCAAACACTATGCTCTTCAACAATAGATTCCAAATCCATTAATACCAATCCCATAATCAAACCAGTTGGTTTACCACCTCTAAATTGACCATCATGTCTCTTGTAGAATTGTCTGAATTCAGTTGGTAATTGACCACAGCCTAAGTCACTTTCAAACTCATTTAAATCAGCAGTTGTTACTCCAGTGTTCAAATTATCTTCCAACTCAGGAAATTCCTCATCTAGCCATGATTCTATACGATCCCATAATGAATCCATTGATGGTAATGGCGATTGACCCTGATTGTTCAAGTTTTGCATAGGCAATTCGGTAGTAGAGTTTGCTTGCGATGATCTCAATCCTGGTCTGTATCCCACATTGGTGGAAGAGTTATTGTTTGAATTTCTAATCAATGATTGCGATGAAGAGTTCATTGTAGCCAATCTATTAAGTTCGTTCAATCTTGAGCTGGAATTATTACCGCCAACATTGTTATTACTACCGCTAATTACCGCGTTCTTATATGGTGAATCGTACGTAGCATAATGATCTTCCGTAGTAATTGAATGCACAAATGATTTAAGATTATCTAAGAACCCCATTTCGATAAGCTTCCCAAATTTTACAATCTTTTTTTTAATGTTTATTTAGATGGTGCCAACTTTTACAACACCAGAGTTTTTCCTGAGGTCAGTGATTTTATTGTACTGCAGATAGTATCTGGTCTTTGTGGTACTTCAAAATGTCGTCGTAACTTGAGACATGTATACATAAACGAAAAATGACATATGATTATTACTTTTTCTATTTGGTACGAGGGAAAAACTAAAAGATTTACTGTATGCAGGGGAAACTCCACTAACATACATATTAATTAGCAACCCAATCTAGTGGAGGAATGTTTCAGCCAAGCGTGCGAAAAAAGGTGTTGCGAGACGCCTTATAAGGCGCCCAGGAGAATTATCCGCATTAGGCTATGTCGTTTAAATACTGTTACTATTTAACAAAAAGTCAGTTATAATCTCTCCAAATAACGATTCAAGCAACTGCTTGTCATCGTAATTTGATACAGAAAGGGAATCTTTGACAATATTGTAGTTGAGTTCTTCACTCACTTTAGAATCACGCTTATACAATGGTGAAGATAACACTTTAGATCTAATCCAGTGGGCAATTGTAGGAATTTTACCCGATGCTCTTCTAGAAATCAATAATAAATAGTACTTAAGACGTAAAAGCTTCTTTGCAGTTTCTGGATTATTACAATGGTGTTGGCCACTTGGTATTAACTCTGTAGCTATAACCTTGATGATCATACCAATCACACCAGGGAATTTTCCATTACCATTAATAAGCTCGTTGATAGAAAGTCTTGTTTCAAAGTCATTATTGACAGAATAGGTACCATTTGCATAGCCATTGATATAGACCTCGTCATTACCTATTTCATCATTTCCCTCATTAAGATATCTGTCAAACCAGGTGAAATCATAGCCAATGAACTCATTTGGGTTTATATTCCATTTTTCTTGTGATCTGAACCAAAATGTATCGTTCAATACAGAATCTACCTTGTGGGCAATCTTCATGTTCTCTTCAATTTTCAGAATTGAAATGTAAAAATTTGGTTTGAATTTCAATATAGCCTTAGATAACAAGGTGATAAAAACAGAATAAGCTGCATTTTCAAAGTCAGTAAGCTGAATTTCCAAAGGACGGAACTCAACTCTCCACCCTGGTTTGGTTGCTAAATTAATATCTTCACCATATAACGCAGGAGGCTTGAATCTTAACGTTTGCCAATTTGTAGACTGGATATTTTCAAAATGATCGTTTTCAAGATTGTTATTTTGGTTAACCCTTTCACTAAATAAAACTAAAGGATCACGAATAAACAAATGAGAGAAATGTTTTGCTAATAAATTGTCAAATAGTCCTGAAGATGTTAATTCATCATATACTTTTTTATTAATTGGTGTCTCAATATCGTTAAATGCTTCCTTAAAATAGGAAGTACCAAATTTATGGTCCCCCAAATAGTTATCAATTGAATCATATCTAGATTTAGGTACTTTTTGTACTGGCTTTCCATCCTTGGTTTCCAAATTAACATAATCCCCATATTCATTCACGGGAAAGTTATTAATATGATCTAATGTAATATTTAATCCACCAAAAATATTGTAATTTTTGTAAGGATCAACTCCTCTTTCTATAAATGTACGGTCATCAACTGCACCACTAATTACATTCCATCTAACATCTTGGTTGGCCAAGAATCCTTTAAAAATTGGAGCTGCAGCAGATAAACTCAACATAATTGGAGTAAATGGTGC
This sequence comes from Schwanniomyces vanrijiae var. vanrijiae, assembly GCA_030556805.1. Taxonomy (NCBI): domain Eukaryota; kingdom Fungi; phylum Ascomycota; class Pichiomycetes; order Serinales; family Debaryomycetaceae; genus Schwanniomyces; species Schwanniomyces vanrijiae. The sequence continues at coordinate 476,033 of JAKTUS010000005.1, read as the reverse complement.
CAATGAGTCGTACAAATATCTAGATTCGTCAATATCCTTCGCTTGCATAGTGATTTGTAAGCAAGATGAACCCATACCAAATCCCATAGAGTCCATGTAAATATGACCCGGTTTAGAAGCACCAATGAATGGTTCAATATCACTTGGGAATAAATCTCTTTCGCGAGGAATAGAGTCATCCATAAGTTTGGTATTGATATCTGGATACATTGGGATATTGATAGCAACCTTGCATCCTCTTCTCTTTCTGATATTGGCTGTAAGAGTAGGAAATCTAACATGTCTATTAATTATTTCATCTGGCAAAAACAATGATTGCGAAGCAGGCCCTATAGGCTTGGTTGATGGAGAAGTGAAATTTCCACATCCCATACGTGGAAATGCAGTTAATGTTAACGGTCTAACATTTGGAGGTAATTCATTTTCACTCACTTCTCTTCTCTTGTTCATATTTTTCTCCACATACAAGTAATCATCTAACGAGTTACCGTTATATGGTTCTGCTGGTGTAGCTTCTACCATAAATCTCCCATACTCAGGATGAAACGATATGTTGTTATTGATAGATTTATACAATGATCTATCAGGGTCATTTAAATCATCTAAGATATGGTCATTGTCAATGGAAAGTTTAGCTGTTTTGCATTCATCGTTGATGTCTACAAGCATGTACTCGACCTCATCTCCCCAATAAAATGTATCATTGGACCTCGAGGCATGTTGCTTGAAGATGTTGGTCAACTGAACAATCCCGTTTTCTCTAACATGTTCATTATGCTTCTTGGACTCATGCCAATCTAACGGTGTACCTAATGATAATAAGCCCATAGTTTATAACTGTGGTTTTTTCTTTTTTTTTTAATATTTCAATCTCAGCCTGACTCTAGAATACCAGCTAATCGCTACCACTCAGCCAAAATAGTTGTTACAATAAAGATATTAAGATAAACCTCCAGTCCTCTATAAGAAACAAACTCTTTCGTTTCGTAATTTGGTTAATTATTATCTGTAGCTCTTATAGATACTACCCAAATCAAATGATTAGCTTATATGAAAATTATTCAACATAGATTACTAATTGATACAAATCACGTGAGCGTATGGTCCTGCCAAATTGGGTAATTCAGTAGATACCCGCAACATGCCCTCATCCCATCGGGAATATTAAATTTTTCGGTTAAGCTGGCTACTGGAATTCAACCTATTAAATATTAGGTTTATCGGTTAGACAAACTAATAGAACTAAATTAACATTAATTGGAATCAAACTAAATATTTCATTATATAAGTACACATTATCAATATAAATCGGTAGCGTTTTCAGCTACACATTGCTTTTCTGCGCCGTTTCTGTTGTATAACGCACCGATGACAACTGGATCTTCACCTTCGTTCTTCAAGTTGGCTAAGACCTTGTCAACATTTTCCTTTTCGACAATCAATACCATACCAATACCTAAGTTGAATGTCTTCAAGGCATCATCATATGGAACTTCACCCAACTTGCTGAACCATTTGAAGATTTCTGGTATTTCCCAAGTAGACATATCAATCTTAGCCTGTAAGTGCTTTGGTAATGCTCTTGGGATATTTTCCACAAGACCACCACCGGTAATGTGGGCCAAACCTAATAATAACTCTTCGTTGATAGATTTCAACAATTGCTTAACGTAGATTCTAGTAGGAACAAGAAGTTCTTCACCAATGGTCTTACCAGAGTTGGTCCATGGTGCAATAGAGGTATATTCGTATTCTGAAATTTCGATCAAGTGACGGACTAAGGAAAATCCATTAGAGTGAACACCGTCGGATCTTAAACCAATCAAGACGTTACCTTCACTCATATTTTCAATCTTTGGCAATATCTTGGTCTTATTAACTGCACCGACAGCAGTACCATTAGTATCGTAGTGACCTGGGGCGTACATACCAGGCATTTCGGAGGTTTCACCACCGACCAAAGCACAACCAGCTTGTATACAACCATCAGCTACACCACTGACAAATTTGGCTGCAATTTCAATGTCTAACTTACCACATGCATAGTAATCTAAGAATATTAATGGCTCAGCACCTTGGACGACTAAATCGTTGACGTTCATAGCAACTAAATCAATACCTACAGTATCGTGAATATCCATAATTTGGGCAATTCTTAACTTGGTGCCGACCCCATCAGTTGCAGCAACTAATAAAGTTTCATCAACCTTGTAACCAGCTTTCTTTAAATCGAATAAACCACCAAAACCACCAATATCGGAATCAGTTCCTGGTCTTGAGGTAGACTTGACCTTGGCCTTGATTTGGTCAACTAATAAGTTACCGTTATCCACAGAGACACCAGCTTCAGCGTAAGTGACACCTTTTTTGGTATCAGAATCACGGAAAGCTCTGTGAGCGATATCCTTACGGTTGTATTTCTTGTTAAATGAAACATAATCAACACCTACGTAAGCTTTATCAACGGACTCACGTAATGAAGGAGCAATAGCAGTAGCAGCAATGACTCTACCACCAGCAGTAACAACCTTACCATCTTTTTCAGCTGTACCAGCATGGAAGATATAAGTATCTTGTGGTAATGGTTGTTTAATGGTGATTTCATCACCCTTATTATAGGCTTCTGGGTAACCACCAGCAGACATGACTACTGTAGTAGCAAACATACCTTCCTTAACGGCAATATTGACAGAATCTAATCTATGTTCAGCAGCAGCAAGCATAACTTCAGCTAAATCGGTATCTTCGGTTAATAATGGCAAAACACTTTGGGTTTCTGGATCACCAAATCTAACATTATATTCCAAAACCTTTGGTTCCTTGTTTGGAGTTAACATAATACCAGTGAATAAAACACCACACATTGGGAAACCATCCTTTCTCATACCATCAATGGTTGGCTTGATAACTTGTTCATCAATCTTCTTTAAAATGGACTTGGAAGCAATTGGGGCTGGAGCATAAGTACCCATACCACCGGTGTTTAAACCTTTATCACCGTCACCAATTCTTTTATGATCTTGAGCAGCAGGTAAGTTAAAGAACAGATAACCATCACTGATGGTTAAAATAGATAATTCGTCACCTTCTAAGAATTCTTCAATGACAATTTCGTTACCAGCATCACCAAAATTCTTTTGGACCATAATTTCATCTAAACCAGCATAAGCTTCCTCCTTGGTTTCTGGGATCAAAACACCCTTACCAGCAGCAATACCGTCGGCCTTTAAGACAATCTTGTAGTCAATTTCACTGATATAAGCTCTAGCTTCTTCCACGTTGGTGAAATTTTTGAATCTGGCAGTTGGAATGTTGTGTTTATCCATGAAAACCTTAGAGAAGGCTTTAGAGCCTTCCATCATAGCAGCCTTAGCTGATGGTCCGAAAACTGGGATTCCAACCTTAGTGAACACTGAGGTGATACCATCGACTAAAGGTTGTTCAGGACCAGGAATCACCAAATTAATATCTTTTTCTAAGGCGAACTTTTGTAAAGCATCGAAGTTTTTTGGAGATCCTGATAATTGAGGAACATTGGTGATTTTGGAGTTGAAAGCAGTACCTCCATTACCTGGTGCAACATAGATATGGTTAACTTTTGGGGATTGAACTAACTTCCAAATTATAGCATGTTCTCTACCACCGTTACCGATAACAAGAATATTCAACATACTTGGACTAAATGTAGGGTTTTCTAACACAGGGGTTATAAAGAAATACAAATCTTTTACTTGTATTAAGGAAGGAAAAGTGCTCTTATAATAGGGTTTATCTAGCATCAAATTTTTTCATTAATATATCGCACTAATATTTTTATTTTTGACTCCGTTCCTTCATCAATAAATGGTTGCAATATTTTGGTTGCAGCTCACACAAATGTGTGAAAATAGAGAGAATGATGTTTTAAAAATGAGATATAAGCTATTGGAAAGTGTAAAAGAGATAGATATGTAAAATTTTTCACTTTTTGCGGTTTTAAATGATGAAAATTAGAGATTATAACATGAAACGCAATGCGATGAGTTGGGTCGAGAAATCAAGGAAGGTTAATAGGAATGTATTATATCACTATAATGATTAATGGATGTATATGAAGAACTATAATAGAGTATATGATGGGATTTAGAGATTTAGAAATCAATTTGGGTGAAATTTAGGCGAAATTTGATGAAATATTGCAAGTTTTGATAGTTTTGCAATAATTAGTGATAATTAATTATTCATATTGTCTATTTTTAAGACATTAAACTGGTATATATTAGTATTAAGCTGGGAAATATTGGTATTTGGTCATAAATATGAGAAATTGTGCCATCCTTGAAGCAATTTACAAATTTGAACAAATATTAATGTTTATGTAGTCATAAAATGATCTTTGTTTCTATAGCTATTTTACTCAGTTTCCTATAGTCTATATGAATTAATGAAATATTACCAATATAAATATCTAAAATTTGATACAAATGAAAAATAACCTATTAATCATCAGCTTTTATCATAATTTTTATATATTTATAAAACCAGAACCTTAGTTAATTTAACAATCAATTAATTTACAGGAATATCCATCTATTGTATAAAAAACTAAATTTAAGCTTATAATTTATTAATCATATTAAGTAAATCATTCAAATTTATAGAATATACAAATGTAAGTTAATTTTTGCAAATTTTGTAATATTTTACTAAATATAATAATTATTATTATTTTGTCAACTGTTAATTATTTTTATAGAATTTAATGAATTTCATATAAAAATTTGCGATAATTCGAAATTACCCATTATTATTAACATAAATATTTACATAGACTATCCTAGAACCATTAATTAATATAGAACTGATGACTGCTACAGAGACGTGGACTACTCCGGATTCAATATCACAAACATTTACATATTTTACTAATAATTCATACCAATCCAGTTAAATACCCATCAGCTAAACATAGACGTATTATTTGCTATTTACATTATGTACAAAGTAATTTAGAATTAGATAGCAACATCACCAGACCCTACAATACCCTTAAATTCATAAGCAGCATCACTTGGTAACTTGACAGGTTCACCAGTTTCACTTATTGGAGAATACAAGTAGTAGGACATTAATGCGTTGATAACAGCTCTTGTTTTAGCTTCTTGAAGAGAAGATCCAATACCTTCACCTAATTTTTCGCCTCCAGCGAAAGCACCAGCAACGTAGATGGCATGACTAGATAATCTACCAGTTTCAGCAATTAATCTCAATTCAACTGGCTCTTTAATGTTCAATTTCTCACATACTCTTACTAATTCTCTTGTAGGTTTACTAAATTGGAACATTTGTTCCAAGTGCAACTTTCTTGATAAAATATGATCATTAATGAATTGTTTAGTGACTTCTTCACCAGAATGAGTATATAATCCACCAAGAATGGATCTGACAGCAGATGCATATGATTCAGCTTCTCTAGTGGTATGGGCATTGTCTCTATTAATAGATTTGATTTCAGCTTCACTTAATTCGTATACACCATCTTCCTTGATTTCAGTCTTCGATTCTTCAGACATGTATCTCAATTTTCCGTATTGTATGAAGTCTGCTTCCTTACTTAAATACTTTTCTAATTTGGAAGTGTTATCCACTTGAATACCCCAAGTTCTACCTATATCGTATAAGGCTTCTACTCCCATGTATGCATCAACAGCAGCATTATGAACTGGCATAGGTAATCTTGGGTATTTCACTAATAAATGTTCTGAAACGTAATATGACAATAAAGTTTTACCTAATGTGTTCAACCCAAAATTGTTGGCTAAACCATCTTGGTATTTATTCAAGTTCAACGCTTGAGAAAGAGTAGACAATGAGTATGTATCTGGTAATGCCAATCTAGCATGTAAAGCCACTAATGGTGGACTTTGTTGTGCTGTAGATTCTGGTAATCTATGGGTGAAAATAGTGTTCTTATAACTTCCAAAGTCATTAATTGATTCGTATTCGGTCTTTAATGACTTATTTAATTTAGTGGTGTGATATCCAAGTGCTCTGCTTTTATAGACAGCAGACACATTCTTTGATCTAACAACCTGTCTTAACATATTCACCTAACTAATGTACCTATTCTTTCTCTTCATGTTGATGAAATTTTTAGCCCGATTGAAAAATTGCCGATTACATAATCGCTGACCAATTTTCATTTTTCTGTCTGTCTTCCTTCATAAGATAATCAAACTATATCGATTTTATTTTTGCAACAGATACTCGTTAAGGGATAAATAAAATCAAGATAATCCAAAAGATATATATATAAGTTATATAACACATATATAGAAGTTAAAAATATAAAATTTGATTTTTTGTGTTAAACCAGGTTGTTCTATATTCATTCTCACATAATTATGGTATGTTTGGCGGTCAAAATAATTAGAATAACATAAAAAAACAGAAGAAAAAAACGTAATTTCTCATACAGAGTATAAGATAACTGTTTAATGGTATTATATAAGGAAATAAATCTAATTGTTATTGGTTCTTTATTGTATATGTCATCTTTCACAGAAGTAATTCATATTGAGATTAGTATACTTTCCCAGTTTTGAGGATGTATAAAGCCTACAGAGATTATTCCTAGATAAATATTACACAAAATAGAACAAATAAATCATTTAAGTTTTGTGTAACATATCTAAATATCATCGTGCGTGTACCAAAACCTGCCATATTGCCCATTGACCAACGAAATGTGAAAGAAATGGCTTATGTCTAAGAATAAAGATTAAACACATATATTAATATCAATACTAAAATCAAGATGGCACACGCACCAAAATTAAGTATCCCAGCTATAGCTACTATGTCATCTGTCTTCGTCATTTATGCGATTATTAAATCACCATTGAAATACAAATGGGCTAGTGAAAACAGAATTAGTCCAAAAGCAGACTTAGCATGGAGATCAGCATCCCAAAAATGGCTCGATCAACATTAAATTAGGCTGTTAGAAGTGCCGGTTAATGACATATCTAATGAAAAGTTTGAAGTCATTACAAAGTTATGTCTTTGCCCCATAGTATAGGCACATTTGCATATTAATTTATAATTTATTACCTTTGTACATTTAGCTTTTTCAATATATATTCTATACTTTATAAATTTTGCTTGCTTTGAAATGAACCAAGCTCTATATTGTTGTAATGCCCGTGCAATTTTATCCAATCTGACTCAAGTTTTATGAAACACCACATCCATCTTCTAAGGATCTCAAATAATTCTATTAATGTATATCCAAGTGAATGAATGTCATATCCGAATAAGAAGGTGGATAATTGGTGAAGATATGGTGCATTGGAAAGACGTGCTTCTTCAATGATAAAAAATTTTAATAACCAAATGAATCTCAAACAGAAATCAATCAAAATACATGCATAATACGTATAATTAGAAAATATAAGTTGTCCACTAGGCCTTAATAATGGATGTTTTTTACCGTCAAAAAATTTATCAAACATTTGCAAACTCCAATCCATTTTTATATCCCAAATGAAAGAATAGGTCGAATTGATAATTGATGCAAAGTACCATAAATTGTTAAGAATATTCAAACGAACAATAACATCTATTTGCTCTTGATCTTTAGGATCTCCAGAAATTCGATATAATGTTGTTTTGATGCACACATTCAAAAATAATGGACCAAGTCCAGTAAGATATTTGATCATATTAAATAAATGCAGTTTCTTTTTGGTAGTTATATATTCAAACCAACATTGCTTTCCTCTTATAAAAATAGGAATGCACAATATTAAAAATTCAACCAAAATACTATACGGCTTATCTTCAGAAATATAAAATTTCCAGAAAAATAACCCCAAATCATTAAGAACTTTAGCAAATGATACCAAGCTATCAGACAATAAAATATCATTAGTTCTCATTGTAGTTGAATTAATATTTCCCTTCATTACTCTTTTAAAAGTGGTGTAGGCTCTGTATTGACCTTTAGTAGTATTCTTGTAAAAAAATACATAACCACCATAAATTAATGCATAAAGAGGGATGACACGATATATTAATTTCAATATAGGCCCAAATAATCGATGGTTTTCATTTTTGGCACTTACAAGAAAGAAAACAACCCAACAAATAATAGTATTTATAAAAACTTTCTTCAAGTTTTCCTTTATTCCTCTAGCTAAAATTACGTTATCTTGTGGATCAGCTGATATACTAGTACTGAACTCACCAGTACTGGGAGTTTGATTATCTAATTCAGTGTAGTTGTGGGAGGAATACGATAAATTTAAGATAGAAATCACATTAACGTGAAGTAATCTATGCAAAACTGTGACTAGAGAATACCATAATACTGCTCCAAATTGGATAAGTAATAGAATCTTGAATGGTAATGGAACCATAGATCCAAATGCTATCTCATTACTGTTATCACTCATGAAATATGTCAGACCAGTACGGCTATAACCTCTATTGAAATATGTTAAAAATACAAATGTTCCCAAGATACTCACATCACGTGAAAAAGACGATAACCAAGCTAATACTTAAGAATAGCTGGTAGAATAAAACAATATAGAATATTATGACTGAATTAGAAGATGAAAATATTGCTTTAACATTAAATAACCAAATCACAATATTAATTACTAGAACTCAATAATTGATTTTAGATTATGAGTACAATGGTTAAAGAATGTATTTAAAATACTGATATGTCCAGCATTTGCAACGTAAATAGAATGATTAATGTTTTAACACCTATTAAATTGATGCACACATAAAAAACCCCTATTATATTATTATATCAATTCATTCCTTTTCGGGGGAATAAAAATTGGCTATAATAAATAATTGGTGCGTATTACAGAGAATAAGAGTTAATGCAACTATTGTAAAGCTTCAGACGCAACCACTTAAAGTGTATCGCGATTTAGATATGATTTAATCAGAAGTATTCATGATTAGCATGGAAAACATCACTAGCAAAATCAATAGTGCAAGACTTATTCTTTACAATGAGAATAAGGAAAATGAAATCTATGTTTATTTCATATAAATAGAGAAAAAAAAGATATAAACCTATAGATTAATTTGATAATAATGGAATTGCTGCAATTGTTAGTATATGGTTTTATAAGCTTTTTTTTTTCAAAAACTAAGAGTTGTGTTACGCTTCAGAATTTTCAGTGTGTTTGGCAAAGAATCGAATCGGTCATAGTCCTGAATAGGAGCCTCCGTTTGGGGCGACATCTTGTCATCACGGTAACAATCTCTAGTTTCCTTAGTGTTAGTACATACTAGTTTGTTGTTTTAATATCAAATAAAATAAAAATTTCAATATGCCAATCCGATGTCTCTTTTATACTAAAAGATTTTTTCCGAAAATATAGTTACCCGGATTAATTTTCAGGTAAAAGTTAGGTTTGGGATATGATTGATGGGTAAGCTATAGTAAATTTGAAGAACAATATAGGTTCTAAGAGATGTTATTTATTTTCTAATATACAGATGAATTATATTTAATTGTTATTATTTAATTTGGTCTCTTTTTGGATCTTTCCTTTCTGACGTTTTCTCTTCTTTCAGCCTTGGTCAAGTATCTGAACTTCTTTTTCTTCTGTTTTACCTTGTCTTTAGGTTTGGAAACTCCACATATAACAGCATAATTCTTGGCCCTTTTAATGGAATCCTCTAGTACCTTATCGGATTTATCGAGATCTACGTTATTGGCCTTTGCAATCGCTTCTAAATTGGCCTGTCTTATATTATCAACTAATGGGTTATCCAATGATTCCACAGTAACAGTAGTTTCTTCGTCAAGAACAACATTAGATTCTGGTAGCTCCATGTTGGAGTCCAATGTATAGATCTCCTTATGTTGCAAGATACCCTTGGTTTTCTTTTCCTTAGCACTGAGCCTCTTAGTCTTTGGTTTTGGCTCATCATTACCATATTCCCTTTGATCATCAGAGTCGTTTACAAAATCTTCTTTTTCAGATTCTTGGTCATTGTTTTCCTCAAAGCCATCCCATTCTTCATCAGAGGTTGTGTTTTGTTCTGAGCCATTCTGGTAACTAGTGATTTCCTTCACAGTTTCGTTAAATCTTTTCAACTGCTTTTCCAAATCTTGCTTTCTTTCTTCTCTTAATTGCTTTCTTCCTTCAATTCTAGCTAATCTTTCTTGTTCCTTATTATATTCTTGTGCCTTCTTTTGTCTGTTTAACTTTCTCTTGTGGAACCCTGTTAAGTATTCGTGACGAGATTCTTTATCAAAAACAACTTCATCCACTCCAAAGTTTCTTCCTTTCTTCTGAACATACTTCTGACCTCCAGTCAAGAGTTCTCTATTACTTTTCACTGCCATAATTATCTGTTAGTTTGGTTTGTCGTTTAATGCAAAAAAAAAAAAAAATAATGAGCATCGCATTTTGATAAATTAATATTAACTTCACTAAAAGTCTTCATAAACATCACAAACTAAACTATGGAAAATATAGAGAAAGTATCACTCTTTGTAAAATCATTAGATAATGCAGCAGAACAGTTGAAGATCAAATTAAAACCAGTTTTAAGTAAATCATTAGAAGAATTAGTAGCATCCTGTCCTAATAATGTTGAAAAAATCAAGGTTTATAATACATATTGCTATGTAATGATATCTGTTATATTTGCTTATATAAAATCGGTTGGAATAAATACTGATAAGCATCCAATTATGAAAGAACTTAATAGAATCAAAGTTTATATGAAAAGATTAAAGGACCACGAGAATAATGCTAACAAAAAGGACACATCTAAGGAAGATGCAGAGAATGCCAAAAGATTCCTTCAAAATACATTAGGAACTAAAATTAATGGTGGTGGTGCAGCAACTCCTGATAGCCTAACTGCTCCAGCCATAAGTAATTCGAATTTCCAAGGTACACATAAACATTTTACAGAAGAATCCAACGAAAATGAATCTAAAGCTAAAAAAATCATAGAAGCTACTACAAAAAAATCTACCAGTAAAAAGGCCAATAAAGTTATCAAGCCAAAAAAAACTAATCGTAAATAATGTATATTATAAAAATGTATAATTTTAAAGAATTGAAAAAGGAGCTTAACCACTCCTATATGCATTTTGAATTTTTAACTAGTTTAATTAAAAATAATCCTGAAAAATATGCTCTTCTTTTAAATTCTCTTCAATGAGATAAAAGATATCCATTAACAAATTAGGGAATTTGTTATTGAAATAATTGTAGAATCCAATAGGTAACGGACTCATCTTATTTTGTAATGTTGGTGGCATATCGTTAAAATGGTGATATTTATTTCTGAATGCTCTTAGTAAATCCATTAACTTCTCTGAGTTATACTTTCTATATTTACCTAAATTTTGCATAAATTCTTCATCTAATTTACTATGCCAATTACCTTGATGGACGCTCATAGAACGACTTTCCAATTTGACTAAAAGATCACTTGGTGGATCTCTTTGTTCAATTTCAAACCTATCACTTACTTTCAATAAGAACTCCAATTTGGTATTAATGGACCAAAAAAATGGATGTTTCAATATTTTAGCAGTGTTTGGTCTAAGACGAGGGTTAAAGTTGATCATCAGAGTAATCAAGTCTTTTGCCTCAACATAGTTTTTTGGACATTTTTCATTTAGGATAGACAAATCATATTCTCCTTTACAAATATTTCCCTCTCTTAAATATCTATCACCAAAAGGGTGGAACCCACCAGAAAGAATATAGAAAAACAAACAACCCAAAGAAAAAATATCAATTGCTTTTGTTAAACGCTTACCAACCCCCGCTGAATTTGAAGTTGACGATTGATCTTGGGCTGAATCAATAGAATATACAGAAGAAGGTGAAATTTCCAATAAATCGTGATCTAATAGTAATTCAGGTGCTCTCCAACCAGATGTTCCCAGAGCAGCATTTTGTGTTGTCGCTCTAAATGAAGATTGATCAATATCCAATTTTTTACAAAGACCAAAATCAGAAATCAACAAGCGAATATTTGAGACACCCTTTTTTTGTGTTAAATCAGCAACCAAAATATTTTGTGGTTTAATATCTCTGTGGATAATCTTTAATGAATGCAAATAGTTTAATCCACTTGCCAATTGGCGCAAAACATCAATGGAATTATTTGGCTGAATTCTCAAATTCTTTGGATATGTTTTTGACTTTTCAACCAAATCTTCTAAAGAACACAAACATAACTCAAGAGCAATATATAAAAATTTTTCACTATCACTAGATTGAGAACAGAAGTATCTGACCACATTAGGGTGATCATCACTCTCTTGTAATAAACGAACTTCATGACTAGCAACGTCATAGAAATCAAGAAGCATTCTTTTAACCGCAACAGGACGGCTTTCAAATGTCCCTTGATAAACAATGGTACCATGGGAACCATATCCTAAGATCTTATCTGAAATCTCAAGGTTTTTTTCTATTTGTAATTTCTTTTTTTGAAGTTTAAAAGGTGATGATTTTACCAAGCTACTAGTAATGATTAGTTCTTCTGATTCAATTTGTTCCTCTTTAGAAGAATTAGAGGATACAACTATTGCACTCTTATTTTGTCTTCTACCTCCTCTCTTACCACCTCTGTTACCTCTTTTACGTTTCTTCTTTATCTGTGGTTCTTCATTATCTTCTAAAGATACATTAGAGTCTGATTTTTCATTATCATTTTCATCATCAGATTCCTTTTCTAAAGTTTCATTTGGTGTTAAAATAGTAACTTTTTTCTTAACTTGGTTTTCATTATTGATATGTTCTAACTCACTACTAGAATCTGAATTAGATACTTCTATATTATTAGTAGATATATCTTCTTCTTTTGATCCTTTGTCTAATGAAGAAAGTTTAGCATTTAATTTATCTTCAACTATAATGCCACTAACATTAACCTCATTTTCTAATTTAGTTTCCTTAATGGAGTTATCTGATTCTAACGATCTTTTATAATTGGTAATTAAAGTTCTTCCTTTATTGCATAAAACAAGTAGTCCAATAATGGCAAGTATAACTAATACATCTTCAATAATTCTTTTACTTAAAGATAATGGTTCTATTTCTGGGTTAATAATATGATTTGATTTAGGGATTATTTCTTTAAAAGTATCCAGAATTTCAATTTCATGATTATCTTCAAACACTGCCAAATCATGGGGAAATTTTATAGAGTCTATTATATTTGAGACCTTTTCTTCTTGATGTTTTATATTACCATCTGTTATTCCCTTTATAGGTAAATCTGGTGCTTTATCAAATTTTGATATTGGTTGATAAGAAGAATCACTTGTTAAATGGAATATTTCATGAACACCATTAACTAATTTTTCAACTAAATCACTAGGGCTTGATAACAATTGAAAGTTCTTCAAATATTCTACGTCAACTGGAATTTGGTTTTCTAACCTATATAATGATAATTGATATTCAGATATCGGTGCACTCTTTATCAAGGTAGGATAGTTATCGAAACTCATAGCAAACCACTCTTTATTATTTGATGTTTTATTGATGAAAACCATATCGTCATTTTCCTTATAGTCTGTTTGTGTTTGTAATTCATTCAAGACCTTTAATGGATGAGGTAATAAAATAAACTGAGATGTTTGCTTATGACTAAAGATATCAAATACATTTACTGCCAATGATGGTAATTTACTGATCCATACTGGCGTTCCTAAATCTCTATTAATTGCCAAAATTGATTTATCATGGAATGGTGTGAAATAAACATCATCTATACTATGGTGATTCTGTACTATTAAATCATTGTCAATATTATTGGGACCCCACAGACTATATGTTACATTCCACACAATATTGGAATTTTCTTTAGAATAAATCGAAAGCTCATATGTCACCTTCCCAATCATTATTGTTTCTGAATTTTCGATGTTTGATTTATATATGGATGAGAGATGGCATTGATCAGAATCACCAAATGAAGATTCAATTAGACCAGTACGGATATTAATTGAATGCAACGACGTTTTTCTTGTACCAGTATATATTTTATCATCACCATTTAATGAAAAAGGTGATTGCATCACCAAATCTTTTATAGAAGCAGGCAATTTATTAAGGCCAAATTTTGGTGTAAAGTAGTATAATGAGCCTGATGCATATGGTTCTACAAACCACAAGATATTTGATTGTGAATTTTCTGCAGTATTGTTTGTCAGAATTTTCACCAATGGATCATCCAACGGTAGCGTCCAAATTATGCTACCAGTATTTCTCTCTAACGCATGTAAATTTCCATCTATATCACTGACAAGAAGCATATCCTCCAATTTCCAATCCTTAATGGACCTTATGTCAATGGGTAAAACATTAGATTCCCTAGTGGGATGAGGTATTGATGAAGAAATTTTGGCTCTTTCGATTCCATTATTTCTTATGATCTTCAGTGTATCGACTCCTAGCACTACATTGATACTAATGATCAATGTTAGAATATATAGGAGACGCTGTCTCATTTTCTATGATTGGTTAATATATCTAAAGTTAATAAAGGAGAAAAACTGAAATAATTTTAATGAGATTTTGTGTGATCCGAAATGTCGTATATGTGTGACATTTAAAAATTGATTTGATATTTAACTACTCCAAGTCTATAAACACACAGTAAAGCATAATATCCGAGCCAAAAGTACCAAAGTGGTACCCATGTGATTTGAGGACTCGTAGTAATGTGAAAAAATTTTCTATATAAATTGAATCACAAATTTAAAACAGATTTCAACACAAATATTGTCCCATATGACCATATATATAATGGGGGGAATCGTATAGCTAAAAAGCAAAATAAATGCTAGCAATACAAGATAGCAATATATCCATAAATATGGAGCAGCAAATACATGTTGTTCACTCGTCTCCTAACTCTACCTTCATCTCTTCTAAAATATCGCTTGTACGTAATTTTCTTTGATCAGCAATCATAGTGACAAGACCTAAGGCTATATCCTTTAATTCATTATATTTCTTAAGTTGGGAGATATGTTTCTTAACAACTGCCTCTGCATCCTGATTTTCACTGTATATGTTAGTAATCATTTTTACAGATCTCTATATCTTTCAGGCTCTAAAATACTTACTCTAGTTCAAAGATCAATTCTGAGCATTGTTTCTTTATATCATTTAACTTCTTCTCTTTCATTATTATACCTTGGTCCATGATTTTTGAGTTTTCGGGTGTCTTGCAGTCGTGTTTCTGTTGTTCTTTCTCGATGGTTCCATCGTTGATGCTGGTATTTTCCAGTATTTGAGGTTTGCACTGTGTATTATAATCCATTCAGACAATATCTATCTTCTTATTCCCTTATATATATGACTTACTCACAGATATATCCTGATATACACTAAAACAATTAAGAAACTATGTTAATAAGGCGATCTATCGTTTAAAACCTATTGGATTGTTTCCAATTATGACACAAAAATAATTTTGTTAATTATATCATTTTGCATCTTGTGCTGCGAAGTGTTGCATATAACAATACTGGTTATTATATTGTACAGGTATTATAAACTTGACATGTATATTAAAAAGAGGAAGTGTATACAAATAAATGAAGCAGTACTGAAATATACTAGATAAAACGAGAATCAAACTAGATGTTCGTTGATTTCGTTAAGTCTGGATTGTGTGAGATTGATTATTTCTTTGATTTCCTTCATGTTTCTGTCACTGGCATTGACGATAGATGACGCACCATTTTTATTACGAGAGTCAAAATTATGTTTACTTCGTTTTTCTATCCATTCCCAGAGATTATTCTCAGAGTTTGCAGCAAATTTTTTGCTCTCTAGGTATTTGTCAACTGTTGATATACTAAGGAAACCATTGTTGTATATATCTACATTCTCACTAGGCTTTGATCCAAAAATCCTAGAGTAGATGTTGAACATTACAAAAAAGAAAAAAAATGTAACAATAATGCCTTTAATATAATCACTGATATAATTAAATGGCACATTTTTTCCAATAGACTCTAATAAATGTGACAATTGTGTCGAAATACTATCATCAACGGGTTCCTTTTTAACCACAACAGTTTCAATTTTTCTTTCTTTTTGACTCTTCTTTCTCTTGGATTTCTTTTTACCCTTAGTAGTTGGTTTTACTCCTTCAGCTATAATTTCTTTGATAGTATCTATTAAGGTTTTCATTGACTCTTTTTGCCCATCAATACTCCCCTTTTCAATAGCAGCCTTGATCCATGACTTTCCTGTCCATTCAACACTTGTTAAAACATACATTTTAGTGGAATTATCATTCGTCCAACTGAAAAATAGTCTCGTTTTCACTTGGAAAGAGCCTCCACTTGGAACGTCAGGTGTAGAAGTCCATTGTTCTACAATAATCTTGTTTTCAACATCATAATCAATCAATTTATCTGTAATAATACATTTAGTTTGCTTAGGTCCGATTGCCCCTCCTAATGGTTTTATATAATCGTATTTTCGTTCTTTCTTAGAAGTTGATAAGCCAGTTATTTCACTTTCAGAAATACTAAAATTTTTCTGTGCTTTCAATACTTTGATATAATATGAAGAGTTTTCTCCAAATAATAATAGAAAAATAACACCTAATGGTGCATTAAAAGTCTCTTCAATAATAAATATTTCATTCGCCAGCTTGTCATAGTTAATATTCACAGGCGCATGCTCTAAGGGTCCAACTAATGGTAATCCTTTAAACGTGGTTCCTTGATCTTTACTGTCGCTTATAGGTTGATTTTTTGTAAACGAATTGCTAGTAAGACTAGTGTCATTACTAACTGATTTTCCAACACTGGTGTGACTCTTAAGTTCATCCTCAGACATTGGTTCTTTAGAGAAGCTGCTAGTAAGATCATCAGAGTTATCATCAGTTAAATCATCATCGCTTAAATCTGATGAATCGATTTCAACATCAGTAGAAGATTTGAGTATCATTGATTTTGAATCTCTCTTGGATTTTTCTGTGGCAGATGAAATTTTAATCAATTTGTTTGGATTTAAATCACTATTTTCCATTAACACTCTATGCCAAAGACTAGTTATTAATACAAATGTTGAATCTCTGCTTAAGAAACTAGCAAATACGTATTTTTGATGCAAAGTTCTAATGACAAGTCCATTTGGAAAAAGCATAGCCGTAGATTTTTTCTCAATTTGAATAATTTCTTGTAATGGAATTACTAGATTAGTGACCCACCCTAAAATATTTGACTTAAAACAAAGATAATGTTCACTAAGATATAACTTTCCATGAACTAAAATATCTTTAGAAAATGCACAACCAAAATCTTCGATTAACCTATCAGAAGATGGTATACTTTTAAATGCCTGGTGATACTCTTTATTCCTTTTTTTGGGGGCATAATGCAATGATTTGGTGTCAATAATACTATCTAAATTATCGTCTGAACCAGCATCCGAATCAATATCTGAGTCATAACTATCTTCAATTTCTCTTCTAGATGCAAGACTAGAACTTCTAACACGGCCTAACAATTTTCTATGGACTCTTTTAGACTCTAAATCTCCAGATACAGATAATTGATTTTGTACTGGCATATTACGATTCAATGATTCTGGAGATAAATGTTTATCCATATTTTCTGTCGATTGAGAGGGTGAAATTCTTGATCTTGATTTTCTAGAAGAAGTTCTCTTCATAGCTGGCCTATTGTCAAATGCTGTTAAATCCAAATTACCATTACCCAAAGTCTTCAATGGTGACTCTCGAACTGATTCAAACTGAACACTAGCAGGTGATAGCGATGGACCCAAATTTGGAGTATCTGATGGGTGATCAGGAACATCCTGGGAAGCATCAACAGATTCCAGACTAACTTTTTCTTTCTTTGATGGCCTAAGTAAACTATCTAATTTGTGCGAGAATGTATGCTCCTTTTGCTGAGTCTCATCTTCTACCGACGACGTAATGATATTTGCTGCATTGTGTGCTGCATTCATAATTGAAGAAATAAGTCCAACTGAATCTGATTTTGATCTTTTTCTTTTATTAATATTTAAACTTGATGTTGAAAGATTTTCTACTGGTGGAGAAATTGGCGATTTTTGCGGAGATTCTTCTATCAGAGGAAATTCTTCACCGGCATGTTTCATAGCCCCCGTAGATGGTTCTTCCAGTTTTTGATCGTCTAATTCCAATGTAATTTGACTAGACATACCTCCATTCAAAAGAGGTAACCCAATACTAGAACCGTGTGAATTTCTCCAACTTGAAAAACTATTCGAAGGGGTAGTGATTAGCTTAGTTTTACTCTCTCTCAGTGATATGGGACTAATTACCGTATCTTTGAATGAATTTTCCAACGAAGGTAAATTATAGATACCTTTATTAAGGGTCTCAACTTTACTTTTTGAAGGTTTAGTCATTGATACCACACTTGACTCTTAAGTATCTAGTATATATTTTCATCGCATTTGAAATTTCGCATATGTTACGCACATTGCTAATTATAGCAAGTCAAACTGACAAAGCGATTTGCTTATAAAGATTATATTAAAAAATTTTATAAATAAAATGCAATTTATGTATTGAAATTAATATAGATAAATTTGTATACAATTTAAAATAATAAACCAATTAGGGTACTACAATGAAGCTGTTAAAGCTTTCAGGTATGAAGATCTCACTTCTTTACCCAATTTAAAGACACGTATAACATGACCACGATGATTAAATACAACCAAATCAGCATCACATCCAACATTCAAGAATCCCTTTTTATCCTGAATTCCTAAACTAAGTGCAGGGTTATTGGTGGCAGTTTTAATTGCTTCCGCAAGACTGATTCCGGTCCATTTGACGAGGTTGCGAAGACATTCAGCTAAAGTGGTAGCAGCTCCAGCCAAAGTATCAGTCCCCTTAAGATATAATTTGGTGCCTGATTTTACTATATATCTATCATCCCATTTATAGGTTCCATCTGGTAATCCGATTAAGTGCATGGCATCAGTAACGGAAATAAACTTTTCTGGGGCAGCTTTATAAGCTATTGCAACCATAGATGGATGAACATGAACACCATCACATATTACTCCAAAATATGGCTTATTTTCTGTTTCAGGAGTATCAATCAATCCCACTACACCTACCTCTCTATGATGTGGCTGTGGCATCGCATTATAGAGATGGGTTATCATGGTCGCACCATTTTGAACAGCTTTCAAACCAGTATTATAATCACACAGGGTATGACCAATGGAAAATACAATGTTCTTATCTATTATGTTGGGTATCATATCTAAAATTCCTGGTATCTCAGGTGCTGCAGTTAAAATACTAACATTGCTGATAAGATTTTCATTTCCATAAACTTCAACAATCTTGTTAGTATCTTTTGCAGTAACAAAGGTTTCAACTGGATGACATCCCTTCTTCTTATGACTAATAAATGGGCCTTCTAAATGAGCACCTAATGAATCTGTTTGGTTTAATGACCTAGATCTTTTATATATTGGCAATACTTTTTCATATACTTCTGGATAGTTAGATGTAACTGTTGGACATATAGATGTAACACCTGTAGTCAAATACTTAGCCATAGCATCATTATAAAACCTTTGGAAATCTCTAACATCCTTATCAGTAGAGGTTTCATTCAAATCAGAGAAATTTAATCCATAGATACCATTATTCTGAATGTCTAAAAGTCCTGGTGCCAATATTTCACCACCCAAGTCAATAACATTAACATCTCTAGATCCTGGGTTGTTAATAATAGTACCAGCCTTATTATCTATATAGAGATCTTTCTTATCAAGTGTTCCCTTATCACATAAGTAGCAATTTGTAAATCTAGTGTAACGCATTGTTAGCTGTTCTAATATTTGTATGTTTAAAGATACTAATATCTACTATTTAAGTTCTTTGAATGCCATATAAATATCTTTTTTCTTTAACAACTGTTACAAACTAATTATGGGTTACATTTGCTTTCATCATGATAACCCTACTGAAATGTAACATCAACTATGTTGCATCCATTTTATTCCTGCACATGAATTTGAATGATTATGCTACCAAATGTTATGTTGCATTTTAACACAAGTGATCCTAAGTATATCAATAGGTAGTATTTAAACTAAATTAGCTTATATAAATAGATGGAAAAAAAAACTCCAAAAATCTTAAATAATTACCAGAAACATTGTTAATCATGAGACAAGCTATTTTTACAAATATTGAAGATGCATCTGCATATTTAGCTGAATATGTGATTGCTAAAATAAATAAATTTCAACCAACACCAGAAAAACCATTCGTATTAGGACTCCCAACTGGATCTTCTCCAGAGGGAGTTTATGCTAATATAGTTTCTGCTTATAAACAGGGAAGAGTATCATTTAAAAATGTGGTTACATTCAATATGGATGAGTATTTGGGGTTGAAACCTTCAGATACTCAAAGCTATCATTATTTCATGTATAATCATCTTTTCAACCATATTGATATCCCTAGAGAGAATATTAATATTTTAAATGGTTTGACTGACGATGTTGAGGCAGAATGTCGTAAATATGAACAAAAAATTAAAAAATATGGTAAAATACATTTATTTTTAGGAGGATTAGGACCAGAAGGTCATTTGGCATTCAATGAAGCAGGCTCTACAAGAAGCTCAAAGACCAGAAAAGTTGAATTAGTTGATTCAACAATAAAAGCTAATTCTAGGTTCTTTGATAACAATTTAAGTAAAGTTCCAAAATTTGCACTTTCTGTGGGGATTTCAACTATTTTAGACAATAGTGAAGAAATAGCAATTATTGTATTTGGAAAAGCAAAGGCTTATGCCATGGAAAAGACTGTTCATGGTAAAATGAATGATCCCAAATTCCCTTCTTCCTATTTGCAAGACCATGCAAATGTTTTGATAGTTTGTGATAATGATGCTGCTGGTATAAAAGCCAAACTTTAAATCAATTTCGTAATTTAATAGATTTCAATATAAATATAATATATCAATTACAATATAACAATATCATTTAATATTTCAATTTACTTCCACTTATATTAACAAAAATGTCTTTAAAGGTACTCATCCCATTTATTATATTACTATTATAACATTGAATTTTTATAAATTGTAGTATTATAAATTTTAATATTATATATAATGGTATTATAAATTATAATATTATAAATTGTAGTATTTTTATTTGTGCCTGTCTAATAAAAACTTAAATATAGTTCCTGACTAATCGAAATTAAGTAAATTCACTATTAGCTATGAAAAATGCTAATCATGTATGGTTATCTGTATAGTTATACATTAAGAATAATGTGCAGCACCAATAGCAGCACCAACAATAGAACTGTTATCAATAGACTCAAAGTCCATAGTAATTCCCCAAGACTTAATAACTGGAGTTTCATTGACAAAATTGACTATCATATTTCTATATTTATTAAAATAAGCCAACACAGAACCAACATATCCAACATTAACGATTTTCATTTCATGTGATGGATTATGCATTTTCAACAATCTAATAAATGCAACTATTGTACATGCTATTATAAAAGCAGCTCTTTGTATAATACTATGAATGACCTTCTTCAAAATAACTATATCATCTGTCAAAATATGATCTTTACACCAACCATACTCAGATGATATTTTCTCTAAGATTAAGTTAAGGTCATCATTTTCATGAATAAAGCACATTAATTCCCCTGATAATCCTTCATATGATTGATTTAATTTGTTAAATTCCCTTATATTTCTGAAAATTTCACCATTGTCAATTAAATCAACTATGCATAACCTAGTTAATTCTGGCAAATAACGACCACTTGTCATTAATTCTGATGGTTGAAATATGGTGTTTGTATTAGGATCTAGATGCAAAAATGGTTTAAAATGAAGTCCATCCAAACACGCAAATCTATTATCAATAATGCAATCATATTTAGTTGCAAAATCTTGAATAAAGTGACGACCATAGAATGACATTTCTGAATTTAAAAGAATAGTATCTTTATCTAATGACTTTTCAGGGTGGATTTCACCAGTGTTTAAAGCACAACATACGTTTAAACCAGTTCCCAATACAAGTGCCAATTTCATGTACTCATCCATAAATGAACCGGCCGCATATACAGCCAAAGAATCATTTACAATAACTTTTAAATCAATATTTAAACCGAACTCAGTTATGAAGACAGATTCTAATACTTCCTTTAAATCTTTTTCGTATAATTCATCTGCTACTGTATAACCTTTACTAACTTGGCAAATTTTTCCAGAATTATGAGAGGTAGCAGTCAAGGAAAAAGACCAAGTTAACCCAGTTTTAATTACTAAATCATCTGTTTTGATAAGATTTTGTTCTTGAATTGTTTCATTTACCTTCAGGGCAATCCACTTAAAGAATTCATAGTTTATGGTTTTGTTATTATTATTGACAATCCATTGTTTTTCAATAATGCTTTTTACACGATCTTCATCTTTTGTTAATTTGTCGGGATGTAATATTTGAATGATTGCTATCCTTAAAGTTGAGCCACCTAAATCAATAACCAAAAATTCTCCATTTTCCTCACCAGTAAACTCCATATTATAATTTGGGAGCATTGTAAGTTCGGAATTAGCATGTAATGATTCATTAAAATCATTTACAAGATATTCACTTTGTTTAGATAAACTTTCATAGTTGATATTATGAGAAAAACTTTCAGTAATACAGTCCACCAAACTTCCTAAAGTATCATCAGATATTATAGAGCCTTCAGGTGAAAGTTCCAATATATTTGTTATTTCAATACCTGAGTCTATTTTATGTGTTTTAATTGGAGTAATGATCTCTGAGACTGCTTGAAACATAGCACTTGTAGTATTTTAGTAAACTTTTAAAAAATCAACCTATTATATCTATAATTTGGATATTATCAATACACAGACACACATATATATATTAAAAAATATATATATTAAAAATATCAGAATTCGAATATCACTTAGTTACACTAAGTTTAAATGCACATAGATAATGCTTACAAATTCGAAAATATTGTTGTATAAACTTGTTAATGTAACATGAACGCAGGTAGCGGAAAATTTTTTTACCTGGCTATAACCTTTGGTATTATATGAATATAGCCCTATTTCCTATATACTATAGTGTTACAGTGGATTTTCGGGTTTCATTGCAGTGTGACATTGAGGTTCCATTTTTGATAAATGTCGTGTGACAGAACGCTATGTCGTGCAAAAATAATGGCATTATAAAAGGAAATGTTACTATTAAAATTAGAAAGCTACATAGTAGTATTAAATTATTTAAATTAGCATAATGTTTTATGTAATTGTAGTACTTATTTGTCCAATGTATTCATTTCAATAGATTCTGAAATATCATTTTTAGCGTGTTTCTTAGCAGTACGATTTTGGCTTTGACCTTGCAAATCGTAGTCATCGATAAGGACCAGTCTTAACTTCTCTTTAGCCACATCAACAGCCTCATATGCAACTCTTTGGAGAATAGTAGTTGCTGTTCCCAATAAATTTAATTGGTGCAAAAGGAATATACCCGCAATAGATAACAAAGCTAACGTGAAGAAGAATGGGTTGCGTAAAACAGCCATAAATTCATTCCAACCAAGTACCAAAATAATCATATAGATATAATATGGGATTTGTGTAACATGTTGAACAATTGATCTTTTAGTCTCAACAAATCTGGCATCAGTTTCTTTCTTGAATCTGGCCATGATTTCAGATTTATCTTTTTCTGATACAATTTCGGCAAAACAAGCGTGTGTTTCTTCATCTTCGTCATCAGAATCAACTTCTTCGTGATCAATGCCCAAGAGCTCTTTACGCAATTTTTTATCAAAGATGTCAAAATCAGGAATTATTTCCGCACCATCATTTCCTTTTGCAATTGTAAGAATTGGCATTATTTTTAATGCATGTGATTTTGATTTAGAAAAGTTAGCTTCAAGTTCTCTAGTATTTTGATATAACTTAGGTAAGCCATTTTCATCATATCTAAACATATCATCAAACCTATCTTTTAATAAACTAAGTAAGCTATCTTTAGAAATTAATCTTTTACAGGATTCGTGAAAGCTGTTCCAAGATTTGAATTTCAAACTTTTAACCAGTTCTAAATTCTTCTCTTTAGTAGTTCCTAATCCAAAATCATAACCATCATCAGTTTCATACTTATGTAAAATTTCTTCTTGAGATCTACAGAACTTTTCTAAGATATTATCCCAAGAATTTTCATTTGGCTCACTTAATTCAAATTGAATTGCCTTTACTATAGAATTGTTTGTTTTTTTTAATAATTTTTGAAGAATGTTATTCAATTCGACAATTTGTTGATTAGAGATCAATTTTTCAATAGTAGACTTAAGTTCAACACTATGCTTGGTATAAGATATTTGTTTATCTAAAGAGAGAACAAGACTAACATTGTCAAATTTGTAAAATAATTCATCCTCGAGGACTGAAACTTCATCCTTAAAGCATTTACCCTTTAAGTCAGATAATTTATTCTTGAAATTATCAAGTAAATTAATCGTTAACCCTTGAATGTAGATTTCACCAAGTTCACTAATTTTAGAATATAATTGAGAAATAAGACTTTCACGCTTATTTTCATATACAGACTTATTATACCTAGATGCAGATTCATCATATTTTTGTAAAGTAGAATTTTGCAATTCTGCAAGTGTCAAGCCAATTTTTTCGTAATCAATATCCGTATGATCAACACACTCAGCTTCCGCTCTCAATTGGTCATATCTACTGGTAAATTCTTCAAAAGCTACCTTAGATATTTCATCACACTTGAATTTAGCAACTAAAATTTGTTGAGTTGGTAAATCTAAATCTTTATTATTATCGATTTGATCCCAACAGTTTTCAGCGTACATAGTCCAACCATCAACAGGAATATTATGGTGATAGTATGGTTTAAATAAATCATTTTCATCCAAAATTCTATCACCCAAAAGTTTAACGTCTTCAGTGAATTTTTCTGGCTGTAAAACTTTATGACTCAAAGTTTGGAAATCAATATCAAAGAAGTCATCGAATGTCAATTCACTAATTTCAGTAGGTTTATTTAAACCATCCCACATTTTGAGTAAATCTTGTTTAACAGTAGCAGCTAAATTTTCCTTAGGAGTATTGCCAATATGATCTCTAATCACAAAGAGTAACAATACTTTATGAGTATTTTTACTGAGCTTAGATTTTCCGAATAAAGATAAATTAACTTCAAAAACTGTTTTAAGCAAACCCATATTAGCACCTTGATAAAGTCCAATTTGATGTTCCCATATATTAATTATTAAAATTTCTGAAGTGGATAAAGCAAATAATGCAGCTTTTCTTTCAAAATCTTGATCTTCACCTCTTTCTCTACCATCAGTACCTTCAACATCCATAACAAAAATACTATTACCCATTTCTACAGACTTATTGTGAGAAGAAACAGTAGGAGCATGTGCCATCCAAATACCCTTAGTAGTCTGTTGTCTATTTGTCTCGTCCATGACATCAAAATTAGTATTGAACAAATTATTCAATAAGGTAGACTTACCGGTAGATTGAGAACCAAAAACAGAAATTATATGATATTTATTACCTATAGTTGCATTAGCTGTTTTATTGATGTAATTAAGAAGATTTTTATTAAATTCTTTATTCTCATTGATCACTTGAATGGCGTCCTCCATAGTAGTGTTTTCGATTGGAACAAACGATGATGATGACGAGTTTGTAGATTGATTATCATCAAGGTTTGGAGGAGGTAATGATGTGTCTGTAGACATTTTAAACAATCCAAGTGCTTTTAAATTATAATGTTTGTAAAATAATTGACGAAGTCGTAACGTATTTTTTTGAGAATCATGATAAAGAAATCGGGGAAGTATCACGTGTATAATAAATATACGATGAAACTTATAATATGAATAGTGGACTTATTATTTTATAAATATGGAGTCTATATGTTATGAGAGAAAAGAATTAAATGTGGTTACAATTTAGAAGTCAATTCTGGAACAGCTTCATTAAGATCAGCAACTAAACCAACATCAGCAATGTTGAAAATTGGAGCTTCTGGGTCTTTGTTAATTGCAACAATGGTCTTGGAATCTTTCATACCAGCTAAATGTTGAATGGCACCAGAAATACCGACAGCAACATACAATTCTGGGGCAACGATCTTACCAGTTTGACCAACTTGTAAAGAATTGTCACAGAAACCAGAATCGACAGCAGCTCTTGAGGCACCAACAGCAGCGTTAAGTTTGGAAGCTAATGGTTCAATTAATGCATCAAAAGTTTCCTTATTCTTTAAACCTCTACCACCAGAAACAACCTTAGTGGCAGAGCCTAAATCTGGTCTTTCAGAAGTAAGTAAGTTTTCAGAGACAAACTCAGTTCTATTGTTAGATTCAGCAGTAGTACTAACTTCTTCAACAGAAGTAGAGACATCTCCCGAGATGACAGAAGGGGTAAATGCAGAAGCTCTGATAGAGACTAAAATCTTAGAGTCGTTACTCTTGACAGTAGCAAATGCATTACCGGCATAAATAGGTCTAACAAATGTGTTTTCAGATTCAACCTTAATTATATCAGAAATTGGTTGAACATCTAATAAGGCACCAACTCTAGGTAAAACAGACTTACCAACAGCAGAGGCTGGGACAACAAAGTGGGTATAGTCTGAAGAAGAATCCAAAATATCTTTAATTAATGGGGATAATTCTTCAGCCAAATAATGATCATATTTAGCATCCTTAGCAACTAAGATTTTAGAAATACCTTCGATCTTTGCAGCTTCGTTGGCTACTTGTTCACCATCAGAACCAGCAACTAATGCAACGACTGGCTTACCAATTTTAGTTGCGGCAGCAATTGCTGATAAAGAGCTAGAGGTAATCTTAGAACCTGTTGCTTCAACAAAAGTGAGCGTATCAAGACAAGTTTTAGATGTAGAAAACAATCTCTTACCAATTATAGAACCGATCATTGTAGATTAATACTTCTAGATGTAGAGTTTATAGTAATTATCAGTTTTTTCGGTAATTTTTAAAAGATCTACAAATCACGTGATATTATTTGACTCACCGATATCGGAGAGATTAGGTATTGGTAACGCAAATTACGATTTATGATGTAGTAGTTCTAGATGATCCTACTGATTACTAGAGAACATATATATTTTGAAGTAAAATTTTACATTATGATATTATACATATAAATTTAAAGTTAGTTTGTTTTTTTCCACATCAGAATAGCATTTTTCTGTTTTGAATAGAAATTTGAAAGGTATTGGGGTATGAGGATATAAGGATATCTTTTATAGCAGCCTTAAGTAGGTTATATTAATTTGAGGACTGTTTTAGTGATATAATAAATTAGCTACATTTAATGTCAGTATTAAAATTTGTAACCTTCAGTATTCTAAATTTTATATAATAAATTTCCAGTAATCCTTGTTAAAGTTTGATATTGTATTGTAGTTAGTATAATTTATATCAAAACCAAATTTTAGAGAATTAGTAGTGCATATGAAAGTTATATTATGTAACTAATCAAAGAAATAAAAGAGTTTGTAATTGAAAGCTCTTGATATTACTAATAAAAACACTTCTCTAAGTATAATAAGTATAACTTTAATGAATAATTATATTATATTTCAATTGCTTTAAAGGGTAGTTATTAATTTCTTATGATATTTAACTAGGGAGTGGCTAACTTATTGGTATTCTAATCTTTACTAGTGATATTTTTATTATAGTAAAGTTGCTAGATGAAATAAAACATACTGCATATATGTTATCTTTTCAAATTTTCAGAGTAATAGAGCCGCATCCTAAGAATATTTGAATGGTTAATTTAGATAGGTACAGTTATAATTTTATGTATTAACAACTATTTTACAATGAGATATGAATAAAGTCAAAACAATATTATAACAATAATTGATATAAATGTAATTACTTAGAATTTGGTCTTTTTCTATATTATATACTAATTTATGTATTTCATTATTATTTAGTTTGGTTAGCATTATTACATTATGGAGATACCATGAAAGAAATGGTTATATGTTCACTTAATAAAATAAGAGTATTGCTATATTAAAGAATATTTTACTCTCTTTTAAATTATTGAATTAATTGACAATTCTATAATGAATCCACATTCTTCATATAAAGTAGTATTCTTTGATATATATAATATTAATATTAGTTTGTATGAAAACTATCATGTGAAAAAAATTAATCTTCAAAATAAATAAAATAAATTGAAAATCGTGAATTCAATTTTTGATATCAATAATATCATAAAGGTAATTAAATGAGAAAAATAATTTGGATATATATTTGAACGTGGTAATTGTAAAAGTATTAATTAACGAGTTAAAAAACTAGATGCTAAAATTAGAAATATTATATTGTAACATATCTATAATATGGCTGTTTAAAAAGGTATGAAATTTCAGCATATTAGCGTTTGTTTAAGTAATATGATATATTTTCAATCCATAATCCTATACATGAGATTATAATCAATAACGAATTCATAAAAATGAAATAGTCATGCCATTTTTATTTTTTTTTTTCTTTAATTGTTATAGCAGTAGACTTAGATAGAACATAATTTTTCTCTTTTAGAAATACTGATATAAATAATGTTTTTGGATTATAAATTATTTATAATATATCCACTACAAATATTGAATTAATATATTTAATTTTGCAAACACATTATTTCTATGCTGTAAAATTATCATTAGTTTATGAATAAACATACATTATAAACCAATTTCTTTTTGAAAAAAAAAAAAAAAAGACTAAAACTATAGAAACAATTTATATTTAAGACCTATCAGGTTGCAAATGTGACATTATAGCAACATTTTAATGTTAAAATAATGTATCAAATTCTATTTATTAGTATAACTTGAGATGAAAAATTTTGCAGTTTTGCTTTTCATCAGCATATTAATAGTCTGTAATGATAACTAAGAGTCTAGTAGAATTTTGATATTTCGAGTGTTTTAAAATTTGAAGTATTCTATATGTCGTAAACCAATAATTGTTTCGTTATAGATAATTACACATATATACAGGATTTAATTATTATATTCATACTCACGTGTACCTTTCCTATATCAATCAGCTGTCTTATTAGCCATCACTTAAATGTTTTAAGCACTATTGAGTTTTATAAATTATAAATGGATCGCTGAATGGTAGAATTAAAAAGAAGTTCACTGCGTGATTCCTATAAATCTAGTATATCACATATATCAAATGATAGATTACGATATGCTAGTCCACCACCTAATACAAGACTTATCTCACAGAAGAGAGTGAATTCTGATAAATTACCTCTAGCAGAAAGTTTACATTTTGATTATAAATCAACTCGTTTACAAAAAATTATTAGTAATAAGAATGGTTTGTTGGAGGAAGAAGATTCTGGTCGCTATAAAGTTGATAGTTCTGCTTTAGACATGGATGGAAGTTCGTATGTCCCAGGTGTAATTGAAGGTATACAAGAATTAGAATTAAGAGATATATTACCATATTACCTTCCTTTCTTATCATGGATTCCTGATTATTGTTTTGAATGGTTTATTGGTGATTTTATTGGGGGTTTAACATTAGTATTTTTCCAATTACCTTTATCTCTTTCATATGCTACATCACTTGCACATGTTCCCGTCACATGTGGGTTATTCTCTTTAGGTATATCACCCCTAGTTTATGCAATATTTGGTAGTGTACCACAAATGGTAGTGGGTCCTGAAGGTGCTATTTCGTTGGTTGTTGGACAAGCATTGGAACCATTATTACATCATTCCAAAAAGCACAGCATAGATCCAATACAAGGTGTTGTTGCTATGACATTTATTAGTGGTGCTAGTTTACTTGGATTTGGATTAGGAAGATTTGGATTTTTAGATAACGTCTTATCTGCCTGTTTATTAAAGGGCTTTATTGCAGGTGTTGGTATTGTTATGATCATCGGTGCAACCGTTGGTATGCTTGGTTTAGAGAGACTATTAAGCAAAGTATCTGATGATCCATCTAAAAGAGATATTCATTCTCCATTTGATAAAATTTTATTTATTTTAGAATATTACAAAGATTTTCATCCATTGACATTTAAGATAAGCATAACTGGATTTATAGTCATCATGTTATTTAGAACTATGAAAAAAATATCAGTTAAGAAAGGAAATAGATTCCTAGATAAAGCATATTTAATACCTGAAATCATGATTGTTGTGTCTGTATCGACAATAATGTGTTGGTACAATGACTGGCCAAATAAAAAGATTGAAATAGTTGGAAGTGTTGAGAAAGATTCATTTGCGATCTATAACCCTGTTTCTCCTCTGATTTTGCCTTTAATTAAAAAATTAAGCACATCGGGATTCCTTTGTGCTATGTTAGGATTCTTCGAGTCAACGACTGCATCAAAATCATTAGGATCTACTAATAACCTTCCTATTTCATCTAATAGAGAATTAGTTGCATTGGGATTCATAAATATTATTGGCTCTTTGTTTGGGGCTTTACCTGCGTTTGGTGGGTATGGAAGATCAAAAATTAATGCCATGTCTGCAAAAACAGTATTACTGAGTGCAATAATGGGAATAATTACTTTAATAGTTCTTGGGTATTTATTAGACTATTGCTATTATATCCCCAAGTGTATGTTAAATGTTATTAGTTGTGTAATTGGTGTTCTGTTGCTTGAAGAAGCCCCCTATGAATTATATTTCCATTGGAAAAGTAGAGGTATTGAAGAGTTAATCACATTTGCTGTAACAGTATTCACTACATTATTTTTTTCTATGGAAGCTGGCATTGCAGTTGGGTTAGTTTATCTGTTAATTCGAGTCATAAAACATTCAACTGAATCAAGAATTCAAATATTAGGCAGATATCCTGGTACTGATGTATTTGTAGATGCTGATATCTCCTTATCAAAACTTAAAAAGAAATATGCAGAAGAGGTTAGGGGTAATACTGGCTCTAGTTTTTATTTTAAAAATAATCCTTTGAAGCTGTTACATTCTAGTAAGGTACATTTGAATTATTTTACTGATGAAAATGCGACACATTTAAATACAGATTTATTGGAAGAAGTAGAAGGATGTTTAATTGTTAAAATTCCAGAACCATTAACATTTACTAATTCTAATGATCTTAGATCCAGATTAAGAAGAGTTGAAAAATATGGTTCTACAAAAGCTCACCCAGCAGCTAAAAGAACAAGATCTGAATCAATGACCAAATATGTTGTCTTTGATTTAAATGGTATGACAGAAATTGACTCATCTGCTTGTCAAATTTTGAATAACTTGCTTTTGAATTACCAAAGACGTAATATTCTTGTTTTTTTTGCTAGGGTTCATAAATCTCCTAAATTAAGAAATCGCCTTAAGAATTCAGGTATTAATTACATATTGAACGATTTCTTAAAACAGGCTAAATATTTTGATCAGACTCAAAAATTAGCATATCAAAAGTATGCAAATAGAACCATATTAAGTGAACCTTCTTCTTGTGTAGAATTTGAAGGAAGTTCTAGTATTTCTAGTGAAAATTATAAAATTCATGACTTGACTGAAGGCGAAGAAGCTCCATATTTCTGTAATATTACAAACTCATTAATAATAATTGATTATTATGAAGCTCAACACCCAGACCTATATAATAAATATTCAGATGTTGATCTGATAGATTTAAGATCAATTTTAGCAAGTGATATAGCTTAATTATTTATATAAAAATTAAGAAAAAAAAACAATTAAATACTATATTCTTAACAGTTGTATTGTATAGAATTTAGTAAAACGCGTACAATAAGAATTTATTATAATTTGAAGAAATTAAATTTCTACTTTATCAACCAAACAATGACATCACAAAGTTTAGAAGAAGACTCTTCTCAGAAAGAATTAACAATTAAAGAAGAATATCAATTATGGAGGAAGAATTGTCGTTATATGTATGAATTTGTAACTGAAACTGCCTTGGTTTGGCCGTCTATTACTATTCAATGGTTACCTGAATATGTTGACAATAATGGTATACTAGACTCTAAGTTACTTTTAGGTACACATACATCTGGAGAAGATACTAATTACCTTAAATTAGCATCAACTCAAGTTCCTTTACAAAAGACATCTGATGGTAAATCGGCCAATACTAGAATTAAGGTAACAAAGAAGTTTGAAAATAACTTCGAAATAAATAGAGCTCGATACATGCCACAAGATCCAAATATTGTTGCTACTATTAATGGTGAAGGTGAAATTGATTTATATAATTTGAATGATGATTCAAAGAAAAGCTATTCTCATTTCAATCCACACGAGGCAAATGGATATGGATTATCATGGAACCCACACAAAAAAGGGCAATTGTTAACTGGTTCAGATGACACAAGTATCGTTATAACTGATATAAATAATGTTGATAAACCAGTATTGAAAAATAAATCGCATAGCAATATTGTCAATGATACAAAATGGCATCCACTTGATGCAAATTTATTTGGATCTGTTTCTGATGATCAATTCCTCTATATATTTGATATCCGTACTCCAGATAATCCAGTTAGATCTTTCTATCACCCAGAATCTAAGGGTGTAAACTCATTATCATTTTCCCCATTTGCCAAAGATTTAGTTGCAATTGGTAATACAAATTCCAATATAAATTTGATAGATTTGCGTAAAACATCTACATCAGGAAAATCTTCTAACGGATTATTACATACAATGATGGGACATTCTGATTCCATTACTTCCTTGGAATTTTCACCCCATACTGATGGAATAATCGCATCAGGTTCTCAAGACCGTCGCTTAATATTATGGGATTTATCTAAAATTGGTGAAGAGCAACAACAAGAAGATGCTGAAGACGGATGCCCTGAGCTATTTATGATGCATGCTGGACATACAGGTGCAGTTACTGATTTAACATGGTGTCCTTACAAAGAATGGACTCTTGGCTCTGTTAGTGACGATAATATTGTTCATTTATGGGAAGTAAGTAAATCTCTACTCAATTCTGAACAAACTACAATTTTATCTGCTACAGATTTGGAATAGAATAGGAATATATATTTGGAGTAGTACTTGATTTATTTATGGAATTTTGATCCTTTCACATGTCGCTATCATGAAATGTCGCAGATTTCTGGTTCACAATAAATTTACCACCGATGTAGAAATAGGAATACACGTAAATTATACACATAAAAAGATGTCTGAATTCCCACCAAACTTGTCTATTAGACCCTTAACTATTGAAGATGCTCAAATATCATACGAATTGGAATGCAAAGGTTTTCCAGAAGCTGAAAGATGTTCGTTAGAAAAACTCAAATATAGATTAAGCGTATGTCCAGAATTATGCTCTGGTTTATTTATTAGAGATTACGAATACAAATATAATGCTATAAATTTACCAGAGGTCTCAAAAAAATTAGAAAAGGAACATGCAGCCAAGCCCGATTCTGAAAACGAAATTGATGATGATGCTGAATTACCAACTAAATCTTCTGTTACTAAAGAAAAGTTAATTGGACACATTATTGCCACTAAAACTTACTCAGATAAAATTACTGAAGCTTCAATGGAATTACCAAGTGAAAATAATAAGGATGCTGGGCATATTGAATACTCTAGATACATTGGTATTCACGGGTTAGTTATTGACCCAGAGTGGCAAGGTAAGAATTTAGGTACTCTTTTGATGCATGACTACATTCAAAAGTTATCCAATCAAGATTTAGGTGATAAGGTTATTATCATTGCACACAAGGAATTAATTCCATTTTACGAAAAGATTGGATTTAACAATTTAGGTTTAAGTGCATGTAAGTTTGCTGATACTGAATGGTACGATTTAGCTATTGATTTGATTCCAGAAGAAGAAGAATAAATATAGCACATTGGCAACTCTTTGTATTAATCTGACGTCTTTTATAATTATTTGTTATCCTTTTATGTTTAATACATTAGTGGAAAAGAGATTTGTGGTTAAAATTTTGTTTGTTTAAATATTTTTTTTTTTTAATTTTGTTTTATCTTCTTATCTTTTCTACTTTGACATTATTATTATTATTACTATTATTATTATGCTTTATAGCATAAAATTATATAGATATGTTCATATTCATTTAGACTGGTTCATAAAAAAATCAATTTAATAGTCGCGAATAACATTATATTAAAAATTAAATTATTTCTTCATTCAAATATGGTTCAAATTCCACAACCCATAAAGAAAGTTTTTGATGCCTTCCCAATTGTTAGGTATGGTCCATTAGAGAACACTACATCCTCAAATGATGAGTTTATAAATTTACAAAGATATCAATTTGAAAATACATCAGAAGAGAACAGCCAATCTTCTTTCACTTTATGTGTTAATAATGTTGTTCACCTCAACTCTAAGGAAATTATAAAGGTTATTCCAAGTGACCCCATTTCATTAGGATATGCTTTGATCTTATGTTTGAAAAATAGTTTAAAATTACCTTCATTAAATCAAACAAAGAAATCTCAAAATGGTATGATGAAAATGTCGTACAATGCTTCACCAAATGGACAATTACCTATGCTTATTGAAGACGAATTGGAGTCTAGAAATGTCAGATCTTCACATTCTCTTAATAGCTCCCTTATTTCAAAGAGCTTGTCTTCAGATACTAAATCAGTTTTATATAATGATTTGATTGAAACTAAATTTTACGATCTTTGGATTTTATGTTTATTAACAGAAAATATAACAAATACTACATTTAATAAATTATTCAATACACCTGAAGAGATAAAAAAATTCTCTACATTGAATACTTTTAATTCTATTCAAATATTACAACAATTACCTACATGGAATTATTTTAAAGTGAGACACTATTATCTATTTGAAGAAGGTTCTACTATTAATAATCCAATTAATTATTTTACTAAATCATTTTCGGAAAAGGTGACCAAATTAAATTTAAAAACTTTAGATGCATACTATAATGAACAATTGGCTTCTTTCCATGATAGTTTAGAGTTATTAATAACCTATATAAATTCTAATGATTCAGAAGAAGCTAATATTTTAAAACTTAAGTTGGTAGGTTTCTTTGTCACAATAGATCAAATATTAGAGGATACAAAATTAAAATCATTTTTAGCAGAATTCCCATCATTTTTGCAATACTCTTATTCTATAATTGATTTATATTAATTTTATATTATCAAATTCGTTCCCAAATCTGTATATAACTTTGCTCTAAAAACATTAATTCATAATCACATGGCTTTATAACCAAATCTTTTATGCTATACCATTTTTGATCTTCACCTCTTATATTGATGGACCATTCATGTTTGTCATCTTCATTATTTAACTCTGTTCCGCTTATTAAATGATGTTGAATACAACCAAGAAGGCGATAATTTAAAGAAGTTTCCGATTTAGTATATTTAGACATATCTAAAACATCTGGGAACTTCACAACCATTGGATTTCCTCTAGAATTTCCATCTTCTAAACCTCTATCAATATGAATCATCAAGTATGGAGGTAAAGGCATTATTAATTTATATGTTTTCAATTCATTAGTAGAAGTTTGAGTTTTTTGTGTTCCATTAAACTTTTCAAGTAGTTCAGTTAATGTAATTTCATTAATTCCTGAATCATTGATAAATACTGATTCCTTGGGTAAGTCTAAAGTAAGTATCCAAAAATTCAGGATAGCATTTTTAATATTTGATTCATCATCAACATATTTAATTTTATTCTCTGTTTCCTGTGCTAGTAGTGGAATAGTTGATATTTGGATTTTTCCTTGTAGATTATCTGAAAATACTGTACTCTTCTTCTTTATTGACTTAATTAATTGGATGTGTAATTGATTAAGTAGCCAAATTAAAAACTTTTTAGGTGAATTCTGGTCAGTTATAGTAAATTTCTTCTTTGAAGTACTAGAAATATATTGTAATAACTCATGAGGAGATATATGGTTTTTAAATAAATGTTTTGACCACAATTTTCTTGTAAGGAGTCCAAACTTGGCATTTAATTCTGATTTTCTATCAATTAATTCCAGTAAAGTATTTTCATAAGATAATTTCAAATAGAAGTCTCTAATTTCAGGAATATGAGTTAATGCCTGTATTATAACATTTGAATAATCATTTTGTGAAATGTTATTCATACCAATATAACCTACATTATACGGTTTATTGTTTAAGTCATAAGCAATTTGTGACTTTTCACCAATTTCATGTTTGCTGAACCTTGGATTGAGTAAATTGATAATATCTTGTAATGAATTTAATGTTTTTTTATTCTCTATTTGATAGTTTTCAGGGAGAATATAAAATTTCTCAGTACTCAAGTTCAAGTATACATGATGACCATCATCAATTGAATGGTTGTAGGCAGATGACGATTTAGAACGTCCCTGAAAATATTTACCACATACCAAACAGCAATATACATTAACAGTAGATAAATTTACTGAACATATCTTTTGGAAATCAAAATCTAATACATTTCTCTTGATGGTATCAAGATAGTAATTGTCATCTTTTTGAGATTTTTCCAACCCATTACTTAACATGTAGTCAGGAATATCTTCTTCATTGTCTGAGCTTTCATTAGCTGTCGTTTTGAGTCTTTTAGAAGCAGATTCTTCTTCAAATTCAACCATAATAAATCGTGAAATACATCAATAAATGCATGAAACCAAATTTCACAATTCCTTCAGATAAGTGATGAGGTGAGATAGAACAAATTACATGATATTTTGGAGATTTTACGTCTACTTTAATATATTAAAAAAATGGGGCATGATAGAGGAAATTATTGAATTGCTAAGCTATTTATGTTACCAGTCAAAAGAGAAGTTATGTTATCTTCAATCATCTTATCAGCACTATCAGATAAATGCTTCTTTGGATCTTGTTTACCAACATATCTTGTTTTTAATTCTTCTTCCAGTAATTCCTTTTCTTCCTTAACTCTTTGGTTATATAATTCTGCAATCTTGACCATTTTTTCGGAATTTTCTAAGTTTCCATGTTCCTTTACATTGTAATCGATCATCTTCAATCCAGATTGCCAGTTCTTCTTGTGTAAATTCAATAACATGTTAGTTTCGTTAGTTGTTTTATGATAGTCTATATTCAAGGAGTAGTAATGACGATTCAATCCGTGGATTAATGCTTGAATAGATGGTTTGTTTAAGTGACCAACGTTAGAAGTAGATTGACGAGGTTCTTGACCCATCATTAACATTGTATTATTAATAGTTCTGAATGCATCGATGACAACTTTCCCCTTAACAGATTGAATTGGATCTATGACCACAGCAACTGCTCTCTTGTTCAATTGTTCAAACGATTGTTGAGTGTTAACATCGACAGATGATAACCAACAGCCAAAACCAGGATGTGAATGGTACCATCCTACAACCATTTGATCTCTGCCAGTTTGTCTCAACATATCCATCATCTTGGTTTGAAACACATCGTCCACTGCTTCAACTGACACACCAGTACCCGACTGTGGCATAGCAAATACATCTATGACATGAATTGTGAATTCGTCAACAAACTCTCCTAACATCAACCCCATAACTTCCATTGGAACACCTGCTCTACCGTGTTTCAACATCTTTAATAATGCTAATGATGATATGTAAACTGTTTCGGAGTTGTCTGTACCTTCGCCATCCAATTGCGGTTGGGCTCCTCCACCCAATCCTACGCCTGAGCCTAATAATCTCTGTAATCTTTCCATTTATACTATTTTAGTGATATAGCCCTCTATGTACTTGTGGATATCTTTTAAATTAATATCAATATATGGTGGCAATCGTTGACTAAGAGTAAAGAGAGAGAGAGACAGAGCACTATGTCTATATGCAGGATAAACTAGATTCCAGAAAAATGGTTCAAAATTGAGATCGCATAGGTTCCAAGTGAAGAACTAAAGAATGAGAAACAAACGACTTCAGTTTTAGTAAGGATCAAATATGATTATATGGGTCGCAATGATAATTTATTTCAATTGAAGCCGATAAAAACATATTTTCAGGAATATTTTGCACTCGCTTACATTTTCCCTATTTGGTAAGAATTGGCATCATTTGGGATCATTTGGCATTATAAATTTTGCCTTATGAACGGGTGATCCATGCCTAAGCATGGCATCGGGGTTCGAGTCAAGCGAAGAAAAGACACAAAAAAACAAGAAAACGGAGCTCACAGGGCTCATATGCAGAAACATTTAGCCCATAAGACCAGGTGATTTATCGAAGCCATTTTAACAATATATTTATTTGACTAGTATATTAACATAGAATGAGTGATCAAATTGAAGCATTAAAGGGTAAGAAGTACCCAGCAAAAAAACATGCTAATAGAGTTTACTCGCACTTGGTGCAAAAGAACTCGGCCAAGACAGGAAGCTCAATCTTTATCTCTGGAGAAGATTTAGAATTATGGCCATATTGTGATCAAAATAAGCCAATAAGACAAAACCGCTACTTCTTCTATTTGAGTGGGAGTGACATTCCTGGATGTCATGTTTTATACAATGGGGCTACTGATAAGTTGGTGTTATTTTTGCCAAACATTGATTACGATGACATCATGTGGTCGGGGTTACCATTGAGCATCGAAGATGCATTGGCTAAATTCGATGTAGATGAAGTTAAATACGCTTCTTCCATTCCAGATGAGCTTGCTAAATTAAGTGCAACAACTGTTCTCACTACCGATATCAGTAAGTTAAACGAAAAGTACGCTAAAAGCCTTGTTGCTGGTGATAGTGACTTATTTTATGCCTTAGACGAATCAAGACTTATTAAGGATGAATATGAAATTGAATTAATGAGACATGCTGCGAAGATGACTGATAAATGTCATTTTGCTGTGATGTCTGCTCTTCCTATTGAGAAGAATGAAACTCATATCCATGCAGAATTCATGTACCATGCGTTGAGACAAGGTTCCAAGTACCAATCGTACGATCCAATATGTTGTAGTGGTACAAATTGTTCCACTTTACACTATGTTAAAAATGATGAAGAAATTACTCCAAATAAGAGATCTGTATTAATCGATGCCGGTTGCGAATGGAACTGTTATGCCAGTGATGTCACTAGATGCTTTCCTATTAATGGTGAATGGTCTAAGGAACACTTGGAAATATATAATGCAGTATTAAAAATGCAACGTACTACTATGGATATGATAAAACCTGGTGCTCATTGGGACGACATCCATTTGGCTGCGCATAAAGTGTTAATTGAAGAATTCTTAGCACTTGGTATCTTCAAGTCCGAATTCACCAAGGAACAAATCTTCGATGCCAAGGTTTCTGCCAGATTTTTCCCACATGGTTTAGGTCACCTTTTAGGTATGGATACCCATGATGTTGGTGGCCATCCAAATTATGAAGATTCTGATCCATTGTTACAGTACTTGAGATTAAGAAGACCATTACAAAAGGGTATGGTTTTGACTGATGAACCAGGTATCTATTTCTCACCATTTTTGTTAAAAGATGTATTAAATGATGAATCTAAGATGAAGTACATTAATAAGGATGTTTTGGAAAAGTACTGGTACATTGGTGGTGTCAGAATTGAAGATGACTTATTGATAACTGAAGATGGTTTCGAAAATTTCACTGGTATTACTAGCAATCCACATGAAATTTCCAAAATTGTCAAGGCAGGCTTAGCTAGAGGTATCGAAGGGTTCCATAATGTCATCTAAATGCGTACAATTACTCTATAGAATTGTATATATATTGCTAAATCTAAATATATCACTAAAAGAAAATAAATAATTTTAATATTACATATAAACTCATTTATATTCCCTCTAGGAATATATATGTATGCAGTATACCTTCCAAAATTCCCATATATTATTATTCTCTTCTAAACAAATTAAGGGCATTTAAAGTTTTTAGCAATCATATAAAAATGAGATATTAAACCCTAGCAAATTGAATCACGTGATATATCTCCCATCAGGACTAATTGTGAACTTAGTGTACAAACGACAACTCCTGAAAAGCCAATAGATTAATCCATATAGTAATTAGCAAGCTAGCAAGAATGGATGAGAATTACGACGTCATTGTTTTAGGTACGGGGTTGACTGAATGTGTGCTTTCTGGTATCTTATCTGTAGAAGGTAAGAAGGTGTTACATGTTGATCGTCAGGACTTCTACGGTGGTGAATCAGCATCACTTAACTTGTCACAATTGTACACCAAATTCAAACCATCTACTCAAAAGCCAGAATTTTTGAAAGGTAGAGATAGAGATTGGTGTGTCGATTTAATTCCTAAGTTTTTAATGGCTAATGGTGAGTTAACCAATATTTTAGTGCATACTGATGTCACTAGATACATTGAATTTAAACAAATTGGTGGTAGTTATGTGTTCCGTAATGGTAGAATTGCCAAGGTTCCATCCAATGAGTATGAAGCAGTTAAGTCTTCATTGATGGGTATTTTTGAAAAAAGAAGAATGAAGAGATTCTTGGAATACATAGCTGGCTACGACGATGACGTTGCATCCTCTCGCCAAGGCTTAGATATCGACACCAACACTATGAATGAAATTTATAACCATTTTGGTTTAGAAAGTGGTACTAAGGATTTTATTGGACATGCCATGGCTTTATGGTCTAATGATGATTACTTGAATGAAGTTGCTCGTCCAACTTACGAAAGAATTATGTTGTATGTTCAATCAGTTGCTAAGTACGGTAAATCCCCATACATTTATCCATTATATGGTTTAGGTGAATTACCACAAGGTTTTGCTAGATTATCTGCCATTTATGGGGGTACTTACATGTTAGATACCCCAATTGACGAAGTGTTATACGATGGAGATAAATTTGCTGGTATTAAGACTAAAGAAGGTACTGCTAAGGCACCAATTGTCATTGCTGATCCTACTTATTTCCCAGAAAAGGTTAAGAAAACTGGCCAAAAGGTTATCAGAGCTATGTGTATTTTAGAACATCCAATTCCAAACACTCACGATCTTGATTCTGTCCAAATCGTCATTCCACAAAATCAAGTTGGCAGAAAGAACGATATTTACATTGCTGTGTTATCAGATGTTCATTGTGTTGTTCCAAAGGGCTACTACTTGGCCATTGTTTCTACCATTATTGAAACTGAAACTCCACATGTCGAATTAGAACCAGCTTTTAAGTTATTGGGTCCTAGATTAGACACTTTAATGGGAATTGCTGAAATTTATGAACCTAAAGAAGATGGTACTGCTGATGGTATCTACTTGAGTAAGAGTTACGATGCAAGTTCCCATTTTGAAACCACCACTGACGATATTAAGGATATTTATTTTAGAATTATGGGCAAGCCATTAACATTAAAAAAGAGACCATCCGCTGAGGAAGAAGGTGAAGAAGCCTTGAATGGCCTTTAATCAGTTTTTCATGGTTTAGCTACATTTTGTTCTTGTGTTAAGTTTATAGTTTAAGCATACATTATCTAATTAAATTTCTTAATTTTTCTTATTGTGTAATTATGCCATAGATAAGAGATTAGTAATTAGATTTACGCAATTTCGTCATAAATTGAAAAAGTACACTGTTTTCAGATAATATTTAATTGGTTTATTTTCCACCATCTGATTACTAATATACACTTATTTATTATTGAACTTTTTATTCAAAAACAACAGTCTGTTCTCATATATATATATATGTTTATAATATGACTAAATCTTATTTCAATGGCGTACAAAACTTCAAGACTAAATCTGGTGTTCCAATTACTATTGGAACTGGAACAGGTACCAAATGGCAGTGGCTTAAGAAAAATAGACCAGAAAAACAAAAGAATGACCTTACTCCAGAATTAGTGGATCAGCTTTCTTTGGCATTAAAAACAGGTTATAATCACTTAGATACTGCAGAAATATATACTACACATCCAGAGGTTGCAGAAGCTATTAGATTAAGTGGAAAGTCGAGAGAAGATCTTTGGCTTACTACAAAGTATTGTCCAGGTTTTCTTACTCTTAAAGCACCTTCTAAGAGTGCAGCTGAATTTATTGATACTGCTTTAACTGAACTC
This sequence comes from Schwanniomyces vanrijiae var. vanrijiae, assembly GCA_030556805.1. Lineage (NCBI taxonomy): Eukaryota > Fungi > Ascomycota > Pichiomycetes > Serinales > Debaryomycetaceae > Schwanniomyces > Schwanniomyces vanrijiae. The sequence goes on along the minus strand of JAKTUS010000005.1, from coordinate 433,838 downwards.
AAAACCGATTATATTGATTTATTGTTGATTCACTCACCATTCTTCGGTGATGATATTTCACATGGGGAAACTATTGAAAGTGCATGGAAAGATTTAATTAATGCTAAAAAGACAGGTAAAGTAAGATATATTGGTGTTTCTAATTTTGCTATTCCTCATTTGAAACAAACTTTTGCAGTATCAGAATCACCAGAATTACACCCAGTTGTGAACCAAATTGAGTTCCATCCATTTTTACAAAACCAATCTAAGGACATTATTGAATTTTCTAAGAAGAACAATATCTTAATTGAAGCCTACGGTCCATTGACTCCTCTTTTTAGAGTTAATGACGCTGAAGTTCAAGCATCTAGTTTATATCCACTTATTACAAGATTAAGCGAAAAGTATAACAAGACCGATGCTCAAATTTTATTAAGATATACTTATCAAAAGGGAATATTGCCAATCACCACCTCTTCTAAAGAAGATAGAATTAGACAATCCTTACAAATAGTTGAATTTGAATTGGAAGATGATGAAATCAAGGCTATTGATGAAGAAGGCTCAAAACACCATGTTAGAGGTTTCTTTGGTGATCAGTTTGAAAATTCTGATTTAATTTAATAGATTAAGATTTCGGCTTAATAGATTTAAATTTACTAGATTTAGAATTATATTAATAAATTACATTTGTTAGCTCTAAAATTATCTAGACATCATACACTATCATTAATATTATTGAAATAATAAAGATGCTGCTAACTCAACATTCCCGTTAGTTTGAGATAATGCCATAATAGCTTCCTGTTTCGAGAATCCAAGACTTACCAATTGGTTAATATCGTCTTCTTTGTATTTTGGTGTGTTATTTTGACCAGTATTTTGTCTTTTCACCGCAGCTTCGCTTGATAATTGATTAGGATTCTTGGTACCCCCGGTGGAGTTTGCTGGAATAACAGAATCACTAAAGATATTCCCACCAAATCCAGAAGAGCTTGGACGACTATTGTGGCCAAATGCGTTATTCTTTATTTCCGATTCTGGTAAAAACTTTGTTTCAATATGACCACCAACTACTAAAACGTCCCTTTCTAAGTCCACAACACATTTATGTCTTCTTAACATATCTAATCCAAATAATAAATCAACATGAGTATCAAGAACCATAAAAGAACAAGGGATTTCTATATTAGAATCGCCGATCCTTATTGGAACACTGTGAATCTTACCTTGAATCTTTTGTGATCCTACACCTCTTGCTTCACCTTGGAATCTCTTATCAATTAATCTAGATATACCAACCTCTTCTGCTAATTTAGGGGATATAATAGTTGATTGTGCTCCCGAATCCACAAATGCTTGCACTTTATGTCCGTTAACTATTATATCTATGTATAGCATATTAACTGATGCAAAACTTTCTGGTGTGATTTCATAAGCTAATCTCATATTTTCTTCGACTTGTTCTTGTCTAATGATCTCAAGAATTTTTTTTTGGTTTTCAATATTATCTGGATCTTCTTGTAATTTTCTTAATTCTTCTTGTCTTGCTGAAGATTCCATTCCTGGTAATCCTCCATTTTGATATTGTTGCAATTGATCAAGCATGATATTCTTGAATTCTGTAGCATTATTTAATATAGAATGCAAACTAGGGTTGGTTGCTAATAATTGACGGTTAGCTTGAGGATCATTAAGGAATTGCTGTCTCATGAATTCTATTTGGCTGTCAACACCACTTGTAGATAATGCTGAGTTTCTGTTATTTACAACAGCGGTAGGAGATTTTGATAACACTTTGTTCAGCAATACTAGAAAGTCATCATCTTTAATATTTAATTGTTCAAGAGATTTGTTATCATCTTCAAGCGCCTTCCCTTGATGTTTTAACATCTGATTTTGTGGAGAAATATCAGTTTCGGCTTGTAAATATGCTCTGAAATCTTGTAATGTTAAGCTATCAGAAATATCAACAGATAATATTTCACCTGTTGATTCAACGGAGATATTTAACTTCATATTATGTGTATATGGTATAAAAAAATTTATATTATAGGAGGAGAATTCCTTACGATTCTTTTAAATATTTATACAGTTCTCGGTGGCGCTTTGCAGTTATACATTTAGACACACCCACAATTATTGATGACAAATAGTAACTAGGTTTAGAGACAAATTTAGTATGTAAAGAATTGTATAGATTATTAAGTAAATTATTTACTTTTATATAATAGAGGATAATTCTAAAATTGTTAATGTACATAGGGAAAATTTGTCAAATCAAAAACTCGACAAATTTTAAAAAGATTATACACCAGTATATTTCTAATAATTAACATCACCATAGTAAGTAGCCAAATTGTAAATCATTAGTTTATAAAAAAATAGTAATGCTGTGGTTGATAAGAAAATCGAATTTGTTGTTTATTACTTTAGTTTTCTGATGGAATGATCAATGCAACTTGACTACCGTTTAACAACATTTTCTTGTGTGTTTTATCCTTAGCACCTTCACAGTCAAATTCAATGACATCTTCTAACACCATATTGACGAAGTCATCGAATCCAACTAACGTTCCTTTGAATTCTTTATCATTTGTGAGTAAAACATGGATTTTAGTCCCAATAGCCTTATCAATAACTTCTAATGGTAATAGAGTAGTTACATGCTCTTCATTTTGTAACATCTGTTCTTCAGACATGGCTTTACTTATGGTATTTGTCAGTCTAGTGTTGATAATAATGATATCTACACCCTCTATAAATTCTACCATCATTTTTCAAATAAATTTGAGAATCTACACGACTAATACCAATTTAACAGTACAAATGAATCATTTATTATAATATACAAAAGGTATATAATTCATATAGTTGTCCATAATCCACATAAACATAAGATACATTCAGTATCTATGTCGGTTCAATAATACAATGTTGGACACGAATTAAAAAATCCCCATCATAAATTTATAATTTATTGTTACAATAATATCATGAAGTAGTCTTTGATTTATTCGAAATAGAGAGTGAGCTAGTAGATTTTGAAGATCCTCTCTTTTCTGTATCTGATAGTTTTGATCTTGGAATTCCTCTACTCTTCCATCCATCAAAATCAATCAATGCCTGCATGCAACCCCATTCAATAATCTTATTTTGAAGCCAAACTAAGTTAACTGGTTTAGTTAGATAATCATTACAACCAGCTGTTAATGCATTCTTTTTATCAATTGAAGAGTTTGATGATGCAGTCAATGCCACGATAATTACTGGTGATCTGAAAATGTTCAAGTCTAGTTTCTCGTCGTCTTTAAGTTCTTTTGGAGAGTCTATTTGATGTACAGAAAGCTCGTGTTGAGCAAACACACCAATCTTATTCACCTTTTCTAAGTAACGAATTTCATTAGTAGCCTCTATACCTGATTTCACTGGAAGTTGAATATCCATAAGAACAAGATGAAATCCTCCCTTTCTCCATTTATCTACTGCTTCTTGACCATTTTTAGCAATTTGATAATGAATCTTGTGTTTTCTTAAGAAAGCACCCAAAATAGCCTGATTAATAGCATTATCTTCGACTACCAATACAGAAATGGATGGTAATACACCTTCGGCAGAATCATTATTATGTTTGGGTAATGGATTTTTAAGTATAATTTTATGTTCCTCCTTTATTTTATGTTCTTCTTTTTGCTTTTCGTTAGTGTTTCCCCCAGTGCTATTTATGCCATTAGATTGTTGTTGCCTAGATGGAGATGTCAAATCTATACTAGGTGATGGCGATACAGACATATCACTTTGGACAATTGTTGAAGTACTGTTATTATTGGAAGATATATCATCTACTGTCCTTGACTTATTTATCATAGGGAAAAGTTGATCTTTAGATTCACTATCAGATAATGAAGCTGTGATGTTAGGAGATTGTATTCCAACACCAATATTGGTTAAATTTGATGCAGGTGTTGAATTAAGAGTTGGTAAAGTATTTTTTCTCACCATAGAGTCATCAAGTGACAATCTCTTCTTCATATGTTGAGAGTTTGTAGAATTTCCTCCAGTGGCTAATGAAAAATTCTTTGGTAATAATAAAACCGCTTGATTATTAGTTGCAGTGTTGGTTTCCAGCTGTGGAGGATTAGATTGGGCCCTACGGTGTAATGATATATTTGGAGTAGGGCTTAATTTTGAATTGTATAATGGTGATAATGAACCTTCTTTATTCACAAATGTATTGCTTGCCAATTTCAGAGGATATTGAGGTTTGGGTTGATAGTATAGTTGATTACCAGAATTTGTCGATTCGTTTGAAGATTCAGCTGGTACACTACGTTCATTTATATTAACATCCACAAGACTTTCTTGTGTGTTTGTATTAATGGTCAATTGTTGGGCAGGTGTATCTATTATTAATGCTTCTTGCATAGTCATACCATTAGGATAATACTGTTCCAAAACTAACCATACGTTTTGATCAGGTTCTAAATTAACTAGACCAAATGTTACACTAGGTGAAGTAGGAAATTTGAAGTTATCAGGAGATGCTGAATTGGGTGGATTGGCTTTTTTGTAATAAACTGAATTTGACCCATTAATATTACTCATCAGTCTTGTTTGAATATCCATTTTAATTAATAAGTCTGCAGGATCATAAGTTTTTGCCAATGAATTAGGAAACTTATTTATAACTGCTGTTTTCAAATCATCAACAATATCATGTCTATTAATTACAATCGTGGTAGGTGTCCCATTACGCTTCTTAACCCATACCCTACGAGTTTGCAATTGGTGGTTGAGTCCTGGATTTGCGTCAAGGTGGTTATTGTTAGTTGACATGCTTTTCATTTTGTGAATTGCATCTGATGATTTAATGCTAGAAAGTCCCTTCTTTTCCCCAAATGATAATTGTGGTTTACTATGCAAAAGAGTGTGGTCCGTAGTATTCACTTTCGAATTATTAGTTATTTGGGGTTTATGAGAGCTTCTTGGAGGGGGATATCCAAGTTGTTTTTTCATTAATGAGTCAGTTATCTATTATACAATGCTGTGAATATCAATTTGCTTAACTATGCTAGTTAACTGAGGTTTAATTTAATAAAAAAACAAATACACCTTTTTCTATTTTCAATATCTAAAATATAGCCTTCCTTTTACGTGATGTCAGTCTAATTCTTAATAATAAGGTGTATAATATAGGAAATTTAATTATAAATATTACAGTATAGTAAAAGTAACTTTATAGTAGGGAAATTTTCAATTAATTTCTAGATTGTTACACAAGACCGGATCAGGACCCCTTTCTCAAACAATGTAATAATAGGAACAATAAACACATAAATTGTTCTACGATATTTTATCCTGTATTAACATATGTAAACGAATTAAATAAGGTAGGACTAATATGCTAAATAATATAATAAGAAATTGGCAATAAAATGACATAACTCTAATGATAATAGGTAACTGACAGGTATATAGACCAATTATGCGACAAGGTGAACCTATTCTTCGTCCTCGTCATCATCCCAAGTAAATTCTTCCTCTTCTTCTTCTTCTTGATTATCCTTGGATTCGCCTTCTTTATTAAGTAATTCCTTTCTCTTTAACTCTGAGTTCTTTAATTCCGTATCTTGTTTAAAATACCTAAACCAGAAAACATCATATGGTATTTTAACAGGAACCAAACTGTTCATAAGCTTTTCAAGAGCAGGATATTTCTTTAAAAGTGCAGAAATTTCTTCTGTATGAGAATCAACGTTGAACTCAGATTTTTCCTTTTCATCGTCTTGTTCTTCAGATAAATAAAAAGAAGGGGTAGTGTGCAATTTGAGCAATTCATTATCATAACGCGAAGAGCCATACTTGTTATGATCATTTAATGAAGTGGTGAATAACACTTCTTTTTCCTCTGGTTTTTTTTCTTCTTCGCTTGGGCCAACTGATACAATATTGGAGAAAAAGGAGGTAAATTGATTCATGTATTTTCCTGCTTGCTTTTCCACAACTTCTAATTTAGCATCAAGCGAATCTAAAGCAGAGTTTGCTTGAACTTTTAAGTTATTTAAATCCACATTTCCAATAGATACTTTCTTTAATTGGTCTTCTATCAGAGCTAAAGTTTCCTGAACTTTAGCCTTGTTATTAATATTTTCCTTTGCTGAGGCTAATTGAGATAATATTTGTTTCTTATGTTCTTCTAATTGATAGGTTTCTTGTAAAGCACTAGCATTTTTTGAAGCTGCAGCCCATAATCCTTGAAATCTTGCTTCCACAGTTGAATAAGCTTGATCAATCTCACTTTCCAATTTTTGAACTGTTTCTTCTGTTTTAACGTTGGTTTCAGGTTTTTCGTTATCAGAAGCTTCTACTTTTTCTACAACAGGCTCAATGAAGTCCATTATTTAATATAATAGAATTTTATTAATATTAATAAATTTGTATGATAATGAGCTTTCATTTGAGAGGTTTATGGTTTGTACTGCATATAGTATAATACTAATTATTATCAGATTGCAATAAAAGTAAACTCCTTAAGATAATTTACAAAAAAACTGTATAATATTCCTATTTTAAAGGTTTAATGGTATTTTGTTTAATATATATATGATTTAACTTAAATTTTGAATGAAGGAGTAATTTTATATTTTGTTTGAATTTTATAAAAAAAACTCTTAAAAATTGAAATTCTACTTTTTTCAAAACCAAAAAAAAGTAAATTTCAAATATAATAACCCATATTTCATTTTTTTAATAATTAATAATCAATTATGACAATAAAGCCCTCAAAAAGTTATTGATATAACTATATTTAATTTACTTCACTATATTTAAAGAAATGCCACAAAAACCGCATATATATATGTCAAATTTATTGTGTGATTGGAATAAAGGAAAATAAAACTTTTAAAATTAATAACACTATAAAATCTATTTTAATTAAAATAGGATTTACACCAGTACTATTAAGAATAACTATGATATAGTGGTTATCTTATATGCTATTTAATTTAAGATCTCTTAAGTGTTTCTCCAATGATTGAAAAATCGGGAACCAATATGATGACACAAAATCGTATCGTTTACCTATACATATTTTGAAATATTTAAAATTCTATATAAGACTTAGCACAATGAGAGCTACTAGATATCTATTACAGAATGCTGAGTCTCAAATCCTCAAAATAAAGAATGCTTTGTTTAAGGAGGATGTGAAAAGCAATTTTTTCATATTCCCAAAACCAATTAAAAATTTTGAAATTTTCAGTCCTCTGGTTTCTGGTAAACCGTCATCATGGGCTATAGTAGGTCCTAAAAAGTTTCAATTTTTAAATATTATTGCTGGCAAGAATATTCCACAGCCACTATTATCAAGGGTATACCCATTTATAGCTGAAAAATTTAAGTATGATAAGATTCAGTTCCTTAATTTTAGAGAAAATTCGGGGCTAGATAAAGTTCATTTATCGGCAAGATATGAATCTTTTTCATATAAAGGAGAATTAGAAATGACTGATGATGTAAATTGTGTAAAAAATTATATTACTGGTGCTAATAATTATAATACGAATAGTGAAGTTCTTGATAACAAATATATAGAAAAACTACTCGAACTCTTTGATTTAAAGCATTTAGAAAAAAAATGGATTAACTCACTTAGTAATGGTCAATTCAGAAGAGCTAGAATTGCAAAAATTTTGGTTAATAATCCTGGCTTGTTAATTATCGATGATCCATTTCTCGGTTTAGATCCAGAAGCTACTCAATTAGTTTCTGAGTCATTAAGAAGAGTAAGTCAAGAATTGAATATAAGTATTACATTAGGGATTAGAATTCAAGACGAAGTTCCTAATTGGATAGAAAATGTTGCTTATGTTGAAGAAGAAGGATTATTATTTAGTGGTAAGAAAGAAGAAATACGTCCTTTACTTGAAAGTAAGATAAGTGAAATATCAGAGTTACACAGTAATCATGAAAAACATCTCAAACATGCAAAAAAAGTAGAAATAAGTAATGATGGTATCTGTAAATCAACTACTCCATATATTGAATTTAATAATGCATCAGTTGTCTACAAGAACTTACCAATTTTGAAGTCTTTTAACTGGAAAGTGGAAAAAGGATCCAAGTGGAGAATTTTAGGTAATAATGGTACTGGTAAAACTACAATTTTATCATTAATCACCGCTGATCACCCACAATCATGGAAGTCAGTTTTATCGATGAATGGTAAGATTAGAAAAACAGGTAATGGAAGTACATTTTTTGATGTTAACAATAAATTAGGTATTTCGTCTCCAGAAATCCATGCATTAGTTCCTTCTAATAAGAGTATGAAAGAAGTTATTCTTACTGGATTGGTTGAGGATGTTGGGAACTCTAATTTTATGTTCCAACCGAAAGAGAACCAAATTACTGATTTTGCCAAGCTGATTTTAAGCCAATTTAAAGACAGACTATCAGTTTATGGTGATAAGAAATTTTTTGAGTTAAGTTTAACTGACCAAAAGCTAGCACTCTTTTTAAGAGCCATGATCAAAAACCCAGAATTACTTATCTTAGATGAAGCATTCTCTTGTATGGAGGATGAGTTAGTCATGATTAGATGCCATAACATGGTAGAGAATAGTCCAGATCTTACGGTTTTATCAATTGGCCATATTGACTGGGAAGTTCCTAAATGTGATTACGTTATCAAACTTATTGGAGATGAAAACAGATCTTACAAACTATATGAATATAAAGACTAAACATTAAACATCAAAGTCAATATATTTTACATTATCATATCAAAATATCATCAATTATGAATTTCGGTAGTATATCCGTTACTTCCTGAGATGTATTTTCCCAGTATGGGGCTGTTCCATATTCTTTTGGTCAATAGCATAATTTAAAATATATTTCCTCAAGAGGAATATTAAGTTTTCAATGTTTAATTATTCTATACTATAAATATTTATATTTACCTAATGATCTATATGAATACTATATTTTTAAGTTTTCCTTCATATTTATTTAGTAAAAGTTTCTATTACAGAGAAAAGTATGTATGTTGCATCCTCGGCTACTATCTCGATATACTACACTTCTTTTTTTTTATTATTTTTTCTTGTTCTTAAACATGGTCGCAATAGATATCACTTAGCTATATATTATATATCTCATAAATATATAATATAAATAGAATACCAGGAATTTATTGCAATTATGACCTAAAGTCTAGTTCTCTCTAACTTTAATCTATTTAACTACCCCTTTTATGGAATGTTTCTACGCGTAAAATTACTTATAGAATAGCCGACTTTGTGTAAGTTTATAACATCAACTAACGCCAAAATTTTAGAATTGGATAACAAAGTGTTGTTGATTATTGAAAGCAACTATAACAAAAGTATAATTGAAAAAAAAATCTATTCAAGACAATCAAGTTATATTTCCATTAGAGCATAAAATTGTGGTGATAGCATTCGTTTTTTTTTCATAGTGATACTGTTATTAATTATATCTAGATCCACCACAAATTTATCTACGATTTATAGAGTTTGAGAGGATCATACATCAGCAATATGACTACTAAGAATAAAGAAGTGGTATACACATCAAATATTCCTGATGCACCGAAAATCGAAGGAACTGAAGAAGAGCTTGCTATTATGGAATTTGGAAAATTAACCTCTAATGACTATTTACATGTATCAAAGCATCCTGTAGGAGAACCATTACCTGTTCCTATAGAAGATGAGCCACCATACATTATTTATATTGCCACATATGTCAGTTATCTTATTTTAATCATTATTGGTCACGTTAGAGATTTTTTTGGTAAGATATTCAAACCAAGTGAATATGAAGATTTGATTGAAAAAGGAGGTTATGCCCCATGGTATGATGGTTTTGAAAACTTCTATGTTCGTCGTTTGAAAACAAGAATTGATGATTGTTTTGCCAGACCAATTCATGGTGCTCCTGGGCGTTTTATTAATTGTTTCAACCGTATCAGACATGGTAAAACTGATTATCTTTATGATGGAACTTCAAAGGAATGTTTGAATTTGTCCTCTTACAATTACTTAGGATTTGCACAATCTAAAGGTGTTTGCACGGACTACTCTTTAAACTGTGTAGATAATTATGGTACCTCTGCCTGTTCCTCTCGACTGTATGTTGGTACTTCTGACTTGCATGAAAAATGTGAAAAAATTATTGCTGATTTTGTTGGCAAAGATGATGCTATTATTGTTTCTCAAGGTTATAGTACTAATGCTAATTTATTTTCGTCATTAGCAGATGCAAAGACTCTTGTTATATCTGATGAATTAAATCACGCTTCTATCAGATTTGGTATAAGATTATCAGGTGCTTCAGTTAAGGTTTTTAAACATAATGATATGAACAACTTGGAAAAATTAGTTAGGGAACAAATCGCTCAAGGTCAACCAAGAACTCATCGTCCTTGGTCAAAAATCATTATTGCTATTGAAGGTTTATATTCTATGGAAGGTAACTTATGTAACCTACCAGAAATTGTTAGAATTAAAGAAAAGTATAATTGTTACTTATTCCTTGATGAAGCTCATTCAATTGGTGCGTTAGGTCCAGCAGGTAAAGGTATTTGTGATTACTTTTCAGTTTCTCCAAAAAAGGTCGATCTTATGATGGGTACATTTACCAAATCATTTGGTGCTACTGGTGGTTACATTGCAGCTGATAAAAAAATTATTGACAGATTAAGGTTAAGTTATATGAATAATGTTTATTCTGAAAGTGTTCCACCTCCAGTTTTGGGTCAAATTATTTCTTCATTAAATGTCATTAAAGGTGAATTAAATCCTGGTGAAGGTCAAGAAAGATTGCAAAGAATTGCCTTCAACTCCCGTTATTTAAGATTGGGATTAAAAAGACTAGGTTTTATTGTATATGGTGCTGATGATTCTCCAGTTATCCCAGTTTTACTTTTCTTACCAGCTAAAATGCCAGCTCTTTCACGTATATTATATGATCTTGGTATTGCTGTTGTTATTGTCAGTTATCCAGCAACACCATTAATCAGTGCTAGAGCTAGATTGTGTGTAAGTTCAGCATTGACCAAAGAAGATTTGGATTACGTATTGAGGAAGTTTGATGAAATTGGTAACTTAATCTACTTGAAATTCAGTAGTGGAATGGCTGGTGGCTCCAAAATTCCAGGCCAACCTCCAAGATGGGCCATCGAAGATGTTCTTGAACATAATGTAAAGGATTGTAAGATCCCTAAATTACCTTAAGTGTTATACCCACTAAGATAACCATTGCCTATATTAAGCCCATTCCCCCCCCACCTTTCACTTATTTTATATAATAACATAATAATACTTTTCATATTTTAATTTCAGTAAATCATAAAATTAATTTTTTTAATAGATTTCTCTTAATTTAATAACATTAAATAGTTTAATTTTATATTAATTACCCTAAGTTAAATCTACTAACATTTAGTCGATAATGCGAAACAGAGAAATTATTTATGATCTCAGCCAGGTATCAAAATTATTGTTTCATTTTCAATAATGATTATGGAATCAGTACCAGGACCTTTAACTCCCCCATTAAAATTTAATACAGTTCAAAAGAATTTGTATAGAGGAGCATATCCCCGTGAAGTTAATTATGAGTTTTTAAAAATGCTTAAGTTAAAGACTATAATTTCATTAACACCAAATGAAATCAATGAAACATCAGATAGTAAATTAACAGAGTTTGCCAGAGATAATAACATTAACTTAGTTCACATTGAATGTGCTAAGAGTGGTAAAGGGAAAAAAAGAGGCGTACCGTTAGGTTATACAGCTATATTGGAGGCATTAGATTTTATGATTCATGAAAAATACTCACCAGTTTATATCCATTGTCTTAATGGTGGACAAGTAACAAGTTTGTTAATAGCATGCTTAAGAAAATTGCAATTTTGGTCATCCATAAGCATATTTAATGAATTTATAAATTTTACCACAAATATAACAGTTAATGATAGAAATTTTGTTGAAGGATTTAAAGGTGAGGTAAATATAGATAGATTGGACAGAGTGAATTGGCTCTGGGTAGGAATGAGTGAAGATGTTGTAGGCAAACATCCGCGAATAAGAGTTAATGAACTTTACGATAAAGACAAAGATACATATATTGAATAGAGTATCCTAATTTAATTCTAATCATAATTTCATCTAATCCCATTTTTAATAATCTATTATTCTATACACGTTGATAAAATAAACAATATGCATTCTTGTTTAATACTTGACTTTCCTTGCAGTTATAAGTAATCTTTTCATCATCAAAATAGCACCATCCTTTTGTTTTCTTACTATCATCCTTTTTATTAACATAGGATGTGTAATGTCCTGTTGTCAAAGTACCGAAATGGTTTGCAACTCCATATAATTTATACCTAAAAGGTGGCTCTTGGTTTCTTGTAGGTAATTTAGATAAAATTTCACGTTCTTTATCAGCTGACATGACCCTATTTTCTCCATTTTCATCAACATAGGAACCAATTTTTGGCCAATAAGATGTCAAGTCTAATACTTCATTAACAGGATATTTAATAAAAGTGTCAAGTTTATTAATATAACCATTTGGTGCCATTTTAAATCTCTTAAAATGAAGAATTAAAACTTGAGGCAATCTGGTGATGGTCAATTTTTTAGACAGTCTGGTGAATCTCTTACATCTAGGACAGTGCCATTTATTATTTTCATCCAAAAGCTCAGTTGTAACAAATTCCTGAAAGCATTCATCCAACAGAACATCTTTTACAGAACCTAACTTTTCAGGAATTGGTAATGACAATGTAGAAAATGAATTATAAGTAGTTGATGTTAAGCCACATTCCAAACACTTAAGATGTGATAAATATTGACCTTGAAAATAGTCTACAATAATTGAAAAGTTTAACTTTAAATATCTTTCCCATTCAATAGTAGATGAAAGTCTTATTGGTAGAAGTTCTCTATTTTTTTCTTCTTCAGGAGTTAATTCTGTTATAAGTTTTCGTTCTTCAGGATCAGAAACTACCATTTGATTTAAATCTTCATGAATACCATCAAGAATGAAATTTAAAAATTCTAGACAATCTTGTTGATCAAAAGTTGCAAATTGTTTACCAGGAGATAATGAGCCAACAACTTGTTTAAAATGAGCTGGTGTGAAAAATTTCCCTGCATTATTGAACATATCCGTCAAAAGTGTTACAAAGTTTGTTGTCAAAATTCCCTTTGTTCCAAGCTTATTACTAACATTAATATGCTGACGATAAGACTGAACCTGACTAGAGCCAGGTAAATTTTGATTTAAGGTAGGGAAGAAAAATCTTGTTAGTTGTGGAGTAGCACCTACACATTGAAGTATACAGTTCATGTAACATGAATTTCCAAGATTTGTTAAACCAGTAGTATATTGTTCTAAAAATTTCACTGGATCAGGACTTTGACTAGAATTATTAGAATTTTTGGAAGTAGAAGTTGTAGCTTTGGAAATAGAATTAGTAGCTTTCTCTGATGAAATTTTATACACAGAACTAGATCTTCTTGGAAGTGGCTGTTGTTGAACAGGTTTCGACTCAACTTCAGTACTATTATGTAAATTATGAGATACTGATGATGAGGATCTTTTATAGTTAAGCAGTGGGGGTTCACCAAGATAAAAAGTACTTGAAATAGAATCACTTGAGTTAGATTTAGCAGATGTCAAATACAGATTAAAATCCTTTAAGTAAGGTAAATTAGATTTAGAACGAAGTGATGAAGAATCTCCACTAATCCCATTACGCAAATAGACAGATCCATTTCTCGATGCCAATGCCGGTGGTTTAATTATATCTTGGCTTGTTCTTGTTAAAAAAGTATCACCATATAACTGATGGAAATAAAATATACCCCCTGATAAATAACACGGATATGACTTTAATCTAGAGCTAATATATTTATTGTGAAACATTATCAACTCAATAAATTTTGTAAAAGGATTATTAAATGAAGTCTCACTTAAGTCATTGTTAATTAACATTGATTTCAAATTACTGAGACGATCATTATCATTTGCATGTCCATATTTAAAATTATACAACACAATCGTGTCATACTGATGCCTATTTTGAAAAATATAATATTGTTCATCTGATAAATGTAATTTTAGTTTTGCCTGCAAATCATCATCTAAAGCTCCTGAATTAATATGAAGTAAATCATTAACAATAGAAGGCTCTATATTAACAACATGTTCATGCTTTATATGGTTATAGTGGAATTCTTTCGCTTCTCTAAAATCTATTATAAGTACCTTATGGGATGTATTATCATTTTCATATAGTAAATTATATAATTCTTTAGCTGTAATTGATTCTCTGTATTTCAATTGATTAATATTAAACTTGATTTTTGAAGGAGCCACATTCTTTAAACTGGAAGATTTCAAACTGTTAAATTTTGCCACCAAGGGATCAATATCATCCTTATTAGTCAGATTCAAATTTTTCAGATTCGTCAGCTCTAAAAAATGCTTAATAGTTTCATACCCATTCCGTTTCTTCTGTAAAGCATCCTGAATTGATTGGTTAAGCTCCTGAGATGCTTTCAGATGACCATTGTTTAATTTTGTTAGAGCCTCTGTGATACTATAGCATACATATGAAAGTTCAAAGTCACAATATTTAAGCCTCTGGTACTTCTTTATTTCGTGATTAAATATCTCTAATAGTGATATTTGACTATCAAATATGATCTGAATGCTTGGTTTATGAGATATCACACATTGTGTTATCGATTGAGCCAACGTATCTAGTTCCTGGATAGTGTGGAAGTCTACAGTATTAGACATTCTTTACTATTCACAACGTTATCTCTAGTTTACTTGTTTTATATCTTGATTAGAAAAGAAAAGAATGTTAAAAATGGATTAGATTTAAATCAATCTCGAAAATCGGAGTTGAATGTTCGCCTTTGGGTGTAAAAAATTAATTATATATCATATGTTCTTCTAAACTACAAAGCTACTTAACAGAATTCCTAAATTCTTGTAACCCTTTATCAAAACCTTGTTCCCACTCCCATAAATATTTCAGGTTACCACTTGATTTTATATGTTGTTGAAGTCTTGCTGCTTTCCATGCACCAATTCTTCCAAGAATTGATCCATTAAACTTGGCGAACTCTTCTGAATCCTTCCAGGCAGTAGTATAACCTTGCTTATATCTTTCATGTTCGTATTTTTCCTTAGAATTTTGATCATTCCAATAGTTTACATGCCCATCGTAATCGTTCTTCAATTTTTCTAACATCACAGATTCACCAGGAATATTCTTTCCAATCAACGTAAATGGTTGACGGATGGCTCCCTTATCTACCATAGTCTTAAAGTCCCATTCGCCACCATTTCCACATTGGAATTTGTAAGTCCAGAAAAATGAACCGAAACCAGCTCTTTGGAACAAGAGATTAGACTCACGATTACCAAATTCAATAACAAGGTTATCTCTGTCAGAATTAGCGTTATCTTTATCCCAGGAAGCACCATCCAAAACACATGAGTATTCACCAACCATGAAATCGACTCCTTCTCCATTTTTAGATATGTTTGTTAATAAATCTTTATTTAAATCATCTATGATTTGTTTTGGAGATTTCTTCTTATCTTCATCAGAAAAACACCTATAACAATGGTGATCAATGACCACACCTAATGAACCATCTCCATTATTCTTTTGTACCCATTTGGCCCATTGATCAGGCCACCATCCATCTGAAATAATGATTGGGACCGTTTTATCTTTAGAGCGAATTTGCAGGATAGCAGCACTGTAGTATCTAATTTGATTTTTAGCATCATCTGAAAATTCAGATTCATTGATAATCTCAATACCAGCAATATTTTCATATTCCTTCAAATCATCAGCTACGAATTGTAATAATTCACATACTAATAATTGAGCATCCAGATTTTTCCAAAAACCTGCTTTACCACCACTAGTCTCTCCACTATGATCAGCACCATTTGCACCAAATGGTAACCCATGAATATCAACAACAACAGATATTTCATGAGACTTTGCCTTTTCAACGAAATATTCCTTAAATATATTCCATGCATTCTTATAAACTGAATTATATTTCTCAAATCTACAGCCTTTAGTGAACTTCCCACCATTAACATCCCAATAACCCAATGGTACTCTAATTGATGTAACATTATGTTTCTGGAGCCATTCCCAGTCATTATCATCTAAAAATGTTTTCCAATATTCTTCAAACATCTTAGTAGTTTCATCTATTCCTTTATCCTTCACTAAGGCTGCTACTGCTTCCAATTCACACAGAGCTCCATCAGAAAACATCTTATCGAATATCCATTTCTCTAACACAAAGCAACTACCAATGTTAACTCCAAAGTTGTGTCTATTTTGGTAAATCTGCTTACGGCTGGGTGGGTTATCAGTGGTAGCAGCAGGGTCTGCAAGGGGGATATTTGATCCTAATGCCTTTAATTTAAGTTTATCAAACATCTTTTTGTTTTCAATTCACCAATTATCCAATTACTATTAACAATACTGCAAATTTGAAAAACTAATATATATACTCAATTCTGTATAAAACTGTTAGTTGCTTGCTCTGATAATCCAGTGATTTCGGAGATCGCAACTCACTCGGGAAAAACTGTTACATAGCGGCTAATTCCTATGGATATTATCAATAATAAAAACAAGGATAAGAAGAAAGAAGAGCCAGTAGAAGAATGGCCTCTGTCATTTAATAGATTATATGAGCGATTTAAAAGTGTTAATACTCATCTTACATTCATATCATCACATTCAAGAACCACTTCACCAACATTTGATCTAATCAAAAAATTTAATCCTGACATCAGTAAACTTGATTTAGCCATTATAGCATATTTATTACCCCCAGGAAATGTATTTTATGATTATATGGATGAAAACCAGATTTCTCTATCATTTGCTGAAAAATTAGAGTTTAATTGGTCAAAAGGTTATAAACTGACAAGCGCTACCACAGTGAATGATGTCTACGAAGAGGTTGCTCGTCAACAGAAGGAGTATGAAGAGTCAAATCTGAAACAGGTATTAATATTTGACTTTAAAGATGTAAGATTACATGGAATTGGTACTGCGTTTAAACGTAGAAAGATGAATGTAGAGCCTAATCAGTCGTTTTTCTTATCTAGTCGGGAACTTAGTGTTCAAAATTTATCACATAATCAATTGACAAGTATTATAAAGGCTAGAAATATTAAATTTAAGAAGATTTTAAATGATTATCTACAAAAATATAGCCGAGATGAAGTTTCACAAGATATACCCATGCAATATTTAATAGAAATAAATGAAAAAAATATACCTAAACCCCCTGATATGAGTGATCCAATTGATATTGCAATTAATTCTCAACATGCAAATATATCAGATAATATTAAACCTAATATAGATCAAATGCTCAATATTTTGAAATCAGAACCATTTTATAGAGGGCAACTAGCTTTTTCAGAAACATTAGATCCCACACGAGAAGCAGAATATATGTCATTGGATGATAGTTTTGGGAAATTGCATCCTGAATTAAAGCATGCTATTTTGGAATCAAAAGGATTTTCTATTTCTGAGGATTTATATACCCATCAAGCAATTGCCATAGAAAAATTACTTTTCAGTGAACCTGGATTACTGCCACATGTGATAGTGAGCACTTCTACAAGCTCTGGTAAATCATTAATATATCAAATTCCACTATTGAATAATATCCTATGGGATATAACGGAAAATAAGAAGGGTCGTAATAGTACAGCATTTATGATTTTCCCAACGAAAGCTTTGGCACAAGATCAAAAGAGACATCTTCAAACTCTAATAGATATGATACCATTGAATACTAGAAGAAAAATAATTGTAGAAACTTACGACGGTGATACTGATTTTAAATCACGTCTGTATATCAGATGCCATGCAGATATTATATTTACCAATCCCGATGCTATACATTCTTCGATTTTACCAAACCATGATAGAAATGATGATAATGGCTGGAAAGATTTCTTGAAAAATTTGAAGTTTGTTATCGTGGATGAATTACACGTATATAAAGGAAGTTTTGGAGTTCATGTCAGTTATGTAATGTCTCGCTTAAGAAGAATAGCATCAATTTATAATAACCAACAAAATGGAATAAAATTCATATCATGCTCTGCTACTATAAAAGATCCATTAAAGCATTTTCGTGAAGTTTGTGCTATACCAATTGAAGATGAAGTACTCAACATTGCAATTGATGGAAGTCCATGCGCTGAACGAAAGTTAGTTATATGGAATCCGCCACCATTAATGAATAAAAGAGGTGAAACAGAACCTAAGATAATTGAGAAGCTGCAATTTTCGAAGCCAGTAAATGAAGTAAAAATCCCAAGAGAATCTGTAATACTGGAACTGGCTAAATTATTACTTCAGCTATTAACAAATTTTCAAACGATAAAAGTGATAGTATTTTGTCCTATTAGGAAAATTTGTGAATTGATGATGAAGGAGGTAAGGTCGCTACTTAAAAATAAAAAATTTGAAAATCATGCTAATTTAAGTGAATTTGACATAATGGCATATAGAGGAGGATATTCTAAACATGATAGAAGAGTAATAGAAGGTAAGATGTTTAAAGGTGAACTCAGAGCAATAATAGCTACTAATGCCCTTGAATTGGGTATTGATTTATCTGATTTGGACGTTGTTATTACTTGCGGATTTCCTATGCTGAAGCTGAATTTACATCAGCAATTTGGTAGAGCTGGGAGAGCAAAAGATTCAAAGGGTAGTTTAGCTATATTTGTGGCTGGTTCTACACCTATTGATCAACATTATTTAATGAATCCTAAAGAGCTATGTGATCGATCAAATTATGAAGACTTATGTGTAGGTGGTTTGATTGATTCTAGTTCAAGTCAATTAATAATGGAAATGCATCTACAGTGTGCAGCTTTTGAATTACCAATAGATTTACAGCGTGATATTATTTGGTTTGTTCCTGAAAGTTCACCCATAAGAAAAGAATTATTTATTAAATTATGCAAAGAGAGATTATATTATGATATGGATACAAAAGAATATCGTACTAATCCTAGTTATTTGCCATGGCCAGCTGAGCATGTACCTATAAGAGCAATTGAAGAAACAGAATATGCTGTAGTTGATGTAACAAACAAGAGAAATGTTGTAATTGAAGAAATTCCTGCTTCCAGGACAAGTTTTACACTATACGAAGGTGGTATTTACTTACATCAAGGGTTCCCTTATTTAGTCAAAGAGTTTAATTCTGAAAAACATTTTGCAAAAGTCGAAAGAGTAAATGTGGATTGGACTACAGAACAAAGGGATTTTACTGACATAGACCCTATAGAAATTGAATGTATAAAACAGCTCCAATTGCCAGATCTTAAAGTAAGCGATACACCAATTTTTTATGGAAAAATTGAAACAACAATTATAGTTTTTGGTTTCTTCAAAGTTAGCAGAAGATCAGAAATACTTGAAGCTGTTGATGTTAAGAACCCACCAATAAAATTTGTATCTAAAGGGTTTTGGATAGATATTCCTGCTCAAGCACTAAGTTTAATAAGGAATAAGAATCTTTCTTCAGCAGGTGGAATTCATGCCGCCCAACATTCTATAATGAATATGCTACCACTTTATATTAGTGGAGGTACATCAACAAACCCTAATGTTAGATTTAGTTCAAATATTGGAGAAGCAGAGTTAATTACAGAATGTAAGGCCCCTCAAAAAGAATTTGCGCAGAGGCAAACAGGACGTAAAAGACCAGCAAGGTTGATATTTCATGATTCTAAAGGTGGAATACGAGGCTCTGGAGTCTCTGCAAAAGCTTTTGAATACATAGATGAAATACTACACTCAACTTTCAAGCGTGTAAAAGATTGCCCATGTTTGTGGGGGTGCCCTGAGTGTGTTGCAGCTAGTTTTTGTAAAGAAATGCTGTTAGTTATGTCAAAACCAGCAGCAATAATAATATTAGCCTCTCTACTAGGTATGGATATTGAAAGAATTGGTAAAGAAATTCCTGATGGTCCAGAAGAAAATATGCCCGACATTAAAGTTGATACCATTGAGACAACTGCTGGCTTAGTAAAATTTTCGAAAGATATAAAAATTATAGAAACATAAACATATATTGAAAATTTGAATAATAAATAGTCTTAAATATAAAGTTCGTAATTGTCAGATTCATATTAAAATCACTATATTAAAACCGATTACTATTCTTTGTTCCTAATATTGATGCTTTTCTAGTGAGCTTTCTTGCAAACGAATTTATCTTATTTGGCTCAGATTGTTCCATCAATAAACTAGAATCAAATGATTTTTGACGACGAATTAACGAATTCCTACTTCTATTCATCGTAGGTGGTAAACCATCAGATGAATTATTTTTTTTACCAATATCTTGGAAATGATCACTAAGTGCTTTTCTTGGTGGAGTATAAGAGCTTCTTACCTCATTACTATTTTGTGATGAAGTATCAGATGTTGGTGGTGTAGGTAAAGTTTTAGTTTTTAATGCAGGGCTTTTTGGTAATTTCTTCGTTTTTGCTTTTCTAAAAACGTTTTGAATTGGTTTTAAATATATAGATCCAATTGTTCCCATATTTAATTCCAATTCTTCTAAAATTGAAGGGTCAATATTATCAATTCCTGACAAAATTATTGGGTTATCATTCAAAATTATTCTTTTACTGGATTCTTGGAAATTATTATTGTTTCCATTTGCATTTTCTGATGAGAGCAATCTCCAATAAAATAATCCTCTATCTCTCAAATCTGGGTTATCTACTTCTTCAGTAGCCCATTTTAATATATCAATCATAACGGTTTCAGCCTGGCTTGGGATTTTCAAGTATAATTTTGTAACAGTTGTTAATGCAGCAAATTGAACTGTCTCAGCCTCATCTTTGAAATTAGACAAAAGATCATCCAATATCTTTAATGAGTTATCAAATTTCTCTCCATATTGTCCCAATATCCATAATAATGAAACTTTAGCATCTGGATCTTCTATAACGTCATAATTTTTTATAAGTGCTTCAATTGCATAATCAAAACGTTTTGGATATTTTCTAATAATGTTTTTAAGAACTATTGCAGATTCTTCTACAATATACGAAATACCATTAGAAATTAAATCACATAAAACATCAACACATGCATCACTTACATTTACCAACTTTACAGCAAGGTTACCAAAAGCTCTGACAGCTTTCCTTGCCATAGAAACATCTATTTCAGTTGCATACTCTTCTAATTCACGCAAAACAACGTCAACATTATTCTCATTCGCTAAAAGAAAAATAATTTCTAATTTTGTATCTTTTATATATATTGGATCGTCATATTTGCAAAAGAACACTTCAACATTGAAATTTACTAGCTCCTTTTTACCCAATAATAAGAGAATGATATTTCTTAACACTAAAAATTGGATTTCAGGTGGTTTTGAGAGCATCGAAATTAATGATGAACTTATTCTGTTTGGTAAATTTGGTAAAATCAACTCAACATTTTCAACATAATTACTAAAATATGTAATAACTTTTATGGAATTCAATAATACTGCAGAGTTATCATGTTGAAGGGAGCCCATAATTGCTTCAATCAATTCTATAGCCTCATTACCCGACTGTGGAACATATGCCATTAAAGAGTTAATAATGTATACTTGACTCCATTCATTACATTTGCTAAGTAGTAAAATCAAAGTCATTGTATGACTTTTATTTATCTTCAAAGTTAAACCTTTACTATTTTCAGTGATATAATTTAATGCAGCTAATGCATTTGATACTGTAGCTGCATTTTCGTCATATAATAGTTCATTGAGTTCGTCTATAAAGCCTTCATTTATGGTTCTGTCAGGTGCATGTTCATATAATCGCGATATAGAGTAAATAACTGATTTCTTGACATGTGCATCATTGTCATTCAATAACATAGTAATACACTGGAAAGATTTATCCACAAATTCTTCATTTGGAACCGATGAAAGTGTTTTGATTGCAAGCGACCTTAATGCTGGAGAATTGTCTGAACAAAATCTAATTAAAAATGGTAATGCTATCACTGCTTCCTTCGGATCCATGGGACTATAATTTACAACATATTGCATACACATCAGCCTGATTTCTAAATCATCTATTTTCATTAAATTCACAACATCGTGATACAATCTGATTAGTTCGTTATTATTCAATATTATATTTGAAATTATCTTTTTAAGGACAATTTTAATTCTGGAATGTGGTTTAGATTTTGTTAATGCTTGTTCTATTTCAGCTTTTAGTTCAGCTGACTTAGTTTTACCAAATAATTTCCCATCACTCATATTTCTCTATTTCATTTAAATGAATCAATATCTGTATTATAGACAATTTATTTGATTTCATCATTGTGTTTATATACAGGCAGGATATAAATAGGTTACATGAGTAGTATTTTTAAAGTCATAAATTCGTAGAACATATAAAACTATCTAAAGTTATATATTATTAGGTTATTATAATTAAAATATAGATCTACACTATCAGTATGTATCCAGAGGCATAAGAAACACTGGAGTCCAGTATTCGTAATGCATGGCTACTCTGAGAGTAATTTATCCAGTGGAAGGCTGATATATCCTCTTTACATTCTGGAGACAGATTATATTCTTCTAAAAGTCGTAAAATCACGCCAATAGCTTTTTGGCCACAAATTGTATTTTTAGTTGATTTGATATATTTAACCCAATTATTATAGGAACCAGTACTAGCAACCTCCATAGCGATCTTATCTAATAATTCAATAGATTTATATATTGGAGTTCCTGGATGTTTAAGTTTAGAAGAGTGCAGCAATGATACAAGATGAAAGTTACTAGCATCTAAGCCTTCAGGCTTCTCAGCGAAGTATTCTGTGTATCCAAAACGAGAACCCCAGTGACAAAAGTCTGAACTTATGATGAAATGGTTACGTTTATCATGGATAAATGGCAAGAGTGCATTAACTAATTTCTTATTCAAAGAGTCGTCCATCCCACTAATTAAGATTGGAACAATACGAGGAACACCCTGAGGTAAATCTTTACATTTATGGTAGATGAATGGCGCATGCATTTCAAATGAGTGTTCATCTTCATCAATTTCTTCTGACATGTAACCAAATATCGATGAATGGCACTTACTGTTACTCTGAATTAACTCTTCATTAATTTCTCTATCCACAGGTAAATTACCAAATGGCGTAGCATATGAGTCAAACTTGGAAAGCAAAACTTTACCCTTAAAGTACACATGATGGGAAGGACCAAGTAAAAATATTCTTTCTACATTAGAGTTATCCCAAACACTAAAAGTTTCTGCCAACCTCTCTCCAGAGTAAGTATATCCAGCATGTGGGCCAATTAAAATTCTAGCACCTTTCTTACACCCAATAGGGGAGTTTTCTGAATCCAGTTCATCCTTATCAAGTTTACGGAAATAACTTTGGAGTTCCTTAAGTAATTGACGAGAACTGCTGTTATACCAAGTTCCCGAATGTGTAGCCAGTCTCACCAATGTCATTTTATTATTTAATATACACTGGGGTACCTCAATGCGTGTTTGTTATAATTTTTATATATATATTGCTATCTTGGGGTGGCAATCATATCCGGATTTACGGTTACTCTCACACATTCAAAGAGATACATTCTGATAATGTGAGTCAATTTGGTTCTACATATAAATCACAGTTAAATTAAAGAATCGTTAAATATAGCTACAAATACGAGAAAAAAAATGCTAAATAGGAAATAATCATACAGTTGGCTATTATCTCAAATTATATTATACTAGATATCATTATTTAATTTATTGCTATATTGTTTAGTTTAATAGCTTTTGGTCTTATAATCTGACCAAGTACTCAAATATGAGGCTATAATTTCTCAACCAGAAATTGACCGATTTCTTTTAAATTCTATAACTTCCTTTTGTAGTAGTCTTTTCATATCGATACCCGAAGACGAATTTTCAAAACTAAAGTCAAATTTTGTTGTGCACTCTATTTCGTCGCCAGGTGATCTAACCAGTTCGAAAAATGCATGCTGAAGTGCCTGGGTGACAGTTAACCGGGCATCTGCATCCCAAGTCAATAGACTTTCCAATAGATTTAATGCATCTGAAGACGCAAAAATATACATACTGGTAAATGGGGCAGATTTTTGACCTACATTAGGGCTACTGGAAATTTTCCAGTTATATTTCTTAACAATTTTCTTTTCTGGAGCCCCTATAACCTTAAATATCCGATGTAATTGGTCTAACAGATCTTTACCCATGAATAGTGGCTTTCTTCCATATAACTCGGCTAAAATACAACCTACAGCCCAAATATCAATACTTTTAGAATATGTTCCTTTACTCAACATTAGTTCGGGAGCCCTGTACCATCTGGTTGCTACATAATTTGTAATTGGTATTGGGTGAGCAGTAAGAAAATTTGGATTAATACCTCTTGCTAAACCAAAATCACATATTTTTAGAGTTCCTTGATTAGTAATTAGAATATTACCTGGTTTTAAATCTCGATGAATGACATCTGCTGAATGTATGTAATTTAAACCACATAATATTTGGTATATAAAATTCTGGATGTGAAATTCTGAAAATTGAATACCTGAATAGATAATCTTTGATAGATCCGAATCAATAAGTTCTTGAACACAATAGAGCCCTTCAAATGGTTGAATAGTGACAATATCTAGGTCCACTAGATTTACAATCTTAATATGTTAGGCAAACATGAAATGAAATGAAATTACAAATACTTACATTTTTATGTCCTCTAAAATGCCTCATAAGCATTAATTCTCTTAAGGATCTTTTTAGTAGCTCATGTTTTTCAAATATATTTGAAACTTTTTTAATAGCTACCGGAACGCCCATATTTCCATTCCCTATTGAGTTTGTGTCCATCGCTGAACATACGGTTCCATAAGAACCCTTCCCAAGAATACGCATAACTTTATATCTTGAATCAATTAAAAAGCTAACTCCATCAATTTCAACTTGTGTCCTTTTTCTTGTGTTTCTTGCATGCATTTTATAATATTAAATTCCAGTACTAACTTGTTAATTATAATGGCTGTGAAATAGCCGCTTTTGTTCCATAGGTTTTATTCAGATATGAATTTGTGTTACATTCATTATCACGTGATATGATTATTTTGTATTAACTAATATTTGCCTAAAGATTATGTAATCAAAGAAAGATTTTTTTCAAATAGAATGGTAGTGAAAAACCTTACCACGGATTAGTTTCAATTAAACATAATATCACTGCATTAATCTAGAAGATATATCGAATAGGAAGTCATTATGAGCTCAACTAACTGCAGATTTTACGAAAATAAGTATCCAGATGTGGATGAAGTTGTAATGGTCAACGTCCAAGAAATTGCCGAAATGGGTGCTTATGTTAAATTATTAGAATATGACAACATTGAAGGTATGGTTTTATTATCCGAATTGTCTAGAAGACGTATCCGTTCTATTCAAAAATTGATCCGTGTAGGAAAGAACGAAGTTGCTGTTGTTTTAAGAGTTGACAAAGAAAAGGGTTACATTGATTTATCTAAGAGAAGAGTTTCTGCCGAAGATATTGTTAAGTGTGACGAAAGATATAACAAATCTAAGGCCGTACACTCAATTTTAAGACACTGTGCTGAAAAGTTTAACCTTTCTTTAGAAACTTTATACCAAACAATTGGATGGCCATTATCTAGAAAATATGGTCATGCTCACGATGCTTTTAAATTATCCATTACTGATCCTTCTGTCTTTGATGGTCTTGATGCCCCATCTGAAGACTTCTTAGATGAATTAAAGTTATATATTTCCAGAAGATTAACTCCACAACCAATCAGAATAAGAGCTGATATTGAAGTTTCATGTTTCAGTTATGAAGGTATTGATGCTATTAAGAGAGCTTTGAGAGTTGCTGAAAATGAATCTACTGAACATATTCAAGTTAAGGCTAAGTTAGTTGCTGCTCCTTTATATGTTCTTTCTGCTCAAGCTTTAGATAAAAACCAAGGTATTGCTTTGTTAGAACAGGCCATTGGTAAGATTACCGAATCTATTGAAAAGGACGGTGGTGTTTGTAAAGTTACCATGTCTCCTAAAGCTGTCTCTGCCACTGAAGATGCTGAATTACAAGAACTTTTGGAGAGAAAGGTTGCTGAAGATAAAGATTCTGATGACGAAGAAGATGAAGAATAGATTCTTTTCCATTCTTGTAAATCGTAGCATTCTCATTCCTTCTAATATAATATTCATCATGCAATTAATTTATTTTAATTATGTAAATTACTTTTATTTTGATCTATAAATATAGTGAAATATACACTAACTAATAAAGTTTAGTAATGTGGAGACTTAGTTATAACTAATTGACCCTTATTGGCTCTATCAACAATATAAGCAGGTAAATTATTTAAAAGTTGATTTGGAACTCTTAAATCAGTTACTGAATCTGGTATAAGAATATGATCAATATTAGTGAGGTCCTGGTTACCACTTAAATCCAATACTCTTAAATTTAAACCAAATCTAATATTTCTTACAATTTTTAATTCATTATAAGCTAAACTTAAATACTCAAGGTTATAAGGAAAATCAATTGATTCAACACTTTTAATTGAATGGTAACCTAATTTTAAGACCTTCAAATTAGGAGGAAATACAACATCTTTCAAAGTTGTAATATGCTTATCGTTTTCATCTAAATCAGGATCCATTTCCAAATCTAATACTTCCAAACCAGCAGGGAATTGGACATTTTTGAGAGTTGTTATTAAATTATTTCCCAAATATAGTTCCTTTAAAGATATTGGAAACTGGACCTTATTTAACGTTTTAATATTATTATTGTTTAAATATAATTTCTCTATACTATTTGGTAGTTTTAATGGATTAATACTATTGACACCATTGTCTACCAAATTAATTAATTTAAGGGATGGGGGTAATTTTAAGCCTCTGGTATTTGTCATTGATTCTTGTAAATTCAAGGAAATTAATGTATCAGGAAACTTAACTCCAGTCATAGACTCATTTGGGATACAAGAAAGATCCAAATGTTCTAAAAGATCAGGAAACTTTGCCCCTTTTATACATTCAATTGGATTGGAAGAAAGTGATATTGTCTTTAATGATCTAGGAAAGTTAACACCTCTTAAACTATCAATTCTGTTCTGAGAAACATCAAGGTATTCTAACCTTGGTGGGAATTCAACATAATTTAAAAAGTAAATTCTATTTTCATGTAATTGTAATGTTTGCAATGAATGTGGAAAGCTAACATTATCAATACTAGTTATTGAACTATTACATGCAATGAGTGTTTTCAATTTTAATGGCATCTTAAAACCAGCTAATGTCTCTAGTGAATATCCACCACCAATATTTAAAACCTCTAATGAATCAGAAAACTTTACACCTGGTAAAAATCTAATACAGTTTTCACCATAATCAAAAACTTTTAAATTTACCCAATTTATGATATCTTCTTGTATTTCTTGACCCAATTTAGCCAAATCATTTTTTTCTGTTAAATAAATGGTATTAATTTCATATTTATTTATAATAGAGCATTGTGTTACTTTTGAGCCTGCTGCTTTATTCAAAACATTCAAAAATCTTTTATATTCTTCTTTTTCAAAATCTTTATAATCTGATAGCCACTTTTTCTGGGGGTCAAAATGGAAATGATATCCTATTTCAGAAATTTTTTCTAGTGTCTTTGCCTTGTCCTCTATGAAATCAATTAATTTTTTCATGTTGACTTCAAATTCATCATTGTATTCAACCAATAAATTTAAATAATCAAAACTTTCTAATTTTAAGTCCTGACTTTTCAATGTATTTAATTCTATAATAGTAAGAGTTTCATTTTTAAGGTTTTTTAAATTATGTACAAACCATTTCATATGTGTATAACGTGGTTGATCATATATTATCAATAGTCGTCTTTTCATTTTTTCCACTTTTGACTCTATACTATTAGAAAGTTTATTGTTCAATATTTCTGTATCATTAGTGACGGACTTAGAACTTATAGTTATTGGTAAAGGCTGTTGGTTATTAGATGTCGTATCTACAGAATTACTATCGTGTGGTGAAGTTGGCAATATAGACTTAGTGTCACCCATTGCAGCATTTGATGAACTTATATGGGAAAATACAGATCTTTCGATTTCATTATCTTTTTCATCAAAAGCTTTTGGTATAGAATATTGATTTGAAGGTACTAACAGTATTGTTTCATGGGTGTTTTCTACTTTTACATTAGTAGTTGGAATATCTTTTACATCTTTTATATAGCTAGTAGCATCTGATTTGCGTCCATTCTGCGAGTCTATACTTGTTATATTTTGTGAATTCTCATACGAAATAGGTTGGTCATTATTTATCAGAACATCTGTAATTGTATTATTTGTTGGAGCCGCATATGATACATTGGTAGAAATGGTTGGTTCCTCTATCTTCGGTTTCTTTTGTGGAGGCTCATCTGAAGTTATATATGTGGAGCTGTCAATTGATTTACCTTGTTCTTCCTTTGGTATATCTTCTATCTGATGAGGTTCAATTGCCTGAGAGTTATTCGAGTTTGGATCAAAATTTGCATGTCCAAAATCACTTTCAGGAATTACTGGATTTAAACTAGTATTATCAATTGATATTTTTTCACTATGTGATTTATCTGATTCCATGGCTTCATTTATCTGTTGATTTTTTTTGTTTATTGTTTATTTATTCTTTACCTAAATGTGCATACCAAATTTTTTTCTCATCAATATATTCGCCCTTAACACCAATAGTTTATTATCAAATTTAACAATTGAGACTAATATTTTTTTTTTTTATTTATAACACAATTATTTAATAAATACTATTAGTTATTAGTTATTAAAGTGTATATATAAGAGTATAATACATAATTTTAAATAGTTATGCACGTTTTTTAGGCCACTTAAAGCAAGATTTTAAGCATAACCCTATAGGGACCTTAATGTTTAAGTCCGTACCATTATCAGGATCATCTGTTTCCAGAATTAAGGTATCACGAGCCAATAAATAACCCCTTGTAAGCAACATAGATATAGAACAAACCAAAAATGATACACCTGCAAAAACAGAGCAGTAACGATATTGAGTGGGATCAACAACACCACCTTCACCTGTAACTAACTTAACACCAATAACTGGTGAAAAAAGAGCAGCTATACCTGAGATACTCCATAACATACCAAATGCAACATTCATCTTACCTAAGCCAACAACTCTGGCAAGTAAAGGTGAAATACTACCATAGATACTACCCATTAATGAGCCCATCATCAAGGCAAAAATAACTACTGTAGCATAGTTTTTACATGGGATCCACATAGCTAGACACAAAATACCACATATGGTGTAAGCAATAGTATTTAAGGTGGCAACTCCATAATAGTCTGCTAATCTTCCAACTATAGGACGACCAACACATGCACCCAACAGTACTAATGCTGCTACTAAAGATCCTTGATTTTCGCTATAACCTAAAGATGTCGTGTAGTTTGTTAAAGTGTATAAAACAACAACGTATCCAAACATACATGTAATTAAATAGGCTACAATCAAATAAGTTGCACCACACAAGAGACATTCTTTATCAAATATTTTAAATTCTCTTTTAACTCTACCTTGTCTATCTCTTATTAAGAAAATCGAAATCCAAATTAAACCAAAAGCAATAATACTTTGGCATCTTAATGCCCAAAATACAGACCGAGTATCCATGACTTTTTGCATGCCAAGATTATAAACGATACCGCCAACACCAGAACCAGCTGAGCCAAAACCAGATGCCATTGTTCTTTTCTTTTTGAAATACTGTGGTAAAATAGTAATACCAGGTAAAGAAATTAAAGCTAATCCAAAACTTTGCAATACTCCTTGTGTTAAATATAACTGCCATAACTTAGTACAAAAAGATGCTAACATTAGTGCGATAAATTGAATAATATTACCAATTATAATGAGTTGTTTTAATCCAATTATACCTTGAATATACGTAATGACTGGAGAAAAGAAAACACCTAACCCAAAAGCTATACCTCCAATAAAACTATAATCTATTTTTGTAGCACCCTTAAAGGTATCAGTATTTAAATAATGTGAAAAATAAATTGCAAAACCAGAATTCATACCCCAGGTGTTAAAATTAAGTAAGAAAACTGCAAATATAATAACGTACCCATAACCACCATCCATAACAAGCTCAATTTCCTCTTCATCTGCTCTCTTTTCTACTATAGATAGGTCATTTTTTGAATTATTATCTAATTTTTTGGACTTAGCTTTCTCAAGTTCATTAATAGAAATAGTTGAGCTATAGACAGCAGAATCTTCTCCACTTAATGAATTATTATCACCCATTACCGTATACTGGCTTCAGTGATAGAAATAGAAATATAATAACGTTTATTCTTAATTTAATCGGAAGAACATAAAGAAGACTTCATTTATATCACCTATTATAATTACTAAGACGAGCAAGAAAAAAAAAGGTTGTACGGAAAACCTACTTCCTTTACCGATCTTTTCAAACTATCATAATTTAATAAGAATATTAAGGTAGAAGAGTTACATAATAATATAATAAATTTTTATATACATATATATGTATATCAAGATAGATCTTATCATAAATATTGTTATAGGTATTGTATGTTGAGCTATTCATATACTAATCGGTGAAAACCGATATACCGTTTAGTAATATGTTAGCAACTAAAAAAGTTTATCCCCAGATCGCATTTACGAACGGACATAATATCACCAAGTCAGTGCCGATCCCCATACTCCCGCATAATCATGTCATAGAAAAATTTATAAATACATCTGAAATGAATCTCTACAATTAGTAGTATTAAGTGATATCTTGGTGATATTATATTAAAGATTCACTTTATGGTTCTTATTAGATTTTAATTTATAACTAAAAAAAAAGTTTATATAAAAAATTAATTCTACCTCTTCCATGGGGCAAGCTGGGACTCGAACCCAGGACCTCCCGCACCCTAAGCGAGAATCATACCTCTAGACCACATGCCCTGTTTCAACAAAAAGTTTTAAAAAATTAGTCCTAGTAGGATTCTCCTAAATTTATATAATTTTACTTTCTAATACCTTAAATGAATATAGTTGTTGTATTTATTTGAGTTCAAGAATTTATTTTAGTTGAAGTAATTTATCTAGAAATAATATAACTCACTTATTAAGTCCATATCTAATCTAATAGTAAGTAAATCATCTATGTTAGTATTTTAATTAGTTCTACACTATTAATGTTAACAAATTTAACAACTTGGTCTCAATACTTTTACTTTATTTTTTTCTCATTATTATAGTAAGGGTATTTAATATTACTGTTTGTATTGATAAATTCATATTTGTTCATATTACTGAAGGAATTGCTATTCGTTAATATTATGAGGTCTAATGTCTGATCGCGATAATATTGAAAAATTGATATTGTCATATAAATCACTTTTTCATTTATAGATAGCAAACATGAGTAAGAATCTTAAGAATATCTCAAATAATTTGAGGTTGTTCGCAAGAAACTTGCATTCTAGCTCTGTTAGTTTTAGTGAAAATAAGTTGAATACTGTTCCTGTTGAGAGAACTAGAAATATTGGTATCATCGCACATATTGATGCTGGTAAGACTACAACCACAGAAAGAATGCTTTATTACAGTGGTAAAACTAATCGAATTGGTAATGTTGATGAAGGAGATACAGTTACTGATTTTTTGCCTTCTGAAAGACAGCGTGGTATAACTATTCAACTGGCTGCCATCACTATTCCATGGAATAATAAGAAGATTAATATTATAGATACTCCAGGCCATGCTGATTTTACTTTTGAAGTTATAAGAGCATTGCGTGTTTTAGATGGTGTTGTTACGATTTTGGATGGAGTAGCTGGCGTAGAAGCTCAATCAGAAAAAGTTTGGAAGCAAGCAAGTGCATTAGGCATTCCAAAGATTGCATACGTTAATAAAATGGATAGAGCTGGTGCTGGTTTTAGTAGGACAGTAAAGGAAATTGTTGAAAAATTAAAAACTAGGGTAGTATTATGCAATGTCCCATACTTTGAAAATGTTGGTAATGATCCTGAATTCAAAGGTGTCATCGACGTCTTACAAAATAAATTATTGAAATGGGACCCAAATGTCGACTCGAATGGTAAAGCTGTATCTGTTATTGATTTAAATGAAATTCAAGATACAAACCCAGATTTATACGAAATGGCAAGAAAATCAAGGGAATCTATGGTAGAAACTTTAGGTGAATATGATGATGATCTTATTGATGCTTTTTTAGAAAATGATGAAGATTACATGAAAATTCCTGTTAAAATATTAAATGAATCAATTAAAAGAGCAACAATTGGTAATTATGTAACACCAGTTCTTTGTGGATCTTCATTTAAGAATATTGGTGTCCAACCTCTTATGGATGCAATTGTTAACTATTTACCATCACCATTAGAAACAAAAGAACCAGAAGTTGTTGTTTCAAGTTCAAAGATATTAAATTCTAAGCGTAAACAAAAAAAGAAAGATGCTAACAAAGATAAGGTTTCTTTAGTAATGGACCCAAAGAAAGGGTTAGTAGTTAGCCTGAATCCTAATTTAACTTTGGCTTTAGCTTTTAAAGTTATGACACATAAAACAAAAGGTGTAATGACGTTTTTCAGAGTATATAGTGGAAAATTAACTTCTAATACTACTGTGATTAACACAAGAACTGGAAAAAAGTTTAATGTTAAAAAGTTATTATTAATTCATGGTGATGAACCGGAATATGTTCCATATATAAGTTCAGGTAATATTGGTGTTATATCAGGCAGTGATAATGAAATAATTACAGGTGATACTCTTGTCTCCCATGGACCAACAAACAAGCCATTTTCACCTTTGGAATCATCTATAAAACTATTACCTATTGAAATCCCCCCACCACTTTTCAATTCATCAATTGAACCATTAACAGCTGGTGATGAAAGATATATGAATACTTGTATTGAATCATTAATAAGAGAAGATCCATCTTTAAAAGTTAATGTTGATGAAGATTTAGGACAAACTATTTTAAGTGGCATGGGTGAACTCCATTTAGAAATTATTAGAGATAGGCTCGTAAAGGACATGAAAGCTAATGTCAGGTTAAGAGATGTAGCTGTTTCTTACAAAGAATCAATTTCTAAACCAAATTATAAGCTGGTTAATTTCTCTAACGAGGATAATACACTTTCTATTGATATTGAAATGGATTCATTTGAAGGAGTTGCAGCTGAACATCCTACAGCTGAAGAAGAAGGATCAATATTGTTTGAGCAAGAAAATAACATTATTATTTTGGATTCAGATGCTACTCCAGAGTATATGTACCAAGCTATAGAAGAGAATCGTTGGAAGTCTGAACATAGTTTGGAAGAACTTCAAGATACATTAATCCAAGGTATAGCAACTTCTCTACAAATTGGTGGACCAATCCTTGGGTTACCTTTACATTCCATGATAATAAGAGTGAAATCCTGGAATTTCCCAATTGAGGATAAGACGGCGTCACTATCTAATTTATTGGATATTACTAGAAGAGTTGTTGCAAAGTATATTGAGATATTGACGAAGGATTCATTTACTATTTTAGAGCCAATCATGAATACAAAAGTCTTTGTTGATTCTGATTCTCTAGGTGAAGTTGTTCATGATTTAAACCACAGATGTCAAGCAACTATTTTGTCAATTGATGATGAAGCATCTGAAAATATGGATGAATTATCTTGGGCTAGAGAAGAATCCGAAAAAATCTATCTTCCTCCTGATTACACAATGTCAAAATCTGGTAGTACTTCTTATTTAAGAAACAAAAAGGTTATTTTAGCTGAAACCCCATTAAGAGAGATGATTGGTTATTTATCTAAATTAAGATCTATAACCCAAGGAAGAGGTGATTTTGATATGACTTATTTGGGAATGAGACGCTCCAATAAATCAAAGATGTCTGGAATCACTAACGATTTTAACGGTATTTAAGAGTCATTTGTACATATTTTCTTCTTTGATTTAGTAAATATACCTTACATTAATGTAAAAAAGTTCAATTATGGTTGATTTTTATTAATTATTCGTATTCCTATGGCTAACGGCTACTCATTAGATGCAAAAGATAAAACTGGCTTATTATGTAGTTTTGTGTAATAAAATAAAAATATATTTCTTTGATTATCTCTATATAATAACAAAACTTTATTATCACACGATGAATTCTATGGCAATAAATAAATCACAGTTGGACTTAGATAAGGAAAGAGTAACATGTCTTTTAGTTATCAATACCCAACTAATGAAAAAGGCGATTAATATTTATCATACTATATTGAGTAATCAACAATCGCTTCAACTGTTAAATGAGTCTACTAGACAAACTATTATGGATCTGTATCAAAACTGTACGAGAAGAATACATTGCAACTTATCTGTTTTATCATACCTTCATGAAAAATATCATGGAGGGCCTTCACAACAACCTCAAAATAGACCAACATTCCCAATAATTGTTTCAGCACCACAAGATATGCCAGAATTGAACCAGTTATATACAAAATTACAAGAGTTATACCCTGAAGCACTTCAATTTTTAAGAATGAAGATTCAACAAATGAGAAAGCAAGCACAAGTTAATCAAACTCAAAACACTCCTCCGGCACAAAGTATGTCACCTCTGCAGATTAACCCCATTCCAAATAAAGGCATAAACCCTGGAATGGACTCTGGTAGCAATTCTTCAATGGTAATGGCTAATCCTGAAAACTATAATCAAATTAATGCTGCTCAACAAACAATAAACCCTAATCAAAATTTTAATTCAAATTTCAACCAAGGTAATATGATGCCTTCTTCATTACAACAACCTCAAGGTCAAAATCAAGTGCATAATCAAAATCCACCTACGCAAAGTATATCTCCTCAACAAATTCTACAGCAAATGAATAACGCTCCAAATAATGCATCTTCTGGTATGATGGATTTTTTTAATTAATGTAAATATATAAAAATATAAATTATATTCTATAGTCATGTATTATTTATATACTCATTCTTCCATAAAATTCTGAAATTCCTGGTTTATTATGTCACTATATCCACCATTAGATACAGGCATAATTGGAACAGAATCATATAGAGTATCTGTATTATTGAACGCTTGATTTACTGGCTCATATGCCGAATTATTATTAAGACTGTTATCTGAAGAGCTGTTATTTCGATGGGTTTGATACTTTTTAAGGAAATCATTTTGAGTAAAATTAGTCGATGGGACTTGGTTAGGATTACCACCTGCAACATTAAGCCAAACAGCGTCATTAGTAATTTCATTCCATAATTTTTGCTCCTCATCTAAATAAGTTAAACCTTCAATTCCTGCTAAATCTGCATTCGAATAAATATCACCAACAGGGTGTATATTTGATGACATTGGGGTATCAAAATTAAAAGCTCCGGACCTTAATCCATTATTAGACTGATCTTCTAAGTTGTGGTTTGACCTATTTCTCAGGTTATTATTATGGAAAGGCATAAAGTCGAAATCATTATTAGATAAATTAGTTGCACCCATTGAAGAATTTGTTGATAATTCAGAATCAAGTGCAGCCATATGTTGAGGTGCAATGTTAGAATTTGAAATACTATTTACTTGGTTAATATGACTAACAAAATCATTTGCATTAATACCAGCCTTTGTCATTTCGTCATCGTGTTTAATAAGTAAATCAGTCATAACTCCATTGAAATCTAATACTTTCACTAACTTCAATAATTGAGCTCTTCTTAATGCAGCTGGGTAATTTCCTAACTTCTTCATTCTTGTGAAAATTGTAAGAGCATGATCAATATGAGTTTTTGTAGCGTCATGAACACCAAATGAAGCATTGAATAATATTAATGTAGATGCTGATGTAAATAAGTACTCCCTATCCATCCATCCAAAAAGAGCTACCATATTTTCTGGTAACAATGCCCAAATTGCTTTAATTGTATTAATAGATGCTTGGAAAGAAGCATTAAGCAATGTTAAAACATTTTTAGAATATTTTGTTAGATCCACATATTTATTCAAAGTCAGTTGACTTTGTAATTCTTTTAGTTTCTTGGTAGCAAAATGGAATAATAATGGCCTTACTGCTAAATTCATACCTTGAAAGTATTCTGTCATTAAATTAACTGTTAATCTTGAAATATGTAAATTTTCCACAGAAAAATCTACTTTAAGGAATTCAGGAAGTGAATTTTTCCATGACATTAACTTATGTACTAAATCTGTAACAACTGGAAGAATATTAACAGTTGGTTGTTTAGTATATAATGATGAAAGAATGATGGCATTAATTTGAGTAATAGTAACACAGTTATTAATATATTCAGCTGGAGGGAAAATATAATAAGCACGAACATCACTATGATCTTGAGGAAGATTAAGTAAACTCATATCGAAATCTATAGGTAATTCAGTCGATATGCTATCATCTGCAAAACTTAATGGTAAGCCAGCCTTTGATGATAACATTCTTTCATACATATAAACTGTCCACCATATTCTTCTTCTATGTTCTAACTCAAATCTATTCAAATTTTCCTTGTCTGCATCAACATGCCATCCTAGGATAAGTGTTGATCTTAAAGCCAACCCAAAATAGAAATAAGATGCAATGGTACAATCAGCAACCTGCAAATAAAAGGCATATAAAAGCATTACTTCAATACCTCCATCCTTTGTAATATTATCAATAGCACCTGATGCAAATAACCCTGTGAATAATTCAGAAGCTTGGTAGAAAAACCCTGAGCCTGGTAATGTGTTTCTTTTTTCATACTTATCTTTTTGTTTATTCTTCTTTGATTGTAATCTAGATTTTTCCATTAATTTCAGTGCTTTAACATGTGTATCAGAATCGGTTCCAAGATACATTTCACCGATAGCAAAAATTAATAGTATTTTACAGAACCAGATAGTTTCCAAAATAGTATCATCATCCGTATCTTTCTTTATAGAGTTTTCATCCATTGCTGGTCCTTTATTTTCCGTTATATTTCTCCTAATAATCCTTTTATTTTCCTCTGCATTACCCGAATATAAATTCATTAAGTATCTTTTTACTAGACCTTCATTAAAAAAGTAAAAACATCCATCATTATAATTAATAAAAGTATCTACCAATAACATAGCATAAGAATATGCTGGTAGTGTAAAATTAAGAGATAAGCCAGGTCTGGTATTGGTTTTTGCTAATGTTATTTTATAAGCATTACCTTCCTTCTCAAGAATTTCAGTCTCTCTCTTATGCGAACTAGGTGCTGTATCCAGGTTTGGAGAAACGACACTTGATCTTTGACTATTTGGTGAAGAGGATGGTGACTCAGAGTTTGAGGTTAGAAATGGTGTTGGTGAAGCAAATGATGGGGCCAAATTCTGAATTTCAAGTCCAAAAAGGGTCATAGACGATGAGCCAACATATAATTTTTCACCAGTTCTAGATTGAATTAACCTACCATATTTATCCAAAGATGGATATATTACTTCAGTATTTGTTATATTATTATTAGGACTTCCATTATTCGATGATAATGGCTCCGGGTTTTGAATAGGGTTTGCGGGGTGGTATCGGGTATTTGAAGTAAAAGCATTCAGATGCATTTGATGAGATTGAATCGATGGACTAGATTTATTACGTTTTGCCTCTTCTAATTTTAGATTATTCCTAAGAGTGGCGTTTTCTTTCTTTAACCTTGCAATATCATCATGTAATTTGCTTAAATATTTCATAGATACCACAATTTTTTTATCTGCCTCCACATATTCACATTTTGTCTTTGCAAGCTGACACTTTTTACATGGATTACCACCTGGGCACCTTATATGACGAGTACGACATCTAATACATGCTAGCGATGTTCGTTTCGGTTTAACCGTTGGAGTTGAGGTTTTAGAATCAATGCTTTTTCCGGGGTTTTGGGGATCTGTTTTATTACTGTATTCTGTTTTAATTACCCCATTTTGCCCTTCCAGTACACCAGGACTAGGGGTACTCATTGGTTATAGATTTAGTTATCGTTATCACGCCCAATAGTACGTTGGTAAACAAGAAGCATCAAATTTTTAATATTGTATTTAGATAAACCTGTATATAACACTGATATCGAAAAAGAGTCAGAATGTAAATTATGCAATTAACTTAACGCATAACGAAATATCAATTTTAAATCATAACATACATATATAAATATTTACATAAAACTTTCAAAGTTTTTAGTTTTGTAAAACATTTTCAGAGATTTCACCAACTACATTTCCAGCTGGGTCGTAAGAACAGATGACATATAAGCCCCAATTTTCAGATTGACAATTGGTGTAGGCACAACCAAGCTTAGTGGTACTCTTCCAGATGACTTGAGTGAAGTGATCATAGGTTGAAGGGGATGAATAATCATAATTATTACCTTCATCATACCAGGCTTCTAATGCAGAGGTACCAGAAGAGTAACCAACAGCTAAGTTTTCTCCATATTGACCACCAGAGTGTGTTAAGGTACCGGAACAGTCATACTTGTTAGCATAAGCTTGCGCATAATCATAAAGAGTTTTATCCCAGGATAATTCACCAGCTGAATGTAATGCTCTCTTTTGGTTATGTGCGTCTAAAATAGAAACAGCAAAGTTAGTATCTATACCAGAAGATTTATATATATCGGCATAAATACCTGAAGAAGCACTGGAAGAGCTAGATGATGATGATTTAGTCACGAAAGTGGTTGGTTTTGTGCTACTAGGTTCAGTGGATGTGGTTATTGGTGTAAATGTAGTGGCTGGTGTATTGGTTGGTGTAGTGGTATATTTTTCTATAGTACTGGTTGTAGTTGGGGCAGTGGTTGGATCTCTAACGACAGTTTCAGCACTGGATTCTGTGGCACCAGCAACATCAACAATCGCTACAACACTACCAGATTCTTCACCATAGACTGTAACGTAGTGATAATTAGTAACTGTTACAGTAGCAGCGCTAGCAATACTAACTACTGATAATGCCTGAGTTAAAGTAGAAACTTTCATTGTTAATAGGGAGCGAATTTAGTGGGTATTAAGGTTGTATAATTCACAAGTAGATGTCACAGTGGATAAGTTATTCCTTATATAAATACCAAATGAATGATTAGTTAACCTTCAAAACGAAAAAAAATATGTCGAGTAATTTAATTTCAGGATATGGGCAGTTTCATCGGTTTATGAATGTATTTCATACATGGGTTATGTGCGTATTATTGCAAAATAGTAAACGAGATTCTTTGCTGCGACCGCATTTCGCGTCGGTTCCAAGGCACATTGCATATATGATTATGAATATTTGTCGTTTGTTTTGGGTATGTTTTGTTCGCGACCACACACTGAAAGCGGTAATATATTTCGAATAAGTCAATAGTATTTAGATTTTTAATAGCCGCAACGAGTAAACACAAGAGTTCTCTCATAAACCGGTGCATGTGGGTACTTTAATGGGCTAACCTTTTTCCCTGTCATGGTAATTAGGTGTTTGTGTAATTATGGTGTAGAATAAAATTTTCGGTTTTTGTGTAGTCCGGTCATTTTAACTTATTACCATATCAGGTAGATAATTCGTTTATGCCTATATTTGGTAATTTACAAGAACCTCTTTAGGCAAAGAAGGTGGGTTAAATAGACTAAATAAAAGTTATTCTAACCGTATTTAGTAAAGAAATTTGAGGGAAAGTATATATCCTATGGTATAATATGTGAAGAATATGTAACAAAAAATACTTGTTGTAACTTGACATTTTGGTTACCGTATAGGAGTCAGGTATAATTGAAAATCCAAACATTTACGATTGTAACAATTCATTTTCACTTGAAGTACACTCCATCCATATCTGACACAAATTTTGATAGTAATCTTTTCTCTAAAATGAATTGTAAATGCTTATTTACGATACATTCTTGCTTTTTTCATTCACATTTTTAGTTTTAGTGCAGCGGAATTCTTTTGGTGCATCTGTTAAAACTTTCCGACAGAGGTATGAAAGTCTACGTGTCATAATACCTACAGTAGATCATTGCTATATTAGTAGTCTCCTAGTTCAGGATACCTTATTTCATACTCATTTTCAACATGCCTAGCCCAATCTTGTAGAAACTTCACACCACTTCTAGACATTAATTCTAGGTCACCAATGACACATAACTGGCTCTTGGGTCTTGTCATGGCAACATTCAATCTTCTCTTGTCCTTCAAGAATCCCACTTCGAAGTCATCGTTTGATCTGACTAAAGATATGATAATTACATCTTTCTCTCTTCCTTGAAATCCGTCCACTGTCGAAACTTCTACATCTTCTATACCTTCATGAAGAAGTGTCTTCTTAAGTAAAGATACTTGAGCATTATATGGCGATATTATACCAATACTGCTATTCTTTACTCCACTATGAAGCAACTTCTTTAAATGTTGTAAAACGATAATAGCCTCCATGTCATTATATTTGGAGCCAGCATCAAAAATCTTTGCTTCTTCAGCATCTTCAGCATACTTTTCCTGGAAATCACCACCCTGGGTATCATACCAGATGCATTTTACTGATGTTTCATCATTAGCTTCTACATTTTCCAACTCTGTTAATGAAATATTTGCTACTGAAGCATCAGCCTTTAATTTACCTTCATATAATTCGGTAGAAGGAAATTCCATGATAACTTGATTCATTCTGTATTGTATGTCTAATAATTTTTTATACTTTTCACCTTCATGATTTTTCATTAATCTATCAAATAATGTAAATTCAAGGTCTGCTACCTTATGATCATTTGACATAATGTTTGATAACCTTGATTCTATATCCTGCTTAGATTGAACTGTAGGAGGAAGTTGCATGTTATCACCAGCAATCACTAATCTTTTACAACCTAAATGGTTGATTATAGGTATCCAACATTGTGGCTCCAAAGCTTGAGCAACTTCATCAATAATAATTGTATCAAAAAATGGATTATCTAAACCAAAACCTAATTCTGGATTTTTATATATTGCAGTCAAATCATAGGAGCCAGAACCATGTAGAGTAGATAATATCACTTTTGCTCCTACAAGTAAGTCTTGGACAACCTTCTTTTCTCTAACTCGAAGCTCTTTCTTTAATTCTTTGAGTTCTGACCAAAGTACTCTTCTTTCAGCATATCTTTTGCATTTTTTGATTTTATATAAGGTATCTCCAATATCTTTTTCAACATCTTTAAGCACTTCAATATTATCGTTATTCTTCTCATCATAACTAGATTTTGAAAGAATATCTAATGAATGCTTTAAATTACTTTGCAATAATCTTGCAGGATGTCCAATTCTTATTAATTTACTAGGATCTATAGTGCCAGTAGGATTCTTTTTACTATTCCTTTTAGCTTTTTTTGAGTCTTTATTTAATACTTCTGAAGAATTGAAAATTGGTGATAATCTTTCAAGAATTGTGTCAACAGAAATATTTGAAGGTCCACATACCAATACTCTTTCATTTTTATTGAATGTTAATTGCTTTATAAGTTCAATTAAAGTATATGTTTTACCTGTACCAGGCGGGCCATGAATAATCGTGACAGCTGAATCATTGATAGCAAAGTTAATAGCATCCTTTTGAGACGGATTTAACTTATTATCAAAATAGTCGCTATTTTTTAACTTATCTTTAGATGAGCTCTTTACATATTTACTTTGTCCAGTTAAGAGTTGTATTATATAACTTCTATCAGATTCTTTTATTTCTTCAAGTTTATTCATCGAAGATAACATT
Source organism: Schwanniomyces vanrijiae var. vanrijiae (assembly GCA_030556805.1). Classification (NCBI taxonomy): domain Eukaryota; kingdom Fungi; phylum Ascomycota; class Pichiomycetes; order Serinales; family Debaryomycetaceae; genus Schwanniomyces; species Schwanniomyces vanrijiae. Next base: position 391,835 of record JAKTUS010000005.1, on the reverse strand, counting down.
CGCTTATAAGTTATGGAGTTAGAAACCTTCACAATCCACATTCTTGAATTATCATTTGTAGTATTATTATATAAGTTGATTACTTTATCATCTGATGTATCTTCATCAATTGAAACAGTTATTGACTTATTATTTGCTTTGATAACGACAGCATCAAAACAATCATCAGTTTCATGAGACTTTTCAAGCAGTGTGGTGCTTTTTTTAGATGAATTTTGAGTAGCTTTCTTATTCTTTATATCTGAAAATTTCGAATTTTTCATTTTATCTATTTTTACAATGTCTCCAATTCTAATTGATCCAAGTTGTAAATCATCATTATTGCTCAGTAATGCTGGATCTAATTCTAACTCTATTAAAGTCTTTCCACCTAATCCTGTCTTGATGTTAGTTATAATTAAATTAATTATTGCAAGACCTAAACTAGACAACTTCTTCGGAGAATATGATTGAAGATAAGAATTCGTCAATAAAACATCAGATTTCTGTTCTAAAATAATTGCATTCTTAAACGAATCTATTACCTCTGACTTATTACAATGTATTGCTGACATTCTACATATGCATTAGTATTTCACATTTATAATGTATGAGCCCGTTTTTCATGATTGAGTGTAAGCTTAAAACTCATTCAATGCATCTTGGCCCATTTCCTTATTATTAGTTTTTACTCATGATAACTCCATATAGAAAATGGAAATCATTGAGATTAAAACTTTAAATTTTTAACATACCTAAAAGATTTATTCAAAAGTAAAATTTTTATCTGAATATTAAAACTCAATTATATTGAGGTTGAAAATTAATGGATAATCCCATTTAAATTTAAATTAATTAAAATTATATTTGGTTAATATAAACTCAACTAATTTATATGATATAAATAACTTAACTACAAAAATATCATATAGATTATCATCAATAACCAGAATGAAGTCTTCTACATAAAAAAATAATACCCCAGAATATAAATGACAAAAAGTATTCAAGCTATCCCCAATACTTTTAATATTAGCATATATTAAACTACTAGCATTGATATAATAAACTTAGTGTTCATTAGCTTTTTCTTTAAGCACTTTCTCAGCCTCTTTGGATACATAATCTAATACTAAATTTCTTTGTCTAAAATACCCACTTTCTCTCAAAAGAAATACAACCTTATCATAACATCTTTCTCCAAAGTATAAGTATTTACCAAACCATCTACGAAAATCGACAGATGATAAATTTGATGAATCAAACTCTAAACCAGTATTTCTGTTAATACCTGCTAATATAATAGAGATTAAAACTAAATCAATAGAATAATGTGCAAGTCTTCCAAGCTATACATGTTAGTAAGGATTTAAGATATATATTATCAACTAACATACTCCCATTCTTGAATATATGTATTTAAGCAAATTCTTTAAGTTAGAATTTAAATATTGCCTCTTCAAATCTCACTTATAAATTTTTACGAAATCGCATTAATATTTGTAGTAGTATATGTAATTTTATTTATCTATGTAGTGTGAATCCTCTTGATATAGTTAGGAATATCATCAGTAGTCCATTCTCTTATTCTCTTGCTATTTGATGCAGTAATACCAAATCTAATGGAAAGTTTTTCAATATTCAATTTAAGGAACTCTTTTAACATTTCAGTCTTCTTTTCATGCAGCTCATGTTTAATTTTATTATAATATTGTTCCAAGCTTGTTAAAACAGCAAACTTGGATATTAAAAGGTCTGAACCTTGGTCAATATTTTGGATGATATACAAATAAGACAAGATCAATGATTTTATCTTGCCGTTTAAATATGGAGAGCTAAGCAAATTCAACATCCATTCAATAACACCTTTAAACCTGATGACATCCAAATCATTTAATGTTCTAGTACCATGAATAAATGCTTCAATTAACCAGGCAACTTGTTTGTAATAAGAATCGTTATTATCAAATTCTAACTTATCGTTCTTAGCTAAAATAATTTCAGAATACATAGGAATTTCATTACCCTTAATAACTGGGTGAGATAAAACGTAACGGAATGTTTTTTCATACAAAAAATGCCCTGGATTGGCTAAAATTGGTGCCAAGTTGGAATATAACAGCCATATTAATGCAGGGTTTTCTTGGTTTTCTTTTTTTAATGTGTTTAAGATATTAGCAATATATATCTTAAAAACATTCTTATCTTTAAATTCGTAATCATCCAAAGATCCTAAAATGCTATTTAATAAGACCATAGATATTTTGTTTACTTCTGACTTAGAAACATTGAAGACTATTAATTGCAACAAGTTAGAATCAATTAAATTTTTCATATCAAATTTAAGTTTATTTTCTTCTGTTATTTCTTTTGGAAGCTTTACTAATTCATCATTATGAATAATTAACATCATGATAAACTCTGAATCATATACTGTATTTTTGTATAATCTATCAACATGGAGTTCATTGTTAATATAAAATAATCTTAACTCTTCTTGAATTTTCAATACATTCACATTTTTATCAAAAACTCTATTAAGATAATTTGGAAGAGTTATTGCCTTTGAAGCAATAGTAGTGATCGAATTTTTAACAAAATTCTTGTTGATTGAAACTGTGAAATTTAATTTATCCTTTAAAATTAGTCTTTCTTCGCCAACAATTTCTAAGTCATTTTCTTTAAGCTCCTCAACAAATTCCCAGTTAGTAATTTTATTCATCCAATTTTGAGCTAAATTTGCTTCACAAGAAATTAAAACAGATTTTAATAATAAATCCTCTGAACGAATAGAACCGAGATACAATAATATGAGTCTTTCCAAAAATGTTGAAGTTGAGTTTGCTTTAGGATCAATATAGAACAAGTTATGAATTATCAATGCAGATTCAAATCTTACTTTACTATTTTCGGTTGTTGGTAATTCATTAAGACTATTTTCTTCATTATTAATGAATATTTGAAGTAAACGATCAAATTTGATAATATTCTTCAGTCCTGTCATGATAATACTGTTGGTAAATTCAAGGTAGAGGGAGTTTTTAACCCATTTATTGTGATTCAATAAGACTTCTAATTGAGTGTTAATGATGGATATCGGAACTAATTTCCAAATTGATGTTGAAATTGTTGGAACTAATTGTACAATCTTCATTATTTCTGATACAAAATTTTCGAAGTTAGACGATAATTCGTCCAGTTCAGCATATTTTTTCGTAATATACAACATAGTTTTATGAATCCAATTTACTATTCTCTCATCAACAGTTCCACTACATTTAATTAAGTTGAAAATCAAAGCTGCAAATTCAGGAATTGTACTTTGTCTATAGCCTCTCTTATTTATCTCAGAGAAGATTCCATCTAGTAAGAGATATAAATCAGTTGATGAATCATTGGCCGCAAATGCTAACAATTTCAAAAGTTGATTCCAACTTAATTTTGTATCCATTAATCCATTTTGAAGAATTTTTAAACTTATATCTGTTACCTTCTTAATAAAGGTGGTTAATTTCTGGTCAGTCAAATTTTCCAATGGATCAATACTAATTACGTAGCCTATATAGCATAAGAAGTATTCATCAGTAATTGATTCCGATTTTTCAACAAGATAATTAATAAGATTAAATTTCTTGTCACTGGCATAAATAACAAAACTCTTCAAAAGATAATGATTTGATGGAATATCTAATACTTCATTAATATGATTTATCAATTCCATTTCTGAGTAATTTACTAATGATTTTTCAAGCAAGTTGATTAAAAGTAATTTCTTCAACTCGTGTAATGATTCACTTGTAAAATCCTTTCTCAATAGCTTGACAAAAGATGATGGTGCAATTCTGATTTTTCTTTGAACTGTTGTTTGGAAAACTGAAATGAATAAATATTCATTTTGAGTATTAATACTTTCAAGCAATTCTATACATTGAGTGTCACTTAAACCCCAAGAAAATTTAGAAATATAAATCTGGTTATCTTGAGGTAATTCGAAGTCGATAGTAAAATATTTATAAATTTGCAAGTTCAACTCATTGTATTTTTTATATGATTCACTGAATATCTCCTTAGGAAGTTGTTGAAGTACTTCATTTAATAAACCACCAGTCAAGATTAATTTTCTATTCAATGTCTTAGCTATTTTCTTTTCACTTGCAATTAAGGATGCCCAGAATCGTTTGGATAACACAAATTTTATCATATGGAAATCATCTACTAATATAGAAAGTAAATAGTTTCCGATTTTTGAAACTAATTCAACTATCAAATTATCAAACTTTTGAGATGATTCATCGTTAACTACTAGCTTAAGTCTCCATAAAATACTAGAGAATTCTAAATTAGAAGTAGGAATTTTTGAGGAAATACTAGTTAAATTTTTAGCAAGATGACTATTTGATTTATTAAGACATAAATCCATAATATTATCATCTCTTCCCTCGATTGTGTTGCTGAACTCAAGTGATTCAATAAAATTATTAGATGTGCAAATTTGTTTAAAATTATCATCTGTAAATAAATTTTCTTCTAAAAGAGTTAAAATTGCGTCTTTTGGCTCTCCTATTGAAATAAAACTTCTTAAAATATTAAATAATACTCTTGCAATATCATTTAAACTTTCTTTCTCCTTGGTAATCAAATAAGAAAATTGTTCAAGAAGCACTACCACAAAAATACTAATATCACTATATTTCTCATGGGCTAAATCGAGATATTTATATGGAGTTCTAATAGATCTTGAAATTACTTCATCTAATAAATTCCATATAGATGAATTAATAGCTTCTTCATCCTTAAGAGAAAATATTAAGGCTAATAATGGAGATACTATTAAGTCCTTATTAAATAGTAAATGTCCTTCTATTAATTTAATCAATAAATTATGAATTTTCCAAGTTAATGCTTTGCTTACCCCATTATTGATTGATAATTGAATTAAAGAAGTAAAAAATGAATTACCATCTTTAGTCTTATTCCACCACTTTAAATCTTGCTGAGAAACCCCATGAGATTGAATGGATAAGAAATTATCCAAAAGAACAAGCTCAAATCCTGAGCAATTTGAAATATCATTACTAATAATTTCATTAATTCCAGAATTAGCTATTTTGGATAATGCAGCCAATGCTGATATGTTATTAGGATACATTGAAGAGTATAAGTTCATAATCATAATTATTGTTAACTTTGTTAACTTAACATCCTTAATTTCTGCATCGCTTTTACATAAAGTGTTGAATGCCTGAATGAGTATTGACAAATCCGGTAAATTATTAAAAACTAGTTCAATTAGTTCCTGTTTCTTCTGAATATTATCAAGCTTTAACACTTTTTCTAATTTTTGCAACATGAAACATATTAATTGAAATGACAATTGTTTTATAAGGTTGTTCTTGGATTCTATGCACTTTATTATGGAAGACTTTGATAATGGGGCCAAAGTAATATTTTCCATAATTAACTTATTGCTAAAAATGATTTCATCATGAGAATTCTTTCCCTCAAGATCTAAGATAAAATTCGGTATAGGTAATTGAATAATTTGACTATAAAGTAGAGTATGACTAATCCACCAAGAAGAAAGGTTAGGATCATGATATCCACCACCATTCTGAACAGTCCAATTCATATAAGGGGCAACCAATTCTGGATTTGCTTTTAAGATGTTTAACGCTAATTGCATTTGAGGATTTGATTCACAAGGTTTTAATGAAGTTAATAGAGTAAAAATTAGCTTATTATTAACTCTAAAGGACTTGTTATTAGTTTGAATAGATACACCATTAGCCTGGGATTCTTGCCATAGCTTATCATTAATATAAGTCAACCCTTCTTTAAAATCAGATGAAATTTTGTTCATAAAGTTAACGTAGGTCTTATTGAAATCAGAATCATCACCTAACCTATTAAAAATGTACAGAATTTTAAACATAAAGTTATCATTTAAAATCTTACATTTCGTTGATTTTTTAAACCCAGCCTCATTTAAAATTTTTAGGTCTATAAATCCGATGAGATGACGTAAAGTAGAAATAGAATCTATTTCATACATGTATTTCCATAAATTATTCATAATTTTGTAATAATTGATTAATAAATCTTTTCTTGTATAATTGGGTACGATAGAATTAAGCTTTAGCCATAACTTGATGAAGTTAAATCTTATGGATAAATGATCTTTCGATGGAACACTATGACCTTGTTCTAATTCTTGCTTTGTAGGAACTAACAATTTAGGGAATATATTTGAATTTAAATCAATATTATTTAGGAAGTCATTTGCCAAAGAAGGATGGTATTCCAATAAGTTCGAGAGTAATCTCAACACCGGGTTAGTTAAAGATGGTTTTCCGCTATTCAAAGCCCTATATACTACTTTGGTATAGTTATTGAGTAAATCAGTATAAAATTCAAGAACCATTGGTTTTAATTCTAACATTTTTAACTGCTCTTCAGCATTTTGAATTGTTTCACCATTATTGTATAAACCACTTATAAAATTTATTAGATGAGTAATTTTAGATAACTTAACTGACAATTCAATAAATTGAGAATGGTTGTTAGTTGATGATAATTGGGACCAATTATTAGTAATTTTTGTTAAATTACCACTCAGAACAAATTTAATGAGCTCCTCATTGCCCTCATTTGAGCTTCCAACTATTGATGTTAATTTCTCTATAACATGAACATCGAGATTGGATGAATAGTAGTTCTGATATGAACCCTTATTATTGTTTTTTCCCTTGCTACTCATAATCTTAGTTCATTAATTCTTATAAGATGCACCGTTTGATCTCATCTCAACTTTTTTGAAAAATGAGATGTTATACCTGTTATTACACAAAAGAGTATATTTTACGATTTTAATTCTGACAAGATTCTTCAGTGAGTTTTAATTATGAATATAACTGATATATAATGAGAATTGATATATATATATATATATTAATAAAGCATAATATACATAGTACTATTACTTTTTTTTTGTAAAAATTTATTAACTAGTAATTTTTTTAAAATTAACATTTTTTTAGGTTTTTTATGTTATTTAATAATAAAATTTTTATATAATTTTTTTTTTTAAAAAACTACTTATTTAATATAAATTGAAATTATGCTATAAATTATACATAATAAATAAAAACCCACTCACTAATCAGTGTCAATTTAAAGATATTAGGTAAGTGAGTGAAACTAATGTGGGTTGAATACCTCTCGTGATCGAGTCAAAAAACCTTATCTCAAAAATTAAAGTGTAAATTGATATCTTTCAAATGTTACTTAATTAAAACTCATGATATTATTTACATCTTCATTTAACTTCAACCTTACAAATAATGTCATTATTTTTGTACTAATACCTTTATTATGACACAAGCTGACCAATTAGCCTTAGGATCCAAATACAGATTATACACCCTGTATATAATGGGTTCTATTACAATCTATGGCGGTTTTATACGTATCTATAAATAAACTACTGACCTTCAATAGAAGAAGAAATGATTATAAATACAGAGCTCATATCTTGTAAAATACACAGTAAATATCATAAATATACTGTTAATCACTGATACTGATATGAATTATATTTGATGACCCAAGCATTTTGGTTGAGAGGTTCTTTTTAACGAATAATTCTTGTTACTATTACGTTATTGTTTGAGAATTGTCCGATTTCGCATAAAGAGCTCCCAACATTTCACCGGATTATTATTTTATCTAATTAGAATTACACTAGTGCTGTACTACAACTAGTGAACACCTATTACTTTATTGTATTATGTCACTGCTCTTATTAAACAATTAGCCACATTAATTATTTTATTAATCAATAAATATTTTTTTTATTGCACTATTCTATTATTACCACCCTTATGAATTTCTTCCCCACTAAAAAAAATAATCTGGAGAATACCAAAATATCTGCAACAATGCATAATAGCATTGTACTATTCATCCACTATTTCATCTTGTTGTCACCAATACGAATTGTAATACTATCTCGACTTGGAACTCACTCTTGATATTGCAATTCTCAAACACCACTTCTGCATCAAACTATATACATCATCGGGTTTCACTGAATTACTATGGCAAATCGATTCTAACCCGCATCTTTGAGTATGTTTTAGTGGTACATCTAGCTTGAAACAGTTTTTATTGCATACCGCACATCCCCTGAGATTTACTATTTTCTAACAATCGTATCACAATGCCAGGTTATTATTTTTGAAAAAAAAAATACTCCTCGCGTCATTCCTAACTAGTGCAGTGAGGCATTGTTCACCGTTATTGTAAACATTCCAGCTTCACATGGCGAGATCAATGGAAGAAATCAGGTTGATCTAGTCTCAATGCTAGCTCCCACAGGGTTCAGCTATACCAAAGACCTGGAAACATACGATTTGTCATTCCAACATTTTTAACTTGCTTCCATATCACTTTTCATATAGAGCATTTGTGTACCAAACCGCATCATGTATATATTTAGCGCATTTCCCCCCGTCCCAATTAGGAAATCTTAGTTCTAGTATTACCGACTACGACCAATTATATGACGTAATAATCAGACAACTTCTCAACACCCGTAGTTAGTCAATCAGATTACTCCTCTCCGCAGATATTATATATAAACATAAGAAGACACTCCCGATTGCTTTGCCCAAGAAAATTGTGGTTGGCTATCAAACGAACCATATAAGGTGTTAATAGTACGTAAAATAGCTATAAACAAACCGATTATGACTCTTCTTCTGGTAAGTACAAATGTTAACTTCTATATTGTAGATTCCTCGAGAATTGGTACTAACAGGCCCAGAATTTTCGGAAGCTTTTTGTTAGTGAGCCTAATGGCAAATCACAGACTTTAGGAAATGGAGAAGAAGATAAAACAATGAGCAAAGGAAGCAAAAAAAGCTTGAAGCTCAGCGATTCTAAACTAAACGAAGTTGATTTCTTAGAGAAACTGAACGTGAAGTTAGCAAAGAGGGGTAAAGGTAAGTTTACAGTAGATAATCCGCTTGATCTATACCCTGATCTTCCATCAAATTATGAACTTTTATCAATATTAGGAGAGGGAGCATTTTCTACTGTTTATAAAGCTCTAGATCTCAATACTGATACTATTGTTGCCATAAAAATCATTAAAAAGGAAAACCTTTCGAGTAAACAATTATCAAATATCCTCAATGAAATTAGTATTATGAAAAAAGCTAATAACCATGGTAATATACTCAAGTTATTAAATTATTATAACTCCAAGCGACACTGCTTCTTGGTTCTCGAATATTGTAATGGTGGTGAAATTTTCAATAAAATTATTGAGTATACCTATTTCAGTGAAGATTTATCTAGACATGTTTTCAAGCAATTGTTATCTGCGATAGATTACTTACATAATGAAGCTAATGTAGTACATCGTGACATCAAACCAGAAAACTTGTTATTCAATAAGATTTCCTACTTTGATAGATCAGAAAAGGAATTCAAAGCTAAAATGCGTTCTTCTGATGAGTCTTCTAAAGTAGACGAAGGTAAATTCAAACCAGATATTGGCGGTGGAACTATTGGTGTAATTAAATTAGCAGATTTTGGTTTGGCTAAACAATTAAAACTGGAATCACAATATGTTGATATGGAATTAAAAACCCCTTGCGGTACTGCCGGATATACTGCCCCAGAAGTAATTACTTGTAATTATAAGCGAACCACTCGTGGTCATAGAAAATTCTCAAGCGATACATCTAAGAAGAATTATTACTCTAAATCAGTCGACATCTGGTCTTTAGGTTGCTTTTTATATACCATTCTCTGCGGTTTTCCACCATTTTATGATGATAATCCAGATCATTTAACTTCAAAAATTCTATCCGGTGACTATGTATTTTTAAGTCCATGGTGGGATGAAGTTAGTGATGAAAGTAAAGATTTGATTGCTAAAATGTTAACAATAGATCCAGAATCCAGAATTACTGTAGAACAGATATGGAAACATCCTTGGGTTACAGGAAATTTATTAATAACTGAAACCAATAGTACTATAAATGATGGAACAGACAACTATTTTTCTAAGGGAGAAACACGTTATAAGGATTATTCTATTACTCACTCTGGAATGGGTAGTTTCCTTCCACCACCAGTCGATGTATCTGATCAACCAATGTTATCTCCCAGAGCCAATGCAATCAAGTTGGTTTTTAATAATCCTGCTATGACTAATAAAGATTCATCTAGTTTAAGGAGAATAAAGAATAATTCCTCTCCTTCTGTTCAATTTGATGAGAATATTCATGAATGTGAAAGCTCAGCAGAGGATAGTGTGTTATCAGAAAAATCAGTTAAGCATCAACTTCCTAAGACACCAAACCCTACAATGAATGGCTTGGCAAAGTTTAATTTTAAGAATGCATTGAAAATTGACAAATTCGACGATGATTACGCCTCAGAGAGAGAAGATGAAGTTACTAGCTTAGATCAGGATTTTGCAAATACCTGTAAACGTAACTCCTCTCAAAAATCATCTGCATCTACAGAATCTTATGATAGTGAGAGTTCTGACTATCAAACAAGATCCTCTTCCATTGTATCTGGTATAAATGGAGATTTTAAATTCACATTAAATCTTAATGATTCTAACTTGTTATCGAGAAGAAGATCTTCTACATTGAAAACATTAAATACTGCAATGTCAAATGCAGAAGTATGATTAAGATTAGCATATTTTTTACGTTTTAACGATATATGGGATTATGGTTATTGGCTTTTGTTTATATTCATTTCAAATTATTGTTATATACTTAGCATGGTTTAGTTCTATTGTTTCATTATTTAATTAGCAATTATAAATATATAAAACTGATAATATATTACATTTTTAAAATTGCATACTTTATATATTGGTCTATTTACAGAAGCTTATGTATAAAAATATATCAGGAATTTAGAATTAAGATCTATCCTTAGGCTTAACTTCTGCAGATTGGGTTTCAGTTGGTTCCTCAGGAATCAAACATCCATTAGCTTCTAGAAGATCACCTAATTCACCAGTTTGAGCCATGGACATAACAATATCACAACCACCAATAAATTCTTTATTGACATATAATTGAGGAATAGTTGGCCAAGAACTGTACTCCTTAATACCTTCTCTTAATTCTGGATCTTCTAAAACATTGTAGGCAGCAAAGTTTTCAGGATCAACTCCTTGTTGGCCTAACATTTGAATAGTGGCTCTAGAGAAACCACATTGTGGGAACTCTGGAGTACCTTTCATGAATAAAACCACTTTAGAAGAGGCAACAGCCTTGTCTATAGCATCTTTGATTTCAGTTGAAATAAATCTGTTTTGTTGGATAAAGCTTGGCTTGCTAAAATTCTTTACCTAAAAAAAAATAAAGTTAATATTGGTTTAATATATACAATCATAATTGGTACTTACAAATAAAGCAGTTCTTATGGCAGTATTTCTAAACATATTCTGTTTTAAAGAAATAAATAGTCTACTCCATTGCTTACTCATAAAAAATAATTAAATTATTAGTGGTAAATTACATACAGGATAATTCCTATTATATTCAAATATTAATACTGAGAAAGAAGTTAGTAATAGGATTTAGTGAAAATAAACTAAGCAACAACATATAGTTATTGCAATGATTGAATATTAATGTAATATGAATTGATTATAACAATTGTAATTGTTATCTTACAATATATGTGGCTTACGAAAAGCAACTTAGTAAATGCTAGTTGGTAAAAATCTATGCTAATGGATCAAAATTCTTCTGGAATCTTGTGTTCTTAAAAAGTCTCATCCCTATAGTACTACTATCTTGATAGTTACGTCTTAACCTTGCTCTCATAAATGCTTTATCGATTCCTGGTAAACCAGACTTCCAATTTCTTATGAATGTGAATGTAATGATTGAATAGAAGAGACCAACAAACAAGTCTAATCTCCAATGTAAGTCTAAGTACAATGTAGACCACCATTGTGCAAATAAATATGCCAATGCTAGTAATTTGAATAATGTATACCTAGAATAGAAACTTACAAAGAAGAAAATCAACGAACCCATGGATGAATGTATCGATGGCATTGAAGCAAATTTATTAGGCGAAGCAAAGTAGATGGCCCGGTACCACTTTTCCCCAACTTTCATATCTTCGGTGACTAATCCATCTGTGAAAATCATGTCATATGTAGGAGCTTTATTTTCGCCATGAAGTTTAATATAAACAGGAGGAGAGTTAGGAAAGATTATGTTTGTTGACAAAACCATAATGTTTTGGAATCCCATACTAAGTGCATACATTTTAAGCAGACCTGGTGGATGGAATAAGAAGAGCCAGAAACCTGTAATTATTGGCACTAAAAAATGAAATAACACCACAAACAACTCTGAAACAATATTTTTGGCTTTATTTATCGGGTCTTTCATGCTATAGAGGTAGTTAATAATAAACCATGATGATGCTAATAAGAGAGGAGGGGCAGCAGTCCAACAAAAATATGGCCTATATGATTTATTTTCTTTTAAATAGTGTTTCAATTTCAGATAGTTGAAATTCTTTAAATATGATGAATAAGCTGTTTCTTCTTCTAAAATATGACTTGTTTGTTCATGTTCTTCGACATTATAGTTAAAATTGGATGGAATATACCTGTCTCTTGCATAATACTTCTTATATAGGAGCCAGCTTCCTCCAATTGTACAGAATATAAATGTTATAGATCCCACAAATGAAGCCTTCTTACAAAAAAGATAATTATCCAATCGAAGAAGTAACTTGACAAATATATATTTTGGCCTTGGTAAATGGTTTGATGTAGCTGTTAACACTAACCAAATAAATATTAAGCTTGAATTAATAAGAAAACTCTTTATCTTACGTAGCAATTTTCGAGACGTTTGTCTATAATTATTCTGCCTAGATAGAGACAGTATACCATTATCCATATGTGCAATTTCCTTAGGATGGGTTGTTGGAGTTTTGTCGTTATGGATGAGGTATTAAATATAATACGTCTCAAAAATATAAACCGCAAATTGTATTGTTAATAACTGGACTGAGTCGACCGGAACAAGAAATCTGCAAGAGAACAAGCCAAAGAAATACACCAAAAAGGTAATTTGGTGTTTTAATTTTTATATACACCAAGATAGTCATAATTAATAAAATCTACAAGTATACAAAATATTGTCGAATTGATATATATACGTTGAAAAAACTAGTAATTGAAGATTTTTCACGGCCAACTTCTCGATATATATACTATGTAAATTTGTGTCTCAGTTTCTAAATCAACAATAGTATAGATATAAACAATTAGAATCTATAGGGGAGGTATTGTTACAATTATAATTGGGATTACATGAAAACTGTGACACTAAATACCTTAGTCCATTTGACAAATTGGCTGTTACTGATAAACTTGAGATGTGGCACAATTATAGGTTTAGAAAACGAAACATGCCATTATTTATTTAGCACTAGAAAAGAAAAAAATGAGTTTATCAATGGAATCAATAAGGATGGACTTTTGATTTTCAACTGTAACAATTCAGATTATGGATTTACTGACAGACAACAAAACAGCGACATACCTACATTTGACAAATTACTTAGAGAATTACAAGAGTTGATGAAGTCTGATACTATTGATGTAATACTTAAGACTTTACTTATAGACAACATTTCCATTTTCTTTTGGGATTTGCGATGTTTGAATCTGAAAAATCATAGTGATATGGGGCACGAATATGATTCGGCAAAAATTTACTATTCTGAATTGGTAAGATTAATACATGAAATAAAAGAAAAGTTTAAATGTAATGTGATAATTACATCTTGGGATATAAGATTTGATAAGGGATACAATGCTAGTTGGAAGAATCGATTGGATATTAGTTCACTTGACAGTTTGAGTTATCTTCCTTCATACTATTTATTAAGTTTTGACCATATTTTGCACCGAGACGATAGCCATGATAGATACTATCGCAAGAGCATCCAGAAATGGATAATATTAAATAAAGATTCGCTACAAGATTGAATGAACTAAATAGTAACCATTTCATGGTGTTTAATAAAGTTAGTCATCTATCTAGGCAAAAATATAGAAATGCTTTCTATAGAATTACCAGCAAAAACCTCTTTAATACTTTCAATTTCTACGATACCTAAAGGTATATCACTCTAATCGTTTATTTTTATTTGAATCGTGAATTGTAAATAAGCTATAATAAAATGTTTCGATGTCGAAATAAAATTTCCTGTTTTATCATTTAAGATCATTTACATAACAGTTAAGTCACCGAACTTTTCCTTGTAGCCTGGAACTTCCCATTTACCGTTCTTAACCATGTAAGTAACCTTTTCGTCTAAGTCTGGTCTGGCCTTAGCAACATCTTCAACAGTCAATTGATCGAATGGTCTGGCACTTTCAATATCCTTTAAGGTAGCTTGCAATTGCTTAACTTCTTCTAAAACAGACTTTTCAGTTAATTTGGCGTTTTCAATGGCCTTTTCTTCAAAAATTTCAATGGCCTTCAAGTTCTTGGAAACATCGTAGGTAACTGGCTTGAAAGAGTTGACAGCTTTTTCAATTTCATCAACAACCTTTTGATTCTTTAAGATGCTTCTGTAGTGGGCAAAATCAACTTCGGAGCTTTGCTTGGATAATTGAAATTGTTCCTTCTTGGCTTCGTCGTATCTCTTCTTGAAGGCAGTTAAAGAAGCAGAAGTGCTTCCGGTTAAACCTAAGGAGGTGATAATCTTAGTCCAGTCTAACTTGGTACTGACACTTTTGGCAACAGAAGACATGTTTAATGATAATTTATCAATTACTACTGAAGAATTAGCTTAGGTATTTTGTTGATATTAACTTTGTTAGTCCGACCTTGAAATTTTGTGGTTTAGCCAATAAAATTAATGAATACTTCTTGGCCAAAAGACACGACATTTTCCCTCGGGTGAAAAGTAACACAAAAATTCCTTTACACAAAAATGCGGGATCAATATATAGATCAGATGTCTTATATAACGTGAAATCCCCAATAAGCTTGAATATAGTAGGAGGATCAATTTACACAGACAGGAAAGATATGTCACGTCAGATGAAGGGATTAAGTCTGTTTATTGTAGACTTGCGTAATTCTAAGGATGAGGAAGAAGAAAAGAAAAGAATAAGCCTTGAAATTAACAATATTCACACTAAGTTTGGAACCAATTTAAACAGCTATCAGAAGAAGAAATATATATGCAAACTCATATACATATATTTACTTGGGTATACGGAGGGATTAGAGTTTGGGTATAAGGAAGCTTATGCCCTTATGGAATCTAGTGCATACTCAGAAAAGCAATTAGGGTATTTGGCAATCTCGCTCATGTTTGAATTAAATACTCATGCATCTGTTAAGGAATTTCTAAACGATAAGATGGAAGAAGTATACTCAGTATTGATTAATGACTTAAAAAGTGTAAATGAAGACTTCAATTCATTGGCTATCAAGTTTATTGGGTCCAACTTCAACATCACAGATCATACTGTATGTGAAATTCATGAATCAGATGATAATTCATCCCAATGGTTAGAAATCATTGACATAACCTGCTCTTTCTGTACTTCACCAATACAGAGTAAAAACATCAAGAAGAAGGCATCTTTGGCATTATTAGCATTATTTAAATTATATCCCCAAACCATTATCACTAACGTGAATTGGATGCCTAGAATTTTGTCATTATTGGAAGATAAGGACTATGGTGTTGTAATTTCATCAATTCCTTTAATAGAGTTTGTTATATCTTATCATCCTAATTATTTGAAAACTGTAATCCAATCTGCAGCAAATAGACTTCATGAATTAATTATTCAGAAGAAATGTGAAGATTTATATTTATACCACGATTTCCCAGCTCCATGGTTAGTAGTCAAATTATTAAAACTAGCAGAACATTGCTTCATGTTAACTGACAATGAAACACGCTTAATCACAGTTAGTGATATTGATGACACTTCATTAGAAAACTTGCGTCAAGTAGTTGGGTTGTTGATTAAAAATTCTTCTATTCCAGCTAGAGGCCATACCACTAGAAATTCACAGAGTTCAATTTTATTTGAAGCTGTTTCATTAGCAGCATTTTTAAGTGCATCTCCTGAAGCAAGTTCTGCAGCAATAATGGCATTACTTGGCTTAACTAGATCTCAAGAAACTAATACTAGATATCTTTCTCTAGATGCATTAATTAAATTAACAGCAAGGCTGGACTCCAACTATATAAGGATAATGAAAAACTTTGACGATAACTTAAACTTAATCTTTGATTTATTATATGATAGAGATATTTCAGTAAAGAGAAAATCATTGGATTTAATTTATACTATCTGTAATTTTGATAATCATATCATTATTATTGATAAGCTTTTAGAATATTTTCCTCAAGGTGAAGCATCTTTGAAATCAGAATTAGCTGTCAAAATAGCGGTTCTTGCAGAAAGATTTGCTGTTGATTCTTCTTGGTATGTTAACAGTATTTTAAAATTGCTTGCATTGGGAAGTGGTTCAAATTCCAATTATATCGGTAATGAAGTGTGGGAACGAGTGATCCAAATCGTGGTTAATAACGAAGAACTCCAATCTAAGTCATGTAGATCATTAATTTCATTATTGAAAGAAACTTGTAGACCAGGTGAAAATGCAGTTATTTTTGCATCAATATCAGAAAGTTTAATAAAGGTTACTGCCTTCTTATTAGGTGAATATTGCCAATTGGTTTCAAATGAACAAGGAAACTCAGTTGCTGTTCAATTCCAATTATTATACAGTGCATATTTTAAAGTATCTTTAACTACAAGAGCTATCCTATTATCAACATTCTTAAAATTTATTCTCAAATTTTCTTCTGAGGATTTTATTCCTGAGGTAGTTGATCTATTAGAGATTGAATCAAAATCTGTGGACTTAGAATTACAAACTAGAGCTTGTGAATTTTTAAAGTTAATCACTGACAACTCTGATTTAAAGTTATCTTTAATAAAACCGTTCCCAATATTTGAGAAAAAAGAAAATCCATTGATGAACCGTTTAGGAAGTGTTAACAGAATACTTAATAGAAATAGATCTTCTCCATCTGTAACTGCACTGAAGATTAACTTAAATGGACATATGAAAACAAAATCTTCGTTGAACTTAAAAATTAATGAATCACCGGCCAATGAAGATGAATTAAATGATAATCCATTTGAACAAGATTTAGATTCTAAACCAAAGACAGTTTTGAGTCCAAATTGGTATGGTGGATATCATCGTATGTTGCAGTATGATGCTGGTATCTTTTTTGAAAATCAATTAGTAAAAATAACATATCGTATTGTGAAAGATGACTGTAAATATTTAATTAAATTTACAATTATAAATAACGTTATAAGAACAACTGGTGAGAAGATTTCATCTTTAAAAGTTATTAGTCTTGAAAGCAAATGCTCTGTAACTGATCCTCCTTATATTGTTGATGTTATGAAATATCCAGATACAACAGTAACAGATAAAACAGATATGGAAATCTCGGTCCTTATTAGAAAGTCCTTGAAGGACGAAGAGAGTCCTGTTTTATCTATATGTTATATATGTGGTGGAACTTTCCAACAATTAAATTTAAAATTCCCAGTAGTACTTTTAAAATCAGTGTCACCTTCATTAGCTACTTTAGAAGATTTTAAGAAGAGATGGTTACAAGTTGGTGAATTATTGGGATCTAAAGGTGAATCCAATATCCGTATCGTTTCGGGACATTGTAATAGTTCTTCTAGTATTTCAAGACTATTATCTAGATTAGGATTTTCAGTTGTTTTTGCAACTAGTGATGATGATGCAAATGGTGTTTTAGTAATGGGTGGAGGCATTTTACATACACAGAAAATGAGATACGGATTATTGATTACTGTTAAGAGTACAAGCTCTATTGGAAAGCAATTTGATTTAGTAGTGAGATCCACGGGTGAAGACATTTCAGAAAGAATTGCAATAACAATGAAAGAATTATTTGAAGATAATGTATGATAATGAATTTTAATGTTATGTTAGTTAAATATTGGACAATAAATATTTTCCGCTAAATAATTATTGTAGCGCACAGTATAATATAATTAAAGAATAAATGTATTACTTTGAAAATGGTTTAAGAAAAGTAAGACCATACTTTTTTGAGTTTAAAACACATACAAAATCAAGATGGATTGGAAGATCACTAATAGATATATTTCTGAATGAGTTAGGCCAAGATCAAGAAATTGTTCAAAAGGAAATTTCTTCTCAATTGATTTATGTCAAAGATAATTTTGGAAGAAAAGAAGAGTCTAAGATCATAAAAGGATGGTCTCTACTAGGTGATCGGGCGATAGAAAAACATGATATAATATATAATATGAAACATATGCATGAACCTAGTATTCCATTTGTGGAAATTGTTAACGTAGGTGACGATCCTATACAAAGCCTTACAAACATTGAGATAGTTTTTAAGAATAATGATATATTAGTGGTTAATAAGCCAATCGGAATACCTACTCATCCTACTGGATCATACAGATATAATAGTTTAACAGAAATTTTAAAGTATGATTTAAAGCTTGATAATATATGGCCTTGTCATAGATTAGACCAAACTACATCTGGAATTTTGATATTAGCGTTAAATAAAGAAACATGTAATAATATTGTCTACTTGATTGAGAATCATAAGGATAGAATTCAGAAATCATATTTTGCGAGAGTTGATGGTTTATTTCCTGATGGTGAAATAACTTACAATTGCCCGATATTTTCTATTAATACTACAGGTGGCTATATTCTGCAAAATAACTATCAATACTTACCAAGAAATTCACCTACTACTTTTAGAAGAATTAAATACAATAGAAGTTTGAATCAAAGTATAGTATTATGCAAACCCATCACTGGGAGAATGCATCAAATTAGAATCCATTTACGAAATATGGGATTTCCAATTATCAATGACAAATACTATAATCCTGTGGATGATGCCTCACTTGATTCAATTATAAATACTAAAAGATCTAAAATTGAACAATATATATACAAAAAGATATTTGTTAAAAAACCAGAACTCAATTTGTTCCATACTGATTTTAGTCTCAATTTTGATCAAAATGAATGCATTAACATTTATGATCTTGCAGAATTAGAACATGATGATATGGTAAAAAATACCCTTTTACAAATAAAAGAATTGAGACAAATCGCTATTAAGAACCAGAAAGTTGAGTTCAACAAAATATGTCCAGAATGTAATAGAGAGCTATTTGATTCAGATAGAGATATATCAAAATTAGATATATGGTTACACTCTTATAGGTATGAGTTTTCATTAGATGACAAGACTAAGAACTTTTCATATGAAACTAAACTTCCAGATTGGTGTAATATATAATTTTAAAGGTTTATAGATGCATATATGTATATAGAACAAATTATTAAGACTCAGTAATTTTCTTACATAAAAATGGAAGTTTAGGATAGTATCCAGGTACATTTTTAGCACCTAGGGTATTAAATTTAGATACCTCTTTTAATAGCAGTTCCTTACTTTTTAAATTACTATTTTGTTGTTTTACAATCAGATTAAGCCTATCTCTAAATTTTGTGTTGTACAATACTGTTTTTACAGCTGCATCTAAGTCATTACGCACAGATTCTTTATCTGATTCACTAACTGGTACTACCAAGAAGCGGAACGAGAATATTCCTGAAACTAACAGTACATTTTTTGAATCAACATTTTTTATTAAAGAATCAAATAACATATTTTTTACAAATTTACGGTATTTTGCCCTATTCACAGCTGTGTTTAATGGATATAGATTTTCCTGAAAGAAATTCATCGTCTTGTATTTGCCTTTGTAATTTCCCAAAGCTTTTTCTAATATATTACTGTTTAACTTATAACCTCCTCTATTTGTAAATGTATATGCAATGTTTGATTTTCGGGCTAATGATATGTAATGCAGATTTGGAATGAATTTTAACATGAAATATTTATTATTAATTAATGATGGTATTTTTTTCAACATTTGCTTTCTTTGCATATGAGTATAAGCAGCTGAATCAACGCCCTTAATATCTGTAGATATTCTAGGTAATTTTCCTTCTATTATATGATTAGGCTTTCTTTTATTATATGTATTATTTATGAAGTCATTATGATCTTTGAATTTGACATTATAATTTTCATCATAAGGTGATGTAATTTTTGACTGCAATTTATGTATGCCAGGTCTCGCCAACGATAAATTTAATGAACTGTTTTCTTTCAAAAACTCAGATAGCCTCTTCAATTTAGCAGAATTGTTATTTAACATGTAAATTAAAGAGGGTCTATTAATCGATATAATTATACTACTATGTACAATAGAATTCATTTTTTTATATTCGCAAAAAAAAAATAATTCAATCACTCTTAGCTTGCCATAATGAAACAGTATTATCAGCTGATGCAAAAACTAATAATTTTGGATTAAAAGCAACTATCTTAGGAATACCTTGTGTAGATTTCAAGGATTTGAAAGGTTTTAACAAAGATGGATTATCACCTTCCAGGACTTTGTGGGCTAAACCATCAGTACACTTGAGGTTTGTCAAGTCATAGAGCAGAATATTTCGAGAAAGAGTACCAACCATAACCATCTTTCCACATGGTGTAAAACAGCTAGAACCTGTGTATGGGTACTTAAATGTCATCCAGTCATTATTATAAATTTTAGAGCTTGGAGATGAACCTATTGTAGTCAATAACTGTCCCAGGAATGCATCTACTATATACAGCTCACTACTATCAGTTGACACCAATAAAAGCTTTCCATTATTAGAGAATTCCAATTTAGTCCATGTTTGTCCTGGTAATATTGGAATTTTTGCTGTAAGGAATGGCAGTTTATCGAAACATTTCATATCATAAAAGTGTATGGTACCAATATTACCTTTTTCTGCCGGATTAGGATATAAACCCACTGCAAATACAATACCTTGAGGGTCAAAAGCAATTACAGAACGTTGACCCACGTTTAAATTTCCTAAAGGTGTGGCAGTATTGAAGTCCCACAACTTTACTGTTCTATCGACACTGGAACTTAAAAAAATTCCATGAACTGGATTTACTTCTAACCCAGTAACTTGGTCCTTATGACCCTTAAAATACCGAATGTATTTATTATCTGTCAAATTCAAGTATCTTATAGCATGGCCTGCATCTGCATTGGAAGACGGAGTGGATGAATAGAGACAATTCAATTCATGATGAGCAAAACGTGCTAGATGTGCACCATATTTTTGTGATTGAATGTCCTTATAATGAATTCCCTTATGTATATCGTATAACTGTATTGATTTATCTATTCCTGCTGATATTAAGTATTGACCTGAATCATCAAAATCCAACGATGTAATAGTAGCTTCCTTGTGGTAGTTAAACAATTTAGCAGGCTCAAACGTACCAAGTATATTTGGAGTTATATATGTAGTTGATGATGTAGTTTTTGAACCATTATTAGTGCTTAACATCTCCAAATAATGCTACTTTAGTGATTCATATCTTTGGTCTACTGCATCTTTGAATCATTAACATATACCTGCATATAAATGTTACACAAAACTCCAGAATCACACTCCCTCTCAGAACTTAAGATAAATGATTGCATCATTAATATATGAAAATACCCCTAACCATTGATTTATTATTAATTGATGCATTAGCAGTTGAATTGATTAACATGGAATTAGTACCACCTTTTAAAGTTAAATCTCAGTATGCTTATACGTCTGAATATGAGGATGATTTAAATTTTGCTGAGGGACAAATCATTACAGTCACTGAAATTGAAGACGACGAATGGTTTTCTGGGGCATATGACGGAAAATCAGGAATGTTTCCAAGAAACTTTGTAACAATTTTGGAAGATGAAGAAAAAGAACAGAAACATTCTGAGGAGTCAACTGCCAAAACCACCAACCCTGCAACAGCGAACTTAACAAAGGAGCAACCAGTAGATGTTGAAGATTCTGAAGAAGAAAAGGCAGAAGAAGAAAAAGAAAAAGAAGGTGTTCATAAAGATGAACACAAAAAAAAAGAAAATCAAATTCATCCGATTGATACTAAAGTTGACAACTATGTTGAAGCTAAATCTGAACTCTCCGAAATTAGTCATGATATCCCCTCTCCATCTGCCATTAGAAAGAAAACTCTAGAATCAGAAATAAAACCAATTTCTCCTTCGCCTATCTTTCCTGGAAGTAAACCAGCAGATTCATATGGAATCAAGAAACAATTCTTAGGTGTAGGAAAATCATCATACATACCACCTATTCAACCTAGAGATGATTCTAAAATTCAATCGCATATTCATAAGGAAATTCCAATAAATAATGATATAGTTAGGGAATCGTCGATTAATACACAAGAAGTTAGCCAAGAAGAAGGTCCAAAATTGAGTTTGAAAGAACGTATTGCATTATTGCAAAAACGCCAAGAAGAAGAAGAGGAAAGAGAAAAAGCTGCTCTTCTTAAAAAACAAGAAAAAAAAAAGAAATTAAAAGAAGAGAATGAAAGAAAGAAAGAAAAAATTGGTGTAGAATCGTCAATTTCTAATCATGAACATCAACACGATGAAATTAAAAATCATGAAAATGAAAAAGAGATTCACGGTCATTCTCCTGAAGAAAAAGAAAAAGAAATAGAATTTAAACAAACAAATGATTTATCTAAAGGTGCTTCTGGTAATGTGCTTACAATAGACCATACCACTGGAGACGAAAACCAAGAACATAAAATTGAGAAAGTAAATAAAGAAGAAGATGAAACTGAAGAAAATGAGGAAGAAGAAAAAGAAGAAGAAGACGAAGAAGAAAAAGAAGAAGAAGACGAAGAAGACGAAGAAGATGAAGAAGAAGATGACGAAGATGACGACGAAGAAGAAGATGAAGATGCTAAGAGAAGAAAATTGGTGGAGCGTATGGCTAAAATTTCTGGTGGTAGAAATATGTTTGGTATGATGGGAATGTCTCCATTTGGTAATCCACATTTAAATCAATCTGAGAAAACTACCAAAAAAAAGAAGACCTCAATATCGAAAAAGAACAAAAATGCTGATTTTGATACTCCATCATTACCAAAAGCAGTTCCTATATTACCTTTTGCAAATAAAAGTGATTTGCCTGAAGCATTAGTGAATAACAATATATTATCTAAAGAGGTTAAGGACGATGATGCAGCAGGAGAGAATCAAGAAAAGGATGAATCAGAATCGGATATTGGAGTAAATAAAACAATACAAGGTAATATTGAGTTTCAAAAGTCTTATTCCCGGGCTGATTATATACCAAAAGTAGAAGAATCTTCTTCTCTTCCCGAAGAAGATGATTTTACTGAATCTGATATAAAGGCCTCTAGAGATGAAGAATTAAACTTACAGAGGACAACTTCGAGCTCATCTTCTACTATTGACCCTGAAGAAAAGTTAGAGAATGAGCAATCGGAAAATAGTATAACTTTGAACAAGGAGCCCTTGGAAAAACAAGCTACAGGTTATGATGCTGACTTGGATTTATCCGATGCAAAAAAAAATAGTTTAAATGAAAGTGCTCATGGAAATTTGAATGAAGAATTTACAGAATCAATTGAAAATGCTGATTCTAGCTCTCCAATTAAACATGAACATCTTGAGGGAATTTCCTCTCATTTTCCTCATTCTGAGAATGTAACTCAAGAAGGTTCTGAAAACTATAAACCAAGATCTTTGCCCCCAGTCTCTCTGATTCCATCATCAATTCCTCCTATTCCATCATCAATTCCACCAATTCCAAACTCAATTCCAGCTGTTCCATCATCAATTCCAGCTGTTCCATCATCAATTCCAGCTGTTCCATCATCAATTCCAGCTATTCCATCATCAATTCCAGCTATTCCATCATCAATTCCATCTTCAGCACCTCCTCTTCCTGATGCTGTCCCACCTGCTCCAGAAATCCCAAGTATGGATAAACTGCTACTTAATAAAACAGTGAATGACGAATATGTTGATGTTCCTGATACAGATTCTGATTTTGAGAATCATAATGAAGATGAATTTAATGAGATCCAAAATTTACCTACTACTCATACGCTGATTCCTCCTATATCAAGCAAATCACTAACTTTTGACTTGGATAATTCTTCAATTGGACATAAATCCTCAAGCTCTAAACCTCTTGCAAGACTGAGTACTATTGATATCGTTCCACGAAAATCTAACGATACACAGTTGAGGAGGTCAATTTCTAATAAAAGTAATGATAGCCATGAAACACAAGCTGAAATATCGTTAAAAGATTTAGAATTTGAAATTGCTAATGTAAATGGAAATTCTAATTGGTGGTTAAGGGGTGAATTACCGGATATTTTAAAGAGTAAAATTGGAAGTGAGCTTATATATGAAGTTGACTCAAATTATATTAAAAAGAGAGGAAATAGAATAGTACAATATCGTGACTATTATGTATTATTCTATGATCTATCTCAAATTGTTTTTGAATTAGAATACGAACAGGAAGATCCAAGATCTACAATTAAACTAATTAATTTCTTTTGTAAAGAAATTCCAATCATTCGTAAAGATTTGCTTGATAGATACCATCTTCAATTTGGAGGTGATATTGTTAATCAATCTCTTTTAAAATTAAATGCTAAATTAAATGAAGATATCGTGTCTAATATATTGAGTAGTCAGAAAGATATTATCAAGCCAATAGGAAATAAATCTTTTGGTGTAACAATATACAAGAATAATAATAACAGTAACATTGCCAAAATTGATGAAATTAAAAGTGGTGATATTTTATGGATTAAAAATGGTAAATTTAATGTACATAAAGGTTTAATTGGTACTGGAAAGACTATAGCTATTGGTGAAGGTGCGCCACATGCTTCTATTATAGCTGAATTTGATCCAAAGAAAGAGAAGTTTAAGGTTATCGAGTCTGATTCGCATGGTATTGTTAAAAAAGAAAGTTACAAAATAAGTGAATTTAAAAGCGGAAGAATTAGAGTTTTCAGAGTGGTTGGTAAAGAATATGTTGATTGGTAGACTTAATTTTTTTATTTTAATATGAATATACGAATTAAATAATATATACAGAAGTAGATAAACAGACACAACTAGCACCCTAGACCAGAACAAGTGAAATCAAAGCTTTATCCTTTCGAGCAACCTAAGATATATAAATATTCTTATCAGAATTTCAACTTAAGAGATCTTTAAAAAGATTAGAAAACACCATCTTTGTATAATTTGTATAAGAGGATTTATCACACAATCAATAACTAACAATATTAAATCTTCTACCAGGGAATCAATAAAAATTTTCAAGGAACTAATATCAAGACGTTAATATGAAAATGGATTTGGAAGACAACTAAAAGAAAAAATAGATCTACCTTAGAACAATAATACCTTCATAATATTATTACCCACTGAAAAAAAGACTATCAAATAATACCACTAGAATAACACATTTAGAATAAAACCAACAGAATTATATTACCATAAAAACTAGGAATCACTTAAGAAATAATTAATCAAAACTATCACAACTCTTGGATTAAACTCAAAGGACACAAAAACTTATTCAAAACAGAAATCAGAACATTTAGAATAAAATGACCATATCAATCTTGGGGCTATATTAAGATACGAGGGAACTTGAATATATACAGACATTATTTGGGGACATTGGCGTAATGATACTTCTAGAATTAAAAAAACCAATTTATCATTTTTTAGAAGGGGGCTAACATGGCGGCTATCCACATAGTTAATTTAACACACTACTACCCTTATTTATACTTTTGTTCAACACAAGTAAAAAAAAAAATTGGGATTTTCGAAAGGTAAGCATGTTTAATTTCTGTTATGCCTTACTCTGGTCTAGAAAGCTATTATGTCTGTATGTTTATTTATATTCTCTAAAATTGTTAGTATTGCAAAATACTTATCTTTCCATGCTTTCAATTTCAATATGTAGAATTTATTGCTTAGATTTTCCTGTAAGCATATAATTTTAGTATACTATCTAATAACCAAACAATGTATATAAAATTCAATAATGAATGATATCAATATAGTATCAGAATAATAGTTTTATGATATGGTCACTTGTGCGACAATTACTCTATTTATAGTTCAGCTTTTGTGACTGAATGACCATTTATCAGGGGTATGCCTATAGAGCATAAATGACCCTAATAATAATATTTCCTGCTTGCGCTAAAACATATGAAATGAAAATGACGAGTTATACCTCTTTCTTCCAGATAATGTTATATACTTACACGAATACGTTATATCTATATATTATTTTTGCTGCAATAATGTAGTATAATTCATTCATATTTGTAATACTAACCAAATATTAACCATAACTACAAAACCCATGAATACTTTAAAACTTTTGTGTTTATTTAAACCTTTACTTTGTAAATTGCGGTTAGAGATTAGTTAGTGCAACCGAAAATTGTGGAACATAACCGCAATCATCAAAAGCGCCTCACCGCGACAAAAAATATGTAGGACCAATTACTACTCATAGCCTTTCGAAATTTCAATATTTATTGACAACAATTCAACAAACTTTCACATCCATTTTAGTTATCAATGACGAACATGGAATCTTGGAAGCCTGAATACGTTGTGTCTGTGAATAAGGGGCAAGATGGTACCAAGATTGTAACTAGTAACACCTTGGGTAAACTAGAAAGTGCTTTAAAGTCTGGGGGATTTGCAATCCAGGTTGTTAAAGGTAATGAGTCTGAAACTGATTTGGTATTTATTAAGCTCCAAGACCAAAAATACACCGAATTAGTTGATGATGAATTAAATAAATTTGTTCAATTTGGAATTACTGCCAAAAATACCAGTGATTTAGATAGAGCCAGATTAATCCAGGAATACTTGACAACTAGATCCGAAGATGGCGGAATTGGGTTAACACCTTTAATTGGTTACTGGAAGGATGTTACTGGTATTACTGCTGTTAGAGAGCAGTACAAAAAAACTACCCTTCTTGAAGATATTAAGGTTGCGCTAAAGAAGACTTCTTTAGATTCCAAATCAACATTCAAGGTATATGGTGTTCAAGCATCTTTATATTTCGAATTTTTGAATTTTTACACTAAGGCACTTGTTCCATTGTCGATTTTTGGTATTTTATCTTCTTTTAAATCTAAAAAGACTTTTCTGTTAACTTATACTATTATTAATTTAATTTGGGGTATTACTTTTATTGTTTTATGGAATAGGAGAGAAAAGTATTTGGTTAACTTTTGGGGTGTTCAAAATTCTTCTTTATTGGATGAAAGCTTCTCGTTTGAGAAGGAGAAACGCTCTATTAAAGAAGATAAAATCGTCAGCTCAAAGAAAGGTTTAAGATTTTTAAAACAATTGGCATTTATTCCAATAGCGTTAGCATTTGCCTCAATTTTAATTATTTTCCAATTAGCTTGCTTTGTTTTGGAAATATTCTTGACTGAAATCTATAACGGACCAGGGAAAAGTATTTTATCATTATTACCAACTGTTTTACTTACTGTTTTTGTACCAATTTTGACTATTATTTATAATTTTGTTTCCACTAAGGCTCTTATTTGGGAAAGACATGAAAATACATATACTAAAAATAACTCAATTTTATTTAAAACTTTTGTTTTGAATTTTTTGACAACTTACATGCCATTACTTATCACTTCATTCATCTACCTACCATTTGCACATTTGATTCAACCAAATTTAGATGGAATTAAACGTACTATTTCTACCCAATTTAATGAAGATCATTTCTATTACAAATATTTAATAGATTTAAAAACTCAAGAAGAGTTCACCATGAATCAAGAGAGATTAAGTCTTCAATATAACTATTTTATTGTCACAAATCAAATTATTCAATTAGTTTTAAAGTATGCTCTTCCATTAATAATTAGGTCTGCTTTGAATTTTTTTAAAAAAAATAAAACAAGTAATGAAAAGTCATCAAATCAAGAATTATGGATTCAAGAAGTAAGAAAGTCCACCGAATTACCTATCTATAATGCTGATGATGATTTTAGAGGATTAATTTTACAATATGGATTCTTAATTATATTTGGTCCTATTTGGTCTTTTGCTCCATTTGTCTCATTGTTATTTAACTTGTTGACTTCAAGACTTGATTACTTTAAACTTTCCAGCGGAAAATACTTTAGACCAGTCATTAATAATAGAATTGACTCTATTTTCCCATGGAATTATGGTTTATTTATTTTAACTTGGTTTGGGTCTGTCGTTTCACCTTTAGTTACTATTTTTTATCGTAATGGAACTAAACCACCGAAAGTTCATGGTGAAATTCACTTTGGTAATGCCAGTGTTAACGTTACTTCTTATAAACTTGTTTTGCTTTTATTTATTTGCGAACATGCGTTTTTTGTATTATACTTCATAGAATCAAAGGTTTCAGAATTTTTCAAAAGTGATGCTGAATGGCATAATATTGAAATTTCCAAAGAAACTAATATTTCTGCTCGTAAAACTAGCTTAAATACCAATGAGGTTACTATTGGTGATAATAGTAATACTTATCTGACTGGCATGGATCAATCAAATTCAGTTTCTGAAAAAGATACAGCATCTATTGCTGCATTAGAAAAGGTTAAAGAAACAGGTGATAGAATTATTCGTAGTGAGGGTAAAGATGGGCATATCGTTTATTCCACAATTGATAGCAATGATCATTTTGTTGCACCACCAACTGAAGATTCTGATTCTTCAAGTGAAAATCAAAAATCTGGTAATGTTGGACTTAATCAGATTAATATTACTTCAAAGCCTGATTCAGATATTAAAGATTCTAATAAAAAAGTTGATAACTTAACTAAAAAGGACGATTTTTCTCTCAAAGATGCCCAAGAATCCGAAAATTCTTTAGATAGAAATAATAATATTTCTGAGACTATTAGCGATACTAAAAAGGAATTGGATAACACAATTGATACTGTTAATGGTGAAGTTGATGATGGCAAAAGCACCGTTTCGTCAACTAATCAAAAAGTAACTAAACGTAAAACTCTTAAAAAGCTTTTTAATAAAAAGTAAAACCTTCAGTATATATACTATTTTATAATTACATATTCTGTTTTCTAACTATATATTTTAGATATTTTTCATTTTTATACTTTTGGTGGCCTTGCTCCGAAGATAGAAGAACCAACTCTGACACTAGTACTTCCTTGAATAATTGCTTGTTTAAAATCATTACTCATACCCATACTTAATTCTAAATTTATGGAGTATTTTTTATCTAATTGTTCTTTTAAGTTGCGTAATCTATCAAAGTCTCTATTCTCTTCAGAGTCAGATGTTGATTCTAAAAATGAGCCTATAGTCATTAATCCTTTGAGAGTTAATGATTTACATTCTGAAGATAACAAATACTCTACTGTTTCATAGATTTCTTCTAAGTTGTCAAATTTATACCCAGATTTTTGATCTTCACCAGAAGTATTAATTTGTAAATAAATGTTGATTTTATCATTATTGTTAGATTCATTAACAGAATCAAGCTTTTTACACTTTTTAATAGAATCGATTGATTCCACTGCATACAAGTTATTAATATTCTTTCCTAAATCTTTACACTTCCCAGTTTGTAAACCACCAATAAAATGCCATTTTATATCTTTTGGTAATTCTTTTGCTTTAGTTATTAACTCTTGCACATAATTTTCACCAAAATGACGAACTCCATGATTATATAATGCCATAATATCACTAGATGGTTTGAGTTTAGATACAGCTACTAAGGTTACATTTGATCTGCGTTGAGCTGCTAAATCTTCAACATTTTTTAGAATATTATTGTAGTTATTAATTAGCTCTAATTGACGTTCAGCAGATGGTTGAGGATAAGTGGACATATTAACTAAAGAAGTATGATTATATCTTAACCAGTTAAATTTGACTCTTTTAATCATATATATCGATGACCCATTCTTATGGTGATGAGATCATAGAATTTAAATTTATGGGGGACAGGTAGTGTATATTTACTAAGTTAGAAATTTTCATAAAGATATGTAAACATTATAAGACATTAACAAACTATTCTTTTGCTTAATATACAAAGTACTATATATAAATGGGAAATTATATGTTGCTTTGAATTATTGTGGATAT
Organism: Schwanniomyces vanrijiae var. vanrijiae; assembly: GCA_030556805.1. NCBI lineage: Eukaryota > Fungi > Ascomycota > Pichiomycetes > Serinales > Debaryomycetaceae > Schwanniomyces > Schwanniomyces vanrijiae. The sequence continues at coordinate 361,588 of JAKTUS010000005.1, read as the reverse complement.
ATATAACATTGACGTCAATTTAGTGAGAATCTCTATTAACAATACATTTTAGATAAATACATTTTGGAAACAAAATAACACAAATTGAAAGTAATTAGCATTATACTACTATGTTATTACCATAATATAATTATGAAATCTAAACTAAGTACTATAATCTATGAACAAATGTAATAATTGTAGCGACTTACTATTAAATCCGTTAATGTGACTGTTAAGAAAAAATACGTGTATTGACCATTATCAATTGAAGTCGATGGATATATTCTCTTTATGAAAATTTTAGTACACAAAAGTATACTAGTAACAGATCTATTGAAGTAATGACTGAATTTGTATACAAGGGGGAGGATTTTGACCAAAAAGTTAGAAAGCAAGTTGAATTCTACTTTTCTGATAGTAATTTGCAAACTGACAAGTTTTTATGGAAAATTTATGAAGCTAATGATGGTTGGGTTGAATTAAAAACCATTTTAACTTTTGGTAGAATGAGACAATTCCGCCCAGAAGAAAAGGTTATTGCTGCTCTTAAAGAATCTGATAAATTAGTTCTTTCTAAAAACGAAGATATGATTAGAAGAAAAGATCCATTGAAAGACTTTAATGAATTAAAGAATACCAGAAAGAGAAACTCTGTCCATATTGAAGGTTTTCCAAAGGATGCTACTCAAGAAGACTTAGAAGAATGGTTTAACACTAAGATTGTTGACCATTTACCTAAGGAAAAGGCTGTTTGTTCTATTCGTAGAATCAGAACCAGAGCTAAGAAGGAATTCTTTGGTGTTGCAGATGTTGAATTCAAAACCCAAGAAGATGCTGAATACTTTTTAAATAATATGGAAGTAAATTATGAACAAGGTATTGTCCCATCTGATTCTGTTGATAAAAAGGACTTATTAAAGAAAATGTCTTTATTAACCTTCCGTGAAATGAGAGAAGGTGGTAAAAGATTCGGCGTCAATGAAGTTACCAAGAGACGTAACAGTTTCAATGAAAACCGTGGTAAGAAGATGAAAAAAGGTAGAGGTAAACAACAAGATAATGAAGAATCCAAGAAGGATGAAATTAAAGAAGAACCAGAATCTACTACCCCTAAAGTTGAAGCTGAAAATGAAGCTTCTTCTGAACCAAAGAAAGAAGAAACCACTACTGAAGCTTAAAAAATTTTAACATGATTCTTTTGTTTATGAAAATTTAATTTTTTATCTTTAAGTGGCCAAGCTGCATTAAGCCAGACTAGATGCTTAGCAAATCATGTAAACTTGTCTATATAATCGAATTTGAGTACTGTATATTATAATAACCATCTAGTTTTAATCTAACGCGTAAAAATTCAGAATACACGTTATTTCCAAGAAGATATAATAGTTAGGTAGACATTATGGTTACTGAAGAAGTCAAAAAAGAGCTCTTAGCAGAATTTGGGCCACTGAAATCATTGACTGATGAAGTTTATAATAAATTGGCTACATTAAAACAAATTTTCAATATATCTGCAGAGGATTTATATGTAAAATGGGAATCATATAATGTTACTGGAATACAAGAAGACTTAGAATTAACATTATCTAACTTAGATCGTTTCCAGGATTATCTTCAGACAAATATTACAAATAAAGGACCATTAATTAAAAAAATCACCAACTTACCTTCATCTGGGATAAAGAGAAAACCAACAATTAGAACTAATGCAAATTTACCTAGCACTCCTAATATTAAAAAATTGAAACCAAATGATACTACTCCTTATCATCAAGTGTCAATACCAAATAATCCTGACTCATCTCCAGCGGTCTATGAAACTGCAAATAATACTTTTGTTTCACCAGTAAAAGATCAAAAAACACCTTTATCACAAAAATTGGCCAATCAACAAGATTCTAATACAGTAATAGAAACTTTAAATCCTAATATAGATGACTTACCAGGTTTTGTAGATCTTTATGAAGATGCAAGTACTAGTATGAAACCATATAAATTAGCATCTAACTTCGATGCATCAAAGTATAAATTTCGTACGATGTCGATGAAACTTTTGGAGAGTGCTGATGTTCTTGATGAACAAATCGATTGTTTTGCTCAAATATATCAGGATCTGTTTCCTGATCAAAAGAATCAATTTGAAAATCCATGTTTAAGCTCTCAATTTGAAATACTTTGCTGTGGTAGAATTGTTCCTGATACTCCAATGTATGATACATCATTGAACTTACCATTAAATGCAACATCATTATATTTGGAAACATCTCGTCTTTCTGGTATTGGGCAAAGGGTTCCTCTTGATTTGTCTGCTCTTGAAGAATATACTTTTTTTCCGGGTCAAATTGTTATATTAAAGGGTAAAAACCCTACTGGTAGAGTATTCATAGTAGAGGAAGTGAAAATTTTACCTCAGCTAGGGGCACCATTATCATCTCATAGAGAATTGCAGGATTATGGTGAATTAACTAGGGAAACTGGGTTAAAAATAATGGTTGCTTCAGGCCCATATTCTAATCTGAATACTTTGAACTATGAAAAGTTTGAAAGTTTAATCAAAAGAGTGAACGATACTATTAAACCACATGTATTAATACTTCATGGACCATTTATAGATCTAACTAACAATTCAGTTGCAAGTGGTGACATTGAATTTCCTAATGATAGTCAACAACCTAGAAATTTAGATGAAGTTTTTAAGAAAATAATTACACCTATAATTAAAAAAATATGTCCAAGAATACAAGTAATTATGATTCCATCTTTGAAAGATAGTGTTGTGAAACATAGCTCTTATCCACAAGATTCATTTGAAAGAAAGAAATTTGGCCTACCAAAGAATGTCAAAATATTTCCAAATCCTTCAAGTTTTTCTGTTAATGAAGTTTTAATTGGATGCTCCAACATTGACATATTCAAAGACTTGAGAGATGTATCAAAACATGGTCCTGATAGTAAGAAGGTTTTTAGTAATAGGTTTGAAAGAATCGCAAATCATATATTTGAACAGAGAAGATATTACCCATATTTCCCAGGATCAATAAGAAAAGTTCAACAAGAAGATCCTGATACAATAGCTAAATTATATGATGGAAGTATGAGAGAAGAAATAGCACCTATAAGAATTGGTGGATCGTGCTTAGAAGTTCCATATTTAGGTTTAACGGAAATAGGTGATTCTTTGCCTGATATTCTAATTTCTCCATCAGAATTAAGATTCTTTGCTAAAGTAATCAAAGGTGTCGTAGTTATAAATCCTGGTTTCTTTATTAGACCTAACAGAGATCATACTAAAGAAGATGGAAGCTATGTTGTGATTAGTATAAACCCACCAGATATCTCAGATGGTGCTCAAGAAAATGTTGAGCTCTCCGATGATTCAACAGATTTATATTATCATAATATCTACAAAAGAGCAAGAGTTGATATATATAAAAGTTGAATAATAATTATTGTATTATATTATGTAAATAGTTTTTATTCTTCATATGCATATGCTCTTATTATAATAACACAGATGCTTTATGCAAATATACTAGAATAAGCTAATATCAATATTATTATTTTGTTATATAAATATACTATTACACACGATAATATTAACTGCTATAAATATTTCCTACTTTCTATTCATTCTGAATATATTCGCGTCAGGTATATTGTCATATTTACAATTCACCTTTCTTTTGGTTTTGCTGATGAATGAACAAATATCTGCAAACAAAAACATTTAGTATTGTCGCTGAGAAGCTTCATTTCCCTTCGTCATTATCTTATAGTACAGCCTCTCGAACCATTAAATTACGGGATTATCAAGAGGATGCAATAGAATCAGTTAAAAGGGCTATAGCCAGGGGAATTCGACGTCCAGCAGTTGTATTAGCAACAGGCGGTGGTAAAACTGTCGTATTCTCTCATCTAATAAAGCAGCTAAATCCAAATTCCCCAGGTAGAGGAAATAAGACCTTGATATTGGCCCATAAAGAAGAGCTTATCAAACAAGCCACAGACATGGTGAGATTGATAAACCCTGATCTTAAAGTAGATATTGATATGAGAAAACACAAACCTTCTAATGATGCAGATGTTGTTGTGGCATCTGTTCCTACATTAATTAGGATGACAAGGTTACAGCGATATAATCCACAAGAATTTAAAACAATAATATTAGATGAATGTCATCATGCTACTGCAAACTCTTGGATTAAAATATTAAAATACTTCCAAGCAGATTCGAAAAAACTGGATATACATGTACTTGGTTTTACTGCAACTATGGAAAGAACTGATAAGAAGGAATTAGGAAGTGTTTTTGACGAGATAGTATTCCAAAGGGGCCTTTTAGAAATGATCAAGAATAAAGAACTTGCCGATATTAAATTTTCTACTATAGAAACAAACATTGACCTTTCTTCTGTTGCTACTAGATTTAATGATTATGTTATTTCTGGATTATCTAAAATAATGGCAAATCATGAAACAAATTTAATGCTAGCTTTGTCTTATATTGAATTAAGAAAGAAATTTGATTTTAAAAGCACACTTATATTCTGTGTTGATATTGCACATTGTCAAACTTTATGTGGTGTATTACAAAAAGAAGGTATCAATGCCCAATACGTGACAGGTAATACAGTGAAATATGAAAGAGTTAAATTAATTGAAGATTTTAAAAATGGTATTATTGAAGTTTTATGTAATGTAATGGTATTTACTGAAGGAACAGATATTCCAAATATTGATTCATTGTTTTTAGCAAGACCTACTAAATCAAGACCTTTATTAGTACAAATGCTAGGTAGAGGTTTGCGTTTACATAAATCTAAGTCCTATTGCCATGTAATTGATTTGAATGGCTCATATAAATCGGGTGTTCAATCTATACCGAATTTATTTGCACTTCCTCCTACTTATAAGATTGATGGCAAAAGTTTTACACAGTTAATGGAAGAAATAAAGGAAATTGATGCAAATGATGACAGTAGTAAAGGTGATGATAAAGATTTAAAGGAATTACGTGCGGAAATTAATCGAAGAAAAGAAGAAAAAAGCATATCTGATACATTAAAAGAACTAAAGCTAAATGAAAAAGTTATCTTGAGTTTTGAGACATTTCTGAGCTATATTGAATTAGAAAATATGTACAATAAAAAACAAAAATCGATGATTCAAATTAGCCAGCAAATATCTCAAAGTAAGCTTCATTGGATAAGAATTGACTATGATTCTTGGGCTTACCAAATTAACAATCTGGACTTTTTTTATATACAACTTCAGTCCAAAGGGGAAATTTTATTATTTAAACTAACAATAAATAGATTTACTACTCGTGAGCAGAAATTTTTCAGTAAATATAAATGTGGAAATCATAGAATAATATCACATTTGTGTTCCAATAAAAACATTCAAGAAATCTTAGAACAAGCAGAAACTTCAAAACACTCTACAGAAGATAAAGCAATTACTTATTTCAGAGGAGATAATACTATTTCAGAAAACCAATTAAAATATATTATTGCAAAGTTAGGGAAAAAAGTATCTTCAATGCATTCAAATAATTCCACAGCCATTAATAATTTCAAAAAAGGTCTCAAGCTATTAAATAAAACAAGAGCCAGCAATTTAATATTTGCCTTAAATATATCAGTTAACTCTTTATGGGTAAAATATGAGATGAATAATATTCTTGGAATGGATGATTCAATGAGATCTAGCCTTAAAAGAATTCAAGCAAATGCACTAAAGAATTCTACAGATGCTTACAATGGACTATAAACTATATATGAAACATACTTATGCTAATGAGTTTTAAGATGCTAATTATTATTTTATAATTAATTAATATAGTTTAATTCTGAATTTTAGCTAATCTAATATTTTTGACTTATTCAATTAATACCCATAGCTTATATATATGATATTTTTAACATTAAATAGTCAACTTGTATAACTAAAATTAAATTGAAACGATCGTTTGCAAAATAATTTATTTTGGTTTTGTGTCACCAATATTTAATATCATTTTGTAGGAATTGATTAGAAATACGTTACATATATGATAAGTTATAACAAATAATGATCTTAAAACTCAACATTATTTTCTTAATATTCAACTTATTTCTGGGAATATGCTCAGTATTATCGGATCCTAATATAATATCAACAGATCAAGCCGAAGAAATTATAAATTCAACTAATTCACGTCATACAAACAATTGGGCTGTTCTTGTTTCAACTTCTAGGTTTTGGTTTAATTATAGACACATGGCAAATGTCCTAAGCTTATATAGAACAGTTAAGAGATTAGGTATTCCTGACTCTCAAATAATCTTGATGTTATCAGATGATATAGCGTGTAATCCGAGAAATGCGGTACCAGGAACAGTTTTTAATAATATGGATCAAGCAATTGATTTATATGGAGATCTGATTGAAGTTGACTATAGAGGTTATGAAGTCACAGTTGAGAATTTTATTAGACTTCTTACTGATAGATGGGATCCAGACCACCCAAGATCGAAAAGATTACTAACTGATGAAAATTCTAATATATTTATATATTTAACTGGGCATGGAGGAAATGAGTTTTTAAAATTCCAAGATGCGGAAGAAATAGGATCTTATGATTTAGCAGATGCATTTGAACAAATGTATGAAAAAAAGAGATATAATGAGATTTTCTTCATGATAGATACGTGTCAAGCAAATACTATGTATGAACGTTTTTATTCACCAAATATTCTCGCAGTTGGATCATCAGCTATAGATGAATCATCTTATTCACATCATTCAGACTTAGAAATTGGTGTAGCTGTTATCGATAGATTTACCTATTTTACTTTGGATTACCTTGAAAATATAGAGAAAAATTCAACATTGACAATGGATAAATTATTTGATGTATATACTTTTGAAAATATCCATTCTAATGTTGGAATTAGAACTGACTTATTTAATAGAAAATTGGATGAGGTTAAATTAACAGACTTTTTTGGTAATGTACAGAAAGTTATTGTTGATGATATAGAGGACGAGCCTTTGGCATTATTAACTGAATTAACTAAATCTGAAAACGTATTATCACAACCACAAAACCATATTAATCTTATCAAAACTACAGTTTCATTTAAAGAATTAGAATCAAAGAATCCTTTAATTAATGTTGATCCACTTAAACGCAAAGCAATGGGATTAGCATCTATTCTAATTCTTGGGTTCTTATGGGTTTTTGCTAAGTAATTATACACGAATTCCCTTTGATTTTTAATAGTATAAGTGTCAATAGTAACCTATTACCTTTAAAATATTGAAAACATACTAATTTATGGCATCATAATTATATATTATCTATATCTATATCTAATCTTACAAAGCTATAATTATTACTAAGCTATGTGTAAGCAGAAATCAGTGTGTAACACATTTTTTAAATTTACGCGCTGTTTTCATTTATAAATATTAAGCAATAGTTTGTTTATACTATACACATATAACAATATATAATGCCAGGGCTGATCATATCTGCTGATGATCTATTTCATACAATAGCATCATCTAGTAGTTCTAATGAGTCTAAGATTCAATTAATAATGCAACTTAAAACACATGTGAAAAAAGATTTTGTTGACATGAAAGAGGTTCCCAAATACCTTGAAGCCTTATCAATAGCTGTTGATATACCTGAATCTAATATACTGTCAGTAAGCTTTAGTCTTCTTTGTCATTTAGTAAAACGCGTTAGTATGCAAGATAAATCTGGAGTTGTACTTAAGAGCCAAGGATTTTTAATTTTACCTATTATAATAAATAGGTTAGGAGACTCCAAATCTAGTACGCTCAACTCTGCTAAGAAAGCCCTTGAAGCTTATTGGCTATCTGCACCAGGTGAAGTAGAGAAAGCACTAATAGAAATTGCATTTAAACATAGAAATTCAAAAATAGTTTCTGAATCAATTAAATGGCTTCATTTTATAATTTCCAATATTAATCCAAATTTTAAATTAGAGGGAATGTTACCACATTTAGTGAAATTATTGAATAACCTGTCTAATAGGAACTCAGATAGTTCTGAATTATTAGAAAATACAATTAATTTGTTATCAGCATATTATCAACTTAATAATAATAAAGTGTACAGGTACGACTTAAATCATGAATTAGAAATCAACAATATACCTCAGTCTATAAGAGATTCAATACTTCCAACTCATGTAATTATTAATCAAAAGGGAAATATAAATAAACGTGATACAGATTTCGTCAAAAATGAAGATACAAAAGTAGCAATTGATACGAATAAACATAATAGTTCAGATATACCAGTTGAAACTCCAAAGATATACAAGAATAAAAATGAAACATCTATTAATTTACAATCTTCAAGACCTAGCTCTCAAATGTCTGTAGATGAGGAAAACAATGAAGATGAAAATTATAATTCTGATAATAACTATGCTGCAAATATGGAATTAACTCCTGAATTACATAAAGTTGTATCAACATTAAACTATTCCATTGACCAATCTATACCAGCTATTTTAATTCCAAATGTGGATAATTTATATTCTCTTTTTAATGAAATGTTGACACCTTTTCATGGAAAAGAAACTGAATTTAACTGGCCAGGTAGAGAAAAGAATATAATTAAAATGAGGTCAATAATAAGAGGAAATAGTGTGACTGATTTTAAATCTGATTTGATAATTTGCTTTCGGGATATATCTGAACTGGTATGTAAAGCATTATTATCTTTGCGTACCACATTATGTCAACATGCGTGTAACTTGTTAAAAGAATTATCAATTATATTGAGAGATGGAATTGATTCATTGATAGAATTATATTTACCAACTTTAACTCAATTATGCTCTGCAACTAAAAATATAACTTCTACTAGTGCACATGCAGTTATTTGTGCAATATTTATTAATGCTACTTATAACAATAAATTGCTTCAAAGAATTTTAGCTACAGCAGGTAAAAAGGCTGTTTCCCCAAGATCATATAGTGGAGTTTGGCTTCAAATTCTATTAATTAAATACAGCGATGACCCAAATTTTATCTCTTCTACTGCAATTGAAACTTCTAAGAAAATTATCATTAAAATTCTCGGTGATGCAAATCCTGCTGTAAGACAAGTAGCAAAAGATACATATTGGTGTTTTTGGTCTAAATTTTTGACAGAGGCTGAATCTATTCTTCACCACCTTGATATGAACGTTGTAAAAGGGATTGAAAGATCTAAACCAAAAGATATAATTACTGGAGGTGAAAAATCTAAAGTAATGGCAAATATTACCCAAAAAAAAGTAAGAACTTCTATAAAGCAAACAATAATTGCAAAAAATAAGGAACTTAGAAATAAAAAATTTGAAAGATCTATATCGTCTAGACCAGCTTCAAGATCTACTACAGATGGGTCATTTTTCACCGAAACTAGGAATCTGGAAAAACCACGAGTCACCAGTAATCCATTTCCTAAAAGAGCACTTACAACGACCTTATCAAAGCCTGAGATTGTTAAACAGCCACCATCTGAAATATCTAAAGATTCTTCTCGCTCAATCACACCCATAGACCATGATTCCACATTCAAAAAAGAACACATTAAAAGGGACTCAGAACAATTAATTGATGTTAGTTTTAGTAAGCAAGAGGACCCAATTTTAAAGTTCTTATCCTCAAATCAGACAGACTTAATATTAGATGGTGTCAATTTATTAAAATATGCTATAATGGGAGAAGAAGATTTATCTTCAGAAATAAATGGCTTACTTAAAAAGATTTCAATACGTCAACCTACATTATTACAGCCTTTATTTTTAACAACAGATAATCTTTTTAAAAAGAGTTATCAATTTTTCACTCCAGAAGATTTTTTCCGTGTTTGTTCTGTTTTGATTAACCCTCTTACTGAAAGAAATGTTGATTTAATAGTATCAGTAATTCCAATTGATGATATATTTGATTCTATTATAAAATTATTATCATATACTGTGAATGTATCCAATATTATTGATGATGATGAATTAACCATGCAAATTATTATGTATAAAACCACAATAATACTGATGATCATATCATTTTTGGAAATTGGCTTGAATAAAGTTCCAATTAGTGATAGTTATTTTATGAAGCTCTCATCTAATTTATTTGAGTTAGTGAACTTATTGAAATCTACAGATATTTATGAATCCTATACGAATATCTTAACAAAACTATATTCGATAAATCCATCATTATTCAGTTCTGAATTGGAACTTACGGATTCTATGACGAAAGAAGAGGTTGAATACGTCGTTGGTATTGATGGTACATTGAGTTTGAGTAATCCAGTACCTACTTCATCAAATCAATTTTCATCATTATTTGAATTAACCAAAGTTAACCCAATTAAGGAATTAGATAATTTTTCACCTATTAAAGTAAACGCTGATTTTACAATGTTAATGCCTGTTCTTAAAGATAATGATTCTTATACATATGTGCCACAGAAAAAAGAAATAGTTGACGAACAAAAAATAAACTCCACAACTAAACCTACTGAAAATGATAAGCTAAAATTCAATATTGATGATGAACCACAATTTGATTCATATGTAGAAGATAATATTGACTTTGATGGTATGGATGTTGATAAAAAAATTGAAGACTTTAATGTGAGTATTAATACTGATATAAGAGATGAAGTCTTACAAGATAAAACTGATAACGAGTCAAACTTAATTCTATCTCATATTTCAATTACTGAAAATAAACTGGAAAGTGAGGAAATTTTAAACAATTCTACTTCTCGGAAAGGGGAAAATGAAAATGATAATATCTTCACAGAAGAATCACCATCTGGTGTTAATTCAGTTTTATATCATAAACTCAATAAACTTGATAAGGCTAATGAATTGGCAGATGAATTTTCTCAGGTAAAAATTATAGAACTGAGGAAGAACTCAATTAACCCAATTGAGTATTATATTGAAAAAACTGATCCATTGAATAGAATTTCAAACCGAAATAAGACAATTACTATATATGAAGATGAAAAGCAGAACGGATCTCCTCAAAAAATAAAAGAGTATAATTATGCAGACCCAAACTGGTTTAATTACCAGGTTTCGAAATATTTTAGTGATAGTACATTTTTAAAAAACAGCTTTTCGATTGAAGAATTTGAATCTTTATGTAACGATTTGAGTACAAGGAAAATATCTGGTGATCAATTTTTGATAATTTTAAATATATTGCAATCTTTAGATAAGAATACCCCTGATTTTCAAGAATATTTTGATTTCAAAGGCCAATCTATATTTGAGATTTCTTTATGGAATTTTTTTGAAGATTATATTCATTTACCGCTATCACATATTTTGAGCGGTTTAATCCTAGTGAAACAAATTCTCATAAATAAAAACAAGTTAGATATGAAAAAACTATGGTACTTACTTCTAGGCTTATACGATTCTACTTCTAATTCTAATGAAGAATTGAGTCATGCAATTGAAGAAACTTTTGAGGAAATGTTATGTGGGGTATTCACAACAAAGAATATTCTTTGCATATTATTGCAAACGCTTGCTGAAAAAGATGATTTATTCTTCCGTTCCATTTATTTTAGTTTGGAATGTCTCTCAAAACTACTTTCTATTAACTCTATTACATTAATACTAAATCATGAATTAATTTTGGCAATTGATGAAAATATAAATTGTTTTATTAATAATGATATGGTTGAAATTAGGAAATGTGTAATCGTGATTTATGGAAAATTAGTTCATTTTTCAAAGTTTTCTGATTCACTAAACTTTAAAAAGGAAAATGATCAAGATAATATATTTATAGATAAACTTTTGGAGAAGTTTACAATTCCACAAAAAAAACTAATAGAGTACTACAGTAGTTTTTAAATAAGTTAAGTAAATGCATATAGAATATTAAAACATATGGATGAATTAAATTTTGGAGTAGTGCCAATTATTTTTTAACTTTTAATATTAGTATTAGTCCTGGAATTATTTTCTGAATTTTGTACTACTGATGATTCGGGGGTTGGAATTAATATATCTGTGGATTCTGTTTCATTGTTTAAACCATAATTAGGCATCTTTAGAGGCTTAGAACTCACAATTTCATCTAAGCTGTTTGATACTTTTTGTCTTTTTTCATTTTGCACTGGAGAATTGGATTTGGTGTGTTGCTGAAACATTTGTCTCTTTTTTCTCATCATATTAGCACTTATCAGTTGTTGTCTTGCAGAAACTTTCGAATATGGATTAAATGTATAAGGATTATGTGTTACTACATTGACCATAGCTGGGTTCATTACTTGGTACATATTAGTGGAAGGCATGAAATCCAGTTCATTCATTAAAAGATATTGTTGATTTGCTGGAAGAAGCATTTGATCCATTGAATTTGTAAGAATAGGATTACTCAGTGGCCAATAATCAGATTCTCGTAATATGTAAGGAGCCTGGCCATCAATTGACTGTTGATATGTTTGTTGGTTAGATGTCTCAAGACCTTTTGGTTGTTGAAATGACTGATGCAATGGTGTGAGTACTGGTCTAGAAAATGTAGATTGATATTTAGCTGATAATGGAACAGTTTGATAATATTCATCATTTGTTGTATTGATAAATCTCTGATTATTAGATTTAAATGGCCCTGGACCAATCGGTGTTGGTTTCATTGATGGCTGGGTTTGTTCAATTAAATACTCGTCATTATAAACCAATTGATTAGATGCTAGAACAGGAACATTAGGGTGAATAAAAACTGATGGATCCAGAAATGTTTCATACTTATCATCTGGATTATTTCCTATTCTATGTATATTAGGATCGAGGCTAATAAATGAATTCAGTTCATTATAAAACTCAGAAGTACTTTCAAAATAATCCAATGGAAAATCATCTTCATATTCTGAATTTGATATTTGTTGTGAATTGGTTTCCCCATTTAAAGTGTGAATATTTTCATCATCCCTACTCAAAGAAGAAGTAATATACTCAGGTGATGATTTCATATCAGTTGCTGAAACCAAGGGCGATTGGTTTAGCTTTCTTTGTATTTCCATATGTTCTGCTAACTGGTTATAAAGTGACTGAGACTCATCAAACACAAAAGATAAAGCAGGTTCTCTTTCTGCAATTGTTGTTGGATTTTGGCCTGTCTTTTCCTTTTTAAGATCTCTTTCTAACGCATCAGCCATCAATTTATCATGGGGAACATTAAACCAGAAAAATACTTTCTGTTTTTTCTGTGTTCTTAAACAGGAGTTTTTAAATAAAAATTCTAAAAACTCGGACCTAGGCAGTTCTAAAACAGCATCTGTTCCACATTTAAGACTTCTTAAGTCAGAGAATATACCTTCTTCAAACTTTTTTCTATCTATAATTTTCCTACCAAAGTGCTCAAACTTATATACAATGCACCTAACAATATCTGTACCAGTTATAAAATAGAGGTTGTTCCAGAATACACAACTAACAAAACCCTCGTCATGATTCAAATAATACCTCCTAATAACTTGATTCTCTTGCCAATTTGCGGGAGCTGTTGCAAGGAAAAATTTCAAATCCTCAATTAATCGTAAAGATTCCTTGACCACATCTTTAGTATCATCATTAGTGTTTTCTACCTTTATTACAAGGTTGGCTGATGGGTCATTAACCATTGTACAATCATTAAATATGTGATTTACTAAGTAAAGATACTAATGATTAATGTTACAATAGTGATTTAATCTTTTTTTCCTATTAGAATTAATTTTCTCCTATCAGATTAATGTCCCTAATTAACTTATACCTTATAATTGTCTCGAATTTCCAATTGAACCTCACAAACTTGAAACTAATTTGAATTGTAATAATTACTATCAAAATTAATTTACTAAGAAATGTCTAGTTAAAAACTGCCCGATAATATTATTCTAGTTAAAACACTGAATGAGTATCTAAATAACTAAAAAATTCACAATTGAAACTGGACTGGCGATTCAGTTCTTAAATATCGTTTTGTGTGTTAACATTGGGCGTTTCAGATTTTATATGTGAAACATTACACAAAATTGAAAAGTCTAGAATACTAAACAAACAGTTGCAGAATAATTTTTGCAACATTGGTAGCAGAAAACAATCACATAATTGATAAAGTTTTAGTAATTATAATGATATGTATAGTTAGCATTACAAATAATTACCTAGAATATAAAAGAGAACTCTATAAATAAAATAATGACATGATAATATAATATTAAACAATCGAAGAAGTTACTGAAAATACTAAAATAAAATAATATATCTGGATAATAAAAACTATGACTTCTGATACAGGGATTCGTTCACAATTGGAACTTCCATCATTCTCTGAGTTAATATGTATGATAGAAAAAGAACACACTGAAGATCTAAACTATAAATATTGCGATCAAGATTTAATACATGAATACAATGCACCTAATTTTACAACACCAAGGACGTACATTAATAAAGATAGTTCTTTAAGTCGGTTAAATTCACTTGCCCATATAGCAGCTTTGAAACATTTTTCTCTTTATGAAATGACTAGAAGAAAAGAACAGGAATTATTTCGTGAGTTAATTTCGTTTTTTACATCTCTAGAAAGACTATTTGATAATTTAAAATTAATAAAAAAGAAACTTTTTCTGGTAAGTAAATTAGATATGAATTTGTTTTCACAATCTCCTAATCTTTATCTAGTTGGAATAAATGAGAACGGGAATCAAATTTCTTTATCAAGAAAAGATTTTAGAAAATGGGTAATTGATATTCCTAGTTTAATGTATCATGATATATCTGAAGAATTTTATAAAATGGCCAATAATTTATGGGATTTAAGTTTAATAAGAGACAGTTATAAAGAAGAAGACAGATTAAATAATTTACAAGAAAAATTAATAAAACATTCCCCAAAAGAGATACCAAATGAATACCATGAATGTGATTTTAAAGATTTTAAGAGAACTCGCCACCACTTAAAAAATAATATTAAGGGGTCGAGAAATTTTGTATCTAAAAATGGTACTACTATCAATTCAAATGTGGGAACAGGTGTTCTTAGATATCCGTTTAAGGTAACAAAAAATCGGACACAAAAAAAGTCGAAGAAGACGCTTAAGCATAAATCACACAACTTGCTTGGTAGTGTATGTAATCATTGTGGGACTACACAAACTCCCGAATGGAGAAAAGGTCCAGACGGATCTAGGACACTATGCAATGCGTGTGGGCTTTTCTACTCAAAACTACTCAAGAAATTTGGTGCTAATGAAAGTACACAGATTTTAAAACAAAGAAAAGAGAGTAAACTAGTTTCTGATAGAACAATACCATGTACATTGGATTTGTAGCTACAGTCAAATATATATAATAATTCCTTTATAAATCAATTTGATTTAAATATAAACGTAAATTTCAAAGAGTCATCAGTTAATAAATAATAATTACTCATAATCACTCCAATTTTTCCTTGATAACCATTTAGATTTTTCAGAAGGAACAGAGGAAGAAGTAATTTTATCCAATTGCTCTAACTGGTGGATATGCTTATGTAAACCATTAATTCTTGTGTCGTCCGTTTTCCTTTTATCACAGGTGTTATATTGTTTCTGGTTCCCAGGGCCAGACGATACTGCAGAATGAGATCCCCTTCTGAATGGAGGGATATATTTGCCATTTGAGCTACAATTTGAGGGAAATTTAGTTGAATGATCAAGATCCTCAAATCCAGCTGAGCTAGGTCTGCGCTGAAAATCACGCTTTATATGGCGAGAGTGATTTGAAGAATTGCCATGTGATGTTACATGACGGCCCTGCTCAACACTAGGAAGGTTATAAGTTGGAATTTTAAAATTGGGTCTTTTAAAAGCTGAATCACCGTTGGAACTAGTTGACGATGGAGCTAAAATTGTATTTGGGCTAAAATCAACAGAAGCACCTGAATGGCTTAATCCAGAATTATTAGCATTGGCTGAACCATTAAGTTCAAAATCATCTTCAAGGTGAAATAACTCATCATCAATATCATCCAACGAAATTTCGTTAATATCTTCAGTTAATGCTTCAACTGCTGGTGATTTAATATAGTTAGGTGATCTCAAAAAGGGTGGTATATATTTACCAGCAGAATTCTGAGAGTGGTGCAATAAACTAGAACCATTCATGGATGTTTGAAGAGAGAAATTTGTAAATCCAGTAGGATTATGATTACCATTCTTGCGAGATTTAGATGTAGAAAACAGATGAGATTTCCTTCTATGGTGGTGATGATGATTTTGCGAATTATTTTCACTATTGTTGAAATTACGACTTTGCACACCAAACTGTTTAGCCTTCATTTTAGAATTTCCTGAATTGAGATGATTATTCTTAGATTTTTTCCAAGAACGATGGTATTTGCGTTTCTTTTGCCAGTCTTGGTTCTGGCCATTCTTTTGATAATTGTTACCATTTCTCTGTTCTTTTTGTTCACCATATTTATCCATATAGTGGTTGAAAACAGATTTAGGTGTGAAAAAATCCTCTCTGTTAAACCTACTTGATGAATATTTGTGATGGGATTGATTTGATGATTGTATGTATGATGCCACATTAAAGGGTTTTCTTGTATTTCTAATAAACTTCACATTGTTTCCACCAATTGGAATTGGTTTTAATTCTGTATTTGAAGACAATAATGCATCTGCCCTATGGTTATGTGGGATCAAGTAATCTCTATCATCATCTTTTTTATAAATAGAGGATTGTAACGCTTCACTTTCACTAGTAGAGTTTGATGAATCTTTATCAGCAGTTTCATTGGTAGTTTCTTCTACATAATTAGAAGTTATGATGTTAGGTGGATTCTTAGGTGAATCTGAAGAAGATGCAACTTCTTTTTTATAAAAGTAGTCATCATAATCATATTCTTCTTCATTTTCAATTTCATCATCTTCTTCATATTCACTAGCCCAATATTCTTCATCTATGGTAAAATATTTGACATTATCTAACTCTGTCTTTAAACTAGATAAATCACGGTTATCTGGATCAAGATTTAAACAGAATCGTAAGACTGAAAATAGACCACCGCTCATAGTAGAAAAGATATCAAAAAGAATTTCACGATTATTTACAAATTGCATAAACCTTTTATCGGAATAATTTGCAACCTGAAATGGATTCTTATGAAAAACCAAAGTTAAAAGAATTATACCAACAGACCATAAATCAATTTTAGAAGCGTCATAATAATCAAGATTTGTATCAAATAATTCGGGAGCCATATATCTTTCAGAACCAATGTCAAATTCACTCCTATTAGTTATTTTTTTTGTAGTGGTTGCTAAACCCCAATCACATAATTTAATGGACCAATCTTCAGTAATTAAAATATTCTCTGGTTTCAAGTCACGATGAAATACACTATGAGAATGGCAAAATTCTAAAGCACTCAAAATTTGCTGGAATACATCTTTGATATCTTGAGATGTAGCAGGACCTTTCCCATTCTGAATTGCTTCGTATAAATCACCTCTTGAGCAATATTCTAAAACTAAACAAGAATCAAAGTGATCATATAATGACGCAATATTTGGATGTGTTCCTAATATTTTGTGTATTCTAATTTCTTTATCGGCTTCTGCGTATAATGCCTTTAAAATAGAATCAGCATTCTCCTTCGCTTCACCTATATTTGGAGGTGTTTTCAATTTAGCTGGTGAAGAATTGGCTCTATTTTCGTTATCTTCTTGTCTTCCTCTTTTATAATCAACTGGGTAAATAAATTTTACAGCAACTAATCTATCACCTTCCTTTTTATCTTTAGCAACAGATACTAAACCATATGAGCCTTCGCTAATATCTGCTAATTTTTTATATCTGTTTTTTAATAATTTTCCTGAGTCATAACTTTCGTATTCTTCCATCATTTCTGATGAATATTTAATTAAAATTCAATAACAATAATAAAATAAGACAGCTTTTAGTATCAAGCTAATGCAAAATGAGTTTGAATATTGATGGGATCTTGTTAGATCAAATTAAGAAAAAGCAATTAAATGGAATATTTCTATAAGTTTGTGTTAAATAAATCAAGAACGTTAAAGATAAAATTCTCAGTAATGTAACGTTCAAATGCTATGCGTATCAAATTAAATTTCAAGTATTATTTCGTAATGGGCATAAATTGGAAATAAATGACAGTATTTCTTAAAACTATAGTAATTGTTTTCGTGATCGGCAAATATGGAAGTATAATTTAAACTTTTCTCTCTGAAAAAGATATTTATAAAGAGTATTTTTTATTGAACTTTCCAATATAGTAATAATGATTTGAACTTATCGATAGCCGCTAGGCTTAGTTCAAATTAAAATTTCAACAGTTGCCAAAAAAAAGATATGTATGAAGTAGCCAGTAAAAGTTACAGAGTTTAATATAAAATCTGTTCTTTTCTTGTCTAGTATTAAATTTGCAAACCTGGATAAATAACTTGAAATGATGGTCTTCTAAGTCATATTTGTTTTCTCCCCATATTAAGAAAATGTCGCACCCAGATTGTACGACATTTGCCTTTGTCTGATCTAAAGTTGCTTGTATTGTGAAACAGGTTTATATAATGTTATATATAGAATTAGATTAATTATGGATCTGCAAATTCAAACATTCTTAGCTGTGGCAGGAATTGAGGATGAGGCAATTGCTAAGCAGTATTTAGAACTTACTGGGGGTAATTTAGATTATGCGGTTACATTATTTATGGAGTCAAATCCACAACTGCATACATCCACGTCTGGAAATGACGAAGAAATAGCACAGAGGTTACAACAAGAAGCATATAATGAATCTACTGATATCAGAGAAGCAGATACAAATGTTCATAGATATGATACATTGGTGGACTCTATGGGTCCATCATTTCCACCATTCCCAAATCCAAGACCTTCAGATATATTTGGATCTGCCAGGGTGGGTATCTTTAACCAACGATTTGACACTGATGAAAACGATTATTATGAAGATCACTATAATGAAATTGCTAATGAAGATGATGAGGATGATGAACCATATGATAATGATGATGAGATATTAATCTTAGATAGTGATGAAGAACCTGAAGAAAGGCCAAGGTCCAGAAGGCGACTTAACAGGCATGAAAGAAATGCAGAACTAACTTCAACACAAAGAAGATTAGCAAATTTATTCCGTCCTCCATTTGAAATTATGTCTAAGATAGATTTAGATACAGCAAAAATTGAAGGACGTAAAGATAAAAAATGGATTTTAATTAACTTACAAGACGCTATGGAATTCCAATGTCAAGTTTTAAATAGAGATTTCTGGTCCAGCTCAAAAGTGAAATCAATTGTAAAGGAAAATTTTATTTTTTTACAGTTTCATCATGATTCACCAAATGGAATGAATTATTTAAATTTTTATTCTACAGATAATTTCCCACACATATCTATCATAGATCCTATGACTGGTGAAAGAGTATTTAAATGGGAAGATGGAAAAGTTCCTGATGTTGATAAATGGCTAAGTGATGTAGAAGATTTCCTTTCTAAGTTTTCATTACTGCCTAATTCTAGCAATCCAATGGTTAAGCATGAAGTTAAATTTGACCCTGATGCATTGTCTGAAGAACAACAAATTGAATTTGCTATGAAACAATCTATGCTTGAAGGCTCTAGTGCAAATAATGCAATTGATGTTGACCGACCAGATGAATTTGAAGAAAATGTAGAACTTGATACTTTTGATTCAATTAAAGCAATTGGTCATGATGAGTCAAGTTCTGGAGAATTTACTAGAATACAAATAAGATTTCCAAATGGTAAAAGATTAATTCACAAATTTGGATTAAATGAACATGTAAAGATAATTTACCAATGGTTAAAATATATTTTATCTGAAAATACAGAAGACTATGGAATTTCGAACTCTGATAAATTTACCTTATCAAATTCTTCAAACAGGTCAATTAAGTTAATAGAAAGTTTGGATATTACTATTCAAGATGCTAGTCTTAAGAATGCGAGTATTTTATTAGAGAAGGAGTAGTAATTATATTACACATTATATATTAATACATAGTATTTTATATGCATATTTATAATACATTAATTAACTTTCTTCGTTCTATTTAATTCAGGAAAACTTTCTAATGGAGGAACATCAGGGATATAAAACATGGAATTTTGGCCCAGCCTTGAGTCTAGTATTGTTTTCAATGAGCTTGTTTCTGAATATTTAGTAGAAGATAAAAGTTTCTTGTATTTTTTCATTAATAATTCTTCCTCCATTTCTATAGGATTTTCAATTACCTGTGCTTCTTCGTGATTCTTCTCTTTACCTTCGGCTGCCGTCTCTAATTCCCTAGGCATTTCTTCATATGAATTGTTCTTGCTAATTTGAGTATTTGATCTAATTAGAGCCAAATCATTATCAATCTCATTCTCTGTTAAACCTACACATGAATTCAATTTAACCCTCTTATTTTTTGTGCCTCTTTGTTTAGAAGCCTCAAATGATGCAAGATTTTCCAAGTAGATGCGTTTAATATTTGTTAACTCTATTTTATTCTTTTTAAAGTATTCATTATCGGCTGAATAATGAGAATCGTGGTTTATGGAGATGTTTTTATCTTCAACGCTGTTATCATAAGATCTCTTAAGGTTTGACGAACTTATAACAGATCTGTGATAAGACTTCCAATTTTTAGAAGCAGTTTCATTTTGATTAATTTTATAATATTCTTTATGTAACTCATTCAATTCTTCATATGCTTTTGATAAAAGCTCATTTTTATTATTTATAACACTTCGGTAATATTCCTTCCACAAGATCACAGAATTTGCATTTGTTATTCTATTTATAAGTTTTTCTTGATAAGATTTTTCATTCATAAGGCATTTTAAGTTTTTGACATAAGGGTTTAATATTTCTTTAAACTGTTTTTGAAATGGAAGTTTTTCAGTATTATCGTCTATACTTAAATATTCATCAAATTCCAAAGGACTTCGTAAGTTCTTGAAAATTTCCTGTATCTCCTTCTCATATTCATCGAAATTTAATAT
This sequence comes from Schwanniomyces vanrijiae var. vanrijiae, assembly GCA_030556805.1. Taxonomy (NCBI): domain Eukaryota; kingdom Fungi; phylum Ascomycota; class Pichiomycetes; order Serinales; family Debaryomycetaceae; genus Schwanniomyces; species Schwanniomyces vanrijiae. The sequence continues at coordinate 340,535 of JAKTUS010000005.1, read as the reverse complement.
TATATTCCTGTTATTGGTGTGATTGTTTTTTGATAGGATTAAATCTTCTGTGTTTGTCTTAATATTGCTTATTGTATCGATTTCAAAATTAAAAATTTTAAACCAATTTTTCTCATTTTCACTAAACTCTTTGATGTTGCTAGTAAGTCCATCAGTCATATGATATATTCTAGATAGTCTAGATTCAACATATTTTTTACTTGTAGACTTAAATTCTTTAGATATACCTTTTTCTAGGCGATATAATTCCTCCAGAGATAGTCTTGTTAATTTCGTTAAAGATTTACTATCAAAAGATGGATCTTCAAATGAACTTGAATCTGACATCCTTGTTGCAGGTATCAATAAATGCAATAAATGCAATAATGCTATTTAATCTTCTGCAAAAGTTTTTGCGATAATTGTACAGAGAGGGTGGTTTCATGGTAGTGTGTCAATTCCAAAGATTTAGACGATATTCAACTGATTCCACCCTTTGTAAAAGACACAAAAAAACAACGTATGAAACCAGTATCAGGACACTTTTGTATATTTAAACTATATTAGAAGTTATAATCATTTATGATTACTATATTATATTATTATATGATATGCTAAATATGTAAGAATAAAAAAAAAAACGAAATATCAATAGTAAATTAAATAATTAACGATCTTCAGCCCATTCATTTTCTCTTCTAATAGCTGCTTCTTCTTCAGGACTGAAGTCGTTAACAATATTGAATATTCTTCTTAATTCTTCTGGGGACTTTCCTCTGATCATTTCTGCAACAACCTTACATCCAGAATCTAATAATTGCTTAATATTCAAGTAGTTGGCGGCCAACATTATCTCATATAGCATTTCTTGGTCAACTTTCAAAAAATTCTTATCCCATTCATCAACTGGAGCTGTTTTTTGAGCATCTTCATCTTCGTCATCATTGAAAACAGTATTCTTATGGTGTTCACACCATTCTAAAACCTTTGCTAAAACATTTGCTCTTACATTTGGTGTTGGGATTTCAAAATCTTCTTGTAATCCATCCGGGTTTAAATCATTAATCATGTTCTTGATTAAAATAGATTTTTCAGCAACTTTTGGTTCAACTGTGAACTTTTCATCATCAGCAGATACAATAATAACTTTTGGTCCAGACATATTTTCAAAATATAAATCGTATAATTAATTGAAGTGTAGGTTTAATTTCAAAAATAGATTATGAATACAATTTCCCTTATAAAGATATAATCGTTAGTAGTGCTTAGCAAATACATAAAAATACTTAGTTATATACAGGAAATACATGTTCATTTTTTAAATGTAATATTGACATTAACTACCTATTCAAAATTAGAATATATACTTGCACTGAATTCATCAAGCTCTTCTAGATCATTGAGGTTGTTAATATAAAAATTTCCAGTTAAATTGTGAGAGTCTTCTTCAAAATTGTTATTATCAACCAAAATACTATTTTGTATTGATAATTGCGCTAAAAAGTTGGCTATTCTAAATGTATTTTCTCTGTAGATTGTCTCTTTACCTATGTCCCCTGGTACCAAATTATTTGCATTTAAGTTAATAGATATGTTGTCAATTAAAGTTAGCATACCATTAGATACTAATTGTGAATACAATTCCAAGTATGATGTAGTAGACATCAAGGATTTGGTTTCATTTATAAGTTTAACGAAGTTAGAATCTTGGACATCAAGTTCTCCAATGACTTCAGGATTGGTATTTAATAAAGTAGTCATCAAATTGTCATAATTTAATGGAAAAAATGATCCCAATAATTCATTACTCTTTTTAGTTTCCAACTCAAAAACAATCTCTTGTAATAATTGATCAAACTTCAGAATAGATATTTCCGTTCTTGCATTCAAATTACTAAACTTCTGTAAAACAATTTCTTCTACAATATTGCTGCATGACTCCCACCCCTTGTTAAGTAACCACCAACTTAATGATAAGTAGGCTTGTTCGATGGCGTAAATTTCTTCACTATTGATATCCTTTGGTAAGTTTCCTCCAGCCATCACAATTGCCAGTTCTAAGTAAGATCTTCTAGCCAAAATATTCAATTGTAATCTTGTTATTAATAATAATCCAGAAATTGAATACAAGAGAGTTAATGTTCTTGTAATTGTCTTAATTTTAAGTTCGTTCCATAATTCAGTCTTTGACATATGCAAAAAGGTAGATAACTCTAAATTTTGACTATTCTCATGGATATTCAAATTGTCAGTAGTCAACATAGAATCAGACATTTCAACACCAGTAGAATTGGTCTTCTTCATTTTGAGTGCCTGTGTAATCATTTCAATTGGTAAACTGTTGATTATTGGGTCTGTCAAAACAGGCAACAATGCTAAAATCGTATAGTAGCAATCTTGTTGTGTTTGGAGGAATCTTCTTTTAATTTGCTCCTTGAATAATAGTTCTTGCCTCAATGAATTTTGAAAGTTCCTCAAACGCTTAATAACAAATTGATTGACCAAGAAATATAATGAAACTGTGATAGTTGAAGTGATGATTAATTTTCTCTTATTGCGTCTAAAGAAAGACGTTAATGAGGAAAATATATTCATTTTACTTATAATTTTGTCGTATGTTTTATCGTCTATTTTACTTTATTACAGTGTTATATGAGGTTAATCACACTGCTTTGCTGGTTTTGTGTAATAAACATGTACTATTTCAATACTGGGGAGGTATCCGAGGTTAACACGACAAAAATGTGGAGGTTAGTTAAATGCGTTGCAGCAATTGCAAAATTCTGTGTCATGTTTCAAAACGCATCAAATATTTTGTAAATCAACCTTAGTATGTTGATATTACATAGCACATTTGTAAATACACATTTGTAAATACATATTTGTAAAATATATACATTTATTAATTAGAAACAAGTGGATTTTATTGTCTCAAAGATTTTTTTCTTTTAGAAAAGAGGCAAAAGATCTTAAGGAAGTTGTTTACTCTAAAGTATGAAAAATTGTGATAGAAACTTATATTTCATTAATCCAATAAAAAAATAAATGAGTATTTTGAAATTTATTATAAAATTGATAAATTTTAATAATCACAAAGAAATTAGTAAAAAAATGATTTTTTTAGAAATATTATATTAATATTTTGAATAATTTATGTTAATTGACAAATATTTATTACACTAATATATATGATATCAAATATTTTAAATCAAATTTAATTTCCACGATTTCTATTCTCAATGGATATAAGTCTACTAAAAACCCTTAAATTGTTTCAACGGTTTGACATACCGAATTCGGTTTTGTAACACCTCTCTTTTATCTTTAAAATAGATATAAAATATTTATTGTAATCAATTGTGGTGTGCCATGATTAAATCTTATCTGAGACCTATGAAAAGGTTTATAAGACAATATGCAATGTCTTCAGAGCCTATTAATTACCATGAAAAATATGGATTGCATCCATGGCCAAAAGGAAATGACCCCAATCCGCATGAAGTATTTGGTATAAAAGATTCAGAACTAGGATTGCCAATTACTGATTTGAATAAAATACTTAAAGAGAAATATGTTAAATTCATCAAGATATACCATCCAGATGTATCGAAAAATTTAATAATATTTGATCATAATGATAATGAATTAACAAATGAAATGAAACGTACCAGATTTGACCAGATCAAATATTCATATGATATTTTACGTGACCCAAAGAGAAGAATATCCTACAGAAACTTCAGACAAACGTCATGGGATGACTACAAGCCCGGAACTTCTAATTTCAATGCCTACAGAATGGCCAATGCTCATAGAAAAAAGTATGATTTTAAAAATGATGAAGAATTTTGGCAGGCTGGAACCTGGGAGGATTATTATCACATGCGGTTTAAAAGGGATCCACCAACTCAGGAGGAAATAGACAAGAACAAATATAAAATATTAGCCTGTGTGGTACTTGTATGTGTTTTATCAGGTGCTTTACAAACGATGCTTGCTGTTGATAAAACGAATGAGCGTTTAAGGCAAAATAATCTAAATAATTTAAGATCTTTACGTGATATTAAAGCTAGCCAAGAAAACTACGGCGAAGGTTTAAGCAGTTTGGATAGATTAAAAAGATTCTTGCTCTTTAGAAGATCTAGCCAAAACTTAGGAGATGGGACTACATTAGAAGAAATTAAGGCAGAGGAAAATGAACTTATTAACAAATATGCTAAGAAGAAAATGGAGAAATTTACATCTTAATAATAATAATTATATTTATATATTTTAACATATTCACAATAACGATTTTATGACAGAAAATTTAGTACTGTAAAAAAAAATTCGTTTATCGCGAACAAATTTCAAGGAAATCAAAGAATTTACTATAGTTTAGGTGTATATTAATCATAAGTTTAGCGTGAACCATGGATTTTATGAAACCAGAAACTGTTCTTGATTTGAACAATATTCGTGAAGCTTTAGTTAGAATGGAAGATACTATTGTCTTTTCCTTGATTGAAAGATCTCAATTTTATTCATCGTCTTCAGTGTATGAAAAAGGTAAGTTTTCTATCCCAGAATTCGAAGGATCTTTTTTAGAATGGTCATTATTGCAATTAGAAAAGATTCATTCTCAAATTAGAAGATTTGAAGCCCCAGATGAAACACCATTTTTCCCAGACAAATTGTTAAAACCTATTCTTCCACCAATCAATTATCCAAAAGTATTATCCAACTTCTCCGATGAAATCAATGTTAATGACGAGATAATGAACTTTTATGTAAAAGAAATTGTTCCAAAAGTTAGTTGTAAGATTGGTGAACAACCAGAAAATTTAGGTTCAGTTTCTGTTTGTGATATTGATTGCCTCCTGGCTATTTCCAGAAGAATTCACTTTGGTAAATTTGTTGCTGAGGCTAAATTTCAAGCTGACAAGGGAGAATACATAAAGCTCATTAAGACTAAAGATGTTAAGGGTATTGAAGAGTTTCTCACGAATGCTGCTGTCGAGGCTAAGATTTTAGAAAGATTGATTGTCAAGGCACAAAATTACGGAACAGACCCATCTCTTAAACATAGCCAAAATCCACAAGGTAAGGTTAAGCCTGAAATTATTGCCGATTTATATAAACAGTGGATTATTCCATTGACCAAAAAGGTTGAAGTAGACTATTTATTAAGAAGATTGGAAGACGACCACTAACCACATACTATTTATTTTAGACATTTACACTGTTTCATTATAACTCTTACTGGAATACTTTCTATATCTAGTATAGCGCATTTGCTACTTTAATTTAAACTACAAACTGCTTGGAATAAATAAAGTATCTTGTGATTTCATCTAGACAATATGTTTTTAAATATATTATCTTATATAAGAAGCCCCTTATAAAATTTCATACATATAAGAATAAATCCACTTATAGAAATATACTTCTCAAAAGATAACGGGTTTTCTTTGTATACAAATTGATAAAAATAGTTGCACGTTTTTCATCCCACGTTTGATTTCAGATCCATGTGCGCTCAAAGTTTTCACATTCATCAAACGTATATATAGAGCTATAATGAACATACTACTATATTTTCTAGAATTATTGATTATAAATATCATTATTTAGTAATATGTTAGAAAGTTTTCCTGAATTCAACATTCAATTTTTAAGCACCACTTTACTATGTTGTTTAGTGCTTGGTGGCTTCAACGATAAGATAAGATCTATATACGTGTTTGCATGGTCTTGTTTTTTCAAACCAGTAATCATAAAAATGAAAACTAAACAACAAGATCAAACGCAGCTTTTAGAACTGTTTTATAGTAGTCAAGCCCATATCTATGACAAAACGAGAGAAGTTCTTTTACAAGGAAGACAAGAATGTCTCAGATTAGCTATTGCTCATTTAGAAAAAAAGAAAGATTTGGTATGGATTGATGTTGGTGGAGGTACTGGAAGAAATATTGAATATATGGATGAAATCTGCAGTATCTCTAAAAATTTCAAAGCAGTTTATTTGGTTGATCTTAGTGCTTCTTTGTGCGAAATTGCAAAAAAACGGTTTTCGCAGAAAAAGTGGAACAACGTGCATATCGTATTATCTGATGCATGTAGTTTTGAAATAGACCACCAATATGCTGACTTGATTACTTTTAGCTATTCATTATCTATGATTCCAACATTCAATGCTGCTATTGATCATGCTGAGAGTAAATTGAGTAGTAATAGTATCATTGCTTGTGTTGATTTTGGTATTCAATCATTCAATACTTCTATTGGAAGACTCAATACTCTTGGTGGAGTAACCAACAGATATAACCCATGGATTATACGTAACTTCTGGAGAATTTGGTTTGAAGCAGATAGAGTCTTTTTAGATTCTGCTAGAAGGAATTATCTTGAATATAAGTTTGGAACTGTTAAATCTATTAATTGTTACAACAATATATTAGGTAAAATTCCTCATTATATATGGATTGGTTGTGACAAATCAAGATCTCCAAGTATAGTTCATAGGCTTAATTGTTTAGCTAATGGTTCACCATACTTATTTCCATTGGATCACAACGACAGTATAGAAGTTCCGGTAAGTAAGGGGTTTGAAGCCTCCCAAGCTAATCTTCAAATGAGAATGCCATATCCATCTATTTACTACCAAAAAGAAATATGGAGAGTATACTTCGATGAGATCAACCCATTATATGAGCAGTTTAAAAATCAATACATTTATGCTTTTACCTGGGAAGACCCCAGAGAAGATAACAAAATTTTAAAATTCAATTCTAATGATAAAGTTTTAGCGATTACTTCTGCAGGTGATAATATTTTAGCGTATGCTACCTTACCAAATGCTCCAAAGAGGATTCACGCTGTAGACCTTAATCCTAGTCAGAACCATTTATTAGAATTAAAATTAGCTGCATTCAGATGTCTTGACCGTAAAACAGTATGGTCTATATTTGGCGAAGGTAGAATTAATAATTTCAAGGATATCTTAGTTGATACTTTAAGTCCTCACTTATCGTCTCAAGCATTCCAATACTGGATGGATAAAGGAGAAAAGACATTTGGTAAAAATGGTAAAGGATTATATGATACTGGATCTACTAGATGGGCGTTGAGACTTGCAAAATTCGTCTTTACTATATTCGGAGTTAATAAATACGTAATTGATTTATGTAATTGTGAAACTTTAGCAGAACAGAAGAAAATTTGGAACGAAGAATTAAGACCAACTTTATTTAATCCACTCGTTGCTAAATTAATTGTTGGAAATCCAATTTTCTTATGGAAAGCTCTTGGTGTTCCAGCTAATCAAGCAGCTATGATGGGTCCATCAGTTCTCCAATATATCATTGATACTTTAGACCCGCTTATCAATAGATCTTTGATTTCAAAGGATAACTACTTCTATTATTTAGTATTAATGGGTCATTATTCCACTGTCAATTGCCCAGATTATTTAACTACAAAAGGACACAAGAATTTGACTACAGTTAGACAACAATCTAAAACTTCTCCAATTGACGACATCAGATTACATACAGATACCTTACATGATGTACTTGCTAGATTAGGTAATAACTCTCTTACTATCGCCATAATTATGGATCACATGGATTGGTTTGATCCAAACGGTACAGATGCCGAAAACGAAATCAAAAAGCTTAAATCATGTTTGGTTCCTTTTGGAAGAGTTATGATTAGAAGTGCTTCAAAACATCCCTGGTATGTGAAGACCTTCGAAAATTTGGGTTTCAAAAGTGAACCTGAAGCAGTTAGAGAAAGTGGTACTTCAATTGACAGAACAAATATGTATGCTTCCACATGGGTATTCACCAAATTAGATAACCCTAGAAAAATCAGTAACTTAGCTATTTAATTCTACTTACATTTACTTAGATTATATTGTAATAAAAAAAATTCAAATATACTAAAGTAGCCTCGTACACTCAATATGATTGATTTTTCTCACGATATTGAGATTACTAATATACATTGATTGATTATATTTGTACATATCATTTATTTAATTATTTAATTAGTAACAACAATGACCAATCCTTATGAAATGGTATTTGCCGTTCCAATGGAATGCAATGATTGTGTTGAATCAGTTTCAAAGGCTTTAGCACCATTGAAAGGCCTCACAAAATTTGACATTAATTTAGAATCAAATTTGGTTACAACTGAGGGTTCAATTGCCCCAAGTGAAATAGTCAAAGCTATACAAGCTACAGGAAAGGATACTATTATAAGAGGTACAGGAAAACCAAACTCAGCTGCTGTTTGTATTTTGGAATCGTTTGATCCAAAAGATCTGAAACAACCTGTCAAAGGATTGGCTAGAATTGTAAGTGTTGGACCATCAGATCTTTTCATTGATTTAACTGTTAATGGTTTGCCAAAGGGAACCTATTATCCTTCTATTAGAGTTTCAGGTAATTTATCCAAGGGTCCCCTTTCAACCGGTGATGTTTTCTATGATTTAAAAGAAGTAAATGTTACTGAACCATCTAATATTTCCACAACAATTAATTCATTAGGTGCATCAGTTCATAATTCTAATGATGATTTATACTCTGGACAATCCTATTTGCATGCAAACTTAGACATTAGTAGCTTAATTGGTAGAAGTATCGTTTTATCAAACTTGAAAGATAAAGTTGTCTCAGACTCATTATGTGGTATAATTGCAAGAAGTGCTGGTGCTTGGGAAAATGATAAACAGGTATGTAGTTGCACCGGTAAGACAGTGTGGCAAGAAAGAACTGATGCAAAGACTAAAGGGATTAATTAGACCATACTAAATAGTTTGTATAATGTATGTGTGTGGCGTAAATCTATGAATGGATTGCGTAAATGTCGTCTTGTTTCTGTGTATTTCTTACGATTAGGCTATTCCGAGGATCAAAATAAAGAAACTTATGATAGAACTTAATTTACCGTATTAATACATACCGATTAACAAGTGGAGTAATACGAAATTGAGGTCAATATGTCTTACTCGCTTAAATCATATCTCTTGAATATATTACAGAATGATATAGACCACATTCGAAATGATAAATTAATAAAACTTGATGGCATTTTACCATTATCAACAGATCAACTGAATGCATCTGAACTCATAGATACTATCATTGAATTTGTTAATTCTATAAGTACACAGGTTGATATTGAAAAATTATCCCTTCAAAATAACAATATTACAGAGCTCCCAGCGAGTTTTTTTCATAGTTTTAGGAATTTGAAATACCTTAATTTGCATAATAATAACTTCACAATATTTCCAGATGAGATCAGTAGTTTAGAAAGATTAGAAATTCTTGATTTATCATCAAATTCACTTTTGTTATTAACATCTAGTATTTCAAATTTAAAAAGGTTGAGCGTTTTATCATTAAAGAGTAACAGGCTTAAGTATTTACCTCCTGCATTAGGCGATTTGAATAATTTAAAGCTTTTAGATACTGTTGATAATCCGTTACTGTTGCCTTCAACCGAATTTATTAAAAGCCTTCAAAAAAGCAATGAATCTGATTGGGTAACAGAATTAAAAGCATACATCAGGGATATTTCTTCAGTACTAGAGGGTAAAATTAGCGATCTATCCGAAGATATATTTGAAGATCAAAATAAAAATATCTCAAATTCAATAGCAAGATCAAAAAGTATATCAGAGACCAGGAGTAAGGCGTCAAAAGCATCAAGAAGAATGGGATTAATAATAAAAAAAACAGAAGAAATGAATGGAGCTACAACACACAGTGAAGGTGAAAATACCCCAAATAAGCTTGATTCTGAAAATTCTACATCTATATTACCAAAATCTGCTTCTGCAGCTGAAACAACATTTGGAATAGCATCACAACCCCCACAATTCGTACCGAATATTTCTACTACAACTATAAGCACAGTTTCAACTTCAAGACCAGTTTCTCCGGTTTCTAACTCTAAAAATGTTGCACAATCCAATACAAATACTTCTGTTGCGAGCAGACCAACTAGCCGAAATAGATCTAGATCAAATACTTTAAAAGAAATTGACCGAATTTTAGATAAAAATGAAAATGTTGATACAGAACATAAATCAGGTGCTTATTTTAGGAGACTATCAACACTACAAGAGATTCCTAACGATGAATTTCTGACAAATAGCAGTAAAACCCCTTCTACTTCAACACCAACTTCTTTATCACACCAAACATCATCAAGACGTGATACTTCAGGTTTTAAACGTAATATGTTGAAAGATCAACAAATATCTGAAGAGGATATACAAGTATCACTGAATATTTCACATGAGAGGTCTACCAGTGGAAGTTCTGTTCAAAAGCTTTCTTTGGCAACCAAAAAACCTTCAATCGAGTCTTCAGATATTATAAAGGTATCAAGAAAAGTTCTCTTCTCATTTAGCGAGTTGCATTCTTCTGTAAGGAGATTTACCGGATTTTGTGTGGATAAGAAAATTACTATGAAAATGGTATCCTTTTTATATACAACAAAATCAAATATTGATTCATTAGTTGAGAATCTTGAAATCATGGAAGAATCAGGAAACAACATGGATCAAATTGTTGAATCATTAAGCTCGAGTATATCTTCATTCAAATCTATAATGGTTCTTTTAAGTGAGAATTTTTCCAAATTTGTGGTTAAAATAGATGTCTGCTTTATCAGAATGCTCTATTTGACTCTATATGGATCATTTAATGAGCTATTGAATGCATACAATATACTTTCATCTTCAAAAGTACCTCAAAATAGCCTGTTAATGTCTAATATTACTTCAAATAATTCTGAAATTAAACAGAAATCAACTAATGTGAATGACTTTGATGAGATGGATGAAAAACTATATAAATCTATTGGAATTGCAACTGCAAATGCTGAAGAAGTCTTTAGTGAACTTACTAATGTTGTCAACTTGAGTGCATCTAATGCTAATCTTAATTCAGCCATTAGAAGTAAAATTAAAGATTTGACTTCTGTTTGTATGATATCTATGGATATTACAAAGAGATTAAAAATAAAATTGATCACCATCAATAATAATCCATCTCAAGCAACAAGAAAATCTTTTTGGGATGATATCAACCTTTTCTTAAAAGTTGTCATTCAAACATTTTCAGCAGTTAAAACATTAATGAAAGATTTGCCTGCATTAAATGATATTAGAGCATCTATGGCTACTTTAACAAAATCTACTAAGGATGTCACAATTATGTTAGATGTATCTTCATATAGATCCATGTCCTCAGATGCAAATAGTTCATCTAATCCACAACCACAACTAACTTCAATTCCTAGTGCCTCCAATTTGTTTACCCCACTTTCCGCTTTTCCGACTCAACAATCTTATAATTTATCATTAATTAATCCTGTTCAAGGTAGTGGAAGTTTTACGCCTTCAAACGCACATAATATGAATTCCGCTAGGCCACCAATTATGGGTGCGAATCCAACTAGTGCATTTAATGTTCACCTCGAAAATTCCGCTAATGAATCTTCACCACTAGTAAGTCCGCCAATTAATAATGTGGATATCGGGAACCCTGGTCCGTTTACAGCACCAGCAAATTCATCAGGTCAATACTTTGAAAGAAATGGAATGAATCCATTTGATAGCTTGATAATGGCAGTCAATAGTAATGAAAGGGAAAACATGAACAAAAAATATGATAATTGAATTAATGGCATGTATATTACCCTTTATTTTCATTTATGATTACTTTAATGACTCACCTTTATAAATGCATATATATTCAATTTATATATACTCATACATATATTTGTAACGTTTTTTTTTTTACATGCAGAACTGAAAAATTTTCGAATTTAATAGATAAGTAAGTTCTAAAGAGTAATAGATCAAGACTTATTTAACACACTAGAATGCCAATAGAACTTGAAGAACCACCTTTCTTGGAAGATAACACACAAGTATACAAAGATTTATTTGGTGGTACTATTGGTGGTATTGCACAAGTCTTAGTTGGGCAACCATTTGATACTGTTAAAGTCAGATTACAATCTGCCCCGGAGGGAACATATAATGGCGCTTCCGATGTTATTAAGAATTTGATGTCTAAGGAAGGTCCAAAAGCATTTTATAAGGGTACTTTAACTCCATTAGTTGGTGTGGGTGCTTGTGTTTCTGTTCAATTTTCTGTTAATGAATTTATGAAAAGACACTATGAGAAGAAATATCACGGCCAATCCTTAGGGTTAGTAGACTACTTTAACTGTGGTGCTGTAGCTGGTTTTGCTAATGGTTTCTTGGCTTCCCCTATTGAACATATTCGTATTAGATTACAAACTCAAACAGGTGAAATTAAGGCTTTCAATGGCCCTCTTGACTGTGCCAAAAAGTTATACGCCTCCAATGGGTTAGCTGGTATTTATAAAGGATTATTGCCAACTTTATTTAGAGAAAGTGTTGGTTTAGGTATTTATTTCGCAACATATGAAGCTTTAATTAATAGAGAATTATCAAATACTAAGCTTTCGAGAAGCGATATCCCAGGTTGGAAATTATGCTTGTTTGGAGGCTTATCGGGATATACTTTATGGATCGGTATTTACCCAATTGATGTAATTAAGTCTAAATTACAAACAGATTCTTTATCTAATCCAAAATACAAGGGATCTATTTCTGTATTTAAGGATGTGATGACAAAAAATGGTATAAAGGGTTTTTATAGAGGCTTCATCCCAACAATTTTAAGAGCTGCCCCTGCTAATGGTGCTACTTTTGCTGCATTTGAAACAACTATGAGATTAATTAATTAACTAAATAAGGAATTAATTAGTTAATTTATTGTAATATATATTATTCATTATTTAATATTAGTCGTTAAAATTCTATACACTATTAAATAAAAAAGTAACCAACTCAACAATTAATATATTCTTATTTTCATAAATCATTAAAATTTAGTAGTTGTGATTATATCATGAAATTTTAAATTACCCAGGCTTCGAAACATTTCTAATATCACCTTCATGTAACTGAAAATCTGCGGTATAAGTAAATTGCTTGTCAATTCTATTCTGTAAGCTCTCTGATATAGGTTCAGAAGGTTCTTCTGGTCTTAAAACTGTTTTAAATTGCATGAAATCCATTAAATGCTCACCAAATTCATAGAAATCAGAGCCCATTATTTCAAAAAGCTCCCCTTCACTCGTAACATCCTCTGAATTAATATGAAATTTATTGAAGTGTGTTGTGGACTCAATATCAGATATTTGTTTTTTTTCTGGGTCATGAAATCTTGAATTAAAACTTTTATCAATTCTCAAATGTAATCCTGGTATACGATTGATAATAACTAAAAACGTGATACTCAAAATAAAAACATATGCTCCTGCAACAACACACCCTAATATTTGATATCCAATTTGAGCCCAGTGTCCATATACCCAACCACCATCAGAACCATATCCGTTGTTTGCAAATATACCAGTTAAAATTGAGCCAACTATACCTGAAATCCCATGAATAGCGAATATATCCATGGAATCATCAATTTTTAAAAAATACTTTAACCTAGTAGATAAATTAACTATTATAGCTCCTAAAATACCAAAAACAATACATTTCCAGTATTCTCTTGTAGAGGAAACATAACCACCAGCTGGGGTAATAACAACCAAGCCAGTAATAATACCAGATGTAAATGAAATCATAGATAACTTTCTTCTATATTGAACTGGAGGTGTTTCAAACTCTTGAATAGTATTATCTTGTCTATCATCAGTTTCTATATTCTCATTTACTGAATTCAATTCTGATTCATCCACTGATCCTTCCAATGGTATTGCAGAAAAATAAAAATCAATTAACAACCAGACTATACCACTAGTGAACCCACATAATAATGTTGTTGTGACGATAGAAATACAAGTAGAAGAAAATTTATAATCACATCCAGCTACAAATCCACACCATCCACATAACATCAAAAAAGTTCCTAAAATAATAAATCCATTATTAGAGCTATGGTAATCATGTAGAATTTTAGGGTTTCTTGGGCCTAACATATATGAATAAGCCAAAACTGTGAATCCACTTACAATGTGGATACATGTCCCACCTGCAAAATCTAATACTGGAAATTTATTTAATTGAACAGATAACCATCCATTTTTATTCCATAACCAATAGCTGACTGGGTTATAAATCATGCAAGACCAAAAAAAAGCGTATACAAGCATCGGAATAACTCTTCCTCTTTCGGCAATACAACCCGGAAATGTTAAAGCAACACAGGTAGACTTCATAATACCATTGAATATAAAATGGCTGAGTGCATAAACATTACCTCTTGGAGTTTCGTACATCAAGTTTGTTGTGTCCCTTAAATGTCTCAACACAACGAAATTCATATTCCCAATAAACTTGTTACTGGATGTAGAATAGCATAGGGAGTAGCCCCATATAAACCAATCTATCATTGTAAATGGTAACAAAAATAATGGAAGTGCAAGCATTGTAAATGATGACCTTCTTTGAGTGATACCTGAATAAAATAAGCTAATTCCACCAATTATCATTGAAAGCAAAAGACTACATAGTAGAACGTATAGTCCATTAATCTCTATCAGTAAATCATAATTTGCTAACTCAGTAGACATATTTATTTATCATGAAGTTTGATTAATTATCGATCATGAGGCTGTTCGAAAATTTATTTTATCGCTCTACAGATCAAATAATATGCTGCGATTTGCGCTTAGTTTTGTTATCTACACTCCAACAAAATTCTTGATAACAATTTTCACAGACTTCAGGTATTGTAAATGACAGAGAATTTATGTTCTTATTCATTCCTAGTAGAATTCTATCAAACTCCCTTTTTAAGATAGCACAATTTAAACACACATGATATGAAGTAGAATTTTTGTATGTTGCAATATTATAGCCGTTCCTTATCATTTCATATACTTCTTCTTTATTATAGCTCAATTGAAAAGTAGAAGTATTAGAAGGATAACTGAATTCTGTATTTGCATTGTAAACTATTAAAGGTGGTAAGACATTAATTTTTGCAGTATCTATTGAAGTATCAGAAAGTGTATTGATACCTAATATCTCGTAATCTTCATATAAATCACATCCTAGGAATACCGGCCGTTTGTTTAAATTTTCAAGGATTACTATATCAGGTGAAGGTACTTTTGGGAAAGAAGCCCTAATCTGAATAACCTTTCCTTCTTTATTGGACAAATGGGGGTACAGTTCAAGGTAAAATCGGGGCATTGTAAAATCAGAATTATTCTTACAGAACCTCCTATATGTATTGTTTATTGTAGTTCCATTTGGGTAGTTATTTTTATCAGCTGTCATATCAAATGAAATAACGATATCAACTTCCCTCGAACTAACTAATAATGGTTGAAATGGAATGTTTTGGCCATCATCTCCACCATCCACCAAATACATGTGTTTATTGTTCTTTATTTCACCACGAGCCTTCTCGTATCCATAAAATGGATTAGGAGAGTATAATGCATAGTCAGGGTGCAATTGAGGAAACTTCATTGAGGTAAAACTTGAACTGAGTCCGAACATTTTTAATATTGTTTCAATTGCAATACTTACATCCAGTTTCATATTTAATAGCTTATTGTATATGTATAGAAATACATGGTTAAATAATGATGAGGATGTTCCTGTAATAAACCCAACATTATCGAATCCTGAAATGCAAATAGACTGGTTAGTATTGTTTACTTTTATTGTAGATTTACCATTGAATAATGAGGAGCCCAAATATTTTACTGGGATAAATGCATCCAAATAGGAATCCCAAGAACCAAATTCAAATGGAGTAAATTCAAATAAATGAGATGCTTGACTCAGTTCTGTATATTTAGGCTCTTTCTCAATAGTACATATTATTGGAAACGGTTGAAGGTGTGATTTAAATGAACTTAATTCTGTGCAAGCAGATATAGTTGCACCAGGTGCTCTTGCTGCTATTCGAAATAACTTTCGTGAAAGAGCTCGCCCCCAATAATCAGTAAATGAGAGATAAAAACCAGCCTCTCTTTTTGCCCTTACTTCTATATGTAATTCCTGGTAATAAGTGAAAATATTTCTCCATGAAACTTCATTGGTTTCTTTTGAATTTGTAATGTTTTTCTTCCCTGAAAAAATGAATTGAAAAACTTTTAAGAAAAGAGATTTCTCATTATTGGATTTTGAGTAAATAGAATTGATTTGATTTTCTTCAAAATTGTTTATTTGTTGATCTAAGTTATCACTAATCATCTCATATTCTTCTAAATTTTCATCAGATAAGTACTTCTTAGAAAACAACCTATCTGTATCTTCATATAAGTTTGAATTTATTTTATAACTTCCATGTAATCCATCTTCTATTGAAGGCTGGTCAAAACTTGGAATACCTTCTAAAAGTTGCTGCTGTAAATCCCAAGATTTTGAATCATCTTTTAATAAATTAATTGGAACAAAATTATTTACTAAATTACTCATCACTAACCATGATCCACCACTAATCCCAGCTATGTATGAAATACATTGCAAAATTCCACCTAAATGTTTTTCAGAACCAGGGGTTCTATTATCATATGCTTCAAGAACTCCACCTCCAATTAGCATTGATCTATACCCTCCTCCAGATATTGCTATTGCTATCTTTGTAGGTTTAGTCTTTTTGAGAGAGAAATTAGAGTAGTCGAAGTTGTCTATTTTATTTCTTTCAAATAATTTTTCTAATTCTCTTTCTGTTAAAATGTTACGTTTTAATAAGTAATCTTTTTCATGTGGATTTAATTTCTTAAATGTTAGTAAAATTACTAATTCTTATACAAAAAAAAAGGTAATCAACTTACGTTATTTGCTTCTCTAATTAATGAAGACAGAGGGCAAAGTACTTCATAAGGAGCGTAGGTAAAATTCCACTTTCTATAGACACTATCATCACTCCACACATCTTTACTGTACTTAGTATATCCTAGATCACACCTCACAATTGTCAAGTAACATAAAATTAGCAATAGCATTACCAGTATCTTATAGCTATATAGCATATCAGAATTCATGCTTCATTTGTCAATTTTCATTAAAAATGATTGCAAAATTATGGCGGCTAAAATTGTTGTGATCGGAAAATCGTGAAGATCACAGAACTACATGTCGGATTATTTTATAAGTATCTATAATTATTAAATATAGAATTAAACAATTAAATAATCAATTTCATAACAAATATTTAATGATAAATTATAAGGAGAATCTAGAAATTAGGAATATCAGGGTTTAACTTACAATTCTTCATCAGATGAAACGTAAGCATCACCTAATTCCTTCTTCTTTTTCATTCTTTCCTTCTTCTTCTTTCTTAATTCAGCAGAAGATAACTTCTTCTTCTTCTTAGCAGCAGCAATCTTGTTACCCATAGCATCGAACTTGTCTTCTTCATCTTCCTTCTTTTCTAATCTTGGACCAGAACCTTGACCTTGGACCCAGTTGTGACCAGATGGAGTCATCTTACCGTCAAGAACGGCCCAGACTTCTTCAGTTATATCCTTGGTGAATTCAGCAGAGTGAGTAATGATAACAATACCACCTTCGAAAGCCTTCAAAGCCTTGGATAAAGCACCTAAAGAGTCACGATCCAAATAGTTAGTTGGTTCATCCAAAACGATCAAGTGAGGTCTTTGCCAGGTACAAGCAGCTAAGACTAACTTAACCTTTTGACCACCGGATAAACCTCTGATTCTGGAGTGAGAAACTAATTCAGCTTCTAAACCTAACATAGCACAGTGTTCTTCGATTTCCTTTCTGGTTAATGGTCTGAATTGACCAGAAGCTAAAGCTTCCTTCATATCAACTTCAGCAACCATCTTGGAGTGAGTTTCCATTAATTCACCTCTTGGTAACCAAGTGTTATCAACAGACATCATTGGGACCCATCTTTCGGTCTTCATACCAATGTTGTCACCTAATAACCAGGAAATTTCATATTCGTAAGAGTTCTTGAACTTTCTTCTGGCGTGGATACCAGCAATTCTTCTTTCAGAACCTTCAACTCTGAAGATCTTGTTCATTCCCTTTTCATCATCTTCGTTGATTTGTCTAGAAGCTCTGTCCATGGTTTCTCTATCTTCACCAGTTTGGAATCTCCATTGGATATATTCAGATGGAGTCTTGTCTAAGTGGTTATCAATGTGAGCGAAAGCGTGTTGCTTAATGTAAGCAATACGAGCATTTTCGTGGACGTAAACTTCACCAGTGGTTGGTAATAATTCACCAGTTAAGACGTTAATCAAAGTGGACTTACCAGCACCGTTTGGACCAATAACAGCAATTCTAGAAGATAAAGAACATTGGAAGTTAATATCAGAGATTTGTGGCTTAGAGGTACCTGGGTATTGGAAAGACATGTCAGAGACCTTAACAATAGCCTTTTGCTTAGTCTTAACACCTTCTAAGAAACCTGGTTCTGGGAACTTGAATTCTAAGTCAGAAGCACCTAATTCGTAGTAAGATTGAGCGGATGGACACTTCTTGACGAATTCAGATAAGTTACCCTTGTACTTTCTTAACTTGAAACCTTCGTAGTGGATAATGTATTGGGTAACATTATCTAAGAAACCGGAATCGTGGGAAACAATGATAGAAGTAATACCACAAGTTTGTAAGTAGTTGACTAACCAAGCAACGTTAACGGTATCTAAATGGTTAGTTGGTTCATCTAATAATAAGATATCAGCGTTCTTTAAGACGGCTCTAGCTAAAGCTAACTTCATCTTCCAACCACCAGATAAGGATTGAATTGGCATGTTGATCATTTCTTCAGAGAA
Organism: Schwanniomyces vanrijiae var. vanrijiae; assembly: GCA_030556805.1. Classification (NCBI taxonomy): domain Eukaryota; kingdom Fungi; phylum Ascomycota; class Pichiomycetes; order Serinales; family Debaryomycetaceae; genus Schwanniomyces; species Schwanniomyces vanrijiae. Next base: position 321,731 of record JAKTUS010000005.1, on the reverse strand, counting down.
ACCGAATTCTCTTAACTTTTCTTCAACAATTTGTTGGGTTAAACCAACTTCACCATCTTCAATGACGAATTGAGTAACAGTGGTTTCAGCGTGGGTACCATCGATATCGTGTTCAACGTAAACGGTCTTACATTCTTCTTGGGATGGGAAACCTTCAACTTGACCGTTAGCAATGGCTCTCATTAAGGTGGACTTACCAGCACCGTTTGGACCACATAAACCATATCTTCTGTTTCTCTTTAATCTGAATTGGGTCTTGTTTAATAAGATCTTAGCACCGTAAGCTAAAGAGAACTCACAGTTACATAAGTCTTCACCTTCATCTTCTTCATCTTCGAAAGATGGTGGTTCTGGAATGTTGTCAATAGCTCTCTTTCTGTATTCTTCAATGATTTCCTTAGCTTCCTTTTCGTGTAAGAAAATAGTGGCGAATGGTAAAATATTTTGGATCCAGGTTTCTGGTTGGATAGATCTTTCATCAATTAAGTCACCGGCAATAGCAGCAATATAGTTCTTGGCAACATCAAATCTAGAAGCGATCTTTTGGTCCTTAAGTAATTCATCAAAGACACCTAAAGTAACTGGAATATCACCAGCAGTAGAAACTTCTGGAATAGCATCATTTTCACCAACAGCACCAACTCTTCTTAAGGTGTTTAAAGCTCTGTTAGTAACATCACGAGCTTCTGGGTCAGCCATAGTGGAGAAGTTAGCCTTTAAAGCTGGTAATAAAGAGCTCATGAAAGGAGCAACAACTTGTGGGTCATCGACTAACTTACACATGTTGTCAACAATAACAGCAGCCTTACGCTTAATAGCGGTTTCACGTTCAGCTAAACCTCTGGATAATAATGGGGCCATGATAGATAAAGTAGCCATAGTAACTTCAGAAACGAAGGTAGTGGCACCTAAAACGTGAACGGTTTCTGGAACTTCAGTTGGCTTGGCAATACATTCAATCAACTTAGGAATGAACTTTTCAATATCTTTGTTGTCAATAGTTTCAGTAGACTTGGTCATAGTCTTGGTGGCAGCTTCCTTAACTTCCTTCTTGGTATCCCACATAGCTTCAGATAAGACTGGAATCAATTCAGGCATTCTTAAGGCAATTGGGCCCTTGGCAGTATCAACTAAAGCAGTAAGAGCAGATAAGATGGCAATCTTTTCGGTCCACTTGTTGGTGTTAGCCAAGTTTTCTAATAAACCTGGTAAGAGGGCCTTGATAGCAGTTGGGGTAATAGCTTGGGCAATGGCAAGTAAGGCATCAGAAGCAGCGCTTTGAACATCCTTGTTCTTGTCACCGGACTTAGTAGCAACATCTTGGGCTAAAGCAACGACATATGGTTCAACGGATGGAGCTAAGTTGTTGCTAGAAGCAATGTGAGCATAAGCATCTAAAGCAGCAATGGCAATATTAGCATCCTTCTTGTTGTTAATTTGCTTCTTTAAATCTTCAAAGAATTCGGCTGGAACATCGTGTTCAACAATGGAAGAGTTCAAAAATGAAGCAACGTTAGCGGCGGCTTCATCCTTGTTATCAGCAACTTGTAATTTGCTTAATAACTCGGAAAGAACCTCAGCTGAGTATTTTGATTCACTGGCGGCAGACATTTTCCAATGATTATTAACAAGTTAATTTAAGGAAAGTAAAAAAAAAATTTCTGATTTATGTTTTTTATATAATATAAATGGCCATTAAAAAAATTTTCACTGCGACTTCAGCCCTGCATAGAACCCGATTTCTTTTTTTATGCGGCTCATCCGCTACTAAGTTAAAAATCCTGAGCTTATCATTTGCTCAGTAAATATGAAACCGGTATGTATGGGACGAAAAAATTTTTAATACGATGAGCCATGATGTTATTTACACATTGTGGATATTACCCGGTTATATCTCATCCCATTTCAAGGTTGTTTCTTATTACTGCAGATACCGATGCTTATGGTTAGGTAGTGGTGGGTAAAGGTGATGATGATTGCTGGTGTTACAACAGCAATTACCATGCAAGCAGATGTAAAAAATAAGAGGTGGGGGGATATAAGGTCATTGGCTACAAGCAATTCTCCCTAGCACTGTTATGAGCGGGAAACTCAATGGTATTAAATTGCCCTCATGGGAGGCATCAGAGGTGACCTCAGAAACATAATGTATGATTACTCAAAAAAAAAAAGAAACCATCTGCGACCAGTGAAACGCGAATGAATTTCAACAGCACAAAGTGTGCACATAAATATATATAGGATATTTTGTAGTTGGATTACACAAAGTGAATATGATACAAAACCCTTATACAATTATGCTCAAATTTACATTTCTATAAAGTTTCAGTCTGTCATATTTCATTTGTATATATTTCATTATCTATTTCTAATGCCTTTGATTCTGTTTTAGATATAATAACTAATATTATATTTAGGCTGTCAATATTTAATGTTTATTTACTGCTATATTCACTTCGAAATTTAAATTTTTTTCAAGCTCATAAATAGTACCAAATCCTCTTCAAAAAATGGCATTATTCGTATCTATTATTGATCCCAAATAATATCTTCACTAGTTTAATTTTGCTTTGTATAATTGTATGAGTGGCTATCTTAACTAAGTTCTGTAAACTATGTAACTAAAACAATTGTATTTTTTCTCTCAAACATATTTTCTGTTTGCAATAATTATGTAAATGTTTGACAAAACTAAAGTTCCTGCTTTTTTGTATTGAGCTTTTAAGATGTTCAAATATTTATTAGTTATTGCAATTAAAATTGCATTAGACAATAATGAACGTTATTGCTGATAGTATGTAGAATATACATTGTTAAATACATCCTTTCAAATGACGCAAATAGTATATAATGATCGTTAATAGAATGTGTTTGATAAATAAGTTTTAGTCGAGGCAATTGCAGCTAAGATATAATTACAAAAAGTTTAAGTTTGAGAAGTATTTAATCACATCTAACTGTTAGAACTTAATTATTAATACATAATTTTAATTTTAATGGCAAAACGCTTCTTTGTGGCATTGGGAAATTTGTAAAAAAAACTTATATTTTGTTATGATGTATTCTTATTACAGTGATATTGTTCACCTAAAGACACAGTATTGTCTGTAAATATGAATAGAACAATTATTTCAGTATTTTTTCACTTATTTGAGTTTTAATCAATAAATTGAATAATAACAATTATATTTGGTTAAGAATTCAATTTTTTATGAATTGATTAAGATCTAGTTTGACCATTTTGCAGTTAGGTTATTCTATTTAATGAAGCATCAAAAAGTAAAAAATAGTTAATATAATAAAACAATAGAAAGCAATAATTTTTGGTAGATTTTTAATTGAATATTTTAATAAACCCTTATATTATATGTCTTGTTTAAAAATTAAGTTTCGTAGCCTAAATTTATTGAAATTATATATCTTTGTGAAATACTTTTTTATGAAAAATTAGAGAGCTTCAATTCATAAATATACCAAACTGGCATAACATTATTTCTATGGAGATTTTTAAAATAATTTTATATTATCATATAAAATATCTTATTAATACCTTTAATAGGTATGGTTTATGAAGTATAGCTAGATTATTAGTATTAGGAAGCTAGTGGCCTTTTTAAATGGTATAAACTGTAAATCCTAAAAGGATAATCTATTTAGAACATTGAAATATAGAAAACAAAATTAAATTAAAATATAAATTTATATAGTTACATGTAAAAATTTAATGCTACATATTGAAGGGTTTGCAACATGCGTAATATATAGTAAGATAACAGGAATGTGTGAATATTTTACAATATTAAGTTTATATCCTAAAATTAATTGATACACACGTGTAGGAACGGTCTTATAGTGTAGTGGTTATCACACCGGTTTCTGATGCTGGTGACCTGGGTTCGATTCCCAGTAAGACCTTTTCTTTTTGTGGTAGTTTTTTTTGTAAATGAACTTTAATATTTTTATACTAAAAAGTACCGAGTTGTTCTTTCTTTGGTCTCCAAAATATCTATCTTTACTTATTGATCTGGATAACATACTACATTATTCTCTCTTTTATCCTATAATGCATTAAATATTATGTAATGGGTATATGTATTAGAAATGGAACCAGTGTGATCTTCTCTAAGAATGGTTCATTATACATCGGAATCAATGGCATCTTTATTTGCCTTGTAACCCTTTTTAGCTTCATTTAACTTTTCAACTTGATTTGGAGATGTAGGTTTCTTATTCTTGTTAATGTTACCAAGAATCTCATCTTCATCACCACCAACCATTGGAGATTCATTTGCTACCCCTCCCTTTGGAGCCTCTGCTACACCAAACCCTACTTCACCCTTGGAATTTTCAGCTAAGTTACCAGCTAATCCAATATGCTCGGTCTCCTTGTCTGCCTTAGCTTCAGAACTAATCATTTTATCAATATTATTCTTGATTACTTCTTGTTTTGGTACAATTTCATATGAAGTCTGATTATACTTCAAATCTCGAGAAATCATGTAAACAAACGATCCGAATAAGAATAAAAGTACTATATAGCCTAAAATTCTCTTTCTAGGTGTATGGAAATATGATACTGCCACTTTATCATATGGTGACGACTTTTTCTTTGTAGGTTTCATATAATAAGGTCTTGGTAAGCCATTACTGTTGTATGAGCCTTGCATTCTTTTGGTTTACACTATCAATAAGACTGTTTACACACTACTAGAATTTAACTTAATCGTTAAACTTCTGTTTTTCTGTCTCCACTACTCAAATAATTTCAGAAAAAAGTATTTGCTCACGCATTATGTAATCCACTCAACACCTGTAATAACTGATAAGAGATCATACTTGTTCATATTACTAAATTTATAATTCCTGGATTAAATATATATATATAATATTCTCTGAATATATGATATATCTTTTGAGATAAAAATACTAAGTATTGATCTTTTCAAATGTAAAAATTAATTTGAATTTGAATTCGTCTAATGGAGTATAAGAAAATCAATTCTGATTAGATTTTAATTTTGTAATTCAATGATATTAATACTTATTTGTAATTAAAATTCTATTTTATATTTAAGTTATCTTTAATTAATGAGAATAATTCCAATAATATTTTTTTTATATAATTATTATGATTTTTTTATTAAAATTGAGATATTTTATTGATTGCAAATTTACTTTCAAATTTACTTTCTTTATTCTTTATATACACTTATATTGTTAGTTTACAATCAACTATTTAGATTATTTGTATTCAAAATATTGATAACATTTATCAATAAAATCAGCAAAATTTTTTATTTATAGGAATATTTAGAATGACTAGAAAAAAACAAAGTTTTAAAAACAATATATTTAATTCATCAATCAATGATCTAAATACAAATCTAATTATTTAATAAGTTTATAACTATATAAAATCCATCAATTCCGTTTTCCATTTTAAATGATCATTATTCATTATTAAAATAAACTATGCTAATAATTATGCAATAATTCTCTTATATTCCTGTTTTGTTACATGAATACTTTCAACACTTTCCTTTGGTATACTAACCATCCCTATCTCTCTTTTATGCTTATTGTTTTTGTTAAGACGATCGGTGGAAATTTCATAAACCTTACTTAAGAGCATGTTTCCGAAGGGGTCTAATACGGTTAAAACCCCTTCGTACTCTCTTGAATCTTTTAATTTGACCTTTAACAGACTATCAATGAATTTAGAAGGCAGTGGACAGCTTACCATAGTGTATTATAATATTAAATTTATCTACTTGTTGCAGTAAATTTATAATGGGCTAGGTTTATAGGGCACTTTAATTGTCAATTAAATCTCGTTACCCGGAAAATATGGGAGTATTTAAAAGCATAAAATTTTTACACTACGAAGAACAGTTTTATTTCTTTAACATCAATCGCATATTCACCCTTTACAAATAATTGATTTAGTATTTCTATTATTAAGTTAATGGAGGACAACATGTGAATAAAAGCGTATATTAACCATTTAATTGGAGCACGTTTCTGGGCGCCCGGTATTGACATCTTCGTGGAATACTGGGAATCAGTTGTGACTAAATCCATTCTTGTAATTATATTGTAGTTTATTTAAAATTGTAGCAACTGTTTATGTGTACGCAGTTTACTCAATTGATTTGAAATATTTCTAAAATTTTTAAAAATAAAGAAGTGCATGTGAGTAATAAATATATCAAATACTATGGATGAACATAGCCAGTTACATGAACTTAGAATTATTATAAAAGAATATAAACTGCTATTTTCTAGAATTGAATTAGTGACAAGAGATACGTCTTCTAATTTCAGGCTAGATCTGGATGACTATTATGCTAATATATTAAACAAAAAATTAAGTTCAGGGGAAAACTATATCAACATCAGAACAAAAGATAATAAGGATCTTAAGGTAACAGTAAGTATCAAAGGATGGTGTCAAATAGAAAATGATTCAAAGAATATTAATGAATCTGAAAGATTATATTATGAAACTTTCGAAGCATTAATGTGTGTAATATCCCCTGATTTTCAAATTAGATTCAATCAATCTCTTACAAACAAATTACATGGGTTATTAAATTTTGAAAAGAAATCTGATTCAAAGAATGATAATTTCAATATTTAAAGTTTATATTATGTTACGTTAATAATATATATACAGGATAAGTAAATTGTTCAATATGTAAACAGTTTTATTTATGTTTCTTGGCTTCTTTTCTAACAAGTAATTCAACATCACCAACATCATATTTGGTATTTCTAATATAGAAATGCTTTCTTCTTGGCATATATTTCTTTGGCTTGTGAACTACTTCAATATTTCTAATGTTTGGATTGAAAAGTGGGATTCTAACTTCACAACCGATTTTATTGATTTTATTTCTTATTAAGATATTAGTACCAACACTATTGACAGATCTTTTAATGGCAATAACTTGGCCAATGACATTTGTTCTATCAAGATATGTGACCTTGATAACATCTCCAGATCTTAATCCATTATTTTGATCAACTAATGCTCTTCTCTTGCCAGTTGGGTCATATCTTTGTAATAATTGTTTTTGTAAGTAAGATAAAACATTTTCTCCATTTCTTTTAGCTGGTAATGGTTCATAAACAGTAGGTACTTTAATCTATGTTAGTACTGAAAATACAAATGATAAAAACCTCTTGAAACACATACCTTTAACACGAGGAACAAAAGTTCTTACGGATTGCAAAAATACTTGAGAAGGGATAGTAGTAACTCTTCTATAAATACTACCGAACATTGCTTAAAACTTATTATATTATAACGTTTATATCATATTAGTAGTTTTCAAAATTTTCAGGTGGTGAATCTGTAAATAAAAATTACACAAAAATAAAAATAAGTGCAGTACAGAATATTGTTAAACTATCTAAAGTAAAATTTATGCTAATATCATGGGGGTCTAACCATGCTAATATACAAAACAAGTGGTAGGTGATTTGGTGACTTTAAATAAGTCTAGAAACGTGGACGTCTCTTTCTTGCAGTAAATTTGGAATCGAGTGCAACCTTTCTACCTCTTCTTCTCATTGTTTCTTTCTTTCTATTAATATAGTCCTTTCTAGATTCCATTTTCTTTAACATTTTCTTGCTTGGTTTCTTTGTTGATTGTGGAGCGTCCATTTCAGCACCTGCTAAATTGACAGAAATATCAGATTGACCAGCAGTTAAAACCAAATAGTATTTCTTGTGTCTCTTAGATTCTGGATCATCTATAATTAAACCACCACCAAAACCTGCAACCTTAGCAGCACCTAAGAGTGCTTCTGTTTGTGAATCGTTCATTGGATAAAATTGTCCTACAAACTTTCCTCCTCTTCTCAAAGAAGCATATAATGTATTAAAAAATCTTAACATTCTCTTCTTTGGATCGACATTAGCTGTATCAGCATTACATAACCATTGAATGGCAGAAATGGAAATAGCAGCATCAAAGGTACCTGCCCTGAATGGAACACCATTACCCAAATCGCTTAAAAATAAATCTCCTTCAACATCTCTATCTAAACCAGTAGCCAACATACTAGGAGAGATATCCATGCCTACCCAGTTGTAACCTTCTTCTGTCAATATTTCACCAGATAAACCAGAACCACATCCTAAATCCAAGAGGAAATGAGGCTCATCGCGTTGTAAATTTAGGAGTTCCAATGCTCTTAAGGTCATCTTTGCTTGAATGTGTTGAACACGAGTAGATGAGGTATATTTAAATGACTCATCATCATTATAAAACACTTCTGGTGGAGCAAGTTGTTCTGGTCTAGACATTTTCTGGACTCTATATTTGTTTAGTAGATCTTACCAAATTCAAATCATTATCATAAAAAAATTTCCTAGATATACGAGACTGCACATAAAATTCGTGTATACATCAATGATGATTAAAGCAACAGGGACTAACAAAGCTCTTCGTATATGATAATAATGTAGATCATTAAAATTGATACATGCATTCTACATTTATATGTATTTATATTTATATTTATATTCGTATATATATTTGTATATATATTTCTAAATTTCTTTTAAAAAAAATTCCCTAAAATTTATCTGAGCGTTATTATTTTATAAATAATACTCGTTGCTATTTGTTGTCTATCAATATCATAATAAACTGGTAGGAATGCTTGCTGGATATTTATCTTTAAAATACCAAGTATAAAGAAGATATTAAACTTGGTGCAGCAACTAGTCCAAGCATACATATTATATTTCCCAACACCTTTCGAGCCTTCATTAGTTTTGAATTACTAAATGCTATTAATGGAAGTTGGCTCAATTGAAATAAAATAATATAGCCTCTCCATTTTTTAAATAGAATATACATCGCTACTTCATGAAACAAGCCTGATATGAGGAAGGTAAAAATCGTTGCTTGGTTTCTATCTAAATTTAATGCATTGACAGATGAATAGTAAACATGTCTTAATAGGAATCGATGAACAGGCTTATTCCACATTTTGGAATACTCGTACCAGCTCGAACTTGACCACCATGGTCCATAAAAATCTCTATCTGCAAATCTACTCAATTCTGCAATACAATTTAGAATTGCATCCCAAATTAAATAAAAATTAAGTAAAAAGATCAATAAGAAAGGTATAGTCATATCAAATAAGACTAATGAATATGCTTGAATCAATTTTAATAAAGTCAACTCTCTAATCGCAATACAATGTAAAATATATGGATACAACCAATATTGGGCAATTGTTATCATTAAGAAAAATATCCCAAAAATTGCACTTATCTTTTCAAATACATACCCCCATCTAATCTTAGATGTTCTTGGGAAATTTAAAGTATAAATAATAGTTGGAAACATCGAGTATTCGAAGTAATTTAATAATGTTATGTTTTGAGGGAACTTATTTTTAGGTAAGTTTAAAGGTTTTCCTCTAATATTTGTAGGTAATGATGTGCATTCAGCCTGATATTTTAATTCAAATGTGGAAAATTCAATACTTTCCTCCAATGTCTCTATAGTCTTAGTAAAAACTTCATCACCCAACGAATCAGTAGAGCAGTCTTTTAACTTTGCAATAAAATTAGTAGAAATTTCCAACTCAGTTAAGACTTTCCATAGGTATCCATTATAGAAACCATAAGCATGCAGTTTCATTAAAAATACCATTGAGTGAAGGAAAAGGAAAATTTTTGCAATCCATGGAAAATCCATACATTTTTCTGAAGCAAAGTATAACCAGAATACGAGATAAAAGGAATCGTAAATATTTTGAATTATCCATCCACTAGAATCCCAGACCACATACTTTTTTAAGCAGAGATATTGAAGAAAAAATGCAAAATAACTTGTGAGATACATGAATAAATCAACAACTCCCACTTTAACAATATCCTTTCTCAATACCAACATAACTGGAGTTTCAAAGAACAGAATGTCATATTCAATATAAGAATGAACCAATGTATTCAAGATTAATAAACCAACACCGATCCAAAATAATGAATATAATCCAAAGAATTGTGAGTCAATAATATATTTTTCATCAAGAATTGTGCAACCTGGTACAAACTTACATTCACTAAATTTTGAACGAAACTTTCCGGCTTTGCGAATAACATTCGTTTTTTGCATAGTAAAACTTTCAATTTGTTTCAAAAGTAACTGTTCAATTCCAAGTTCATTTTCAACTTTAGCTTTTGGTTTCTTATATTCCACTGCAGTTGTCATTATCAGCTTTGATACTATCCAGAGATAATGAGACACTCTGCAGTCGCCCAAAACATGCTAGTACCACTTGTAAAATTCGTGTGCATATAAGAGTAACAATAATGGAAAGAAAATACTATATAGCTTCATAACTGTCTATAATATTTCCTGTTTGTAAATATAAACAGATTTATTTTCATAATTATAATCATAAAAATTCTCATATTTAACTTATAGTTATATAATTTAAACCAATTGTTCTTTAAACTATTACTAATTTTATTAATGGAATTAATCTATAACGTTCTTGTTCAGTCCTATAATTTTAAAAAACTAAGTACAATGAACAAAGAAGACTTGGTGTAGTAATAAAACCAAACCAGCAGATGACAATTCCCAATACTTTTTTGTCTTTCATAAATTTTGTGTTACTAAACGCAATCAATGGAAGTTGTAACATTTGAAAAATAAGTAGATAACCTCTTAATCTTTTAAATATAACAAACATCGCTAATTCGTGTAATAAACTAGATAACATGAAAGTAAAGATGGTAGCCATATTTTTATTGAGATTGAACGCACTGATTGACGAATGATAAACATGTCTTAGCAAGAACTTATGGACAGGTATATTCCAAATTTTCGAATACTCATACCAGTTAGAGCAGGACCACCATGGTCCATAGAAGTCTCTATCAGCAAACCTACTTAATTCTGCAACTGAATTTAGTATTGCATCCCAAATCAAATAAAAGGTAAGTAAGTAAATCAATAAGAATGGCATAATCATGTCAAATAAGATAAGAGAGTAAGCTTTAACTAGCTCATAAAATGGTAAATCTTTAATCAAGTTACATTTAACAACTTGTGGATATAACCAGTGTTGTGCAACCATTATCATTAAGAAGATTACCCCAAATATTGCACATACTTTTTCAAAAACATAACCCCATCTGATTTTAGGAGTTCTTGGAAAGTTTAAAGTATAAATTACGGTTGGAAACATGGAATATTCAAAATAGTTAAATAAAGTAATATTATCGGGGAACCTTACAATCTTGTCCTTGTGTATCTCAACAGGTTTTTCTTTATTGTCTGTAGTTCTTGTGGTAGCTTCAGCTTGGTATTTTAATTCAAATGAACAAAATTCAATACTTTCTTCTAAGGTCTCTATAGTCTTATTGACATATTCGTCATCCAAAGAGTCAGTTGATCGATCTCTCAACTTTTCAACCCAGTTTGAAGAAGTTTCAAACTCAGTTAAAATTCTCCATAAATATCCATTATAAAAACCATAAGCATGCAGTTTCATTAAAAATACTATGGAATGGAGGAAAAGGAAAATTTTTGCAATCCACGGTAAATCCATACATTTTTCTGAAGCAAAGTATAACCAGAATACAAGATAAAAGAAATCGTAAATATTTTGAATTATCCATCCACTAGAATCCCAGACCACATACTTTTTTAAGCAGAGATATTGAAGAAAAAATGCAAAATAACTTGTGAGATACATGAATAAATCAGCAAGTCCCACTTTAACAATATCCTTTCTCAATACCAACATAACTGGAGTTTCAAAGAACAGAATGTCATATTCAATATAAGAATGAACCAATGTATTTAAAATCATTATACCAGTACTAAACCAGAAAAGAATATAAATACCGTAAAATTCAGATTCTTTAACATATGCCTCATCAAGGATTGTTGAACTAGCTGCGAACTTAACGTCACCAAACCTTGAACGAAACTTTCCTTCCTTACGAATAGTCTTCGCTTTGTACATATTGAAATTTTCTATTTGTTTCAAAGATGGTCGATCAATTATATCTTTATCAACACTTGGATTAACAACTTCCATTTCTAATTTTTCATATTCCTCTAAACTGATGTCTTCCAGTTGTGCCTTATCTGGTGATGGTGGAACACTGTCATATTCATCCAAAACAAGAGACCTCCTTTTCCCTTTGTTTCTTTGGGTAATTTCCACTAAATCCTTATCTGAAATTGATCTCCTTCTCATAATTACTTGCTCTTTGCTTCAACCTAAGAATAATAATTCGAAAAGTACAACCAAATATCTCAGATAAGCAATGACTTAAATTATATAGGTTAGTAGCAATTCCTGCATATAGTATATATTTCTAAATTATGTACAATGGTCCCGCAATATAGGATATTTATAGAGAAGTTGATTTAACGGTATACTCTTTCAAATGGTCTAGTGTCATTAAAGCACGATAACCATACCAAATTAACAACTTTCTCAGCTTCTTCTTTACTTTTACATTGAGGGTTAGCAGAAACAGATAAAGTAGCTCTTCTTTTAATGCAATCTTGGAACTTACCACCAAAATTTCCTAAACCAGTTTTTTTAATTTCATTAAATATTCTGCATTCACCGCTTAACATTGAAGCTCTTATTTCTGTACAGGCATGATGTTTTAAATTGGTTAGATCGACCTTGAACTTAAGATAATCATAAGCATGTACAAGCTCATGAGTAAGAATATCTTCAAGTTGCCATTTGGATGTTATCCAGTTTGAACACAAGAGTATACCCATTTCAGGATGAAATCCACCACCCTTCAAGTCATCACAGATGTCACAAGTTATGTTATATTTATTTAAATTTCCACCAAGCTTGTTGACATGATCCATCATGAAAAGAACAGATGGTGAATAGCTTAACATCCAGTCCCTATTCTCTACACATGATTTACATTGGTCTGGCAAATGCTTAGCTCTGTAATCATATTCAAATTGTAACTTTTCTTGTTCTGAAATACCTAAACCAGTTCTATACTGCATGGATCTACGCCACCATTCAAAACCGGTTAATTTTTCTGGAGCAGAAGTTGTTAACTTGGTATCTACTTTTACCTCTTCTGGAGATTGTGACATGTGAAAACTAATATCAATTCACTTAATATTAATATAGCACTTTTTCATTAAAATTGGTAAATTTCGATTATGCTATGTGCAGGAAGAAATCAAAGAAATAAAATTTGAAAATCTCATCGTGCTAACTAGTGGAGGTAGTTATTACACTGGAATAATATACACTGGTGAAGATGGTTTCTAATATTTGGGTTGCTGCTGCCGATAATGAAATAAATACTGTTATTGAGTATTTAAACTCAGGAAAATTTACCCCTAACTCAAAAGATCCTAATGGGTATACTCCAATACATGCAGCTGCATCATATGGCCATATTGAATTATTAAAGCTTTTGATATCTAGAGGAGGTGAAATAAACATCCAGGATAATGAAGGTGACTCACCATTGCACCACGTTGAAGACGTAAATACAGCCAAGATCATGATCAATGAATTAAAAGCCGACTACAAAATCATAAACAATGAGGGGCAAACCCCAGCTGATTATATAGAGGAAGATGATGAGTTTCCAGAATTAGTTATATATTTAAGATCTTTAGCTCATGATAAACCAGAGGCTGGCGATCAAGATGCTGATAAATCCTTCTTGAACTCATTACCTGCTCCTGGCACCATTGATGGCCATGAAATTAGATATACATTAGAAAAGGAGCAACCAACTGAAGACATAGATGAAATAGAAGAAGAAACTAGACGTAAGAGAATTGAAGCCATTTTGCAAAGTGAAAATCCAGAGGAAGCATTGAGAGATCTTGTTAGAAGTGCTGTTCAAGAAGGTATGTCCAAATATAAAGAAGAACAAGCAAAAGAAGATGAACCTCATTCATCTAAAAGAAGAAGATAAGAAATTTAGATGTTACGACTATATGTATACTAATTGAAAAATTTAACATTAATTAATTGCATTTGTAGTACTACTGTGGCGGATAAAGTTACACAAAATCTCTATCTCGTATAGGTAGTGGGTAGTGGGTGAAAAATTCCTGGGTGTCGAGTTTTTTATAAGACCCCCCACTGAACCAATAAAACTATACATTAAATTGTCAGCAAACTCGACGCTTAATTGACTGTTCAATAAATTCAAAATGGATAGATTATTAGCATTCCTTTCAGGAAATATTGGAATTTTAGGTGATGTGTAAGTAGTTATTGAATATCTAGTAAAAACATGGAGAAGTAACTAACATTAGTCATAGTAATACCAAAAAGCCATATGCTTCCTATACACTTGAAGAATTACAAGGAATGTCAGTATTAGAAAGATTTTTAGCCAATAACTGGAACTTGGAATTAATCTGTATTAGTTCCATTGTTATTATGACCATTTTAATTAAGTTGGGCGATTTATATAACCAACGTTTAGTTAAGAACTTTTTATCTGGTATTTCCGAAGTTTTCAAGAAGAACTTCTACCAATACGGTGTTAGCGAAACTGAATTATATAAGAAGGACTCCAGTGAAAACTTCACTGCTTATGCCACTGGTAGGATTAATATCTCTACTGTTAAGATTGACTTTAAGCTTCAGCCAAGACAAAACATATTTCTTTGGATTGCTGAATTTATTATGTCTTTTTTTACTAATAATGTTTTAAATCCTACTGATAGAGTCGATATTACTATTACTCCATCTAGTGATGTTGAATATGACAATTTTATTACTGCGATTGTTTCTAAGGTTGGAATGGACAACTTCAGAAAATTTAACTATTACTTATCTTTAACCAAAACTTCTGATTCAGAAAAATTACCTAACTCTTATGTTTTCATGAGTGAAGCTAACGAATTTCAAGATAAGACCTTAACTGAACAATTAAAGTCCTCTTTAACTTTAGAAAGTGCTTCTTATTTAAGATACATTGCTTTTACTGATCAACCTATCGAAAGACCTGAATCTTTAAGAGACATGATTCCAAAAAGAAAAATTGTTATTTCAACCTACTTGACTTCTAAAAAGAGTTTCTTAGCTCAAATTGAAAAGGTTTTAGAAGCAACATTTAACATTGTTGACAAATTAGCTGCTAAGGAAATTACATTCTCTAACGAATCTATTAGGAAGGTCGTTAAGACTAGAGAAAATGAAGTTGCTAAGATAAAGAAGATCGAAGAAGAAATTAAGCAAGAACAATTGGCTGAAGAAAAGGCCAAATTAAGAAAGGAAGAAAAGACTAGATTAAGAAACTTATCTTCTGAAGAACAAGCCAAGATAGAAAAAAAAGCTGCTGAAAAGAGACAAAGAAAGCAACTCAAAAAGCAAAGAGTTAGAATGTAAGAATTAGCTTTACATTTACCCTCTTAAATAATTAGATGCTTTGGACATTATATATTTCCTATGTGAAAAAAAAAAATAGTTTAATTAATTAAGTTTTCCTGTTAATTTCCAACCAATTCCTACAGGTGTATTAAAAGCCTCAATCACCCCTGCCCCATATGCATCTGCCAAAACCCAATGTAAATCGTACCCGTAAAATGGCTTTCTAAAATTAGTCATTTTATTTTCTCCATTATAATTTGAACCTTCCCATTTTGAAAATATATCTGATTCTAAGCTTTCTTTATATTTACGTTTATTAAGCAATTTTACTACCCATGATCTTCCTGAATTAATTAACTTAAGGAAAGTTCCACAATTTGGGAATGATATAGAATAATGATGGGATTCGATTTCATTTAGATGATTAGACGTTAAAGTAGCAAACCCAAATTTGACTATAACTGATAATTCGTCTTTATTAAAATCATGTCCATTTAAAAAAAGAGCAGTTGGATTCTTAGTAATAAAATCCAAAAATTTTTCAAGTGCCAGTATTTGAAGCTCTTTTTTTAATTTCTCACTCTTCATTATATTAGGATTATCAATTCCAATATTTATTTTATTCATTTCTTTTGTTATTTCTTGGATATAAATATCAGATTTCACAACCACTTCAACATTTTCATAACCATACGTGATTTTCCCATGTTGAAACTTCTCTGGTGATCTCAGAATTATTGGTGATGCGTTGGTTATAATAAACTTTCTTAATTTCCCTGACCTAATATTAAGCTCTAAAGACTTATCAACAAATGTATTTCCTTCATGCTCATATATGGAGTAAAGTTGTGATAATGTAACTATGTCAGAGGGCAACAGGTTCCTATATTTTATTATATCAGCTTTTGATTTCATAGATAATCCTTTCAACAGAAATAAAAGTTCTTCATCAGATTTCGCTTCATGTATTTCTTGATTTGTATGATATTTGCAATGTAAAGTAGATGATTCTGCCCACTGATTATCAATTATAGTATTAATTGCAACTATAAGATCCTCATTCTGTGAAAGTTGATAGTCTAATTGAACATTATAACCTTGTAACTCTAATTTTTCCTCTAGCTTCTTGTCATTTTTAATTTTAGAATTCTCTGCTAGGTTTTGGAAATATTTGGACTGTGATGGCAAATTTTTCTTAAAGCTCTTCTGAATCTTTTTTACTGGAGATACATTTAGCCCTTTCTTAGGTATTCGAGATGAGTTAGCTGCACTATATCTTATACCTTGGGACATCTTCGTCAATGTTCCAGAGAAGGCTAAATGCAAAAAAAAAATCATCTGTGCGAATTTTGTATAAATTAACTACAGAAGAAACTATGTCCAATAACAGTCTAATGAAGTTTAACCATTGAATATAATCATGGCTATTCTAATTATTTACAGTATTTATATGTACAAACTTGGATATCATAATTATTGAACCTTAAGTGATTTCTTGACAGTACTACGTTCACCAGGTACTTCAAATATCCAATTATAATCACCAATAACATTGATTTCATCCAAAAATTTACCTTCTTCTTTAGCAGAGACTAATTTAATTGAAGAGATTGGTACTTGAATACCAGCAAAATCATATACTAAAGATGATAAGTAGTGCTTATTAATTGGCAAAGTGACATTTTCATTCAATACAATTGTGTACTTGCTTGGGATAGAACTTCTTAATTCTGATGCTGTATATGCTATTTCTTCTGTACTTGATTCAAAGGCTTGCTTTGGTGCCTCAGATACTTTGATAGGCTTCTTATTCGATTGAGATCTCATAGAGTTAAATAAAGTAGTTAATTCATCCAATGACATGGCCTTGGCCCTTTCCTCTTCTACTATTTCTACTTCAGTTTCTTCTGCGATCTCGACCTTTCTTTCAGCCCTAATCTTTTCAACAACTGGAATACGTGGACCTTGTTCTTTAGTAATATAACAAGCACCGTTATCCATATGCAAATAGTTTCTCATGTAGGATGATCTGACTCTTACAATTTCACCAGTTCTACCCAATTTTGGGTGATCTTTTAATAATTGAACTTGAATTTTTTCTGGAACTTTTCTGGTATTTTTAGAAGCAAACCTTACCAAACTAGGCATGTTTATAGATACAGCAATTCTTCTAGAGCTATTAGATATCATAATCACTGTTTTATCTTTAAATCCTATTAATATTAATATTAATACTTTATATCTTATCTTCAAGTCATATCGAGAATCTTGAAAAATTTCTTGAAGATTTACTTAAGGACAGAAATTACGCAATAAAATTTTTGTGTAATCACCAGCATGCTAAACAGATATATTTGCATACTTAGAGATGCATTTTAAACTTATGCAAATATTGACAAGATGGAATTGAATAATAACCTTTGTTCTATATGCCATATTAAAGAGTATAAGTATAAATGCCCGGCATGCTCAACTAGAACATGTTCACTTGAATGTATAAAAAGACATAAAATACAAATGGATTGTACTGGTGTAGTAGATCAAACTAGGTTCATCTCAAAGAAGAGTCTATCATCTGACATGGTTCATATTAATAGAGACTATAATTTCCTACTTACTGTAGATAGAACTCTAAAGGTTAGCAAAGAAGATATTAAAATCAATGCAAAGAATGTTTTCAAGAGATCAAACCATGGCCAACAGAGAGGTTCAAATAAGAGGATTAGAGCAGGTGAAAAATCCAATGAGGACCCAAGATTGAAAAAAGTATATCAAATATATACGCATAAACCTGATATAGTAATAAAGAGACAAAATACATTAATTATACAAGTACCTTCAGGAATGTCAAGGTCAACTTCTAATAAAACAGGATATGATAAGAAGCTGTCTTCATTTACATGGACCGTGGAATGGATATTAATAGGGGAAGATGGGGAAGAAATTATGAAGTTTTTAAGTTATAGATTAAAAGAACATTTGGTACTTGAGGATGCAATCCCACTTAATATTTTGAATAACAACAAGATTGGCAAAGAAATACTAAAGGAAAATTTAAAGTTTTATTTAAATAATGTGGTGCATTCAGGTAAATCTAAGAGGTCTATCATTGAATTACAAAAGAGTCAACAAATTTCTGAAAATTTGAAAGATAAGATAGTTTTGGAATACCCTACTATTTATGTTACTTTGAATGATACTACTTGGAGAGAATTTGCAGTTAGTGAACAGTCTGCCTACAAATGTATTGATTCAGATTCAGATTCAGATTCATCCTCAGATTCAAGTTCAGATTCATCCTCAGATTCAAGTTCAGATTCAGATTCGGACCCAAAAATTGAAACAAAAGTAGTTGCAAATAAACTGGATACCTCAAATTATTTTAATTCATCGATGAATTTGGGTAGCCTATCAAAGGGAAAGGAATCATCCGAAGAAAATGGTGATAGTTCCCCTGAAGAGGAATCATCTAAAGAACCCAAATTAATGAAATTTGACGATTAAGCATATCTCTTGTAAATAAAATACATTGTATATATTGGTTAATACACGCGCATCTTTATTTATATCAAATTAGTTTAGTGATGCTTATACTATAATTGAAAAGTATACTATTTAATACATAAACATTACCAATAATGGCACATATTTTCAAAAAGCCTTTTGATTCAGATAGAAATATTGCCACATCTTTATATTTTGGAAATTTAGATCCTCAAGTTACAGAAACTTTACTATATGAGCTTTTTGTTCAATTTGCACCTATCAAGTCATTAAACCTCCCAAAAGATAGGCTTTTAAAAGCTCATCAAGGATTTGGATTCGTTGAATTCAGAAATGTAGAAGATGCAGATTATTCACTAGAAATTCTTCGGGGTGTGAGATTATTTGGAAGAGCATTGAAATTAAGACGAGCTGAGCAGAATAAAGGAACGGCTCAACCTCAGGTAGGAACCATAAGAAATAATCAGTTATACGAATCTAATATACCAGATGTAGGAGCAAAGCTATTTATTAATAATTTAAATCCTCTCATAGATGAGAAATTTTTAAATGATACATTTTCAAAATTTGGGAAAATAATTAAATCACCTATAATTATACGAGATGAAAATGGAGAATCTAAAGGTTATGGATTTATATCATTTAATGACTTTTCTAGTAGTGACTTTGTTATTGAAAAGATGAATGGTGTAATATTAATGAATTCCAAAATTTCAATAACATATGCCTTCAAAGAAGATCCAAATACAGGACAAAGATTAAATATTAAGCATGGTGACAAAGTTGAGAGATTATTAGCAGAAAGTGCAAAGTCAAACAAAATATTTCCTTCCAATGAAAATTCTACGTCTCAAATATCATCAATAGATAATAAATCAAAAAAAGCGAATAAAATAATTAAACCAAAGAATAAAAAGGGGAAAATATAATATATATTAATTAGAGATTATGTTAGAACGATCACTTACTATTTTTATTTAATCATACCAATATTTTTTGGAATTCTTTAAATAAGAGAACCATTAATAATTGTTGTATAAAAGAATTGATTAGAAATCATAAAACTTCAAAAAAAAATTCCTTAAAAGTCTCCCAGTATTAAAATAATTGATGAAATAAGTTTTCTATTTTAAGATATTACTTTTAATTTGAGAAATTTTATTAAACCAACTATTAATTAATTTTGCAACATACAGTAACCAGATATATTAACGGCTTTTTCTTCATTTAAAATATGCAATAATACTTATATTTTGTTTAAATTTAATGCCCCGTTACTTTTTTATAGTAACTTTTTTACATGGAAAAATGCTTCTAGCCTCCAATTCCAATTCAGATTCCTTTATTACTAGTTTTCATCGTATATCCTCTTCCCCTTCTTAAAAGTATGCAAAGTTAATTATATAAACTTTCTTTTCCTCATAATAAAGCGTATTTCTGATTTTGATGTCACCATGTGTTATTCTAAAAGAATGCATAATTTTCAATTGTTTATATGAATAATGATATATCTTAAAGTCACAAGGAATTTCTAGAACCTAATTTTTTAAATAGTTTAGTTATTCCTTATAGATAATACTCAGCGTCAGTTTCAAGCAATAAATATAAAAATAATTTTTTCTTATATATCTTTACCTAAACAATATCCTATTACTTCATTTCTTGATAGAGTTCTATTTAAATATTCTATAGAGGATATTATTTCATCTTAACATTTTATTTTTCTATCTTTTTCTTTAGATATAATAATGAAATCAAAATCAGAAATATATTTTAGATTAAACATAAATATATGTTTATGATACTCTTTGTATTAATATAATAATTAAAGTCTATTTTTTAGAACC
The DNA here is from genome assembly GCA_030556805.1 of Schwanniomyces vanrijiae var. vanrijiae. Taxonomy (NCBI): domain Eukaryota; kingdom Fungi; phylum Ascomycota; class Pichiomycetes; order Serinales; family Debaryomycetaceae; genus Schwanniomyces; species Schwanniomyces vanrijiae. The sequence continues at coordinate 301,002 of JAKTUS010000005.1, read as the reverse complement.
TCTATATCTTCTTGAAATACTTTAAACTTAGATATAAGGCAATTAGAAGATGGTTTTCTGAATAATGCACTGATGATAAATCTTTATCACAAACTCCATTCTGTTGAATTTTTTTAAAAAAGTATAAAAAATTTCTCAGTATAGGGTTTGATAAATGTATTAATTTAATGATACGCATCTGCAAAATTATTAAACCTATCTTTAATAATGAAATCAGGTAGTAATTTAATTTCTTTAAAATTTTAATATTAATTTTAATATATATATTTATATAGTAACAAATCATTGGAAGATTTCCCATTTTAAATGTTATTAATGAATTCAACAGAATGGTTTTTCCCCATATATTTATCTGACAAGTTATAACTGGTTCAAAAACAAATCTATTAAGAGTTTCTGAGAACAAATGATTATTAACATCATTACTAGGCTAACCTCTGATGAAATCAGAAAATATTAATTAATTAAATAAATCATAACAAACTTTGAAATGTCCGTTAAATGTACTCATAGTATCCTGAAACTTATTACGATTTTTATTTCAGAATGACTGCTACATAATCTAGAATTATATATGTAAAGAATGTACTTTTTAATATTGATAATGTTTCCTAATATTGAAATTTTATTACCGTTATATTTAGTGGAGATAATTTTATATAGGAATTTTTTTGTATCATTAATAGAAAGATCTTTAACCATTTAAACCTTTTGAGAAACTACTTAAGATTCCTCTTAAATAACTTCCATATAAATTTAGATAATGGTGATATTTTTATTAATTATTTAGTTTCTAACTCTTTTAAAAACATTTTACTCCATTTTAAAAATAAAGTTGACTCCTGATAATTAGCCTAATAAAATATAGAATCTAATGTATATAGAATATCAGCTCAATTTACTTACTACCTTTTTATTATTTTTCTTATCTCTATAATTATTTATAAAATTTTCAATGTTATTTATTTAATATTTTTTTTTTAAGTTGAAGAACCCAAAGTAACATGTTTTCCCAGTTTTTATTTTAATTCTTAAAATAGCAAAAGATAAAAATATCAGATATATATGGATATTTAAGAAATAATTTGTGAAATATCTAGGTTCATAGTAATAGTTTATTAAATTAAGACTATAACTATACATGTTATTTGTATTTCATGCATGTTAAATGGGGCAACAATAACTTATATATGCGTTTTTGTGTTATTTACAAAAAAAAGTGCTGCAAAATTTGCATATTTTACAAAAAATCAATAGCTTGAAATAGAGTATAAACTAAAGCCGATACTAAGCAAATTTATTTTAAACTAATTAAAGTAAATGAAATGGAAATAAATATCATCTATGCAAACAAAGAAAATTTTATAATACTCCTTATATATAGATGCCATATCAATTAGATTTATTCTATAAACTTTATTGAATTTAGTTGTGGTGTCAACATATTCATTACAAAAAAAATTCTTCCATTAGGAATATGTATTAAGTGAAAAACTTCCAATATGTAAATAGCAAACTATATCTATATAATTCACTAAAATTGTGTAACAAAATAAATATATTAATTATGTCTGGATTGAAAATATGGATGGCTTAACCTTCTTAGTACAATATTATTCATTGCAACTTATTCCACTAAATCAATATTAATACTAAAACTATTTATATTTCAGGGAAAAATTTAGTATCATATAATCTAAAAATTTTCACCAAATACCTCATGATTATCAATCAGATAGATATTTGTTAAACTAATATTTTTCTATCATCATGAATATATATTATTTTTTTTTAATTACAACATTATGATGGTTTATTATTGAACAAGAAATAAAACTTGTTTCATTATTAAAATAATAATAATCTTATATCTAAAATAACCGCTATATCTAGTTTCAGTAAAATTAGGTATCTTCGACAAATTATTGAACAATTAGTTTTATAAAGAGAAAAAAATATATATTTGAATTTATAAACACTCAAGGAATTTTAAAAATAGCTCAATAATCAGGTACTAAATATTCCATTTAATTTTCTGATAAAGCTAATAGTAATCTTAAAGGGATTGTTAGTGGAAACTATGTTACTGATACCTTTAATTCTATTGGTGAAGAGATTTTTTTAAAAAAAATCTTTGAATAGTCTACTAAAGTGCCTCTTTTATCAGTGAGAGATTCTTTTATTTTTTATTATTATTAAAATGAATTAGACTGGTGTTAAGGAATATCAACATTTTGGAACCAATCTCTTTTAAATATACTAGGAATAGAAGCCATTATTCTTCATTATTAATTGAGGTAAAGGGTGACAGTAGAATATGTCATATACTTCCGTATTAGGATATTAAAAAGAAGCTGCATTTTTTTAAATCTAGAACAGATAGTACTAATAGATTAATTTTAAACATTTCTTAATTAGTTTTTCAATTCAATAAGATAAGTTTCCTTATTTTTTTATAGATTAAAATATGCTTTGAAAGGATTTATTTAGTATTACATGAAACCAATTATATATATATGATAGATAATAAATGAGTACAATTGAGGATCAAGGTAAATTCAATGTTGAAAAATGATACATACAAAAATATTTATATAGATATAAGTATTAGATTGTGGTTTAAAAATTGTAATTAATAAAGCTCATCCACACATTTTTTGTCTTACAAAATGCTGTCATTTTGCTTTAGTTAATTATAATTTCTAAATATGTATAATTGTGATTATTCATACGGCATTCTATAAGTAAAAATGGTCGCACAATTAACTACATTTAACTTTACGAACTAACTCAAAAAAATTTAAGCTGTCTATTTACAAATAAATTTCATAAATATTTTCATTAACTGTGGTTTATAAACCACAAAATATTTTTAGTAATTATTTATTAAAAAGATGTTATTTCCTATTATATCACCTATATAAATGTGGCAATCCAAATAATAAAGAAATGAATATGTCAAAAAAATGCAAGATTTAGTGCATTTATGATTGCGAACTTCCCCATGGCGTAATCCTAGTATTAGTAAGATTCTGTGGAGATTCATAACCCGGAAATATTTTTCGCATCAGTATTTGTCATATTATCAATTTGGGCAAATGTTTCAACTATTTAAAGCCAATTCAGTATCTATTCGTAACATAATTAAATATTCATCTAGTATAAGAATGTCTTCAAGAATTCCAGAATCCCAAAAAGCTGTTCTTTTTAGAAAAAACAGTGAGACTTACGAAGTTATTGAGTATGTTGATAACGAAACTCCCCAAATCAGTACTCCTTCTGATATTATCATTAAGAACAAATATGCTGGTATCAATTTTATCGAGGGATACTTCAGAAAAGGTATCTACCCAATTAGTTTACCAGCTATTTTTGGTAGAGAAGCCAGTGGTGTTGTTGCTGCAGTAGGTGATGCTGTTAAAGGCTACAAAGTTGGTGACAAGGTTGCTTATTTATCTGGTTCTACATTTGCTCAATACACAAAGATTACTGAAAATAATCACCGTATTTTGAAATTGGATCCAGAAACTTCTGAAGAACAATTAAAGTTATACGGTGCTGCTCTTACTCAAGGTTTAACTGCACTTACCTTCATTGATGAAGCATACAAGGTCGAAAAGGATGATTATATTTTAGTTTGGGCCGCAGCAGGTGGTGTTGGTAGATTATTAGTTCAATTGATTTCTCAAAGAGGTGCACATGTCATTGCTGTTGCTTCTACTGATGAAAAATTAGAAATCGCCAAGGAATTAGGTGCTGAATATTTAATTAAATCTTCTGAAGATGTTGTTGCTAAGGTTAAAGATATTACTGGTGGAAAGGGTGTTTCTGCTACATTTGATTCCATCGGTAAAGATACTTTTGATACATCTTTTGAATCTTTAGCCAGAAAAGGTACCTTTGTTAGTTATGGTAATGCTTCTGGCGTTGTTCCTCCACTTCAAATTAACAGACTATCAGCTAAGAATATTAAGATTTTAAGACCTACTGTATTTAATTATATTGCTGAGCCTGAAGAATGGAACTACTATTCTTCTCTATTAATCAAATTATTAGGAAGTGGTGAATTGGATTTACATATTTCAAAGACTTATGAGCTTAAGGATTACAAGCAAGCTGCCATTGATTTAGAGGGCAGAAAGACTACTGGTAAATTAGTTTTAGAAATTCCTCAATAGATTAATCGACAAATATATAGATAAATATATATCCAGCTATATATATCTTGTTTAGATTATTTTACAACTTTGGTCTTGAATTCTCATATCTTATAAGATCTTCCGGAGTAGCAACACCGTATACTATGTTACCTTCATCGTTGGTAATAATTGCGAAGAAGCTCCCTTGGTTGAAAAATTCCGCTAATTCTTCTAAAGGTGTTAGTGGAGTTAAAATATCAAACTTCTTACCTGATGCATTTCTTGGTTTCAAAATAGTGGTGTTTATTGGTGTCTTTTTTGTAGTACTATTATCTTGGTGTTCTTTTTCGTAATTTTCACGAGACTTTTGATGAAACCAAAGCATATAATTTTTAACAAGTGGCTTTACTGCACTATGTTCATATTGTGTATTATTTTTAAACTGTTCAATGTTTAATATACCTAACAATCTTTTATTTGTTTCATGAATAACTGGTAGATAAGTAAATCCATTTTCGTATGAAATTTCCAAAGCCTCATTTAAATGTGTAGTTGGATTAACAGAGATAGCCTGCTTGATATCTAAATCTTCAATAGTAGCGCCTCTGTATTCCCTAATATGAAAAAGTATAGGTTGATCAGACATATTCTAAATATCTATTGATTTTGTCTTTTTTTTCTCCAGATATTCCTTTAGAACTAAAAATCAATTTATCATTAATAATACTTGCATGCCACAAAATCACATGACCGTTAATGATCAATTCATAAAGCTATGTACTACAATTATTAAGCCATTCATATATTCAATAGTTCGTTATATTACTACAATTAGAATAAGCACTAAAATGATTATTATATTTTACCGCCTAACTCCCATATATTAAAAGAAATATTATTAATTCATAAGAAATTTTAAGCAGCCTCAGCTGTTCTATACTGTTTATCTTGGCTGCGAGAAACAGATTGATAAACCTCTCCTTCTTCATTAGCTACTCTCTTCCATAACGCTTCATCATTTCCTTTAAGGATACCAATTCTCATGGTAGCAAGTAGGTTTGTTGCTGCTGTCAGATGTCCATATACCCCTCCATAAAATGCTTGTGTAGCATCTTTCCCATGCGAAGCTTTAAGTAATTGAACACCACCAGGATGTTGATCCATAAAAGGAGTAATATCATGAATAATGTTTTGTATAACAATATATATTCGGCCATCAGAAGAAGTTACAAGTTTTTTGAATTCCTTTGGCGAAATTTGTGGTAATTTAGATATAGGTGTACCCCAATTAAGTTGACTCTTTTGTCTATTTAACATCAACTGCTGTTGCTGGATTTTTAACTGATCTATTAAATTTCCAGGAGTTATGCATAAATCTTCTACTAATAATACTTTTGAAAGTGACCAAATAAACCATTTCGTTGGATCAAAAGCAAATACAGATGAATCACTTCTATAATCATGAGGAAACTCATGGTGATAGTTTTGTAAAGCTTGACCAAAAGTTAAAAGAGAGATTAATGGATTTAAGCAATCTTGTGATGAATTTTTATCATTAAAAGGTTGGCTGGGTATTGAAAAAATGGAATCCTTCATATGACAAATTGATTCAGTACTTAAAAGGGATTGTTGACAAAGAAACATTCTCAAAATACCTGCGTAAATCACACCATTAATGACAGTATCGTCACAAAAAAAATAAGATACTAAACCAGGTATGAAAAGAGTAGTTAACAAGAATAATGGTAAGTAGTGTTGGTTTTGCCATTTAATTATCTTCTGGATTCTAATATTATAGTCATTTTCAGATATTTCTAAAAGTTCTGTTGTCAAATCATCGATTTGTTCAACCTCATTGTTAATATTATGACTTTTAATTTCACTGGGAAATTCTTGTTCAATAAACTCTTCATAAAAAGTATTAATCTTTGGTTTCTTAATTAACCATCCCCATTGTGCCCATACAAAACCTCTTTTTATCAGGTACGGATCCTTTTCAGTATCATCAGTAAATTGATGATGGGCTCGGTGATGAGATGCCCATTCTCTAATTGATCCTAACCCAATACTACTTCCTAAAATAGCAAAATATCTAGCAACAAACAAATAACGAACTCTGAATGTATTATGGGTGAAAAACTTATGATACCCTGACGTGAATGCTAACAATGTAATATTATGGTATAAAAATGCAAATAGCAAGAGCTTGAAGTTGCCAGGAAAAATGGTTTCTGAATATCTGAAGATATATATAAATGCCAAGAATGGAAGCAATATCACCGAAAATGTATTACCATAATGGATTCTCTTTAGAAAGTCCCTTTTTCTCTTACGCATTTCATTCATATGTGCCTTCTTTAAATGTGATGCATGGTTCAATAATTGTGAACTAGACATCCCATTACCATTCGATACATCTCCCAGTGCCTGTCCCCTTTTCCTGATCTTAATACCTACAGCTTTTGTAGGGGCTGCTTTACTCACTATTCCCCCTGTTTCTGCCATAGTGCTCTTTTATAGCATATGGTTCAAAATCTGTTATCACTTACTTCATAAGCATGGTACGACATACGCTGTGAACGACAAATGTCGTTTGAAAATTAATCACGACATTTTTTTTGGAGAGGATTTAGACGTTTAAAATAAAAACAATTTATATCATAATTATTAACAGCTAATTATAGTCTAAATTAATTAAATTGAAACGATGCAAGCTGCAGCCCATATACAAGGAGCTCCCCAATTTCATGGACAACCTCAGGCTATACCAAACAAGCCTAGAGTGAACCCAGCCGCAGCACCTGCTATTTCATATACACCTACTGACACGACCATTCCAATTAGCTTGTACGATAAGATTCCTAATTTGGAGTTATACAAGAAGTTAAAAGATGCAGAAAATGATATTAACTTGACTGTTTCTAGAAAGGCATTAGACTTTCAAGCTATACAGCAAAAAGCAATTTATCTGTCAAATTTTACTAAAGAAACTGGTACATTAAGAGTTTTTATTTATAATACCAGTGAAAATCAACCATGGCAGAAACAGCTACTCCAAGAACAAGGCCAAACAGTAGATCTATCTGCTGAATCTACTTGGACATTAAAGGTAGAGGGTAAATTTATAAGCAACAATGAAAATATAGACACAAAGAATTTGAAATTCAGTACACTTTTATTTGGACTTTCAATTGATTTAATTCCTACACCAGACTACCCAAACTTACAAGATTCACTGTCAAACTTAATAGAATGGAGAGATGATGCCACTCAACAAATACAGAATCCAGGTAGACAATCAATTTTTGATGGATTAGAAGTTAAAAGATCAGGTATTTTTAATATCAAATCAAAAATTGCGCTAATGATAAAAAACCAATCCCCTAATTTAAGATTAAGTGATGAAATGTCTCAATTTACCGGTAAACAAGAAGCCACCCAACAAGAATTAATCTATACTATTTGGCAATATGTTATATACAAAGATTTATTCAAGAAGAAAGACTCTTTTGGTGAAGTTCCTGCAGTTTCTACTTCTGATTTTATTAATGAAAATGGTGTTGGTCAAGAGAAGGAAGATTCACCTCTTACAGTTGTACAATGTGATGAATTATTGAAATCTTTACTAAAAGTTGATACCTTCAAATTTTCTAATCTTTATAAATTGTTACAACCACATTTTAGGCCAAGAGATCCAATAATTATTGATTATGAAATAAATACTCGTAAATCTAATACATTGGGTGAAGTAGTTATTGACATTCCAATTGATTTACCTTCTTCAGTTTCTCCTGTTCAAAAGGAATTGGCTGAATTAAATAAAACTACCTTTGAAAAATTATCAAAATATGATTCTATTATCCATAATTTAACAAATAAAATATCTTTGGGTATTGTTGCTTTACAAAATGCTAGTTTAAGAGAGGCATTTTATAGAGAATTGAATAAAGACCCAGTTAAGTTCATTGAAAAATGGTTAGAAAGTCAGCTGGAAACTTTGAAGGCATTAAAGAGTGATGAGGGATATGATGAAGAGATTGTTAGAAGAGCTGAATATTTCGAACAAAACGAAGATATGTTGAAGGATAAAATTGATCTCTTATTAGGATCATCTAGAATTTAAATTGTAGTGAAACTACTTGTGTATTATTATAAAGTAATTAAAATAATTAAATTACATAAAGAAAATATATTTCTTAAATTTTTAAAGTAGAATTCTTATCAATATAATACAGTAATATAGTACAATAAACTAACTATTTATTCTATATAATCATCATTATCGTCCACATCAACATCTTCTTCGTCTTCTTCGTCCTCATAATAGTCATCATCGTCAAATTTTTCATAATCTATATGTTCTTCCTCTTCCATGTTATTATCATCTATAAGTTTCCCTAATTCTTTATTGATATTTGATTGGTTATAATCGACATTTTTCCTTCTTAAACTTCTTGATCCTATATCATTAGATTGAATAGAAAATTGTTTAGTAACGATTTCCAAGAGCCATGAAAGATAATTGAATAAATTTGTTACTGGTTTATATATCATTGAAGTATTTGGAATAACATTTATTGGATCATCATTAATAGTAATTCCTAATCTTAATGACAAATATTCTACAAATTCTTTTAATTCATCAGGATTTGATGCAACCTCATAATAATAATTGTTGGTTATTGTTACTCTTTTAACCTCCTTTTCATTATGAAATTCAATACCATAATTTGAAAGAGAATCTTGTAACATTTGATGAACATCTTGAACATATAGTTTAAATGATGATGAGTATGGCAAAGTAAATGTTTCCAGAACCATAGAACGCATTTTTTTTACAGTTGAAAGGCCACCGCTATTACCACTTGACATTCTACAGAAATAGAATCTTCCAATATTAAATCCACAATCACCAGCAAATAACTCATCTAATCGCAATCTCATTGAATGTTTAAATGGATCTGAAACTGGGTCAACATATTTCAAATCATTTAAATCACCCTTGCGATTTTTTATTTTATTTTCTGCTTCTTTTCTTGCATCTTCACAGTTTTTAAAACCTTTTGCTACTGATCTTGGTACATAAAAAGTATCTTTATCGCCTAAGATATCTTGGTTTTGAATACTGAGATTTAAAAAATCCCTAATTTTTTCAGAGGTGTTCAAAGACCACTGCATCAAAACCCTTAACATAATCAATCTATCCACTGGTTCTAATCCTTTTAATCCATCAGATTCAAATGGAGGAAAATAAAATGGATTGAATGATCGGTCTTTAGTCTCAGTATCTGATTCTTCTGATTGAACACTTTCTTTATTTTTGAAATCTCCTTTAGATCTCCATTCTTTTGGAAGACCTAAATATGCAGCCCTCGTTTTCAATTCTGAAATAGCATTTTCTTGTGAGGTAATATCCCTCTTACGATTTAATATTAAACCTAATAGCTTCAAGAATAATTCATTCATCACAGATGGAATTTCATTTGTATCATTAAAAGTATTTTGTTCCTTAATTCTTAATATAAACTTGGTTGACAGTGTACCGACATGATTTGGTAAGCATAATCCATTTTCAATATCTTGAGGACCAATTAATTCAATGTCTAAGATACTTTGAAATTTACTGATATATGAAATCAAGTATATAATGTCTTTAGCATATGGTGAGGGTGAAATAGGGTAACCCAATGCAATCTTTTCTGAAGTTGCATCGGAATTTTGTTTAGCCTCTAAAACATTATCATCATAAAGATCATAATATAAAGGGATAATAGGCCCAGGAAGTTGTCTAGTAACTTTATGACGATTATTCAATACTGTTGTACGGCTAGTAGAAGTAACTTTGGATGTTATATTAGAAGGCTTCTTTTTTTTATGTGTCTTTAAAGATGGTGTTGATGATGTCATATTGATTAATTTTGACTTTTTCGATTTAATTATTCTTTCATTACTCTTTTTCTTTGTCTTGGGCTTTTCTGATATCGAACTTTCTGAATCTGACAGTAATTCTATAATATCTAATGATCTATCGTTATTTGAAATATTTTCTTGATTTTCATTAATATTAGTATCATTTTTATTTTCATGAGTTTCTAAGTTATTTTCATATTCCTCAATTGTTTCAGTTTTTTTGATTGTTTGATCACAGTTGGATAACTCTGTATTTAATTTTAATGCTAACGTAGATCCATCTTTTTCAACATTAAAGTTCAATAGAGACTGCAGCTTTCTCTTACGTAATGATGTTGACGATACCCTACCTCTTGGATGCTTTCTACCTCCTTGTCTACCACCACGAGATCCAGGTCCTTCTAATGGTAATGTATCTAAGCGAAATTTTGATAGAATTGCTTCGTTGAAGTTTTGAGACGATGAGTCCTCTGGTGATGCTAAATTTTTGGATATATGCTTACGAGGCCTTCCTAACCTTTTAGTTTTCTCGTTTGGCTTATATTGTACTAATTTTACCGCTGAAGCTGGTTTTTCTTCAAGAAGAAATCCATCATTAAGTAAAGCATTATTTGAAAAGTCTGTATAGTGTGCAGCCCCAGTTAGATGATCATCTCCAGTAGTTACATGAGATTCAGTAGTACCATGTTCAAACCCATCATATTGTATCATATTTAATGCAGCAGCAGCAGTAGACCCATTATGCCCATGCTGTGTTGCATCTGCAACATACTCATTTAATCGGAATACATTTCTGATAGAAGTATTATCATCCTGAACTGCAGAATTGGTATCGATTTGATGATGTACTAAACTTGAGGTATCCTTGCCATCGCGATCTAGCGAAACCTGGAATAGTTCCAGCTCTGCTATTGATGGATCAATATTTTTATCCATGAATTAAGTTTATTAATTATATTAGATAAAAGCAGCTTCCCAAAAATACCAAAAGAATAAATTTGAATATATTATTCTAAATCAATAGTTATTGGTAATCCAATTCAATGAAGATAAACTTGATGTCTATTATAATTAACTACTAATATTTTCAATATTTTGTGACGCGTGGAACCCAGCGCGCTTAGGAGTCGAACATCAGACATCATTCTATATCCTGTGTGTAATAATCAATAGGATTTATGAATTTATGCGGGAAAATAAAATACAATATTAAATATTTTGCCACTAAGTATAGTTTTCGGTTTTAATACTGAAAGCATTAAAGAATAGTAAAGTAGATTTTACAATTTTTTTGAAACTAATTTCTTAAGTAAAATTATATATCCATTTTTGACTCTTATTTAATTTTTAAAGGTGACAAAGCTTGTGTAGATATATTTTGTGACACAAAACTACATTATAAGATATTACTTAAACGCGTCCTAAAGTTTTATACTTTATCAAAGTAATAACGTATATTTAAACATAAATATGAGTGACTACGGCAATTACGGCAATTATGGTGATGGTGGATTTAACAGTAACCAAGATGTTAATGGTGGATTTCTGGCAGATGTTAATGGATCCCAAAGACAACAAGTTCGCTCCAGTTTAACACCAGTAACTATAAAACAAATCAACGAAGCAACACAACCAGTGCCAGATGGTGAATTCAGAATACATAATGTGGAACTCAACTTTGTTTCTTTTGTTGGAGTAGTGAGAAAAGTAGATAATAATACATCTGCGATTATTATAAGTATTGAAGATGGTACTGGTAGTATCGAAGTCAGAAAGTGGATTGACGACTCATCTTCCAATGCTAACGAAGAATCTGAAAAATATGAACAACAATTAAATAAATATGTTTTTGTAAGTGGTGCACTTAAGCAATTTAATGGTAAAAAAAATATTCAGCATGCTACTATAAGACCAGTCACTGACAGTAATGAGATTTTATACCATAATTTAAGTGCTATTACATGTCACTTAAAAGCTAGTGGTGCCACAACAGGTTCTGGTAATTCTGGTGAGTCTAAAGATGGCTTATTTGTTAGTGACTCAAATGGTGTAGAAGTTCCAAAATCAATTAATGATAGAGCATTAGAGGTCATTCGTGAATATACCACAACAATGCAAGAAGGTGTTCCATGCCAATTAATTGCTCAAAATTTGGGTATAACGGATGATGCAGCTTTAAAAATTTGTAACGAATTAAGTGAGGCTGGTAAGGTTTATAGTGGATATGATGATACCTCATTTGTTTGTTTATGATTTGATTTAATAGATCTACATGTATTTACTATGAAACTTTAATATTTTGAAATATATATGTCTATATTATTGAATTGTTATTTGTATTTTCTTTATTTTGAGCGAATTTCAAATTAATATTCCTGGTGCTAAAAAGAGCGTTCCATAAGTCTGCATTATTGACCTCCTCCCCCTCTCTACTATTTTTAGTAACCAATTGGTCTATTCCACTACTATTCATGAGTGTTATAGATTCTGCAAGACTCAAATCTGATTCTTTAAATGTTAATTCTGTAGGGTTTCCATTTTCACTATTATCTTTCAGTACTAAATCTTGTTTTAAATATTGAAGTCTTCTATTAGTTGACATCAAGACTATATTTTCCTCTACAGTATTTTCAATAGCAAACATCCAAACAGTTGTCTCTTTATTTTGACCAATTCGATGAATTCTAGAAATTGCTTGTAGTTCTAAAGATGTATTAACTAGTGGCTCACATAAGAAAATATGAGTAGCATTGATTAATGTTAACCCACTTGCTTGAGATCTAGCATTTAAAAGAAAACATGTAATTCCATTCAGTTTATCTTTAAATTTTTCAACCGTATCATATTTTGATCCACGTCGACCAGCACCCACCTCAGGAGTTAAAGTTCCATGTGATGCCAAATAAGATATATCAGCAGCTTGAAATGCTGTACCCAATATATATAATAACTCTTGCCACTGACTAAATATAACAATTTGAACCAGTGGGTTCTTGCTCTTCAAGTGTAACACCTGTTTAACAATCATATCAACTTTTGAGCTGTAAGAATTTTTTAGTTGGATATTTTTTATTTCTTCAATTGTAGAACGGCTAATTGGCTTATATATAGAATATAAGTTAGAATGTTCCTTATCTAATAATTCATGGTCATTAATCTTATTTAACTTTAAATCTGGTTTATAATGTGTAAAGTTATAAACAGTTGACATACTAATTGACGTTTTACACATTGGACAACTTTTACTATTCATTAACCAATGACTTAAACAATGGTTACAATATTTATGCCCACATTGTGTCAAGCTTCCAATAGTAATAGTAGACCGACAAATAATACACATTAATGATTCATCATCGTCTGGTTTATCATTAAAATCAACTAATGTCTTTAAATACCTAAACTTCGCAATGGCTTTATCAAGGTTTTGGTTATAATTCTTATAATTTTGTGCAAATTGAATGTAATGAGAAAAAATAATATCTGGACTCATATTTTCTTGAGTAAAGGAATATGATGTTGATTTCACGCTATCTGAAATTTGCTGTAATTGTTTAAAGTAGTCAATACGAGCATTGAATACGTAATTACAATTGATAGTAAGTTCACGAGTCAACAATGTATTTGCTAATTTTTGATTCTCAAATAAATTTCTTAACCTATTAGATAAAATTTCAAATATTTCCAATTTAGAATTGTATGACTTGTTATTATAAGTTTCAAAGGAATTTTGTTCCATATTTAATTCAAAATCTTTCAATTCTAATACTAATTCTTGTAATGAAGTTTTAGTTTTTGGTTTTACTAAATTTCTTGCAAATTGTAAATTAGCGATAAACTCTCTATCATTTACTTTTTCAATTTCTAATTGTTGTTCTTTCTTTTCTTGATTTTTTTTAATAGTTGTTATTTCTTCTGATCTTTCATTCCCAATCAATAATTCATTTCTATCTGCAAGAGTTTGAGAAAGTACTATTAAGTATGAAGATGCATGGTCTTGATCATTTATTGAATCTTCGTACTCATCCCCATCAGGTTTTTTATCTGAAGTTAATAAAGGCTTTGATAAAATATTAATTAATTCTAGAATCCACTCATTAATAAGATTTGCTTGCTCATTAAGTTTATGGAATATTACTTGCACTTTGTCCAAAAATATTTTTGACTTCATCGAAAATGAAAGCAGACTTAAATAATCAGTATTAATTAGAGGAAGAATTTTAAAAAACTTTTTTGAAGTTTTAGGTAATAATGATTCACCATCATCAATAAAATTACCTTCCTTATACCATCCTCTTGATAATATTCTATTATTTAAAACCTTTTGAACATTTGCTAATGATGTTTTAAGAATTTTTTGTCTAACTGATTCTGCTAAATCATAATATTGCAGTTCCAAATATTGAAGCTTTTCCACATATGTAGTAGTGTCATTATTCAACTGTTCTTCGATAAGGTATATTTCTGATTGAGGTTTATTAACCTTAATTTTATACATTAAAATTGATAATTCAATAGATTGTTGACACTTTTCATAATTCTTTATCTTTTCAAGATCCAAGTAATTATCAATATCTTTCAATTTAAATTTTTCAATTTTATTTTGATAATCCTCATTATAACTTTGAAAATAGCATGATGCAGTAAAAAAATAAAATTTATGAAGCAAAATATGCCAGTTTCTAATACGTAATCTTATATTTCGAATTTTATCAGAATATTTTTCCAACTCATCATTCCTTCCAATTTTCGGACCTATTTCAAATGTACCTATTTCATCATCATCTATAACTTCATTTAAATCAATATTGTTCTTTGTTTTATAAGCCTTATAATCAGCTATATTTGCTTCCAAAAGAAATCGTAATCTATTCAATATAATTTCTGTTTGAAGAGTACCCCATTTTAAAAAAGATAATGCCATTTTTGGATTTAAAATATACTCCTCGAATTGTGCACAATCCATATACAACTGTACAATAGCTCTTTCTGAGTCAACAACAGATTCAGATACATTTGTTAACATATCATCCAAAACGTCATTTAGAGTCTTAAGTTGCAGAATTGAATTTACACCATTATTAAAATAATGGTTTTTTGTCCTATATTTTCTAGAAGAAATATTCAACTTACCAATCTGAGGATTACAACAAATTTGCCTTAATCTAATAAGCCAAAGCTTCATATATGATAATATTGTTGGTGTTGGTTCCCAGTCTTCTGAAATAGGGTTACCATTAATGTCTAGACAAATTGCAGATAAACATTCTTCTAAAATCAGGTTATAGTTTTCTTGTTCAACAGGATTAAATGGAAGAGTTAATAAAACTCTATGTTGTAGAGGTAATTTAATATCTTCATGAACCATTGCCTTTGAGTGACGTAAACCAATTTTTGACCACAACTTCACAAAATCACTATATCCATTCTCTGAGTTTTTAAACACTAAATTGTCCCAACATTTTAAATTATCATTGCAAAAAGGCTCAAATTTAAGAAACTTTAATATAGAATGCAAGTCCGATAAGTTCTTCTTTATTGGTGTACCAGAGACACCCCATGCATGAAATCTAGGAATTAAACTTGCACTTTGAAATGCTCGCGATAACTTAGATGATACCATTTGAACTTCATCTAAAACTACTCTCCAGAATTGACTTAACATCAATGGTGACTGATAATCATTTTCTTTGTAAATAGATAGTATTTGATTATGGCGAGCTGCTAATTTGTATTCCTCAAGAAGTATTTTTTCATAATCTGTATTTTCTTGATTTTCTGTTGACTTCTCATTTGCAATTTTTGGTTTCTTCAATTGCAAGGATAATTGAAATTTTAGTTGATATTGTCTTAATAGTTCCTCATCAGTCAATTCATTTCTAATATCAGGGTCCTCCTTATATTCTGGAATCTCCTCTAATATTAATTGGCCATATTCATCATATTTTTGTGTATTAGCACGGTTTCTAGTGGGCTTTTTATTTGCTGAATACAATGCATAATCAAGCTCCTTTGAAATAGTGGAGTAAGTTGTAAAGACGACATCAAAATTTCGTAGATATTCAGATATCAAAAATGCATTATTTTTAAGTGGTTCAGGGTATTTCAGTATACCACCATATATTGTTACTGCCAATGAAGGTGCTAAATTAACTATTTCTTCTATCCATTGCTTTAAAATTGAGTCTGGTGCTATCACTAATGTGGCTTTTGACTTTGTTATTGTCTTATTAGATCCATATGCATAATTTTTAACTACAACTTGTTCATTAATTTCCTTTAAGGGCCTTGGATTCATTAGAATAAGCGAAGTGATTTCAACGGTTTTACCAAGTCCCATCTCTTCTGATAACAACCCTTGAGCTGGTAAATATTGGGGATATGATACCTTATCATCTTCATTATAATAATTTAATAAATATCGATAAAGGGAACTTTGACTCATTAAATTTGCAGTATACTTATTATAAAAATAATTAGTGTCATTTAATCTGATAATTTCCCAACCAAATGAAAACTTGCAAAGTACATTTAGACATTTATTATTTAATATATCATTATCAACTTCATTTGATATATATTCAGATAATTGATTCACTAAATCTGAATCCATAAGGGGGATTGGTTTGCATCTATTTTCCGACCAACTGTATTCAACATTTTCCCTCTCTAAACACCAATTAACAGTCTTTCTCTGAAATCTTAAAAGACTTGTTTCTAATTCAGGTAAATCAAATTCTTTATCAATTTGAGGTAAGCTGGCAGCATTATCAGATATAGCTCTATAAAAAAGCTCTGGAGAAATCAAATCATTCTTATCTTTAATTATACCAGTAATAGGCTGGTTTCGAGATGTTTCTGATATATTATCTATGATTATCAGTACTCTTGTAACTAAATCGTGATCAATTCTGCTAAATATACTTGGTTTGATTCGTATATCGAAAAAGATATCAATATTGGCAATGTTTGTCACTAAATCAAACATCATTATGACCAGAGGAAGAGTCTGATATATATGATTCTTCTCTTTTCTATTGTTTGCTAAATTTATCATACTAAGCTCATTTCTGAATAATTGTAAAAGATCTGATGGTACATTTGTCATATTTAATGAACATATCACCTGAGATTTCAATTTTGATATTTGCTTGTGTCTAAAATAAAGTAAAGATGTATTTGCTTCATATTTTAGTTTGGTTTCATCCAACTTAAAAATGAATCTTCCATTTGAGTTAGTTTCAAGATCATAAAGGTCGTCCTTGAAGTCATTAAGCCGTATTGGTAATTCTGATTCAAGTGAGTATGTCTTTTGCACTAATTTAACCCACTCTTCACCTATTCCTCTTTTCAATGAACTTCTTGCACCATGTAATGCATTATTAAGCTCACTATACTGCAAATCTTCAATCTCTAGCCTATTTGCTCTCTTATTTGGCTTTTTTCTTTTAGCGGGATTTTGCTCTTGGCTCTTATTTTTAACATTTGCATATTTCAATATATTAGTTAAATTAAACTCTATCAAAGAGCAGTCTAAAGTGATAATATTATTCATTCCAAAAAAAAAAATATATTTATATACAAGTTAATATATGGGCAAAACTCATTAATAATCATTTGCAGTAAGACCGTTTCTTAAAAAAATATTAAATTTGTGCTTATGGCTTATGTCGCGGTTGAATCTTACGTCAGGTCTAATATACTATACAATAAATTAATATTTTATAAAATAATAATGATATATTGATTATAATTATAATAAGGGTGAAATAAAAAGATATTCATAAAAAGATTAGAATTATGTTTAATATATTAGAAATTGAGTATTATTATCAATCAAAAAATAAATAAAAAATATGATCACATGTACATATACGCAACAGAAGAAGAATTGGTAAATTAATTTGCTTCTAATGTTATTTGTTTATTTTTTCTTCTTTCAAATATTGTAGCAGCATTCAAGTTTAATTCATATACATTGTTGTTTTGGTTAAGAGGAGCCTTCTTTTGATATCTTGGGGCATGTCTGTTCTCTATGACATAGTTTTTTGGTTCATTATTAGAGGCATTCTTTATTTGTTGTAATTCGCCATTATCTTTTTCTTCTTCTTCTTCTTCTTCTTCAACTAAACCACCCATATTATTACCATAATTGTTCAGGATTGCAGCTTCTTCACCCATTCTATGGACGGCTGCAGAAATATCAAATGCATCTCTCATGGCAGTAATTGCTGGAGAGTATAATTCAGTATTATTCATAAATTTCTTTGAATATTTAGGAGTAGGATTAGTTCTTTGGACTCCTTGAGGAAGTGAGGTAGATTTTGTAGTAGGTTGTTTACCACTCAACATCCATGGATCGTTCAAAAATTCATCAATAGTATATCTTTTTAATGGATCAACAGTAAGTAATTTTGTAACACAATGTTTAGCACCATCTGAAATTTCATCCCACCATGGGCTCAAAAAAGTGTATTCACCTTTCGCTACTTTTTCTGTCAATGATTCAATCCTTTCATCATAAAATGGTGGGAATCCACAGAGTAGGGTATAAAGAACACAACCTAATGCCCACATATCAACCTCTTTGGAATATCTTTCATCTCTAACAATTTCTGGAGCAGTGTAACCAACTGTTCCACAAGGTGTTTTGGTGTTGTGCTCCCAAATTTGTTTTGATAGTCCAAAATCTGCCAATTTGACTATACCAATGGAACCACCACCAATACCAGGAATAAATTCACCTTCATCCTTTTTTGTATTTGGGTCATCAGACTTTCTTAACTTTGCAATAGGATTAATAGAAGGAATTAAGTCAATAGGAGTGAACAATAAATTTTCGGGTTTAATATCTCTATGCACAACACCAATCTCTTCATGCAAATATCTAATACTTTTAGCTACTTGGGTGATAACATGACGTGATAGATCTTCAGAAAAATAAGTGAAATTGACAATTGCAGTGAAAATCTCACCTCCTGGTACCAATTCTTGGACAATATAGTAATAATTTTCCAGTTCAATAAATTCGATAAATTTAACAATATTTGGGTGGTTCAATTGTCTCATAATGGTAGCTTCCTTGAATACCGATTGCTTTTGAGCATTGTCCATTTGGAATTTTCTTAAGATCTTGATTGCAACTAACGTATCCGATTGAATATGTCTAGCTTTATATACAATAGAAAATGCACCTTCACCCATTTGGTCTATTATTTCGTAGTTTTCTAACTTCGGATATTTATTGAATTGCTTTCTCTGTAAATTTTCTTGTTCTACTATATGTGAGGCAACTTCATCATATTTTCTATCTTTATCATAATGTTCCTTTTTTTTCTCTCCCTCTAAGTAAGTTGTATCGTTACGCTTACGCGAGACTGGCTCATTAGCTATTTCGCCATGACCATTAATTCTATTCTGATGTTTATCGTCTAAGCTAAGATTAACTGTACTGGAATTCAAATTCTCTTCATGATAATCATGTTCTAGGTCCTCATGCTTGTTTCTAATATCATTCGCTTGTTTCCCCTGTCTAATAAACGCTTTTAAATTCTCAAACATTTTGAATTAACTTGCTTCTTCGAACCAATGATATTATCAAAATATTATTTGACCCTCCAAATACTTTATCAGCGTCTCACCAATACCTAATTATTTATTACTAAGTGGTATGTGCCAATAGTTATTAATATTAATTCCCATTTATTTGTAATATAGAGGATTCTTTTTGATAGTGATAGGGGGCGACATTTATCTCATTGCGCTGTTCAGGACATGCGACATCATTCCGCGACATTCTTTCGATCGTGTACCTTTCGGTGAGATTATCACAACGATTCTCCATACTTTAATCTCAGGTAGGTAGGCTATACTCTTAATTGATATACTTTACGGGTTATTTTCACTTCAAATGTCTAATTTACCAGCAATTGTTTTTACTGACTGGGATGGTACTGTCACCTTACAAGATTCCAATGACTTTTTGACTGATAACTTAGGGTTCGGTAAGGAAAAGAGATCTCAAATTAACCAAGCGATCTTGGAAGGATCTCTAACATTCAGAGATGGATTTCACGATATGCTTGAATCCATAAATACTCCCTTTCCTGAATGTATTGACTATTTACTCAAAAATGTCCAATTGGATCCGGGATTCAAACACTTTTACCATCACTGTGAAGCCCAAGGCATTCCTGTAATTGTGGTAAGTTCGGGTATGAAGCCAATCATTTACGCTCTTTTGAAGAACTTAGTCGGAGAAGATGCTGCTGGTAATATTGAGATCATCAGTAATGATGTCGAGATTGACTCTGTGACCAACAAATGGCATATTACCTACAAGCATCCAGAGTCAGGATTTGGACACGATAAGGCTCAGTCGATTAAGGAATACTTAAGTATCCACGGTTACGACAAAAACACCCCTACACTCTTTTACTGCGGTGACGGTGTCTCTGATTTATCTGCGGCTAAGGAAACCGACTTATTGTTTGCCAAGCATGGTAAGGACCTCATAAAGTACTGTAATCGAGAGAACATCCCTTACACTCAATTTCAAGATTTCCGAGAAATCTTAACTAAGGTATCTTCCATTCTCTCTGGTACTGCTACTATTAATAGCTATATAGAAAACACTCATGCATGATTATGCTCCGGTTTATTTTTATAAAACTATAATATGTATGTTAAAATATTATAAGAAGCGTTTTAGATATGCAGAAAAAAAAAAGTCTCGTCCCGTAATTATATTATAATGGTTACAGCAGGTAATAAAAGAAGGAGATATTGCCAGTTAATAATATATTTTTTTTATAAAAAATAAAGCGCAAAATGGAGATTACAAGTACTACCACAAGACGTGGAGGTGAAACTGGAATTGTTAGTACCATTTTAGAATCAGAAGAACCAATGTCTTGGAAGAATAGAGTTATGGCTGTGTTGAGAAAGTATGGTTCATTTGTAGGCCCGGGGATTATGGTTTCTGTGGCCTATATGGATCCTGGTAATTATGCTACTGGTATTACAGCAGGTGCATCTAACAAATACTCATTGCTTTTCCTTGTGCTTCTTTCTAACATTATCGCTATTTTCTTGCAAAGTTTATGTATAAAGTTGGGTTCAGTCACTGGATATGATTTGGCACGATGTAGCAGAGAATATTTACCTAAGAAGTTGAATATTATTCTTTGGATTTTAGCTGAATGTGCAATTATTGCTACGGATGTTGCTGAAGTCATTGGTTCTGCAATTGCGTTGAACATTCTTTTGAAAATACCTCTTCCGGCCGGGGTAGTCATCACCATAATCGATGTTTTATTTGTATTGATGGCATACAGAAACGATACATCTTCTACAAAATTTGTGAAATACTTCGAATATGCGGTTGCATTATTAGTTCTTGCTGTGGTAGTTTGTTTTGCTGTAGAGTTATCCCAATTACCAACATCGATTCAAACTGTGCGTGAGGTATTCAGAGGTTATGTTCCATCAAAAGAAATGTTTGAAGGTAATGGTCTTTCAATTGCCACATCTATAATTGGTTCTACTGTCATGATTCATTCGCTCTTTTTAGGTTCGGGATTAGTACAGCCAAGATTAAGAGAATACGATGTTAAACATGGATATGTGCAATTAGATAAATATGAAGTTGAATGTGATGAAAAGGAGTCTATAAAAATCTCTGAGACTGAAAGAGAAGCCAGATATTTCTATACTTCATATAAGCCATCATATCAATCTATTCAATATTCGCTTAAATATTCTATTGTTGAACTAGTGATTACTCTTTCTACTTTCGCCTTATTCGTTAATCTGGCCATTCTTATTATTGCTGGTGCCACTTTAAATGATACTCCACAAGCGATTGATGCTGATTTGTATACAATTCATGATTTACTTTCTACTACATTGGCGCCAGTTGTTGGTACTGTATTTATGTTGGCTTTGCTTTTCAGTGGCCAGAGTGCTGGTATTGTATGTACAATTGCTGGTCAAATGGTTAGTGAAGGCCATATAAATTGGTCAGTTAAGCCATGGATGAGAAGAATTATCACGAGAGGGATATCTATTGTTCCCTGTTTGGTCATTTCTTTGTGTATTGGGAAAAACGGTCTTAGTCTTGCATTGAATGTGTCTCAAATTGTCATTTCGCTTTTACTTCCTCCACTTACTGCCCCTCTTATTTACTTTACTTGCAAAAAGTCGATTATGAGAGTAGAGGTTCCAGAAAATGAATCTAATGATCAACAGAATACCAATGATAATGATAATGCAGATACTACTTCTATTGACAATTCCGATACAGAGTCTGACAATTCAATCACTTACAAATACATGAACAATAGTTGGATTACTACAATTATTGTTGTATTGATCTGGATCTTTATTTCTGTTCTTAATATCTATGCAATTGTTGAGATGGCTATGAATGGGGTATGATACATACTAATTCATACATGTATATATATTATATAAATTTATAAACCATTTTAGAATTCGTATATATCCGATTGCATATAGACACGATTATATATATTACGTAAT
This sequence comes from Schwanniomyces vanrijiae var. vanrijiae, assembly GCA_030556805.1. NCBI lineage: Eukaryota > Fungi > Ascomycota > Pichiomycetes > Serinales > Debaryomycetaceae > Schwanniomyces > Schwanniomyces vanrijiae. Next base: position 278,410 of record JAKTUS010000005.1, on the reverse strand, counting down.
ATGTTTGAAACTCGCACTACGACTGTCAAAAGAATAGTGATAATCCCCTGTTGATATTCATACTTTGCTCCGAAAATAGACACCAATTAATTGTCATATCAATTAGATAACCAATTACCAACATCGTAGTTACTGTTCAATCCATTGAACATTAAACTATAAATCAATTGATCTTATTTAGCTTTCATACTTGTGTTAGTTGCAGTATTTCATCCAGTGGGTCCAGAATTTCATCCCATACCAGACAAACACGGTTTACCATTTAATTAGTCACTCGGTCTTCTATTGATAAAAAAGAGCCAGCAATTAAATTGACCCAAAGGTATTAAATTACATTTTTGAAGTGCACATACCCCAACAAAAGAATTACTCAGGTATAATATTCAGAGTAGCTTTTAAATCCAAGTGCATTCTAAGATATAATTCATGTCACCTAACTTCTTAAAGAAGCTTCACATTACTAAGCTGCATAATAGCACAAATACTGATTCAACACATTCTTCATCCTCATCAAAAAACTCCCAAACTCAATCAAACTCTATGAATTATCAAACTTCGAACTATCCACAGCAAATGGCTCTGGAAGCTATGCAACAAAATTATGGTGCACAAAATCAAATTGGCCAAAGTCAATTAGGATACAATGCTGTCCAACAACATCAACTGCAGCAACAACATCAACAACATCAACTGCAGCAACTGCAGCAACTGCAGCAACAATTGACATTGCAACAACAATCAGCCAACAATGCAATTCATCAATCTTTATTACCTCAACGTTCTACTGTTTCTAAAGGTAAATATTCTTTTAATGATTTCCATATTATGAGAACATTAGGTACCGGTTCTTTTGGTAGAGTTCATTTAGTGCGTTCGGTCCACAATGGAAGATACTATGCCATTAAAGTAATGAAGAAACACCAAGTGGTCAAAATGAAGCAAATTGAACACACAAATGATGAACGTAGAATATTAAAGTTGGTTGAACACCCATTCTTAATCAGAATGTGGGGTACTTATCAAGACGCTAGAAATTTATTCATGGTTATGGATTATATTGAAGGTGGTGAACTTTTCTCGTTGCTCAGAAAATCTCAAAGGTTTCCAAATCCAGTTGCAAAATTCTATGCTGCAGAAGTGACCTTAGCTTTAGAGTACTTACACAGTCATGATATTATTTACCGTGATTTGAAACCAGAAAATATATTATTGGATAGAAATGGACACATTAAGATCACTGATTTTGGTTTTGCTAAAGAAGTTAGCACAGTTACATGGACTTTATGTGGTACCCCAGATTATATTGCCCCAGAAGTCATTACTACTAAGCCTTATAACAAATCTGTTGATTGGTGGTCCTTGGGTGTTCTTATTTTTGAAATGTTAGCTGGTTACACTCCATTTTATGATACTACTCCAATGAAGACCTATGAAAAGATTTTGTCAGGTAAGATACATTTCCCAAGTTTCATGGGTCCCGATATTATTGATTTATTATCGAAGTTGATTACTGCTGACTTAACTAGAAGATTGGGTAACTTGATTAATGGTCCAGCTGATATTCGTAATCATCCATGGTTCCTGGAAGTTGTTTGGGAAAAATTACTCGCTAAGGATATTGAAACACCATATGAGCCTCCTATCACTGCTGGTGTTGGTGACTCTTCTTTATTTGATCACTATCCTGAAGAACATTTTGATTATGGCTGTGTAGGCGAAGACCCATATGAACAATACTTTACCGAATTTTAAAAGAAAAAAAAATATTAATTGGTATTATTTTTGCTTCCCATCATGATGCATAACTATATTTAGGTTAATATATTTTTTATAGCGATATTACATTTTGCACACAACGGATTTTCTTGTATTGGAAATATATTTGTTTTTTGCTTTTCATTTTTTACTGTGTATTATACATAGTGTGGAAATTCTAATCTATAGTACAAAATTCTACGGGTCCATTTGCCCAAATTCATGCCCTCTTGTCATGCTGCAGCTTTTTTTTTTCTTCATGTTCTAAACACCTTTTTACATTCTAAACACACATAGAACAAAATCATCGAGGTGTCCTTTCTTCTCTGTTGGGATTGAAAAAATACACAGTCGTGATTGCCGCAATCAGGACACTCCTTATCGGATCTAGGCAATGTTGGGTCGCTACCAATATCTTGCACTACACCTGCAGTTTCACCAATATTTGTAATTAATTCATGTCTGTAAACCTTAGGGTTCTCTGCCAATTCAGTATAGTCACAGTTACGACATGAATATAAAAGTCTGGCATTATCTTTATCTTCCTTTGGATATAACATATTATTGCACTCGGCACAGAATCTGAATGATGCCATTATAATCTCAATACTATATTCTTCTTAAGTTTTGATGAATCTTGGGTGCTTTACCTCTAGTAATTTTCCAATTACTGTGTCTTGTAGTTATTCACGAATACCATTTTGATATTTTGCTTAGGTAAGGGTGTGTTGGTCGTGTATAAAACCGATTTCTCAGGAATTTTTCACCCATTCAAAATTTTTCAAATACTAACACTCATTGGAATCCAGCCCATTGAACCAGTTGAAAGATACACGTTAGCAATGTCATTATTACGTCAAAGCATCAAAACCTCTTTGAGATTGAGCACTAGAAGAGTTTCCCCAATTTGTGTTCGTTTTAACTCCACCGAAGCTGTTACTGAAAAGGCACCAGTCGACCCAAAGATCGCAGCTATTGTCGACCAAATTTCCACATTAACCTTATTGGAAACTTCTTCATTAGTTACTGAATTAAAGGAAAGATTGAACATCCCAGATATCTCATTCCCAGCTGCTGGTGCTGCCCCAGCTGCTGCCCCAGCTGCTCCAGTTGAGGAAGAAGTTAAGGAAGAAGTCGAAGAACAAACCATTTTCTCCATCAAGTTAGAATCATTTGACGCCAAATCTAAGCCAAAGGTTATTAAGGAAGTCAAGAGCTTGTTAGGCTTATCATTAGTAGAATCAAAGAAGTTTGTCGAAGCTGCTCCAAAGGTATTAAAGGAAAATGTTGCTAAGGAAGATGCCGACAAGATCAAGGCCACTTTAGAAGCCATAGGTGCTAAGATTGTCTTAGAATAATTTATTTAATATGAGTTTGGACTTTTTCTGCCCTTTCACTATATAGTTCTTTCCCCATTTTCCATTTACACGAAATAAGATATATAATCCTTGTATATATGTTCATTTTATATCTCACTAAAATAATTGTTTTTGCAGTAGCTATATATATATATTCTGATAGTTATTTCAGAACGATTCATCAAATTCGCTTTCAGATCCATCCCATTCTTGCTGTTTATGTGATACTGGTGAACTCGTGCGAACCAAATTGACTGTCTCTGATGGTGATAGTAGCGATGATCTGTTTGAATGGAATGATGTATTGAAATGCGAAGTATGGTCTTCTCCATCATATACTCTTTTATGTATTGACTTGTTACTGTGAGAACGCGACAGTATTCCTTTGGTGATATTTTCAAAATGTTGTGCTATTCTATTGATTATTTGAAACAACTGTAATGGAAGTTCATCGTGATATTGGTACCTGAGTGATTGGATTAAATTCTCCATTGCCATTAAAGATTGAGTTAATGACATCTTCTGATGTCGTTGAAGCTGGTTATTTATGTTTATTTCCTCATATAACTCACTAATAAACTGTTCTAACCTAAGGGCCAATCTATTATTAGTGGAACTACTAGTAGAAAAAGCTTGTGAAGCTGGGGTTTTTTTGTGTATATCATTGTTCAATAGCCCGTTTAAGCTATTACTGAACTTATTATACCTCAATTCACTGTATGTAGTAGATCTATCTGGGTCCATAAATATTTGGGTGGTTATCAAAAGTTCGTGTGTGAAAAAAAAATTAATTGAGGATCACAGTAATCATAGTCTATATTGATAACAGGCCTGATTGTGGAGGCTAAACAATATCCTATCGATATGATATAGTTGCTAATATGACCAAAACCGAAACAGATACACCTGATCACTCATTTGATAAAAATAACCACTCATTGGAGGGACTAGGCTTGGGAAACCAGCGATTTACGACAAAGAGCGAGATTAAACCGTGGCTTAAGAAGTATTTGTGGATAAAAAAGGGAATAAATATAGTTATAGAAAGATCTGATTCAACTAAGATTATTTTTAAATGCAAAACTCCAAAGAAAGATGGGAAAAATGGCAAACTAATCGGTCATTCACGAAAACTGAGAGTTTGCCCATTCAAAATAAGAGCCAATTATTCACTTCGGAACAGCTTGTGGACGCTAGTCGTAATCAATGATCAACATAACCATAAGTTAGAACCAGTTTGTGACAATGGGGTGAAATTAGGCGAATTTAGAAATGATAGGATAATTATAAATGATGATAAACATATAGAGAATTCAGCTATTGGTTCTAAGACTAATAACGATACATATGGAAGTTTAACTGATTTAAATTCCCTGGGAGAAATACCACATGTCGTAAAATATCATGTTGAGATAGATAAAGCAGAAATTGTAAATACAGAGAAAGATAAGCGACCAAAGAAAAATCGAAAAGAATTGAGGTCTAATGAAGAACTAATGTCTTTGAATCCGAAGATACATTTTAATATGGATTTGAAGCTGAATATGAATATGAATATGAGTCTGAGTCTGAGTCTGAAGATGAATTTGAATTTGAAGCTGAAACGGAACCTGAATCTGGCTATGAGGCTGAATGCAAATCCAAAGCTGAATATGAATTTGAATATGAATTTAAATAAATTTCAGAGTCTAATTCGCCAGGAGCAGGATAAATTCCAAGAACAGGATCAGAATCAAGGCCAAATCCAAAATCATAATCATAATCATAATTATAATGATACTATTCGATATTTAAAACTGGAAGTTCATTCTTTATTAGATAAAAATATTACACAGAATAAGCATTATTCTGACAATGATAAAGCAATTATGTTAAAGTTGTTTATCTCTCTGTTTGTTGATGAGTTTAAGGATCAACTATTGGGGAAACATTGTATTGACACAGGAGAGGATGAAGTCCGGGTACAAACACAAGCACAGACACAAGCTGAAACTCTGAATGTGAACCAAAATGAAGATCAATCACAAACACATAACAAAGCTGGGATAAATACATGGTTAACTTCACCAAGTACACCTAACTATGCACAACTCAACATTAATACTGGCTCAAATACAAATTTGATACCATTATCGCCGTTATTAAACGATGTAGAAGCAGAATACCAAGATTCTAATTCAGCAAATGTATCACATACAATAGATACATTTACACATTTACCAGGAATTAATTTGAATTCAACCTTACAACTGAATGCAATTATAGCTACTAATCAGATACTGCTGATTCAAAATCATGTTCAACAACTCCCCTCATTCAATTTCATCCAGAATCAGTTACCAGCTTCTCCAAACTCAATTAATGCTACCACTTCTCTCTTTGGAAATAATAATTTGGGTATGTCTTCATTGATTCCTCCAATTAGTAACACCAACTCGATGACATTGAATCCTTCACATCTTCTAAAATCATCAAAGAACCCGGTATCAAACTTGAACCAATCTACGTCATTAAATGAATTCAAAATAAATAATTCTTCCTCTTCTTCCTCCACTTTTAATAATGGTACTGTGATTACACTGTCTCTTAATTCGAATCATAACTTATCTGCTCATGCAGGCTTATCTTCTCCCAATAATAATATTATTAATCATGCTTCCCTGGCTTTTTCTAACATGGCAATTAATTACAAGGATACAAATACAGTCATTTCCACCCAGGGAAACAATTCTACCACTGGCGGGCTCCATGGTATAAATAATTTAGGTGATACTTTATAGTTCTTAATAGATTAGAAATCTTTTTTGGAACATGCGCATTAAATTATAAATTTGGTGGCCATTTACTAATAATAAATTTGAATATTTCATTGTTATATTTAAATTATTAGTATTAATGTCACAGATTGAAACCATCTTTAAGGGGGATATAAATAAACCATTAAAATCATTAAATGGTTCTACCTTACTTATTCCATCAATTTCTATAGGAAATATCCCCCAATTGACTATAGATATCTTAATTCATACGCTTGATTTTAAAATAGTGGGAAGTCTTGACGATACATACTTATATCCGTTTGTTTCTCCAGTTGATTACATCCCAGATAAGCCTAAAAAAGGTATTTCTTCTGCTATTGAAGTTTATTATAATTCTAAACTCAATATTTCGTTAATTCAGCAGAGATCGCCAATCATTCCAGGTTTTACTGAAGAATTCACCACTAAAGTGATATTACCATTTGTTACTGCTGCATCATTTGCTAAGATAATTATTTTAGATTCTTCGGATGCTGGAGCTGTAACTGATATTATAGGGAGTAATATAGAGCATTATTCTATCGAAGATTTATTAAAATGCAAGATGGACACATTGACCATCACAGACCAAAAAGATATACAAAGACCATATTTAACTTCCTCATTCTCAAAATCTTTAATACATACATTGAATGATTCACATTCATTAGGTAATATCGATATTAGTGCCTTGGTGGCATTTGTCTATGAAGGTGACAATTTTGGCGATAGTGAGATTTTTGCTAATAAATTGATTGATATTTTACAAATTGAAAAAGTATCAAAATGGTTAAGACCTGTGAGTTGGTTAGGTGTATATGGTGATCGTCCTATTCCAGATGCTATGGAAGAAGGTTTATTTGGTTAAATGTGTTAGAAAAGTATATAATTTTCTAAATATGCTATGTATTAACCATTCCTTTCAGACATTCTTTGTATATAATCACGAATTCCTATATTTTCAATTTCATTACCAAGTTGCATTTCTAAGTTTTCACTTAAGGTAGCTGTACTTAAAGGAGTTGTGTTTTGCGATTCATTTGCAGCCTTATTTTTATCATTACTGATATAACCCAAATTCTTCATGAAGGTGTCAAATCTTAAATCATTCGCAACAAAGTCAGAATCAAGCATGAACATACTTAAAGCTTGATTAGGAGGCATTTGTGATTGTGGTTGAAATCCTATCTTATGTGAATTATCATTTGAAATAATAGGAATTGCAGACAGGTTAAATCGGTTCCCAAATGGCCCATTACTCAGATATAAGGAATTATTAAATGGTAACAAACTGTGTGTATGAACAGATATAGATCCTTCTATTTCATCTCTAGTCGGTGATAATGGTAATGGTGATAGTGATGGTGATGGTGATGGTGATGGGTTTGGTAATAACGATGTACCTATATTTTCCCTTGTAAATCTTGGGACAATGTGCGATGACATAGATAAATTTGTAATAGTTTTTGTATCATTAGTATCACTAATTTTATTGTCTTCTTTCATTATCTGAAATATATTCCATGAAATTGTGGCAGGAATTGAGGATTGAGCAAATCTAATAAAAATATTCTTAATATCTTCGCAATGCTCTGTAGTTTTGTTTTGTTCTAATGTCATCATTTCAGGGTAGTTAAGTGCCATTAATAGGAAATAGTCAATAAAAGGGTAGTATTTTAAGTTTTCGATATTACTAGAATTTAAAATTTGTCGTATAGTCAGTATGGCATTGGTATAATATTGGTCTCTAAGTTTAGCAATACTGATATTAACCCAATCTGTTTTTTCTTTTAAATTATATAGTCTCACAGCTAAAATACACCATATTAAATTCAGGCTTAAGTGTAATAATGCTACCATTGGTGGTATTTTTTCAATACTCGAAAAATAATCTAATTTACAATGATCTGGTAAGGCCTTAGACCATATATCAAGCTTTTTTTTAAAGAATGACAATGTATATGTATATGATTTGTCATTTCTTGTCATATACTTGAATACATCCAATTCATCTCCTTGTCCACAATCAGTAATATCTATTGTACATGTAATTGATAAATTAAGAATTGAAATAACTTCAATAAGTTTGTTATATGTCAGTAAACATCTTCCACTTTCAAGCTCTATTGGATTTACAGAATGTGAAAATTTCCAATGTTCCCATTCTTCCCACCCATCTTCATTAATCTTAGGAACTGGCCAATCAGTGGACTTAATGTATAAGGTTCTTCCTAATCTAGCTGCAAGTAATGTATTTACAACATAAACTGAAGACCAAGTTCTTTCCCAACCAAGGCTATCTAATATTTTATTTTTATCTTTCAGCTTTTTATCCTTTACTATATTATCAGAAGATTCGCTCATTAGTCTTGCATCTAAGGCTGAGCGGGCACCAGAACAGATAAGAACCCATGAATAATCCCATTTTCCAATCTGGTAATAAAATAAACTGAGTAGGACACTTGCTTGAATAGATTCAAGAGAATTGCTTGGTGATTTTTCTAAGGCCATTATTGCCCTTTTAGCAAATAATTCTGGTAATTCTTGGCTAGATGACATAGCATAAGATGTAGATTCACCCAATGCTATAATTGCCCATAATAATGCTATTATATTACATTCTGTAGAATCAATCAGAGTGATATGTGGATCAAATGATTTAAATTCATGTAATTTTCTAATAATTAAAATTCTATCCACTAATGGTATCCAGGAATGATATATTGTGAAATACTGGTTGATTTGGTCTCTAAAAGATTCTTTGAATGAAAAAATTTCCTTTGGTAACTCTATCATGTTGGTTTCACATGCCATAATTGAAGCTGATGTTATATTGAAAATAGAACCAATTCTGAATGGATCAGTTTCCTTTATATCTAAACTATTCTTATATTCCCAAATTGACCTCGAAGTAAATCCAGATATAGATGTGGAGTTTTGAGCATCCTTCAATGCAGAATGCTCTAAGTTATCAGTAGAGTTGTTTTTGGTAATAAGATTAAACCTATAATTGAAATTGGTATCTTTTGACAGTTGAAAACCATTTATGGAATCGATTAACTGTGATGAGTTAAGAATTTGTGTGAGTTGTTCATTGGCTCTAGAAACAGAATCTATGTTTCTTATGTCTTGGGTAAACAGAGTTATTTGTTGTTGCAGTGTAGCTTCACTTTTTTTTAAATTTTTTGCTTCGTGAATGGCGGGGCCATTTTTTGTTATAAACTGATTGATTATACCTGAAAGAGCATTAGTATCCCATATTGACTGTAATTCCCCAAGTCTTTCTATGAAACCCAGAGATTGTGACTGATTAGTCAATAAATGAAATATTTTGCTTTCTAACTCTTTATCAGGCATGTTTTTTAACAATTCTGATAAAAGACCTTGAAGAAGGGTCACTTTTTTTTCCAAATCATGTGTATAACCAGTGGGTAAACCTCTTCTTTTTGATGATTCACTATATGTACATATTTCTGATGCAGCTATACATGTTGAACAAGAAGGTAAAGCTCCATCACATTTAGCTTTCTTAGAACGACAGAAATTACAAGCCTTTCTAATTCGTCTCTTTTTGGATGATTCTTGAATATGTTCAGTCTTTGACATTACTATTCTTCAACTCAATGATCTAATTTCGGTTTCATATATATATTTGATGCAATTTTATGTTTTCCATTACCTATTTCTAACGTAACCCCAAGGTTCAAATTCCAAAATAATTAGTTGTTTTATTTATTTCAATTTCTCTGGATAAATATTTATCCCGCATTTTGTGGAGCTACGAATTACAATTAGATATAAATTCTTAAATTCAACTAAATAATCACATAGAGATAAAACATTCAATATACTTCAAATATTATCCCGGAAATTTGAACTATATTTCTAGTATACGAATTAAGCGTTATTAATGATGTTTATTTCTGTAATATTTATATTTTAATAAAGTAATTACTATCCAGTGCGTCAAACTACCCCATAAAAATAGCATCCCATAAAAAAACTTCCCATAAGCTATAGTAGTCAATAAGTTAAATCATTAATAGAATAATAAGAGATTTAAATTCCAAATATATGATTTATCTACTAAAGCAGTGCATACTATAATAACTGTATGTAGATATGGTAATCTATTACAATGTGACTCTATCGATTCTAAGATTATGAGAGTTACATTGATATAAATAGTAACCTATTTTTTTACGAAATATAATGCAGCAATATCGCCAGAAACCATAATACCTAAAGTGTAGTATTATCAGGTATTATAATAAAATAGTTTAATTCTCGTGAAAAATTCTAGTATCCTGTTTTTTAATTTTACTTGTATCAAGACATTTATTTTAGTGTGAAAACTTTGTGTAATACTCATATTATTGAGAAAAATCCGGGGATTAAATAACTATGTACCATATAATTCGGAAATAGTATTAAACATATTAAGTTAGCTTTATCAAGAACTTTTGGTGTATCAAGATTTAATATGGAGTCACAAGTAAAGAGAAATCCCCATAGGGATTTCAATGCGGTTGAAAAATCGAGACCAGATTTCAATAATGAGAAATTATGGGAATATACTAAATCACCAAAAGTAGACTGGGTTCCAGGAAGTGGTGCCAGTAATTGTGAATGGAAAAATCATAAAAAATTGGAAATTGACCCAAATGGAGAAAATAGAAACCCTATAGATAACTATAAAACTTTGATTAGTGCCATAGTTCCTAGACCAATTGGATTTATTTCTACTGTTAGTGCTGATGGAAAGAGAAATTTGGCACCATTTTCATATTTCAATGCAATGAATTATGATCCTCCAATTTTTACTATTGGTTTCTCTAAGGGGGAAGGTAATTCAAAAGACACATGTCGTAACATCTTGGAAACTAGGGAATTAACTATCAATATTATTAGTGAATGGTTTATTGAAGCAGCTAACTTTTGTTGTACAAATTCTCCCCCAGGTGTTGATGAATGGAAATTATCTGGTTTAACACCAGCTAAGTCAACTATGGTTAAAGCACCACATGTTGCTGAATCTGCTTTTTCCATTGAAGCAGCTTTGGTTCAATCTCATGAATGGACATCTAAGAAGAATCCAGATAAAGCAACAGGTACATTATGTATTGTTGAAGGTATCAATTTCCATGTTAGAGAAGATGTTATTAACAAAGACTTAAATAACTTGGACATTTCTAAATTAAAGCCGGTTGCCAGACTCGGTGGAATAACCTATGGAAGAATGATAGATGGTTATGAAAAACCAAGACCTGACTTTGATAGTGATATTATGCAAAAAGAAGAAGTTGCAAATTTAATTACTAATTCAAAATAGTTTTATTAGATTTAATTTAAATTAAAGAATAAAAATGAATAAATTAGAATTTGTTAAAAAATCAATTATTAAATAAATATGGTTTATAATTGTAGAATAGTTTAAATTTTTTAGTGTAGGACTAATTATAAATTCGTAATTATAAAGGAATAATTCAAAAATATTAAAAAAATTGTATTTTTTGTAAAAGAAATTTAAATTAAAAAAAAATTATACAAAAAGTAAATAATCTAGCAAATACAATAATAATAATAATAATAATAATAAATTATTGAAATAAAATGATTGTGGATAATATTAGTGATTAAGTCTTCTAATAGGTTTTTAAATATAATGAACTATGCATAAATTAATTCGGCATTTTTTGTCAAAATAATAAAAAAATCATATAAATACCCATAAAAATATGGTACTACATTAATTGGTTATACAATGCTAATATTATGAGATAATAAGTATGTAATAGACTAATAACCCAAAGATTACATGGAAATTGCAAAAAGCGATTTATCCGGTATATAATAATTTTCATAGTATTTGTGAAAAAAAGTGATGAGGTTTTATATACTAAACAATATATTGAATAAAATAAAATTTGGACATGTCTGTTGTTGGTTCTTTAATATTCTGTACTGATTGTGGTAACTTATTAGATTCTACTGGATCTAAGGAAAATATAGAATGTAAAGTGTGTACTAAACTATACCCAACTTCCAGTTTTGCCAACTTAGAAGTCGTTACCAAATCTTCTGAAGATGCATTCCCATCCAGTTTAAAAATGAAAAGATCTGTTGTGAAGACTTCTCTTAAGAAGGATGAATTAGATGAAGGTGCTACCATCAAAGAAAAATGTCCAAAATGTGGTAACGATGAAATGCAATATCATACATTACAATTAAGATCTGCAGATGAAGGTGCTACTGTGTTTTACACATGTACTAGTTGCGGATACCGTTTCAGAACTAATAACTGATTTATCATTCATTATTTTTATATCATTCATTTCATACATTTGTACTATATATTCGCATACAAATATATCATAATATTATATATATTACATGCTTTCAGTATATCATTAATTCTCACAAACAAAAATAAATAAGATTCGAATACATTTCCAAAATCTTAAGCCTTAACAGTAGCATATTCCATTTCACCAGAGTTTTCATATTCGTACATGTCCATGGCAACGATAGCGGAATCTCTAACAACTGCTTCCTTGTCATTCATGAAGGACTTTAAGACAGGCAAACATTCTTCAGTAGCAATGGAACCTAATGCTTCAGCAGCTTCATGTCTAACCATACCAGCTTCTTTTTCGTCCTTTAAAACCTTGATTAAAGATGGAACGGTAACTGGATTACATAATTGGCCGAAGACGTATGCAATTTCGTGCTTGAATAAAGCAGAAGAATCTTCGAAACCGGTGGCTAAGGCTAAACAAGCTTCGTCAGTACCTAAGTCTCTTAATCTGAACATAGCTCTGTATCTTTCGAACAATGGGGTATCTTGATCGTTTAAAATCTTTTGTAATTTTTCAACCTTATCTTCTTGATCAGATGGCATTGGTGGAGCTGGGTCAATAGATCCATATAATGAGGTTTCTAACTTTTCTGTCCTTGCCTTTTCAGAGTTTTCCCACTTAATTCTTTCGATAGCTAACTCACAGGTTTGTCTGATTTCGATTTCTGGGTCATTTTCATAGTAGTGTTGTAATAAATCCATAGAGGCCTTATCACCTAAGGCACCAATAGCTTCGGCAGCTTCGTGTCTGACCATAACTTGTTGATCTCTGGATTCTAATACTTGTCTCAAGTATGGAACAGCATGGAGGTTCTTAGTTTGACCCAAGACATAAGCAACTTCGTGCTTCAATAACTCAGAACTATCTTGGAAACATTCAGCAATGTATTCGATAGCCTTGTTAGCCTTTTCTGGTTCTTCAGATTCGGCACCAGTACTCTTAAGGTTGAATAATGCTCTGAATCTGTTGGCCAAAGCTTCCTTTCCGGACTTATTAACCAAAACATCTCTCAACTGTTCTAAGCTGGCGGTATCAACATTAATTTCTTCACTCATTTTTGTTATTAAAATGTCAAGTAGTCTTATCTGATGGAGTTGGGAAAAAAATTTAGACTGTTATCGGTTTTTCATGAGACTGAAAAAAAATATCTCGGACAAAGAAAAAAAAAATATTTACGATGAGCATTGGTTAGGATGACTTCGGTTCGGCCTAACGTAAACCAGTAAATGCGTTGCTAAAGACGGCTTTCGTAGTGCTATATATATTTCTAATACCAGGATGTATCATTATCTTATTTTTTTTAAAAAAAATGGTGTAGGTGTGAAGGGTTCATTTTTTTTTAGAGGAAAGGGTCGATTCTATTGTTCTATTTATATACAATTTTATAGTATAGGCAGTTACAGACAGTGAATTTTATATAACTAATCTAGTCTAAATAATTAATAGAAAAGTAACAAATAAGTTACACAACATTGTTTACTAGTATAAGATTTTCTAAAATACAGATTATCCTTGCATATACATTATTCCTTTAATTTCTCGTTTAGCTGGAGCTACATATGTAATTTTAGCAGTTAAATGTGTAGATGGAAGATACGGAAAAATAAACCTATGTAATTGATTACGTAACACAGAGAACCATTAAATAACCATAATATCACAAAATGAGAAAATGTCGTCTAGTGTTTTGTGTAATATAAAATATTGTACAAAGTCAATGGGCACACTTCAAGTGGCGGTGACATTAGTAAGGATGCAAATTACAATAAAATGCTGCGACTGATGAGAATGAAGATATACTTTTGACTTAATAAACCAAATATTGCAGGGATATATTTCATAAATAGTGAACTGTAGCTAGTTAAATCATTTGCTAGAATATATCAGAAATAGAAAACATAAAACATATATTATACAGAAACTTCGTTAATTATAGTTTTAAACCATTGCCCAGCCTCAAAAACAGATTAAAAAAATAAAAAAAAAACTAAAAAAAACATATATATCTATATAGCATAAAAATTCTTATTTTTTCATATTATTATACCTCCATCACCTATCTATTATGTATTTCTAGTAAAAAGGAGGTTGTCTTTAAGACTACCTATTAATATAGCGAGCGCACGACCAAATTATACAGTACCAAAATTTGGGTTTCACGCGGCTCAATATGAACAAATTTAATGAAAAAGCTTGATACTGGCATAACTTATAAGATAATAACGTAATAGAGAAGATGTCAGGACTTGCGGCTGGTATGCCAGATTTATCGAATGCAATCATGGCACAAGATGAAATGGGAAGACCATTCATCATTGTCAGAGATCAAGGTACCAAAAAAAGAAAGCATGGTGTCGAAGCTACCAAATCACATATCTTAGCGGCCAGATCAGTTGCCTCTATAGTAAAGTCTTCATTAGGACCAAGAGGTATGGATAAGATTTTAATAAGTCAAGATGGAGATATTACCATCACCAATGATGGTGCCACTATTTTATCTCAAATGGATGTCGATAATGAAATAGCTAAACTTTTAGTGGAACTTTCCAAGTCTCAAGATGACGAAATCGGTGATGGTACTACTGGTGTGGTTGTTTTAGCGGGTGCATTATTGGACCAAGCTTTAGAATTAATTGATAAGGGTATTCATCCAATTAAAATTGCCAATGGTTACGATGAGGCCTGTAAAATCGCATGTCAACAATTGGACAGTGTGGCCGACGAAATAAATATCAACAATGAATCCTCCGACACTAATCTTCTTAAGGCAGCCAAGACCTCATTAGGATCTAAGATTGTGTCTAAATCTCATGATAAATTTGCCCAAATGGCTGTTGATTCTGTATTAGCAGTTGCAGATTTTGAAAGAAAGGATGTTGATTTTGAATTAATCAGAATGGAAAGCAAAGTAGGTGGTGCTCTTGAAGACTCTTCTTTAATTAAGGGTGTTTTATTAGATAAAGATTTCTCTCATCCACAAATGCCAAAGAAGATCGAAGACTGTAAGATTGCTATATTAACTTGTCCATTCGAGCCACCAAAGCCAAAGACCAAGCATAAATTAGAAATTTCTTCCGTTGAAGAATTCAAAGTTTTACAAGAATATGAACAAAAGAAGTTCCAAGAAATGATCGATCGTGTCAAAGAAACAGGGGCAAACACTGTTGCTTGCCAGTGGGGTTTTGATGACGAAGCTAACCATTTATTATTAGCTAACAACTTAAATGCTATAAGATGGATTGGTGGTTCAGAATTGGAATTATTGGCCATTGCCACCAACGGTCGTATTGTTCCAAGATTTGAAGATTTATCTAAAGAAAAGTTAGGTCATGCTGGTGTCATTAGAGAATTGGAATTCGGTACTACTAGGGATAGAATGCTTGTTATTGAAGATTGCAGCAATACCAAGGCTGTTACCTGTTTCATTAGAGGTTCCAATGAAATGATAGTGGCCGAAGGTGTCAGAGCATTACATGATTCTATCTGTGTTGTACGTAATTTAATCAAAGATAACAGAGTTGTTTACGGTGGTGGTGCTGCTGAATTGACCTGTTCCTTAGCTGTGAGCGATGCTGCTGATAAGCAAAAGGGTATTGACCAATATGCCTTCAGAGCCTTTGCCAGTGCTTTGGACATTATTCCAATGACTTTAGCTGAAAACTCAGGTTTAGACCCAATTGATACCTTATCTAGCTTGAAGGCTAAGCAAGTAAATGAAAATAGCTCTCACTTAGGTGTCGACTGTTTAGGTAAGGGCACCAATGATATGAAAGAATTATTTATCATTGATCCATTAATCGGAAAGAAACAACAATTATTATTGGCTACACAATTAACTAGAATGATTTTAAAGATTAACGATGTGATTATCAGTGGTAAGGATGAATATTAATTGTAATATTGTGTCTTATATTCTTGTATAACTGAATATCTCCATAGTAAATCGAACCTTTAATAGTAAGTCGTGTACATACGAATTTCTCACCTCCTTTTGATTTTCAATCCTAATGAATTGTTGTAAACTTCCCATACGTACTAGAAGTAATTGATTGGGCAAACTAAATCAATTACTAATATATTAGGAAATTTTTTCACCGTCTACATTATACTAATTATAAATTAAGTCAAAATGGCAAGTATGGGAACTCCAGCTGTCGTGATGGACAACGGTACCGGTATGACCAAACTAGGATTTGCTGGTAACGATTCTCCATCATTCGTCTTTCCTACAGCAATTGCCACATCTACATCGTCATCAAAGTCGTCCAAATCATCGAATACATCATCCTTCTTAGCGTCCAAACGTGGATTGGAAGATTTGGACTTTTTCATTGGTGATGATGCCATTAGTGCTTCAACAGGTGCCAACTACAACCTTTCATATCCTATGAAACACGGTCAAATTGAAAACTGGGATCATATGGAAAGATTCTGGGAAAACTCCATTTTCAAGTACTTAAGATGTGAACCTGAAGATCACTATTTTTTGTTGACTGAACCTCCTTTGAACCCACCAGAAAACAGAGAAAACGTCGCAGAAATCATGTTTGAATCATTCAATTGTTCTGGATTATATATTGCAGTGCAAGCAGTGTTGGCATTAGCAGCCTCCTGGACCTCCTCTAAAGTTCAAGATAGATCTTTGACCGGTACTGTTATTGACTCGGGTGATGGTGTTACCCACGTTATCCCAGTGGCTGAAGGTTATGTCATTGGTGGGGCCATTAAAAACATCCCATTAGCTGGTAGAGATATAACTTTGTTCATTCAATCGTTATTAAGAGACCGTGGAGAACCTGATACTTCATTGCAAACTGCAGAAAAAATCAAACAACAATTCTGCTATGTTTGTCCTGATATTGTCAAAGAATTCAGCAAATTTGACCATTATCCACAAGAAAAGTTTGCCCAATATATAGTGGAATATACTGATAGAAACAAAGTTGTTGATGTTGGTTATGAAAGATTCTTGGCTCCAGAAATCTTCTTCAATCCAGAAATCTGTTCCTCCGACTACTTAACTCCATTACCAACTGTTGTTGACCAAGTTATACAATCGACTCCAATTGATGTCCGTAAAAAACTTTACAAGAATATAGTATTATCTGGTGGTTCTACCATGTTTAAGGATTTCGGTAGAAGGTTACAAAGGGATATAAAATCATTGGTTAACGAAAGAATCGAGCTCAGTGAAAGATTAAGTGGAGTTAAGAGTACTGGTGTTGATGTGCAAGTCATTTCCCACAAGAGACAACGTAATGCTGTCTGGTTCGGTGGTTCCTTATTAGCTCAAACTGCCGAATTCAAGAGTTATTGTTACACCAAGAGTGATTACGATGAATACGGTCCAAGTATTGTTAGAAACTTTTCAT
Organism: Schwanniomyces vanrijiae var. vanrijiae; assembly: GCA_030556805.1. Classification (NCBI taxonomy): domain Eukaryota; kingdom Fungi; phylum Ascomycota; class Pichiomycetes; order Serinales; family Debaryomycetaceae; genus Schwanniomyces; species Schwanniomyces vanrijiae. The sequence continues at coordinate 260,768 of JAKTUS010000005.1, read as the reverse complement.
TATTCTCTGTTCCATAATTTAGTTCTAGTTTTTCATCATTTAACACACAATTTAGACACTGTTCTCCTAAATATATCTTTTATAGTATGTAATACTAAAAAATGAAATATGGGTAGTGTATATTTCAAAAAATCTTAAGATACAATGTATGACAAAAATTGTTGATAAGAGTCTAAAACCTTTTTATATAAATCAGTAACCGAAAATCAAACTATGTCGTCTTCACAACCGCAAATTGTAGATGGCATAGCTTTAAACCAGGTTTTCAATGGGTTGAAATCCAACAAGGAAGAAGAGAGGAATAGATTTGCGCTAGAATTAAGAAATTACTTGGCGACAATTGCCAGAGATCTCCCTCCTGAACAATTTAATAGATATAACAACGACATAAATAAACAAATTTTTGAGTTATTGCATAGTAAGGATAATTATGAAAAGCTTGGGGGAATAGCAGCCTTAAATTCGTTGATCGACTTTGATTCTGGAATTGGTGAAGAGAATGCCACTAAGACAGCTAGATTTTCAAATTATTTGGGTTCTTTAATTTTATCCAATGATTTGACTATTATGAAACAAGCAATCAAGACCTTGGGGAAATTAGCTACTCCTGGTGGTACTCTTACTGGTGACTTTGTAGATTTTGAAGCTAAACGTGCTATCGAATGGTTACAAAGTGATTCAAAACAGCATGAAAATAGAAGACATGCTGCTATATTAATTATCACAGCATTGGCAGATAACTCACCTACCCTATTATATGGATTTGTCAATCAAATTCTCGAAAATTTGTGGATTCCTTTGAAAGACAATAAACTACTCATTCGAGTGGATGCAGCAGTAACATTACTGAAATGTATGTCTATCATATATAATAGGGATTCAACATTAAGTCGCTTTTGGATCAAGAAATTAATTGATTTAGCATCTAGAACACTTATGCAATCTGATGATAATTATATTTCTGCATCTAATGAAGCTATTCACGGATCTCTCTTAATTTATGGCGAATTGGTAAAATATAATAATGATGAGTACATTATTTCACAGTTTGATAACATTTATGAGAATACCATATTATACAAAAATCACAAACTTTCTATTATAAGACAAGAACTAACGCATATTTTCCCATTACTTTGCAGAGTGAGTCCTGATTTGTTTGTGGAAAAATACTTGCATAGAACATTGTATTATTATTTATCACAGTTGAAGAAATTAAAAAATCAGCATAATGAATTAGCAAATTCTGATAAAAGTGCTGTTTTTAAGAGTATTGGATTGGTTTCACTTGAAGTGGGGAATCAAATGGCAACATATGTAGACGCAATTTTAGATAATATAAGGGAAGGTTTATCATCTGATGGAACTGGCCTGCTTTTATCTACTACTACAATAAATGTTGGTACTAAATATAGAGCCAATAAAAAAGAAATAGAACCGGCAATTTTTGATTGTATAAGCAAGCTTTCTATAGCAGTTGGTCCAGCTCTCACTAAACATTTACAAAGGGATATTTTAGATCTGATGTTTAAAAATTGTTCATTATCTATATATATGCAAGAAGTTCTTCAAACTTTGATAACGAATATTCCAATGCTTACTGATGTGATTAACATGAAACTTTTGAATTTATTGAGTTTAGTATTATCAGGTAAAATATTTCAACCTCCAGGGTCTCCTCATGGTACTATAAGTGTGGATAAAACATTGTCAAAGGAATATAGATCTATTATGATAGCAAGGGATACTGGAATAACCCCAAGTAATTCAGAATATGAGGCATTTGACAGTGCAATCTTAATTCAAGCATTAAAAATGCTAGCATTTTTCAAATTTGAAAACTATCAATTATGTGACTTTGTTAGATATTGCACTATCACATATTTAGAACACCCTAATCCAAAAGTTCGTCAAACTGCAACAGTTACATCGTGTCAAATATTTATTAAAGATCCAATTTGTCAACAAACAAGTGTAAATGCTTTAAAAGCCGTAAATGAAATACTTGACAAGTTATTATCCATTTCAATTACTGACCCAATACCAGAAATTAGACTTGAAGGTTTAAACTGTTTAGCAGAAGCTGGTAATTTTGACCCTCAATTATCACAAGCAGATAATGTAAAGTTATTATTTATCGTTTTGAATGACGAAATTTTCAGTGTTAGAAAAGTAGCGATAAAAATATTGGGTAGATTATCATCTATTAACCCAGCATATATTATTCCTTCATTAAGAAAAACATTAATTCAATTATTATCAAGATTAGAATTCTGCAACACTAGTCGTAAAAAGGAAGAAACTGCAATTTTGCTTTCATTATTAATTAGTAATTCCAAGGAATTAACAAGGCCATATGTTAAACCAATTATTGAGACCTTGTTACCAAAAATGAAAGACCAAAGTTCATCTGTAGCAGCTAGTGCAATTAAATGTCTTGGTGAATTAGCCGTAGTTGGAGGAGAAGATCTTAAACCATTTATTCCTACTTTAATGCCATTAATTTTGGAAACTTTCCAAGACCAAAGCTCTTCTTTCAAAAGAGATGCTGCTCTTAAAACTCTTGGTCAGTTGGCGGGATCATCTGGTTATGTTATCCAACCATTACTTGACTATCCTCAATTGTTAGGAATGCTTGTTGGTATTCTAAAACTGGAAACATCACCAAATATTAGAAGAGAAGTTGTGAGATTATTAGGTATTTTAGGTGCATTAGACCCTTATAAACATAGAGAAGTTGAACAAAATTCAAAGAGTATCCCAGTAGAACAAAATGCTCCTCCAGTTGATGTAGCATTATTAATGCAAGGCATGTCACCTTCAAATGAAGAATACTACCCAACAGTTGCAATCACTAATTTAATGAGGATATTGAAAGATCCTTCATTAAGTTCGCATCATAATAAAGTAATTCAGGCAATTATGTATATTTTCCAAACATTAGGTTTAAAATGTGTATCATTTTTACCTCAAATCATTCCTGGGATCATTAGTGTTATGCATACATGTCCACAATCAGTTTTGAAATTTTACTTCCAACAATTAGGTGCTTTAATATTGATTGTCACTCAACATATTAGACCATTTTTACCTGAAATTTTCAAAGTCATAAAAGAATTTTTTTATATTAATTCCAACTTAAATATTCAAGTGATTATTATCAATTTAATTGAATCAATTTCTAGAGCTTTGGATGGCGAATTTAAAATGTACTTACCACAAGTTTTATCATTAATTTTGAGTGTTTTCGAAGAAGATAAGACTACAAAAAGAGAACCATCATTACATGTGCTTCGAAGTTTTGTTGTATTTGGAAATAATATTGAAGAACATATTCATATTATTGTACCAAATATAGTGAAAATGTTCGAAGATGGACCAATTACATTAAGAATAGCAGCTATAGAAACAATTGGAAGATTATCAAAGAATGTATTATTGAATGATATGGCTTCTCGAATTATTCATCCAATTATACGTGTATTAAAACGAGGTACTGATGAAGTTAAGACTGCAGCTATGAATACATTATGTTATTTATTACTCCAATTAGGTTCGGAATTTAGTGTATTCATTCCTGTTATAAAAGAAATTTTAATTCAACAAAAAATTCATTCTGTGACTTTTGAACAATTAGTCAGTAAATTAGTCAGTGGGGATCCTTTACCTTCATATTTGAATATTTATAAAGATTATGATACTCTTAAAAATACTTTTGACGTTCCAGATATTGATATGCCATCTAAAAAGCTTCCTGTAAACCAAGCTGCATTGAAAGCTGCATGGGATACAAGTCAACGTAAAACAAAAGAGGATTGGCAAGAATGGATTGGAAAATTAAGTAAAGAACTTTTGAAGCAGAGTCCTTCTCATGCTATAAGAGCTTGTGCGGGTTTATCATCTGATTATTATCCATTGGCTAAAGATTTGTTTAACGCAAGTTTTGCTAGTTGCTGGAGTGAATTATATTCTCAACATCAAGAAGAATTAGTTGAATCATTTTGTATTGCCCTTTCTTCTCCAAATAACCCTCCTGAAATTCACCAAATTTTATTAAACTTAGCTGAATTTATGGAACATGATGATAAATCTTTACCAATAGCTATAATGACTTTAGGACAATATGCTCAGAGATGTCATGCTTATGCCAAGGCCTTACATTATAAAGAACTTGAATTTTATGAAGAACCAACTACTCCTACCATTGAATCCTTAATCACAATTAATAACCAATTACAACAATCAGATGCAGCTGTTGGTATCTTAAAGCATGCCCAATTGCACCATGATCTTCAGTTAAAAGAAACTTGGTTTGAAAAGTTGCATAGATGGGATGATGCATTAGTAGCTTATAATGAAAGAGAAATACATGAACCTAATAACATGGAAATTACCATGGGTAAAATGAGATGTTTGCATGCTCTTGGTGAATGGGAAAAGCTATCTGAATTGGCACAAAGTAAATGGAACAACTCTTCTAGTGATATCCAAAGAAGTGTTGCACCTTTAGCAGCTGCAGCTGCTTGGGGGTTAGGGCAATGGGATAGAATGGATGCATGTATTAAAGTCATGAAAACTGAATCTCCAGATAAAGCCTTTTTCAATGCAATTTTAAGTTTGCATAGAAACAATTTTGAAGATGCTTCAAATCACATTTTAAAAGCAAGAGATTTATTGGTAACAGAAATTACTGCCCTTGTAAGTGAAAGTTACAATAGAGCTTATGGTGTTGTTGTTCGTGTACAAATGCTCGCTGAATTAGAAGAAATTATCAAATATAAATGTTTACCACAAGGGTCAGAAAAGCGTGCTATAATGCGTAAAACTTGGAACTCAAGATTATTGGGATGTCAAAGAAATGTAGATATATGGCAAAGAATGCTAAAAGTTAGGGCTCTTGTTATTAAACCAAAACAAGATATGGAGATGTGGATTAAATTTGCAAACTTGTGTAGAAAATCAGGTAGACTCAATTTAGCAGAAAAATCATTAAATTATTTATTAGAAGAGGGATCTCCAGATAATCCATCTAGAGCTCCACCACAGGTAGTATATGCTCAATTAAAATATATGTGGGCAAAGGGTCAACAAAAGGAAGCTTTAAGACATATAGTTGATTTCACTACAAGAATGTCACAAGATTTAGGATTAAATCCAAATGATTTAATTACTCAACCTTTACCTTCAGAAGGTCCTGGTATCCCTAAACATGTGGAAGAATATACAAAGTTACTTGCAAGATGTTTCTTAAAACAAGGTGAATGGCAAATTGCATTAAACAATAATTGGAGAACTGAAACATCTGAGGTTATATTGGGTGCTTATTTATTAGCTACTCATTTCGATAGTAAGTGGTACAAAGCATGGCATAATTGGGCATTGGCAAATTTTGAAGTTATTTCACTCTATAATCAAAGCGAACAAAATGGATCTTTGGAACATTCTGAGCAATTCAATAATAATGATTCTATCAACAATAATAGTAATAATAACGGGACTAATAATAATACCACAAATAATGAGGAACATGTCCCAAAGCCACATATAATTCCAATAGATGCCATCCAAAGACATGTTATTCCATCAATTAAAGGTTTCTTCCATTCTATTGCTCTTCTGGGTTCTAATTCTTTACAAGATACTTTAAGATTACTTACTTTATGGTTTAAATTTGGTGGTATTCCAGAAGCAGCACAAGCTATGAATGAAGGATTTAACATGGTTAAGATTGATAACTGGTTAGTTGTTATTCCTCAATTAATTTCACGTATTCATCAACCTAATCAAATTGTTAGCACATCATTATTTGGATTATTAACAGATTTAGGTAAGGCACATCCTCAAGCATTAGTATATCCATTGGCAGTTGCAGTTACTTCTGAATCTGTAAGCCGTAAGAAGGCTGCTATGTCTATTATTGATAAAATGCGTATTCATTCACCAACATTGGTGGATCAGTCTGAATTAGTCAGTCATGAATTAATCAGAGTAGCTGTTTTATGGCACGAACAATGGTATGAAGCCTTAGAAGATGCATCTAGATTATACTTTGGTGAACGTAATACAAATAAAATGTACGAAGTCTTGGAACCATTACATTTGATGTTACAAAAGGGGCCAGAAACAATGAGAGAATCATCATTTACTAATGCCTTTGGTAGAGAATTATCTGATGCATATGAATGGGTATTGAACTTCCGTCGTACTAGAGATGTTACTAATTTGAACCAAGCATGGGATATTTACTACAATGTCTTCCGCCGTATTAGTCGACAATTACCTCAATTGCAAAGTCTCGAATTACAATATGTATCTCCTAAGTTAGAAGAGGCAACTAATTTGGAGCTAGCTGTACCAGGAACTTATCAAGCAGGTAATCCAGTTATTAAAATCGTGAAATTTGACCCTACTTTATCTGTTATTTCGTCTAAACAAAGACCAAGAAAGGTATCATGTAAGGGTAGTGATGGTAAAGATTACTTCTATGTATTGAAAGGTCATGAAGATATTAGACAAGATAATTTGGTTATGCAATTGTTTGGATTAGTGAATACCTTATTAGTAAATGATCCTGAATGCTTCAAGCGACATTTAGATATTCAACAGTACTCAGCTATTCCATTGTCACCTAAGGTAGGATTGTTAGGTTGGGTACCAAATAGTGATACTTTTCATGTTTTAATTAGGGAATATCGTGACTCACGTAAGATACTTTTGAATATTGAACACAGAATAATGTTACAAATGGCACCAGATTATGATAGTTTGACTTTGTTGCAAAAAGTAGAAGTTTTCACTGGAGCTTTGGATAATACAAGAGGCCAAGATTTATACAAGGTGTTATGGTTAAAATCAAAGTCATCAGAAGCTTGGCTTGATCGTCGTACCACATATACAAGATCATTAGCTGTTATGTCAATGGTTGGTTATATTTTAGGTTTAGGTGATCGTCATCCATCAAATTTAATGCTCGATAGAAGTACAGGTAAGGTTATCCACATTGATTTCGGTGATTGTTTTGAAGCTGCCATTCTTCGTGAAAAGTACCCTGAAAAGGTACCATTCAGATTGACTAGAATGCTTAATTATGCTATGGAAGTAAGTGGAATAGAAGGTTCTTATAGAATAACTTGTGAGCATGTCATGAGAGTTCTTAGAGACAATAAGGAATCGTTAATGGCAATTTTAGAAGCATTTGCATATGATCCATTAATTAACTGGGGTTTTGATTTCCCTACCAAGGCTGTTACAGAAGCAACTGGAATAAAGGTTCCTCAGGTAAATACAGCTGAGTTATTAAGAAATGGACAAATAGATGAACAAGAGGCAATAAGATTGAATAAACAAAATGAGCTAGAAATTAGAAATGCAAGAGCTGCATTAGTTTTGAAGAGAATTACAGATAAGTTGACAGGTAATGACATCAAGAGATTAAAGGGATTAGATGTTCCAACTCAAGTGGATAAGTTGATACAGCAAGCTACCAGTGTTGAAAACTTGTGTCAACATTATATAGGTTGGTGTTCGTTTTGGTAGTGTACATTATTATATTAAATTAACATGTATAGTTATATATTATAAAATGCAAATATTTAATCTATGCTATTTTCTTAGAAGCACTGGTAAACCCAATACCCTTAACAGAAACTATTATATGATCTTCTTCTCCGGGATTCATTTCTTCCTTGAAAAATGCTTCAGTGCCAAACACTTCCTTTATGTCACGTAAGTACCAAATGAAGTTTTCATCAATTTGACTTCTATGTAACTTTAATCTTCCAATATCTTCTTTACCAATAGTCATATAAACTAAACTTAACAATATTTGATTTCTTCCAATCACACAAGATTTTGTTAATTCATCTAAGAGCTCATATGCAACCTTTTCACCAAGATCTTCAGGTAATGAACCTGCTTTACCAACACCTTCTGCTAATATTCTCCACCCTTTTTTCAGTTCAGCTACTAAACAAACACCAAACCCAGGTGATTTACCAGAATTTTCACCTCTCCATGCATCAGCAGTAATATTTACTTCAACACCTGTGGGTCTCAAGATTTGTCTTGCAGAATCTATAATTCTATTAACAATTGATGGTGAAACTCTTGTACAATATGCTACACCTCTGATTGCTGATATTTTTGCAGGATCAAGTGCATGTATAGTTAATGGTTGGGGAATTAATGAGTTACATAAGAAATGAACTTCACCACCACCTAATGGTGGAGCACCTCTCTTTAAAATTTGCAACGAAACTTCTCTAACACCAAATTTTTCCATGATTGGTAATAATCCCCACTTAATGGCTTCAAGGCCAGCATCATTAGTAGAATCAGAAGAAGTTAAACCTTTGAATATAATGGAAAATTTTTTCTTTGAAAATGGTGCTAAATATAACATCGATTCTATGAAATAACCTATTGGTTTAGAGTTTGGACAATTATGAGTAAGTTGGCCACCAATAATAATACCCGGTCTATAAATTACAGTGGTACCAGTGTATGAAATTTCTATATGGGAACCATTGGTGACTGCTTCAAGAAGTCTTAAGAATGAAACTTCGTAATCCTTCAAACCTGGATTCAAATCATCGGAACGGATTTTGGAAATTTTTATTGGTTTACCAGAAAGTGTTGACAATATTAAACGCAATCTAAAATTTCTATGTCCCTCAAATGTAGCGATAACCTCCTTTCCTGCCATATCTATATACTTGTTAACTGGGAAATAATGATTTGGGACATCTTTACTATACTAACTACAAGATTTTTTTATTTTGGAAGAGGCATCTCATTTATCACGTGATTTTGATTTTGTGGTAGGTGCACGTCAGGACTTGCGATAATAGAAAACAATTCATTAATAAACTTAAGAGTAACATTATATTACTAGACATTCTGCCAGACTCAGAGACAGATATTCATAAATAGATGTCTAATACTGATGATAGCACTTTGAAAGTGCATAAGAGGGAGTTAGAACAAGGTAATGATGATTCTAGTCAAGTGAAAAAACCTAAGATAGAGGCAACAGATGACCAACTCAATGATATATTTGATGGCCCAATTCCTGGATTAAACAACAACGATACAGAACTTGGAGGATTTGATGCAATAGAAGGTGATCTGGGAATTCCTACGAATGATATTGATATCGATTTTGATAACTTGCCAGCAAGTCTTTTAGAAACTACCACCAACACGAATGGCTCCATAGGTACATCAAGAGTAAATACACCAGGAGTACAAACAACCGGAATTCATCACGATGGACATAATATTACATCTAATGCCCCAACTCCAAAACTGTATGCGAAAACTGAAACTCCCCGGGGAAGTACGCCTATGGCTAATGACTCAGTTTCTCACAATGACACTAATGACATAAAACCCAGTATTAAAAGTGAACCATATCGAAGTGTGCCAATAAATCGAATGAATCCATTAGTTCAACAAGCACATGGTATTCAAGGATTGAATACCTCTAACATAGACAGACCATTGTCGTCAAATAATAATAATAATAATAGCAATACACCAGACAAAAAAGCATTCCATACTAATGATCCCTCAAAATTAAATGATGCTATAGCTGCAGCTGGTGTGAATATTCAACACGAAGAAGAAATATTAATGCAAAACCAACTAAATTTAAGACATGATGTGTCAAGAGAACAAAACTTACTTATGAGAGGACAAAAACCGCCATCATTCTTAAACTCATATCATGTAGCTTCATTTATGAATAAAATAGCAAAGGAAAATGGAGTTATTCAAAATTTTTTGGAAGATCCAGAACTTTTGGAGTTGATGTCTGCATCATGTGAAAATTGGTTATCCAATATCATTACTAAAACTATAATATTATCACGTCATCGTAGAAGAGGAATTCCAAATTTAAACAGCAAGGGGAAACAGACTGGTACGATCCAAAGATCAGAACTTTCAAAGGAATTGAGAAATTTGGCGAACAGACAAAAGGAACTTGAAGAAAAAAGAGTTAACAAAAGAATTATACTTGGGTTGGAATCAGGTATTGGCTCCGTTAACGATGATGAATCAGGAAGTGGAAAGGCTGGTGCTGAAGAAACCCTCCACAGAGCAGCAAATGCGACTGCCGCAATGATGACTATGAACCCAGGAAGAAAGAAATATTCATGGATGACTGCCAATTCCACGCCTACTGACGACAAAAATGGTAATGTTGACAAAACCACTGCCGGAAAACAAAGTTCTATTATATCTGTTAGAGGTGATAATGGGTTGCGTTATCGTGAAATAAGATCAGGAAATTCGGTTACTATGAAGGATCTTTTGGGTGCAATAGAAGACGAGAGAATGGGGACAGAAAAAGCAGTCATCAAAGGATATGCTAAATTGAAAGATTAGCATTTATTTTTTTTTTTACCAATACATGCGTTTACATCTTCTATCTTCCATCTTCCATCTTCCATCTTATGTCTAAATTTCACCCATATCTAAACCTGTATGTATGTATCATATGAATTATGTCTAGAGAGTCTCATCTCTAATTATATATGGCATCTCAAAATTGGCGTGCGCGTCGCAAATTACTAAACAATAACATAGATCAAAACAATATAATATTATATGTTAATATAAATATAAAGTAAGACGAAAGAATAAGATTAACGATGGAATTTAACTTATCGTCATACTTTAATGGATTTGATGTCGATAAGGAATATTCTATTGATATCAATGATGTAAACGCCAAATTGGAATCAATCACTAACTCATTGGCAGAAAACCCAGAATCAATCAATTATGATGCAGAGCTTTTAGAAGAATTACTTGAGTTAACACATGGATTTAAGAAATTAGATGCACGACAACAGAAACAATTATCATATTTAATCACGTCGTCATTTAATGCAATAGGACGCCAGTGCATAACAGCAAGTGAACATGATGATTTTATCGAATTAGTTGATAACTATAAGTCCGTGATTGAGAAATATGGATATTTGACATTTGTGTTACTTAAGTTCTTGAGTAAGGAGGACAGTCCTAAGGCGCATGTTTCAGGAAGAAGTAAGGTCTCTGAAAACAGTGAAGCGGGATTAAAATGGAGTGCAAATTGTGTGCAAGTAGAAGACTCATTGGTGTCTATAACTACAATCTTGAAAACGGACTTGTCAAAGATGTTTATTACCACACCAGAGAGAGATTTATATCTCGAGCTATTCATTAGGCCTATAATCAATTTAATGGAAAGCCATGAAAGATTGAAAGTAGTATCAATTAAGATGTTAATTTTTAAGGTGATTGCATTGAGTGTTAAATCACATGGCCAAATTAACGTTATACAGCACTCAATCATTCAATGTCTCACATACTATATGCATCTTCCAAATTATATGGCTGAACTTTTACATTATCTTGACCAACAATACTCATATCCACTTTTAACAGAAGAAGTCTTGAGAGAAATATCGCAAACACAATTCAATTCCAATGATACAAATGGACCAAGGGCAATATCTGAATTCTTAATTAAATTATCAGAATTGAGTCCTAGGTTGATCTTAAAGCAAATCTCATATATATCTCAATTGTTAGATAACAGTAATCAAACTTTAAGATGCTCTGTGGTAGAAACATGTGGTAATATTGTCGTTGATATTATAAAGAGAGAAACTGAGTTAAATAATTCATCTGATGAATTTAACGGTTTCCATCAAATAGATGGTCTCTTGGATTTACTTCAAGAACGGTTCTTAGATCAAAACCCTTATGTTAGAACTAAAGCATTCCAAGCATTGACTAAGGTATGCAGTTTACCGGTAAAATTATCTGCTAGAAGGCAAATAGTCATGGGATTGTGTGTAAGATCGTTGGATGACAAGAGTACATTAGTAAGAAGAAATGCAATTAAGTTGATGTCAAAATTGATCTTAACTCATCAGTTTACTACTTCAAATGGCTCTCAGCTCTCGCATAAGTATTGGAAAAAATATTTAGAAGAAGCTGAAGCTGAACTTACCAAATACTTGCCACTCTCACTGCAAATGAATTCTAAAAATGGTATTCAATCAAGAAATGAAGATAATGGTGAAGATGATGATGTTGAAGATGATGATGTTGAAGATGATGATGTTGAAGAAGGTGATAGTCAAATGGATATAGACTCTGATAAAGATAATAATGACAACAACGTAGATGAAAATAATGAAAAAAGTGATAATGAAAGTATTGACGATTCCAGCGTGGATCATGATGAAATTAATGCCTCAATGATTGAACAAGAAAGAAATTTACCAGAAACTAATGTTCTTTATAGAGCGAAACTTCAAGTAACATATTTTAGAGATGCATTAGATTTTATCGAAATGATACAAGCTGGTACTGAAGTTATAATGAAATTACTTTTCTCTAAAAATAGAAATGAAGCATTAGAATCAATGGACTTTTTGGTTTTAGCAGATGCTTATGGAATTGAAAACGCAGCCAGAGGTATTCGACAAATGTTGCATCTTGTATGGATGAAAGGTACTTCTGATGAAGGAAAATCAGTGCCATCACATTTAATTGATTGTTATAAAGATTTGTTTTTAATTGCACCATCTAATTTGAGTGGTGTGGAACAAGCAGTTTATATAGCTAAAAATTTAATTGGTTTAACAGTGTCTGCATCAGTAACTGATTTGGCATCTTTAGAAAAATTATTAGGGTTAATGTATTTGGAGAGACTTATATCACAAGATGTTATTAAAGTATTATGGCAGATATTTGGTTATACCGATAATAATTCAGAATTTACTAGATCGCAACGTTGTGGTGCAATTATTATTCTTGGTATGCTTTCTCTTGCTGATAATAAGATTTCACTAAAAGGTATAGATTCATTATTAAATGTCGGCTTAGATGATAACAGCGATTTGATAATCTCGAGGTATACTTGTATTGCTCTTCAAAGAGTTGTTCCAAACCTTTCTAAACAAAAACAAGTTGGTCTATTTAAACTCCCAAAGGAAGCAGAAGCCATAGAAAAACTTCAACGAGTATTATTATCGTATAATGAAAACCCTGAATGGTATGGAGTTGCTGAACAAGCTGTTAGTGCTATATATCTAATTTCTAGCTCTCCAGATGTTGCTTGCTCTACTATAATAAAACAAAAGTCTATTGAGGTATTTAAAAAGAAAGTTGATGGACAACTGTCAGTAATAGGATTATCTCAATTACTATTCTTAGTAGGACATATCGCCATAAAGACAATTGTTCATTTAGAAAAACTCGAGGCCGATTTCAAGAAAAAGAAGCATGATGCTGAAATCAGAAAGAGTAACCAAAATAATGATAACGAAAATGATAATGAATTGGAGATGATTGGAGGAACCTCTGAAGATGATTTTACCGATGTTGTTATCCAAATTAGAGAGCGTGAATTGCTTTATGGTGAAAACTCTCTCTTGGCAAGATTTGGGCCTCTAGTGAGAGAGATTTGTGCCAATAACAACTCATATGAAAATTTAACCTTGCAAAGATGTGCAGTTTTATGTTTGGTGAAATTGATGTGTGTATCATCTATTTATTGTGAAGAAAACCTTCTGTTATTATTGGTAATCATGCAAAACTCACCTGATCCTATTATTAGATGTAACTGTGTTTTGGGATTGGGAGACATGGCTGTGTGCTTTAATAATTTGATTGATGAAAGTACTGATTACATGTATAGTCGTCTAACAGATGAAAATATCATGGTACAAAGAACCTGTTTGATGACAGTTACTTTCCTTATCTTAGCTGGTCAGGTTAAGGTTAAGGGACAGTTGTCGTCAATGGCAAAATGCTTAGAAAACCCAGATCAGGGTATTAGTGATATGTGCCGTCTATTCTTCTCTGAGCTTGCCACAAAGGATAATGCTATTTACAATGGGTTTATTGATATCTTTAGTGGCCTTTCTAATGATGAAACACTTACCAAAGACTCAATGAAGAGAATAATTAGATTCTTGGTATCATTTATAGAAAAAGAGAAACAGCAGAAACAATTGTCTGAGAAGTTATTAATTAGATTATCTAAATGTGAGAATGAGAGTCAATGGAACGATATCGCATTTGTATTGAATACAATTCCATATAAATCAGAACTAATTACTCAGGCATTAGAAGAAGGTTACAAGATGGTGCTGGCAAGACAATAAACCTAAATTAATTATATTCATATTTATATTTTTTTAATATATGTATATCCCTCTGCTATTTAACATATAATTTCTAATATCTCACTAACAACATCTATAGACATCTATAGACATCAACAGAACTGACGTACAAAATTAAACATAACTAATTTTGCACGTGACTGTGTATATTGATATTTTTGGGAGAAATTACGTGAAGAATCGTATAATTAATTGGGTAGATAATAGCAATGCTGTTTATTCAAGATCGGATATTGGATTTTAGAGAACTACTTGGGCTAGATGAGGTAAGTGCTAAAATATTAATTTGTGCATTACTTTCGTTCCCGTTCAGTGTCATATTCAAGAGATTACCTGATAAGCAATATGCATTGAAGAATATCTACAATATTGGAGTTTCTGCATTTTATGTGTTTGGAATTCTAAACTTGTACTCTGGGTTTATGACGTTATTTATATCATCAATGGGATGTTATTTCATCACCAGATATTTAAGAACTCCAACAATGCCCTGGATAAACTTCATTTTCTTGATGTCCCACTTGGCTTATACCCATATTCATACTCAATTTTTTAACGTCTATGATCCTACTAAGATAGATATTTCTGGGGCTCAGATGGTGTTGGTTATTAAATTGACATCATTTGCTTGGAATGTGCACGATGGTAAGCAACCAAGTGATTCTTTGACCCCCTACAACAAAACCAGGGTCGTCAAGAAACATCCAAATCTTATGATGTACATTGGCTATGTTTTCTTCTATGCTACTTTTCTTACTGGTCCTTCTTTCGAATATGCTGACTATGAAAGATTTATCTATGGTACCTTATTTCATGATGTCCCTGAAAGAAAGAGACCAGGTAAAGCCAAACGTATTATTCCAAGAAGTGGAAGAGCTTCATTGAAAAGAACCTTACAAGGCTTCTTCTGGGCATTTATCTTTTTACAAGCATCTAAATTCGTGGATCTTAAATACGTTTTAGAAGGAAAATTTATGGAAGAACATGGATTTATTTATCGTATTTTTTATCTTTGGGCATTAGGATTTTCTCACAGACTTAAGTATTATACCATTTGGCTAATTGCCGAAGGTGCATGTATTTTATGTGGTATTGGATACAACGGCTATGATGAAAAAACTGATTCGTTCAAATGGGATAGAGTTCTGAATGTGGAGCCATATACATTTGAAACTGGTCAAAACGTTCATGTTTGTTTGGAAGCATGGAATATGAACACCAATAAATGGTTGAAAAATTATGTTTACCTTAGAGTTGCTAGAAAGGGCAAGAAGCCCGGTTTTAAGAGTACACTTTTCACTTTTACTACCAGTGCTTTCTGGCATGGTACTAGGCCAGGTTACTATTTGACATTTGTTATTGGTGCATTCTTACAAACCGTGGGTAAAATCTATAGAAGAAATTTCCGTCCTATTTTCATTCAAAAAGATGGCAAAACTCCTACTGCTAACAAATGGATATACGATGTTATCAGCTATATTACTACCCAATTAGCATTTGGGTTGGTTGTTCAACCATTTGTAATTTTGGATTTTGGGAAATCCATCTATTGTTGGTATACGTGTTATTTCTACGTCCATATTATCACTTTTATTACTTTATTTGCCTTCACAGGTCCATATTCTAAACAGGTAGTTGCCTTTTGTCAATCGTATCATCCTGCCGTAATAGCCGCAAAAAAAGCTAAGTTGTCACAAGAGGAAAGTTTGAGGGTCCATAAAGCCTTAGAAGAAAGATTCGAAAGAGAAGAAAATGAAATTCCAACTTTAGGTCTCCCTTCTATTGATGTATTAGACACTATGTCAAAGGAAGAGTTTGAAGCTGAATTAAACGAATTTAACGATGCATGGCTTTCTTTCAGAGCTCGTAGATCCTCTATTCAAGATGATAATTTCGAAGGATTAAAGGATGCATACAAGAACTTTGCCGATGAGATTAATGACATATTTCGCACTAAGAAGAATCAATTACCCACCCCTCCTAGTAGTAAAAGTGATTAGAAATCATTCGGGATTCCTCAGTGAGAAGATTGCTTTGGTGTTAGGATGTTTTGCTTATATTAATTTGCGAAAACAGAACTAAATAGATTCGTAAATATATTTCATATTCAAGAATGTTACGTCAATTTGCTGGCACTAGGCCATCAGTAATAAAGAACTTATTTGTTCGTTATAATTCTAATAGTTCTAATGCTAAAAAACAACCTACTGGAATTGTTTTCATGAACATGGGTGGTCCATCTACTGTGAAGGAAACATATGACTTTTTACTTAGACTCTTTTCTGATGGCGATTTAATCCCATTTGGTAGATTCCAATCCATTTTGGCTAAATTTATTGCCAGTCGTCGTACTCCACTGATAGAAAAGAATTATGAAGATATTGGTGGCGGTTCTCCTATCAGATATTGGTCGGAATACCAAAGTAAGAGAGTATGCGAGATCCTTGATAAGACTAATCCACAAACCGCTCCTCATAAACCATATGTTGCATTCCGTTATGCCAATCCATTAACAGAAGATACTCTCAAGCAAATGATGAAGGATGGTGTTAAAAGAGCTGTTGCTTTCTCACAATATCCACAATTTTCATATTCAACTACTGGTTCATCTATGAATGAATTATGGAGACAAACGTTAAAGATCGATCCTAAGCGTAGTATTAACTGGTCTTTTATCGACAGATGGCCAAAACATAAGGGTTTAATCAACGCCTTCAGCTCTCACGTTAATACTAAATTGGAAGAATTTCCAGCTGAAGATAGAGATAAGGTTTTGATTTTGTTTTCTGCACACTCATTACCTATGGAAATTGTTAACAAGGGTGATTCTTATCCTGCTGAAGTTGCTGCTACTACATATGCTATTATGGAAAACTTGAAGTTCAAAAATCCATATCGCTTAGTATGGCAATCACAAGTTGGTCCAAAGCCATGGTTAGGGGGACAAACTGCTAAGATTGTTGAAAAGTTAGAAAAGAGAGACGATGTTAAGGGTATTATTTTAGTTCCAGTAGCATTTACTTCTGACCATATTGAAACATTGCATGAGTTAGATATCGAATTGGTCGAAGATTGTGAAAACCCAAAGAAGATTAAAAGAGCTGAATCTTTGAATGGAAATGAGCAATTTATTGAAGGTTTAGCTGATTTGGTTAAGGAACATTTAGAATCAAATGAGTTGTACTCTAAACAATTAGAATTAGACTGTGTGTTAGGTGGTGACTCTGCTACTGGTGTATTTAAGCACCCTAGTGAGTTATTTGGTAACCACTCAAAAGAATGATTTAATTTATTACTATAGAAATATTTTATACACACATATTTGTATATATATAAGTATTTAATCAGAAAATTCATCTTCATCGGGATCAAACAAATCTAAATCTAAAGCTATTGGTTCTTCATTTGACTTAGCTATTGCTGTCTTAGATGAGAGATTCTTTGCTGGCTGATCACTATTGTACACAATACTTTCATCTTTTGCTTCATCATCCTCTTCCTCTTTATTTATTTCAATTTTTTCTGCTTCTCCAAGCTCATTATTGATTAAATCTTCAGCTCTTATTGAACTTAAAGCTAGCATGCCTCTTCTTAATGCATCTTCTGCTGGCCATATATAATTATTAGGATGAATATTCAATGGTGCATTCAGGACACTTGGAGGTGCCTTGGTGAACTTTGCTAATTTCATGGCGTATTTTAAAACTTCATTAACCTCAATTTCTGTTTTATTATTGATATTTACCCCCTTAGATGGTAATCTAGGTAATTTTTTTAATTCATTTCGATAAGACACTAATTCCTTTAATATATACTTATTTGTGGAATCCAATTCTTTTTGTTCTTCTTCTAATGCTATTATTTTCTTTCCTACTTCTTGATGGTTTTTTAATTCATTAATTTCACCGTGAATTAAGTGATTTAAGTTTACCAAATCCTGTATGTTTTTCGTAAGCTTCTCTTCTTTGTAAGAGGATATTGAGTTGGATAAACTGGTTAAAGTTTGTTCAAATTGTCTCACCTTTTCGACAATAGGCAATGTTTCAAATACTGTACTCTCATTCTCTCCCCCTATACCACTTATTTCTGTTTCATTTCGTATATTTTTACCGGGATTTAATGATGATGAAATATATGCACCAGGTGTTGATGGATTCGAAATATACGGATTGGTTAATTGTTGCGATAATTGGCTCAAATTCCTTGATGAGTTGATACGAGATGCAGGTAATGATTTGAATTGTTGATCTATCTTCTTCTGTGGTAGCATAATATAGAATAAAATCAATAATTTTCTTGATAAATAGTGTTCTCAAAATTCAAATTTGGTATCATTTTAAGAGGTGTGAATGCAAAAAATTTAATTATTTTAATGCCAAAGAGAAATAATAATATTTTTGGTTATTCATCTGATTCAGATAGTGGACATGATGAAGAGAAGATTAATAAAAGACAAATTAAGAAACCAAAAAAGCTTCCTTCATATTTGACCGATAAAAAAGAAAACTCTTCTGATTCTTTACAGAATGAAGAATCTACTTCTACAGATCAATGCGATAACTATATGAATTATAAAATAGATGATAAAGATACCTCAGAAATATCAGAAGAAATTGGGAATTATAATCAATTAAAATACTATGAGATACAACGGTTATCTAGAGAACGAGGTTTGAAAAAGTCCCTATTTGAAAATGAACTGGAAAGCTCACCAAAGTCAATAGGGCTTTCTATTATGGAGAAAATGGGATTTAAGATAGGTGAAAGTCTAGGCGCTAATCAAAGTGCTGAAAAAAAGAGACATGTTCCTATATCTATTGAACTTAAATCAGATAAATCAGGTTTGGGATTCAAGTTATGGAAGAAAGAGAATGATAACCCTATAGAAATTGATGAAAATAATATTAAAAAGTATCGTCTGAATATAACTAATGATAAAGATATTATTAAGTTGGAAAAAACTATATATAAAATAAGGAAATTTTGTTTTGAAATTAGTGGAGATGCTGATAAATTTTATAATGATGAGAATTTTGAAGTATTAAAAGTAAACACTCTATGGAGGCCGTATGTTGTTGATTATATTAAAAAGAAGGAATTACAAAAGAATAAAGCCAAAATGATATATATAGCAAATGAAGCATCGCTGGGATTAATGTCACAATTGGATGTGGAAAATAATGATGAAATTCTTGATAATAATGAAATATTAAATTTATTGCTTTATTACTTGAGATCAAATTATAATTATTGTTGGTATTGTGGTTGCTATTTTGATAATTATGATGAATTAGAAAAGAATTGCCCAGGAGTTACTGAATTAGATCATACTTAACGTAGCACTCAGATCAATGAATCGTTTAATAATTCTTCATTATGTAATTTTGATTTGATATATTGATCATTCAAGTCAATCAATTGTTGTGGTCCATTAGAATCTATAATTTTATTAGATATTTCATCTTTTTGGTCTTCCTTTAAATTATCAAGTCGAATTGGATACTTACAAATAGAACCATATAATAAAGGAGCTGGTTTCATTTTTTCATAGCTTGAATTAGAATTCAGATTCGATTTTCTGAGTAACAGATTTAATTCTTGTAGTTTTCCCCAAGTAATTCTAGGATTACAATTATTTATAGTTGTTCCATATAAGAGCAATAATGCTACTTCGGCAGACTTTCTTAAATAGAATTGAACATATCCTGTATTATAATCAGATGATATTGAGCAGTGCATTATATCTCCATATGCAATAAAAATATTTTCTAAATCTTTTTCTGTAAATTTTGATGCAAGATTACTTACCTTTAATACTGTATTATCTGGGTCTGTAAATTGGTTTAATGGTGGTTGGTGTTGGATAACTGTGATATTTGAAGCATTGGTAGCTTCCCCTTTAACTGTAGATTCTTGACCAGTTGTATTATTTGTGCTTCCAGCAGCTATGCCAACTCTAATAGGTCTATTATTTATAACATAACCATTCATTTCAGTTAAAGCCTTCTGTTGCATTATTTGTGTTAAAAATCTAACAAACCCAAATCCTTTTGATAATTTAGAAATAGGATCAAACATGATTTTCACTTGTTTGATTTGGTTTGGGTATTTCAGGTTGAATTTCTCGTATAGCAAAGCTTCAGAAACATCAGGTCCTAAATCTCCTACAAATATAGAGAATATATTTTTTGCAAATGGTCTATTCTGATTATTATTAACTAGTGTCCCATTATTTTGATTTGATATTGATGATGATGATCCACTAGCCCAATTTAATTTGAATACTTTGGTTGTTCCAGGTATTTGTAATCCATTCTTTAAAATTGCTGTATTTACTGCCTGTTGACTGGTAAACGAAACAAAGCAGTAAGAAGCCTTTGCTGATTTTTGGTCAATTGTTTTATCTTTAATAATTTTCACGGATATAGGCTTTTCACCAAAGGCTGACCAAATATTGATAATAGCATTTTCATCCCAGTTTGGATCCAAATCTCCCATCCATAATTGATATTGGTTAGTTATAGGTTGGATATTAGTTGCATTTGACGCTTGGTTGTATACATTGGAGTAATTGTTACGAGGGAATCTATTTCTTTCATATAGTTTCTTAGGTGCTTGAGAACCATATTTATTGTGATTATTCCATGCTCCTTTAGAATTATATCTTCCTTGTTTTCTAGAACCTGATGTACTAACAGGCCTATATGACCCTCCAGTCTGGTTATAAGACATATGATTTTGTATGACTTTAAGCTCTTCCTAAATGATAAATATTTAAAACATCAGAAAATGTATGTTTATATGCAGTAACATACTACTCATATATTTTGTAATTTGACATATAACTTATTTAAAAACTCACTATTCTTACTTATCCAATTATGTTTAAAGCAATCATTAACAGACATCCGCTTTTTAGGATCTACTTGAAGTAGGTTCTTTAAAAAGTCTTTTCCATTATTGCTAATTTTAGAAAAACAAGGTTGTTGTAAATCAACCTTCCCTTCTCTAGCATTTTGAATAATGGAATTTGGATCGTTACTAAAAAATGGAGAAATTCCAGTGAAAATTAGATATATCATCACCCCTAATGACCACATATCACATTTTGAGTTATACCCAGTATTGGATTCTTCCTCCAAGGACCTTGATAGTTTTGTGTCACTTTGGTACAGTTTATAGAAGACTTCTGGAGCACTATATTCTACAGTTCCAACAATTGTATTTGCTCTTTGAAAGGATGAATTCATGGCTTTTGCAATTCCAAAATCACATATATAAATCCTTGATCCTGGTATTGGCAATGAAAGTAAGACATTTTCTAGCTTTAAATCCCGATGTATAATATGAAGGACATTATGTAAATAATCTAGGGCCTTAAGCAATTGAAACACAATAAAAATAGACTCACTTTCAGATAATGGACATAATTTATTATCTTTAAACATATATGAAAAGAGATCCCCTCCAGAAATTAGATCTTCAAATATATAAAAGTGATTATCGACCATTATTGTATCGTGTACCTTAATAATATTAAACTAATTCATGTTAGTAAAAATTTAAAATAAAAAATAGAACCAGCTTATGATATATCACTTACATGGTTAATTTTCATTAATATTTTAGACTCGTTATGAAGTTGTTGTTTTTCAGAATATTTTAATTTTTTATTTTTCATATTTTTTATAATTTTTACTGCAAAATTTTTTGCATTATTATTAAAATTTGCTACATAGACATCTCCATAAGAACCAGAACCAATTAATAAATCACTAATAACCCATTTACCTACTTCTTGTTTGTAAGGAATTGATGAAGGATTTTCAGTATCATCTAACAAACGAAAACTAACTTTAATGGCCCGTTTTATCACTATTATGTCATAATCTCGAAGAATATGGATATTTCCTCTCCCCAACAATAAGCCATTGATGTAAACCCCATTTCGTGACTTATCCATTATATAAGTGATGGCAGTAGCATTAGGGTCAAATTGAACTTTCCAAATTACAAAATGCAAAAAAGAAGTTGCTGGGTGGTCTATAACCAAGTCACAAGACTTATCTCGTCCTATACGAATAAGTTTCAGAGAATCAATTGGAAATATACAAGAACAACCCATGTCACAAGTACAATAATGGTTTTTTCTTAATCCAACTAGTCCAACCTGACTACTATTTGTCTTCATAAACAGCCTTTTATCTTTGTTATCACTCCCATGTACGGCGCAAGGCACACAAGAGGCGTTATCCACTTGAACTATGTTATTATTTGAAAAAAAATTGATTTTAAAATCATCATCAAATACTTCAAGTATATCAAAATATCCACTATAGCTTGCAGTTCCATTCATTTCTAGACGCCTACAATATTAGTATATCGTCATTAGTGTTGTAAATAAATTGGCAGCCAAAAAAATTAATAGAAATTACATCCTGCACATAGATGAAAGAAGTAGTGCAATGGACACCAATCAAAAATTGAATAATTTACAATTAGTTAAAACTAATAAGAAGACCTATATTCATATCACAATACATATATATACAAAATGGTTTTTGCTAGATCACTGAGAAGATGCGGTAACATGATATTCAAGAGATTCCAATCCCAACAAGCTGGGGGATTCAATAACAAGTTTAACTTCAACATAAATCCACCACCAGTTCACGAATACTGGAACATGCGTAACAACTCAGTCTTGCTTGCTTTTATTCCAATCTATTTTGCAGTTGGCTATTTTGGATCCTACTCTGGTAGTCACCTCGAAAGTTTTGAAGGTTTATTGGGTTTTGCTGATAGTGAAAAATCCCCATTGAAAACATTGAAGTATGGTGAATCCCAAGCTTCTTCCAATTAAGTCACACCTGAGGTGTGAAGTTTCAATACACAATTAGCAGTACTATATATACTGTGTGTTTGATTATTTATTCATTACTTTCTGGCTCTACAGCCTAATTTTACGTTCATAGTCGAGTAGGGGCATCTTCATAGATTATGTCCTCTCTACAAAAAAAATTGAAGTATCACATCACTCATGGAAAGTTTTAGCACTACTCATAGTATAATAATACATATTAGAGACGTTATTTATGTTCATTTAATCCTGATTATTCTATTACCTGTAATCTAGTTAACCTATTACCACTAATCCACTCACGTTACAGGATAATTGCTTACGTAATTATTTTTTTCTAGCCTCAGAATTTTTTCTCAGGAAATTTCATTGGCTCAATGGGAATTAACTAAAACGTAAATATATTGGAGAAATTAAAACGATAGAAACTCAATCATTATAACATACCAGTATGATCTCCAGATTAGGATTAAGAACCTCTAGAGGTTTAGGTAGAAATTTAGCTAGTAGAAACTTAAGAAGAATTACTACAAAGACAACCATCACAGACTATGCTTCTGGAAGAGTAATTACATTGGCAGACCCAGAACATCCAGAATTGGGTGAATACAAAAACCCAGAGCCAGTACTTGCTCAAAACAAGGACCCTTATGCCAAGTATGATGATCCACAAAATAGAAGAAATAAGAACGATCCAGTGAATATAGATGATGATTTATACGATATGTGGTCTCCTGATTACTTTGACTTTGTTTCCGATAAAACTGCCTTAAAGCATAATGGTATCTTCTTTTCTATTATCATTGGTATTGGTACTGCTATATGGTATTTCGAATTAAACCCAGCTAAACCAGCCATGCCAAGATCTTTCCCATTTGGTGGGTTAGCTAAGGAGTTAGGTTCTGGAAGTGAAGAAGATGATAGCTTTTACCGTGTCAAGCCAGATTTTACTGCCGAAAAGGAATTAGGTTTCTTAGCTGATGACTCTGTCATTGCCGAAAACAAGCAGGCTTACGAAGCTGCCAATGCTGAGTTCATTAAGGCTTAATTTTCACATGTCATATCGTCTATATGACCAATTTTCAACATTCTCAATTGCAAGTATCATGGATTTATTGAAGCATCACATAATCATCATTATCTCAATTTACTCGGTTCTTTCATTATGGTTATTTTATGGATTGTAATGATTTATAATCAATTGCCGTTAAATTTGACTGCATCTTTCTTAAATTTGTTGCTGTTTAATAAATCTATAATCAACTTATATACTAAAAGACTGAAATTTATTTATTACGTATTTATCTTTTACATTATCCTATTAATCTAGGTATATATTAAAGAATTAGTGTAGAATAAACATCCTGCATATATTAATATTTATTCGAATAAAAAAATCTGTGATTATAGACATGTTCAGTAATTATTGACATTATTGTTTAGTATTTACCCACATAAGCTGTTATACAAGGATGGCTAAGCGTGGTGGAATTAAAAAATCCAGAACTGCATCTTTAGTAGAATCAAGGGATACATCACTAATTAACGGGGCGTCAAATTCGTCGTTTAAAGAACCTCCATCCAAGAGGCGAAAAGTATCAGAAACAAAAGAGGAAGCATTAGCAACAATTATAGCAAAATTTAACCTTGCTGTAAATGAGTTATTTCATTTGAAGGAATACAAATCCGTTATATATTGGAATCCTTCAGACTTTTCAACAGTATCACCTGGACAAGTACCGGAGTTATTTCAAGATTTCTTAAAAGATCCTAAGTTTCAGATCCAATGGACTGAAGATACTGAAAACGATAAAAATTTGATTAATTTACCTTTAAGATTACAGAAAAAAGTTATTGCAGAAAGAGAAAAGCTTCTAGAAGAAAAATTTCCATTTAAATCAGCAGTAATTGAACAAAGTAAACAAGTGGAATCAGGGTATTTGAAGATAATAGATGATGATACGACTCTGAATATTAAAACAAATGGTCATATATTGGATAAAGAACTTCCCAAAATAGAGCAAAAAAAGAAGATGCCTATAAAAAAGGAAAATATAAAAGAAAATAATAAACAAAAACTAAAAAATAGTCTAAGGATTAAAAAGGAAGAGGAAAAAGCTCATGTAGAAAATTTAAATGATGGAGAAGAGGAAGAAGTTGATGAAAAAGAGTATTATAGCTCAGGAATACAAGACAATGAAAATATTAATACTAATTACAAATTAGGGTCAGTAAAATTTTCTATACCACCTCATATAATAACGCATCCTTCTCATATTCCTTCTTGGAGGCCGGATCCTTCAAATAATCAAGAACTTTCGCATAATGGTGAGCATAAAATTATCGCTTACACCCCAGAAGCTATTCAAGTTATTAGTACTTCTAAAAAGTTATTATCAGCACCTAAAGTTGAAAAAAAAATAAGCAACTTTGTCAATCATGAATTCAAAGTAGCTATTGTTGATGACACGAATGCAGATTTTAACAATACACCTGAAGAATACGAAACAATCATGAAGCAACAAGAAAATCTTTTGAGAAGGTTATATGAGAAAGTTAATATTGAAAAAAGTCTTGAATTAAATGGTGACAAAATAGAAAGACGTAAATTGACATTACCACACTCTTCAAATTCAAAACAAGCCATTGATCCATTCAGATCTAGTGGGTCTATCATGCCAAAAATTCAAGGCGCATCAAATAATTTGACATACCAAGATTATTTCTTGTCTCAGGGTATGGCATTTTCCAAAATTCATCAACAAGTAAGAAAAAACAGACAATTGAGAACTCGTAAAATTGCTCAAATGATTGAACAACATTTTAAAAAGAAGAAAGGTGAGAAAGAAAGATTAGCAAGAGAGCAAGAGTTAAACTTAAAGAGGATCAGTAGACTTGCTGTTCAAGCAGTTAAGAAAAGATGGACCCAAGCTTATAAAGTTTACAGATATTTACAACAACAGAAAGAAGAGGAGTTGAAGAAATTAAAAGGGAGAGAACACCTTAGTCAAATGCTTGAACATTCAACTCAGCTCTTAGAAGCACAATTAAGTAGACCCTCAAAAGATATTAAAACAGATAATGAGAAAAGTGAAAAAAGTGATACTGATAATAGTGAAAATTTACTGGAGTCTGATGATAATATGAGTTTAACATCTGAATCCGAATCGGATCATCAAACTAATGTTGAAGCAAAGAAATATAATAATGATGATAACAATGATATAGATCTCACAGTTGAACAATTAAGAGAAAAATATGCTAATTTGGATAGCATAACTGCATCTGCTGATAGTGATGATGACGATGATGATTCTTCTCCAAGAACATTAAGGAGCTTATATGGTAAAGATGATATTGATAAAGCTAATTTGTCAAATGCAGAAGAAATGCAAGAATATACAGAAGAACAGAAGAAACTCATTCTGCTTTATTCTAACAACAAAGAAGATAATGTTCTCGATGAAGATGAATCTAACGATGACTCAAATTCAAATTCAGGATCAGATTTAGATTCGGATTTAGATTCTGACTCAGGATCAGATTCTGAAATTGATGAATCTTTAAAAGATTCTGATAATGATAAAGAAAAACCCAAAACTAGTTCTTTGGCATCTCTCTTTAACAAAGATACAATTAATGATGAAGATTCAAACGATGAATCTGTTGCAAGTGGTGAAAATTATACTGATTCTGCATCCATAGATTCTGAAGATGAGCCAGTAACACCTAATTCCACTGAAATTAAAGAGGAAAAGAATGCAGTTAAAGAGGAGGAAGTAAATGGATCAAAAGTCCAAGATGTTCCAATTCCTTCATTACTCAGAGGTAACTTAAGGCCATACCAAAAACAAGGATTGAACTGGCTTGCAAGTTTATATAATAATAATACTAATGGTATTTTGGCAGATGAAATGGGTCTCGGTAAAACTATCCAAACAATTTCTTTATTATCTTATTTAGCATGTGAACATCATATATGGGGACCTCATTTAATTATTGTTCCAACTTCAGTTATGCTTAATTGGGAAATGGAATTCAAAAAATTTGCCCCTGGTTTTAAAGTTCTTACTTATTATGGTACTCCACAACAAAGAGCACAAAAAAGAAAGGGATGGAATAAGCCTAATGCATTTCACGTTTGTATTACATCTTATCAGTTAGTTGTTCATGATCACCAGTCATTTAAAAGAAGAAAATGGAGATATATGATTTTAGATGAAGCTCATAATATCAAGAATTTTAGATCTACTAGATGGAGAGCTTTGTTAAATTTTAATACAGAAAACAGATTATTATTGACAGGTACACCTTTACAAAATAACTTGATGGAATTATGGTCATTATTATACTTTTTAATGCCATCTTCTAAAGTTAATCAAGCTATGCCAGAAGGTTTTGCAAACCTTGAGGATTTCCAAACCTGGTTTGGAAAACCCGTTGATAAAATTTTAGAACAAAAGGAATTTAATCTGGATCTAATTGATGAAAACCAAAATACTACTGATAAAATGGATGAAGAAACAAGAAATACTGTTGCCAGGTTACATCAAGTTTTAAGACCATACCTTTTACGTAGACTAAAGAAAGATGTCGAAAAACAGATGCCAGGAAAATATGAACATATTGTTTATTGTCGTTTATCGAAAAGACAACGTTTCTTATATGATGATTTTATGTCTAGAGCAAAAACCAAAGAAACTCTTGCCTCTGGTAATTTTTTATCCATAATCAATTGTTTCATGCAACTTCGTAAAGTTTGTAATCACCCGGATTTATTTGAAGTAAGACCAATTATTACATCTTTTACAATGAATAAATCGGTTGCCAGCCCATATAATCACACTGAGAGTATTGTCAGAAAAGCAATTTCTAACAATTATAGAAATGAAGTCGACTTAAACGTTTTAAATTTAGATATTTCAAGTGTTGATAAGCTCAATTACTTTGTCGCTCAAACTACAAAAAATCTAATATCATCAGATGGATTTATAGAACAAATTGATAATTTAGAAAAGTTAATTGATACAGCATCGGCTCATATAAAACCTGATTATAGTGGATACTTGGAATTTTATAAATCTAAAAAGGTCAAGTCTCAATTAGATGTAAAAGAAAAATTAAAGCATATTATGTATTTAAATACATTAAGATGTGAAAGATTACCTTTAATTGGAGAATCTATGATTAAAAAGTTAGGTTCTATTGTCAAACCTCAAAAATATGAAGTAGATTCCTATAAGGATCTTGTTTTATCTATATCTGATAGAGTAGAAGCTATGAATGATGTGATTGAAAAATATTCTGTTGTTACTCCTACTGTGGTTGCATTGGATATGAAAGATCAATTAATACCGATTTCAACTCAAAGATTATTCCAAAAACAAGTAGCTGAAAATAAGATTGACAATCCATTTCACAAATCTCAAGTTAAGCTTTCTATTGCATTTCCAGATAAATCATTGTTACAATTTGATTGTGGTAAATTACAAAAACTAGCCAGTTTGCTTCAAGACTTAACCTCTAAAGGGCATAGAGCATTGATTTTTACCCAAATGACTAAGGTTTTGGATATTTTGGAACAATTTTTAAATATTAACGGGTACAGATACATGAGATTGGATGGTGCTACTAAGATTGAAGATAGACAATTGCTTACAGAAAGATTTAATAGAGACCCAAAAATTCCAGTTTTCATATTGTCCACTAGATCAGGTGGTTTAGGTATTAATTTAACTGGTGCTGATACTGTTATTTTCTACGATTCAGACTGGAATCCATCTATGGATAAACAATGTCAAGATCGTTGTCATAGAATTGGTCAAAGTAGAGATGTGCATATCTACAGATTTGTTTCTGAATATACTATTGAATCAAATATTTTAAGAAAGGCAAACCAAAAGAGGCAATTAGATAATGTTGTTATTCAAGAGGGTGAGTTTACGACTGATTACTTTGGTAAATTCTCTGTTAAAGATTTGGTTACTGATATGAGTGGCGGTAATATTTCAGAATCCTCAATAAATATGCAAGACTCAAATATGGAGTCAGCCTTGGCACAGGTTGAAGATGAAGATGATAGAGTTGCGGCAAATGTTGCAATGAAAGAAGTAGCAGTAGATGATGAAGATTTTATTGATGAGAGTAAGCCTGGAACCACTGAAGGAACACCACATCCTGGTGACAATAAGATTAAAAATGATGCTGATGATGCTGATTTTGATGAAGGATTTGGTCACATAGATGAATACATGTTAAGATTTATTGCTGATGGTTATTACTGGGATTAATGGATTAATAATGATTGAAATGTATATAGTATATAATAGATGAAACTTAATGTATCATAATTCACGTGATATATTATAGTCGTGCAAAGTTACCAATATAGGATAATTCCCCTCGAAGATAATGATTAAACGATAATGGTAAAGTAGCTATACAGTAGAATTCAATTAAATTTATAGAAATGTCTTCAGGTATTCAATCATTATTAAAGACAGAAAAGGAAGCTGCTGAAATTGTCAACGAAGCTAGAAAATACAGAACTGATCGTTTGAAATCTGCTAAAGTAGATGCACAAAAAGATATTGATGAATATAAGAAGCAAAAGGAAAGTGAATTACAAAGCTATGAACAAAGCCATGCTGGATTGAACGAAAATATTAGTAAGGAAGCTGATACCCAAGTTGCTGAAGAATTGAAGACTATTCAAGCCAAGTACCAAGAAAAAAGAAGTGCTGTCATCCAACTTTTAATTGATGCTACCATTAAGCCAACTCCTGAATTGCACATCAATGCCTCTGTTTAAGCGGGTGATATATGGTACGTTACTACAAGAGAGTATTTTGTACATTTAGTATTCACCCCTATAAACTCTGGGAGGTGCATTCTACTGTTAAATATTTTTAATTCTTTATATTTTTTTACTTACATATAAAAATACACTTTATTTAAAAACCGAATAATTAAGAATTCAAGCTCCACCCGTTGCTAGTTTTTTAATTGCTTTGATAATTTCCCAAGTTCTAACATCATAACCAGCTTTATTTAAACTACTTACAAAGCCCCAAGCTTTTTTGTCATTTTGGATTGGATAATCAATAGGAGGTGGAATGCTTGTGGCTAATCCAATCATTCTTAAAAATGGTTTATCCATTACAATAGATTTAGCTATGCATAGTCCAGTTAAACCTTCTTCACCTCCAAATTTACCGTAACCTGATTTCTTACAACCACCAAAAGGTAATTGAGCAACATAATACGTTGCAAAGTCATTAAGTGCTACGTTTCCACTTTGTAATCTGTCTGCAATTTGATTAATTTGATTGAAGTTTTCACCGAATATGGAGTTTCCTAAACCATATTCAGTAGCATTAGCTAAATCAATAGCTTCGTCCACATTATTAGCCTTGATCATAGTAAGAATAGGTCCAAAAACTTCTTCATTGAAAATCTTCATATCTTTTGTGACGTCAACTAATAAGGTTGGCTCAAAGTAATGTCCTTGAGGGTAGTTAGGGTGGTGATATTGTTTACCACCATGAATCAAACGAGCACCTTTTGCAATTGCATCAGAAATTAATTCTTCCAAAAATTTAAATCTGTTATCAGAAACCATTGCTCCAATATCTATTTCATCTAATTGATCAATATCAGAACCCAATCTTAACAGTTTAACCCTTTCAGCTAGAATCTCTACAAGCTTTTCATAAGATTTAGGTAAACATATAACTCTTTCAATTCCAATACAGTTCTGACCGGCACTTTGAAAGGTACCTCTCATTATTACTGAAGACAATTTTTCTACACTTGGAATATCATCTAAAACTATTAAAGAATCTTTTCCTCCTAATTCAACAACACATGGAGTTAATTCTTTAGAAGCACTAGCCACAACCTTGTGAGCAACATTTTTAGATCCAATAAAAGTAATGTGTTGTAAACCTGGGTGCAGTGTGAAATAATCAGCATCTTCAGGGAAACAACAGCATAATTGAACCAAATCTTCATCTATATTTAACAGTTTAAGAACAGATTTAACCAACAAAATAAACCAAGTTGTGGACCATAAAACTTGTTCTGAACACTTCACAACTATAGCATTACCTGTGAACAATGAAGCAATAATAGGCCCCATAATATTATGGAATGGGTAATTCCATGAAACTATTGCCGATACAACACCTAAAGGTTCATATCTGACTTCAGCATTCTTCATAAAACTCATAAATAAGTTTGATGGACCAGGTCTTTGGGATGGTCTCAATGACTTTTCACCATTAGCAATAGTCCAATTAATTTTCTCTAATGTGACCATAATTTCACCCATCAGTGCATCCAACTTAGTTTTACCACTATCACGACATGCCACTCTTGTAATCTCTTCTTGGTGATCTATGATAAATCTATTCAAGGACTTCAAAAATTGTCTTCTAAGAGTGAAAGAAGACTTAGCCCACTTTTCTTGGGCAGCTTTAGCTTTCTGAATCTGAACGTCTATTTCATCTCTGGTGGTAGTATTGAATGTACCTAAATATTGACCAGTTGCTGGACAGTAACTTTGGATTTTATTTGGCTCATCTGGAATTCTGATAGAAATAGGAGGATATAACCTCTTTCCTTTCCAATGTGGTTTTGCTTCATCAGGAATTTCCAAAGATACTTTAACTGGTTCCTCCAACTTATTGTAGCGGTTAGGCTTATTGGAAATATATCTCGCATTAAAGTAATAAATCAATGGTAAAATACCACATATGAAAAATGTAGTCGATATGTGATATTGCCATTGCCATTCTTCTAGCCTAAGATGAATGGCTATCATTTTATAACCAGTAATTTGAATGTCCAGATAAAAACAAGTTTTAAAATATATTTTTATGAGTCGCGATCTTCATACATAAACTATTTATTTAGACTATTCATCATTTTCGCTAATTTCGCCAACATTTAAACCACCAGGCATTGGATTTTGTATAAAGTCATTTTGTAATTGCGAGAGAAGGGAATTGTATGAGTCCTCTTCAGCCCTAATAGTATCTAGTAATTCATGATCGACATAATCAGTAACAGAAGTTACTATTTCATCGCCATTAGTAGCAATTCCAGTATATTCATTATACATAACCTTGGAATCTTTTGGAGGAAGAACATCAAACTCATAGGTATCATTTCTAGACCATATACGTTCTGGAATTTTTGCCATTATTTGAGTTTCTCCGCTTAAAATACTGAATCTAAGTAAGTTGAATGGAATTTCAGCTTGAGATATAGATTCATTTATGCCTAACCAATTGTATAAAGATGAAGTAATACTCTTGTTAGGTTTGTACTCAGTTGAAGCTTTTTGGAAGAAGTCAATTAAGTGTTGACGCAAGAATTCTCTGTGAGGTGAATTGGTCCACAATATCTTTGCTCTTGCCAAATATGTTTCACTAGAAATGAGAATTTCATCATTAATAGGGAGCATAGTCTCTTTCACGGATATATCCGATGTCAGACCAAACAAATCTAACAATTTATAAGCAGTATAAGGGTGTCTTTCAAATGCAAGTTTAAGAGAACTTATAGCACCAGGTTCATCATTTAAATTTAAATGAGCTAATACCAGAGAAAATGCTAAACCAGGGGTAAACCATCTCTTGTAAGTAGTTACTAATGGTGAACTTACAAACTTGATTAAATATTCATATTCTTCACTAAGTAATGCATAAAAATCAATAAAATATCTTACACCCAAGGGGTCTTCAGCTGGTGAAAGTGAAAGTAATAATTTACAGAATGATAAAGCGGTAAAAAATGTTGATCTATCGCCAAGACTCGTGATCCATCTGAAAATACATAAATAGAATTGTCTATTATAAAAACTTTCATACGGGAGTCTTATTAATTCATTTTTACCCTGTAATAATAATTCATGAAAAGCCTTATGAAATGATCTATCAAAAACAAACAAAGCCTTTTCAATTAATGCATTACTAGTGGATTTTTCATTATTTTGTCTTAATAATACCATTGCAACCTGTAGAAGTGTTTCAACATGGTATGGATGTTCTTGTAATAATTTAAATAAGTCATTTGGATCCGTGATTACCATAAGTGATGAATAAAATTTGGTTGTGGCAAGCCTAGACTGTGCAGATTTTATATCACAATATTTAAAATATTTTACTCCTAAATTATATTCTCTATCCAATTTATATCTTAATTCTTCAGTTTCCAAAGTATCCTCCTTATAGTCAAAGTACTTAATTACATTATCAATTTTTATGTCCTCCATTGATAATGGCTTTTGTGTTGTTGGAAGCCAATCATCTTTTATTCTAGTAAGAAGCAATTTCCTAGTTGTACCAGGAATTCCTCTTCTATCTTTACCACTCCAACCTCTAGTAAGTTTTGCTAACTTCTTGAATTGTTCTAAAACTTCAGGAGTTATAGAAAGAGAAGTAGATGCACTAGCATCCTCAATTGATTCTGTTGATAAATTTCCAAATAAATTTTTTAATTCTTCATCCATATCTAAATTCTTAATGGATTCAATGCTTAAGAGCTTAAGAGATTTTTTCAATTTAGATGACGTAAAATATTTAAAATTAGAATCATAATCTTCAACAGGCTCCACTACCATATCTAGTTCTTGTTCAAAATTATATTGATCATCATCAAGCTTGATGGTATCTGAAGTTTTAGGATCATTCACATCTTCCTTGTATTTTTGTTTTATTTCTGCTAGAATCGAATCTAATTCATCATCACTATCAAGGACAGGTTTCTTTGACTTTTTTTTATTCTTATTCTTTTTTTTCTTGCTAGACTTAGTTTTTGGTGAGTCAAGTTTAGCTTCTTCTTCATCTACTTTTTTATTTTCTGGTACAGCCTCATCACCTTCGCTCTCATCACTGTCGCCATTCAATAAGGCAAATGCATTAAATGATTTTATTTGAGAAGATTGCATCTCTTCAGAGCTTTCCTCTTCAGAAACATTTGGTATATCAGGAGATTCAGATATTTCTTTTTCAAACCTCCGTCTTTCTAGTTTTCTTAAATTTCTAGTACTCATACTATTACTTTGAATAATGTCTTCCACAAATTAATCAACTTACCTTACATTACCGTTTTTAACTACTCACAAGGAGTGTATATAACATTTTGTCTATGATAATTCATCACATATATGGTTATGATTATGAATTATAAATTATGAATTATAAATTATGAATTATAAATTATGAATAAAAAAAATTATATATGAAAGATAAAAAATAAAAATAAATATGACTATAAATAAGATAAATTTTTCATTTATAGGCCTTTATTTTAAATCATGTCAATTTAGTATCTTTTTAGAGGAAAATATTAGAAGATAGCATTATACCGGTATCATTATAACTTATATGAATAGAAATAGACAAGACTTCAATATTGAAAGTAAATATTTAAACTATAATTTGTAAAATGCATTCAACTAAATATGACTAACATGAACTAAAACCTTTGGTTGTTTATTACTTTAGTTTGTTACACAAAGTTGAAACTCTATTTGTGGATGCAAATTTATATCAGTCAAAGCTAAAAATATGATTCAAGATTAACCATAAAAATGAAGATATTAGGTATTAAGCCTAATGAGATAAACAATAAAAATGATAGCTTTTTAAATATTTCCCAATGTGATAGCAAAAACAATATATTTGCTAGCTCAAAAAGGTTCTGGCTAATGGGGCAACAAACTATAGAAAAGCTTATGCAAAAGGACAAAAATAAATATCTACAGGGTAACGATAAAGAATTTGATGACCAATATCAACTGAATATTAAAGCTGGTAAGTTTTCAGATCTTTCTGATATATGTAGAGAAGTTTCATCATCAGATTCAAATCAAGATTTAGATACGGGCTCGTCAGAGTTTAGAATTAATTCTATAAATACATTTTTGTATTTTAATAATTTTGATACGACTAGTATTGAAACAATGTCCCCTAAACCTAGCTTTCTGTATAATATATTGCCTAAAATGAGTGATGACTGTTCAACTCAAATAATTGGAATTATAGATGAAATGGTAAAAAGTGAAGAAGTTTATATCAATTCTCTAAAGGCTCTATTAAACTTTTATATTGGACCTAATTTGAATAAGAAAAGTGACCTTTGGAAACCACTTGATTTACTTGCTTATTATGTGAGGCAGATATTAAATAATCACATTGAAATATTATCTAATTTGCAGAAATTTTGTTTGAAAACTAGAAATATAGATGAATTAATTACCAAAATATTTAAACTAATCAGCGAAAGAGCATTGGATATATATTTGTATCTGAATTACTGTTCTATTTATGATGATATAATACTCTACCTTGATTATTCTGTGGAAATAATTGATGAAAACATTAGAGTTAGTACACTATGGTATAAAGGGTGGGAGATTTTTTTAGAAGCAACACAACCAAGTTTGAAAAATAGAGATTTATCTTTTATTTCATTACTCCAGAGTCCTATTTCTAGGCTAGGTAAATACAAGGTTCTACTTTTGAAATTATGTGAATATATTGATCAAAATAACAAAAATAAACTAAGTGAATATTTGGAAATGGCTAAAAATAAACTATGGAAAATAAATAATGTTGCTGGAAATCTAAATACTAATATTCATTACAAAATTAATCAGCTACTTGATTTTGAAACTGTCAAGTACGAAATTAAAATCTCCCTGCAGTTTTTTGGAAAGCCATTGTTAATTGGCTCTCTTTTTGGAGTTTGGGTTGAATCCAATATGTGTCAATCTAAGACATTGGGATGCTTCTTATATAAAACTCATTTAATCCTATGCAATTTCAAAACTGGAGATAGCCCAACTGAAATACGATTTATTATACCTTTATGCAATTCAATTATTAGTAAACCAACTGAATCTGAGACTGGGGGCTTATTTAGTAAATATCCAGATTCAATGAAATTGATTTTTGAATGTAATAATGGACATTATGAAATTTTAATAATGGCAATGAATAGCAAAGAATTTACAATATGGTATGATACATTAAATTTATTAATAAATATTGTAAATGGACCTTCTAAACTTAACTTTACCAATAATACTACACATTTGGTTCATTTTCCCAAAAAAATTCAGCCTTTTGTAGTTAAACAAGGTTGCAAATACAAAAATTATAGCGGAACAAAAATTGAGGCAAAGATAAAAAATGAATTTGATCCTGTAGAACATGAACCAAATAATTATACCTCAGAGAATCAAATACCTACATTAATATGGGTTAGAATGAAGAAAAATGATCGAATTATTGTAGAGACTAGGTTAAATGAAATTTGGAGTGAAAGTTTGCCTTTGTTAGCTCTCTCAAAACCTAATGCAATACTTAAAAAGAGTAAAAGCTGGTCTTCAGTTAAAATTCCGTCCCTTAAACATATTAAGAACATTAAAAAGTCTTATAGTAATCATTCCTTATTAAATACATCAGAAAATACTGAGCAAAATAGCCAAATTACTCCTTGCGGCTCTAATATAAATAATAAAGATAATTTGCAGTATTCTGAAAGTGAAATTTGCATAGAAAGGTCAAATTCTTTAAGTATAAGATTAAAGTTGGTGGTTAGAGATTTCTTTATTAAAAACTAAGAAAATCATTTTATGCAGAATGCGTTTATTCAAAATAGATATTATTTGAGGGGTAAAATGACTATATATTTTAATTACCAGTATTACCAGCACCAATTGAGCTATTACGGTCACCATTTCCTTTACTAAAAGATGATCCTTGCTTATCAGAACCCTCTAACAAAATTTTCTTAATAATAGCATCTGTGTCATTGATTCCAAATTCATTTGATAATTCTGATTTTGAAGCTTCATCAAGAACACCTTCAACACCACCTTGTCTATTTGTGAAAACCTTATAAATTGATACTAAATCAATTAATGGTATGCTAGTATCACCGTTTCTGTACTTGGATAATAAATCTGGGCTTTCCACAAATACAATAAAGTCATATTCATTACCTTTATAAAATAATTTGTGAGGTTGTGCCATTATATTTTCAAAATCTGATGTCTAATTGTAATGTAACAAAACTTAAGTACTTATGAATGGAAAATTATTCTTATCTTATATAGATTTCTTTCTTGCTCTCATGCCGCAACCATACACAAACGACACTTATAATTTTACTGTATATTATACATTATTGTGCTGTTCATCAATGACTAGTTCCAAATAGGGAAATCATGGTATGACATCACATGTTTGGTAATTCAGAAAATACGATTGCTGTATAATTTAGTAATAGAGATTTAACCAATAATACAAAGACATACAAAAGCACCTCACATAATGCCCAAGCCATTTAAAATTAGTATGTCATATTGCAGATTGCAATGTTAATTCGTTAGGAAAAAAATTCCGATACCGGGAGTCGAACCCGGGTCTGCTCGGTGAAAGCGAACCGTGCTAGCCGTTACACTATATCGGATAACCCATGACTTTGTAAGAGAACACAAGTATATATAAAGGATTAAGAAAAGAGAAAACATCATTGTGATAGAAAGATGAAACACCTTTAATACAGAACTTGTATTATAAATAGAGTAGATTATCCCTTGAGTCTCAGGATGAAGAGAAAGGGAATTAGGAACTATTTATAGGTAGTTATAAGTATTGAGTAGTTCAGAGAGTTAAAGTAAGTTACATAACAACAAGTAAGGTTCTATAAATAATATAGAACATATATATAAGAGAATTACTATATTAGTCCCCAGTCCCCTTACAGACTTTGCATGGGAATATGAGTATATATATGATCTTACAAAAGAGAAAGAACATCATTATGATAAAGATCAAACATCTTTAATACAAAACTTGTATTATAAATAGAACAGATTATTCCTTGAGTCTTAAAATGGAGGCTAATGGAATTAGGAACTAGTCATATGTAGTTATAAGTATTGAGTAGTTCAGAGAGTTTAAAGTAAGTTATACAACATCAAGTAAAAGTTCTATAAAGGATATAGAATATCTATATAAGAGAATTACTATATTAGTACCTAGTTTTTTTACAGACTCTTTGGAATATTGAATAGTATATTCTTAATATATAATAGATATTTTGAAAAATTAATCTTTATAATACATTATAGAGTAAACTAAATTTAACCATTTATAAGCTATATGAAGAATAAAAGTCTGTTAAGAATGGTGTGATATTAATTTTATTTTAATTAGTATAAAAATTAATTAAATATTTATTAGAACTTATGTATTATAACATGAATTTTTAAAGAATTCATGTTCTATAAGCTGGAATTATAATATAATTATGGCTTCCTGAAGAAGTATCAAAAGTTTTAACATTTAAGTACTTTATATATATATGGAAACTAAGATGAAAAGAATTCTAAATAATTGTATATCTGATTATCTTTGTTTATCATTATCAGTAATAGCAATTTCTATTTTAGTTATTCAGTTGTATTTTTGAGGGCATTTAGCTTTTTGTGTTACAGGTAATCTAACCAGTAACTCTAAATAATAACTCTTATCAGTATAAATTGACTGACTATTTTGATATATTATGTTCTAATCATATTTAATAGTATAGTTCGAACCGTTAAGTTCATTTTGATTGGTATGCTCATTAACTTTATATAGTAATTACATTTGTATATAAATATTCGGTAATAAATACTTATATTATATTAGTTATCAATTAAAAAAACACATTCCTGATTAGATAAATCATATATACATCATAGTCTTAAAAATCCATAAGTAAAATAGATATTTGATTTTTTGATTATAAGCTTTAATTAATTTTGACAGCTTTAAAAAAAAAAGACAATTAATCCCCTTAATAACGCAAATATAATTGTTGT
Organism: Schwanniomyces vanrijiae var. vanrijiae; assembly: GCA_030556805.1. NCBI lineage: Eukaryota > Fungi > Ascomycota > Pichiomycetes > Serinales > Debaryomycetaceae > Schwanniomyces > Schwanniomyces vanrijiae. The sequence continues at coordinate 221,830 of JAKTUS010000005.1, read as the reverse complement.
AATCCCTGATTAAAACTCTGTATTATTAAATTTTACTACTTGGTATGTTAATATTATATTTGATATAATTGATTTTGTTCATCATGCTATTTTTTTGTAGTTAATAGTAAATCCTTTATAGTTTATCTAAAGTGTTACTTCTAATAATTCAAATCTTAAACCCAACATATGGTCATGAAAATATATAAATGTGTTAAAGACTATAGAATTATAATAGATTAATATACCCCATGATTATTTATTAATCAATAATTCTAACTTTAGTCTGATTTATTTAAATTGGATATTCCTTTCCTTTTTTTTATGAAGAATATATTGGTGTATTACCTAATTTAGTAGCATATGAAGTAACGCAAACTCTATAAATTGGAGAAATTATACCCAAGAAATTAAATTAATCTCTAAAATAGTTTCATTTAGGTGCCATATAATGATAATTTGGGAGATAATACAAATTTAGGGTTTTATGGCGTATCCTTAGAAATGTGTGTCTTACTGATTTTGGTTGCGAAAGGAATTTTCAAACAAGGAAGCACTTCAATATATCGAGATAAAAAAGTATATAAATGCAACAAGGTACATAATTAGACATTTCGGCTAACAATATTATTAATACTACATCTTTCTGTGCTAAATATTATATTATAAAATGAAATTTTCTTTCGTCATTTTAATTGGCTTTTTATTGAATATCATTTCTGCCATGCCTGCCCAAGTTATAAATGACAAAAGAGATGCCGAAGCTAATGCTGATGCAAAAGTCCATTGGCTTAAATCTAAACCATTTGAACCTATCTTAAAGAGAGAAGCAAATGCTGATGCTGATGCTGATGCAAAAGTCCATTGGCTTAAATCCAAACCATTTGAACCTATCTTAAAGAGAGAAGCAAATGCTGATGCTGATGCTAACGCTGATGCAAAAGTACACTGGCTTAAATCCAAACCATTTGAACCTATCTTAAAGAGAGAAGCAAATGCTGATGCTGAGGCTAACGCTGATGCAAAAGTCCACTGGCTTAAATCTAAACCTTTTGAGCCAATATTATAAACAAATCAAAGTTTAAAAAATCTATATTAATTATTATATTATATTTTGTAAATTCTACGTGTCAAAAATGGTTTATCTTTTAAATCTTTTATTTTCTAATACCAACAATTCTAAAGAACTGAATTGAGATTTATAATTAATTTTTTTTTTTTTAATAAATAATAATATTCAATTATATTATATAGTAATTATTATAACACAAAGAAAATAACTTAAAATATATAAATAAGATAATAAACTTAAGGTAAGAATAATTATATATTATTTTATTCTTATTACGATTTTTGGGTATCATTAATGATGTATGTTGAATTGCATTGTCATAATTATAAAATGGATGCAAAGTGATTTTGTGTAACAAACTTTTTGTTCCGCATCTTCCTATTAAACATACAATATAGTCATTTAGGATATTTGCAATAGATATCTAGAGAATAATTTTGTCTAATTAAAAAGTGGATAACGCTAATATGAACTGGAATAAATTAGGTACAAACATAAAGGAGACAGGGACAAATACATTGAAACCAAGTAATTTTAAAAAAAACTTAGGCACACTTGGTTCAAATATTAAAGAGACAGGGTCACATATAAAGGATACAGGGATAAATCTAAAAGACAAGATCACACATTCAAAACCCCATAATTTTGATGATGAATTGATTAGTCATTATCAACATGACTTAAAGAAATCAATTAAGGCGCTAAAATATTTAATTCACCAGATTGATAAATTATCATCCTCATACTGGCCAAAAGTATTTGATAGTACTTTAAATATTACAAAATTATTTCTTGATCTTATAGGCTCCAATTCATTACATTTTAAAGGAATTGAGAATTTATATGAAGAATTTGATAAGTTTCAGGCTGAGCAGGAGATCCCAACAATTCATCCAAAAGAGAGACAAATTGTTGTTGAGAGTATGAATAATGAGCTATTGACATTTATATCTGCAATTGAACAATTAAAATGGAATATAACCTCAAATTGGACAATTAATGCACAATCTATTAAAATCAGAATTCTGGAAATGAACTCTTATTTGAAGAATTTGATAAAATTAATTGACAAGAGAAATTCAAAAAATTCTGAATTCTATAAAGCACAAAAGAAAGTGGAGAAATTAGTTAAGAAAACTGATGCTTTAAATGAGAAAGAAATTTCACAGCTCAGTACTTTAGAAGAACAATTAAAAGAAGTTAAGGAGATTTCTACAAAGCTTCATAACAAAACTAAACTAATATTACCACACGCTCTTTCTTTAACTGATGAATTTATTGAACAAATCACTGCTTCGATACTTTGTAACCTATGGAAATCTTATTTGAAAATTAATAATTGCTTGGAATATTTTTCCATATATTTTGGATATATACCTAATGAAGAACAGAAAATTCCAACATATAATGATATAAAAGAGAAGTGGGAGACATCTATAAATCCTGCAAAGACAATCGTAGAATCCAGTCTTACACTCATCTATAACAAGAATCCAGAATTAATTAATCAAGAAATTGACAGCGAAGATAAATCCACTTTACATTCCAAAATCTGGCATAACACGAATGAAAAGATTCATTTAAGAAGTCATAATCTTGATACGAAAGATCATGTAAATGGATTTTTTAATGACTATCTTTCAGCAGATACTTTAGAATCTTTTAAAAATTATGCTGATATTAATATTAATAAATCACCTACCTACTACCCTTCAAAGAAGATTAATATTGAGGATATACATCCCCATATCGTTGAAAAGCCTGCTCCTCCATTACCCCCAAGAGTAAACACAACCTTTAAAGATTTACCAAATACCCCCCAGCGTCCGTTACCTAATATACCTATTGTACAACAAAATAAATTATACAATTCGGACAATGAGTCGGAGAATGATAGTGATTCAATAATATCTGATATTTCTATTTCAGATACATCTATATCTAGTGATATTTTTGCAGAGAAATTAGCTCCAGAGTTGGTTCAGAGTAGTCTTAGGAACTTGTATAATAATTCTAAGAACGAAATAAAAAGAGTGCCCATATCCCCTGAATCTAATAATTTTATTGAGCCAAAGAATACTGAAATTTTCAATGACACTAGTACCTTATCGTATAAGTTAAAGGGGCTCTATGATCTTTTTGACAAAATTTCAGAATTACATTGTAATAAGAAAAATGATATATTAATCGCAAAGTATGACTTTGATGGAGATAGAATTGGTGATTTATCTTTCAAAAAAGGTGACAATATTGAAATTCTACTTGATTTCCAAAAAGTATCCTCATTATTTAAATCCAACCAAAAGAACTGGATGATTGGTCTGCATAAAGAAGGACATAATATTAGGGTCGGGTTCGTTCCCAACAACTATTTCTAATATATAATCTAATCTATATCTCCATTTAATAAATTAAATAATGATCCTAATACTGATTCAGGATTAGCCCTTAAACCATTGTGAAAGAACTCACTTGTAATATGCAATTTCAAATTCGAATTATCTTTAAAAATTTCGTTTTTAACTTTTCTTACCACATCGAAATCAACATACTGATCATAAAAATAAGAGGCTGCCACAATAGGAACTTTTTCCCAAGTTATTTTTTTTAATTTTTCAACATCGTAAAGAATTGACCAATCTTTTTTCTCATGTAATGCAAAAGCAAGTTTTTTGAATTGCCTTAATTCAGAATAGTCATCAAACATAGATTTAAATATCATTTCACCAGTAAAATAAATAGGTCCTTCAAATTCTTTAGAATAAGTAAAGTTTTTATCAGCTTTTTGTCTTAACCTATCAGCACTCCAATTAGACATTTGAACGCTAATATTGTTTCCATCCATGTAGATTGCTTCTTGAAACAATGCATATATAACATTTGTATCAAAAGACATTTCATTTTGTACCGAAGTTAAAGATTGGTATGTTGGATATCCAAAATGTAATAAATCATAGTCAAGTTTAAAGACTAATTGATGGATAGAATCAGTACCACCAGTTCCCCCAAAATTTAACCCTAACTGTTGGAAACGCTCAACAGTTAAATTACCACCATTAGGTAAAGTGACTTTATTCGAGCTTAGGTAGTCTAATATATTCTTAACCTTGTCAACATCTTGTGGGTACTTATTATAATAATGAATATTACGTTCTTTTGTTCTCTCATAAGTTGCTAAATACACATCATCTGGTCCACGATTAACAGGTGGGACCCCACCTGTTATTAAAACCTCCTTAAGAGATTCCGCATACTTAGTAAGATATGTAAAACAACAAAATCCACCATAAGATTGACCTAATAATGACCATTTTTTGTCCCCGATCAAAAGCTTTCTAGTATACTCTAAATCATCAACTATCGAATCAGCTCTAAAATTCAATATATATTCAAGCTGTCTTTGAGTGTATGTATCTTCATCTTCACTATCAATCTTAGAAACCATATTCTTAAAGGTATTAACTTCAATTGGGGTACTCAACCCTGTACCCCTTTGATCCAAGAAGAATACCAGGTATCCTCTATCAAGTAAAACCTTAGTAAAGCCAGAATTGGTCAATGGTACTGTACAAGGAAATCCTGGACCTCCTTGGATATAGGCAATAATTTTTGAATCATTTGGAAGGCATAATGTTTGCAAGTTATTTCCAACATGGAGACGTATGTCATATTTTTGAGTTAAATTACCAACTATAGTAATTGTAGAGTTGTTTTTATCATCATTATAAACAAGAGGAACCTCAAAGCTTATACGTTGGTTAATAATATCACCAACTCTGAAGCAATCAATTACTTTCATAGTTTTATTTTTAATTAATGTAAATTTACCTTATGACAGAGAATTTTAGAATTTACAGTTTAGTCAAATGATAATTTATTTACATTTTGAACCCGTGATGTTTACGCGTAAATAAATAAAAACATGATTTATTGATATGGTGTATATAAATCATAAGATTATATATTATTATTTTTATCTAAAATTAAGAGGATGGCTAGTGGTAGTTTAGACTCAGGTATCAGAAAACTTAAGTTTAATAAACCAATTATTGGAACCGTTAAGAGTCCCATTTCAATAAAAGAATTATTAACTAGATTGCAGAGTTTGAGTGATGAATTAACAGCAGTTGATCAAGAAAATGTGCAATTAGATTCCTTCAAGAAGATACAAAAGGACTTGGTTAATAAAAAATTGCTTTTGAATGCCAACTTAGGGGTTCAGGCATACGTATGCTGTTGCATATCAGATATACTAAGAATAAATGCACCAAATGCACCATTTACCACAACAGAGTTGAGTCAAATATTTATGGCTTTTTTTAGACAGTTTAAGAAATTGAATGATGAAGATAACCCATACTATTACCAACAATGCTATTTATTAAAAAGATTGGCGGAGGTTAAATCTATAATATTGGTCACTGAATTGCCAGATGCAGAAGATCTAATGATATCGATATTTGAAACATTTTATGATATGTCCAAAGTAGGACTCCCTAAAAATTTAGAGCCTTTAGTTTCTGATATTCTCTCTGAACTTATATCAGAATCTAATACTATTCCTAATACTATTTTAAAACTTATTTTAGATAAGTTCTCTCTGGACTCTATTGCTGCTTTATCAATAAACCAAGGAAATAATTATAGGATTTCTAACCCTGGTTTACTTTTTTCAATTCAAATATGTGACTCCAACTTAGATCGTATGTCACGTCTTGTTGCTCAATATTTCTCAGAACAAATATACGAATATTCATCAAAGATTGAACAAGCAAAGGTTGATAAAAAGAGTTTAGGCAAAGCAGAAAAATCTAAATATGATAATGCTTTTCTTGAGTTGAAGAAGATTCATAAGGCAATAATTCAAATTTGGAAATGTATTCCCGAATTGTTAGCTTCAGTAGTAGGTCTTCTTGATGATGAGTTCAATGCTGATGATGAAAATATCAGAATTTTAGCCACTGAGACAATAGGGAAGATACTTGGATCAAATAATATATCTACTGGTGCAATAACAACAAAAGTCAATTTTTTTGTTAGCCATAAGGAAACATGGAATAATTTTTTGAAAAAAACTACAGATATCTCACCTGCTGTAAGAAACAAATGGATAGAACAGCTTCCTGATATAGTAAAAATACAATCATTTATTACATCTGATATTAGTTTGTCTGTGGGTAAATGTCTTCATAAATGCATGTTAGATACGGATGAAAAAGTGAGATTATCTGCTTGTAAGAGTATAAAGGATATACCGTTTGAATTATTCCTAAAAAAAATTTGCAACAAAGATATAATTACAACATTACTTCATTTAACTAGAGAAAAAAGTTCAGATATTAGGAAGATCACGATTGGTTTATTGGGAGGAATGTATGATCTGTATATTAAAACTGTGATTAAGGGACATGCTATAGACTTTGGAAATATTAGTGAAACTGAAGTTGCAGATTTAGAGAGTTTACTCAAGCATATTCCTAATCAAATATTATCTTTAATATATATTAACGATAAAAATATAAATGCAGAAGTTGATTTTTGCCTATTTGAAAACTTTTTACCAATGACTAAAAATGACGCAACAGTAAGAGTTGATAGATTGTTGAGATTCTATAGTGCTTTGGATCAAAAAGCTAAAGATTCATTTATTGCTATTCACAAACGTCAACTGCAAATCTCTAATGTGTTACAAACTTTCATTGAAACTTCATCAAAATACAACAATAATAATCAAGTAATTGAAGAAAAAGAAAATTCTGATGGTAATTTATTAAATACAGAAAAAGATTCAACAAGAATAAATAACGCTTCGTTACTAGTCAGAATGGATAAAGTGATCAATTGGTTGTGTACTACTATTCCTAATGGCTTAAACTCATATGCATGTCTTGAAAGATTTTTTAAATTGAAAAATTCTAGGTTTCACTATTTAATTAAGACATGTATTACTTCAGAATCCGACTATAACACAATCTATAACTCACTCAATGAATTATTAAATAAATTGAACGATTCTAAAAATATTGCTTTGTCTGGTGAAACTAATCATATTTCGACATCAGATATGGTTTTAAATTTTAAATTGCTATTATTAAGAGCTTCTATTTTGGTGTACAATAGATCAAATATTGCTGAATTAATTAAATATTCTAAAAATTTAATGCATAAATGGAGCTACACTGCGAATGAAATACTCGAAAATATATCAGTTTCAGCTCCAGGTGTATTGCAATTTCATTTAGGTGATTTAACTAAATTGGTAATTGATCATGATGATATGAATATTTCTCAACATCAAAATTTGAAAACAATCTATCATTTTATAAAGAAATATAATCATTTATATCCAAAAGATATAAAATTTTGTGAATCATTAAAAAATATTGCTATTAACCATTCTCCGATAGAGTCTAAATATGCAATTAAAATAATAGGATTGAGTGAAAAAAAGGAACTCTATCTCTCAGCAATTGTCAACTCTATATACCCACTTGCTTTAGATAGCGATAAATTTTGTACGCATTTATCATCTATGGCAGAAATTTTTCTTTTGGATCCATTATTATTAGAAGATAAGTCTAGTGAAATTACTGCATTAATAATCAAAGAAATCTTTTTAAAAAATAGATCAATCGATCAAGATTTTGTGGACAAAGAAAATGGTTGGATTGATGATGAATTGTTATACAAGGAATATAGGAAATATTCAACATTATATGAAAAGTTATTAGCAATGAGGTTCTTAGTTAATAAACTTAGATCAATTGTTAGGGACGGTATAATACAAAGTGGGAACCAAAGAGATGAAATCTCTAAGCAATCTTTACCTATTTTAAAATTATTAGTTTCGTTTATTGGAAATAGTGGTGAAATTTTGAATAAAGAATCACCTTCATGGCCAACACCGGAATTATATAAACTGAAATTAAGACTTGAAGCAGGTAATTTCATTTTGAAATTATCAAAACTACCCGAATTGAATGAATTAATATATCCTACGACTATTCGAAGATTAACATTTCTTTTGACTGATTTGAATTACGATGTAAGGTATAATTTCTTATTAAAGTTAGAAAAAAACTTAATTAATGATGAAATATCAGATAGATTCTTACTGGTAATATTCTTTTGCGCACTAGAAACTAATGAGGAATTGAAATTTAATTCATCTATTTGGATTAATTCTTACCATAAAAGACAAGTTTCAAAGAATTCAACGAAAGTGGAAAAAGCATTGGTCAGAATAATACATATTCTTGCTCATCATGAACAATTCTTGAGTCTTTTTGGAAAGGGAGAAAAAAATGAACAGCTAGAAGCATTCCATTATATTCTGAAGTTCATTATATATTTCATTTCTTTAATCTCAACATCTGAGAATATATCTATGCTTTATTACTTTGCTAGCAGAGTTAAACAATATAGAGATGCTACAATAGATTCTATCAATTATGAATCGGATGAACTTTCGAGCGAGGCACAGAATATATACCAAGTTGCTGAATTAACTCAATTTATCATTAAAGAGTATAGTGAGTTTAAAAACTGGCCAATGCAAACTTGGCCAGGTAAATTAAAATTACCTACCGATATTTTTGTCCCTATGGCTAATCCTCAAGAAGTCCAGAATGTGATTACTAAAGTATTCTTACCTGAAGATATTCAATCTGAATTAAGGAAAACAATCAAAAAGAAGTTTTCAAAAGTTCCAAAGAAGAAAAATGAAGAAAAGAAGACTATAGCACAAGCTAAGAGAGCTAGAAATATGAATAATATAATTAAAAGCCATAAAATCAAAAAACGCAAGCTAGATACCCCAGTTAACAACGAGCCTTCTAGAAAGAGCACAAGAATAGTGAAACAGATTAATTACACTGAAGATATACTCTCAGAAGAAGAATACGATGAATCTGATGAATTTGATGAATTTGAATAGTGGTTCTATATAAACTAATAAATTACTATGTATTTTCCATCTCCTTAATAGAATCTATTCTATTATTTTGTAGCCAATCCTCACCTAAAATTAGTAATCTAGCGGCTGCAGGAAATTTTTTATCAGCAACTGAATTAGTCCAATCAATAGATACAACTCGTAATAACTTTGCAGCTTGTTTCCCATACTTCTGTAAAAAATATTTTGCACAAGCTTCCCACCAATTACTGACAACAGAAAAGTGCGAATTACAGAGTAAGTCTTTATTGATATTGATCATTCTTGCTAAAAATATCCACGATGCATCAAATGAATATTTTGGTAATTGTGGGTAATCAGTTTCTCTAGTCATAGCAGCCCAAACTGTACAGATTCCAGCCACTCTTTCATCATATTTTACGTCATCTTCCCATTTGCTATCTCTTCTCTTCCATCCCATATTTGTTCTTCCCTCTTCTGAATCAATCGAGCAAGTAAACCCAATGATATAAGGACATTTTTTTACAAATCTAGCAGTAAGGAAATATTCAAATTCCGGGAAAGAATTGAGTAGGCTACATGAAAGTTTTGATAATGGTAATGCAGCAGCAGGTTGAACTATGACTTCAGTTTCTGCTTGATCTATTATTGCTTTGGCAACAAAATTAAGAATCCATTTATATGCTAAACCATCAGCATTTTTAGCCATTCTAATAAGTTCTATTACTTCGTTATTTATTTTTATTAATTGTTGTATTGAATTAGATAATTGTCCAAATTTAGGATTGATTTTTCTCTTCAATTGATTTACTGATTTTTTTAATTCACTATTTTCATTGAGTTTCAATACAATATTATTCTTTATATCCTTGATATCCAGTTTATATTTCATAAATTCATTTTCTATCTTCAGTTTCTTTGATGCTATTTGTTCTTCTTTTAATTTCTCTTCTCTAGCGTTTTCCTCCTTGAGTTTAGCTTGCAAAGCTTTTTTTTCCTTTTCTTGTTTTTCTTGTTCCTCCTTTTTCTTTTTATCTTCTTCTATTTTTTTAAGCTTTTCTTCCTTTATTTTTCTTTCTTTATCTTTCAATTCCTCAATTCTTTTAGCCTCTTCCTCTCTTCTTTTCTTTTCTTCCAAAATTTTTCTTTGTCGCTCCTCTTCAAGCTTTTTCTTCCTTTCCTCTTCTAACTTCTTTCTTTTAATTTCTTCTTTGATGATATTATCAACTTCACTAGATTGAATTTTTAACTTGGCTTCAAGCTTTTTTGAAATAGCATCCAAATTAGCCGATACAAGAGCTCTTTTCTGTTCGTATGATACGTTTAATATTTTTTGCTTTTGTTCGCTAGCTTGTAAATTATTTCTATAAACATTATCGGCATAGCTATTTAATGATTTCTTAAATATATCAAAAGTTGATGTTATTGGATCTTGTATGGATTCATCGATATGTGTATTATATTTAAGAAGAGAATCATTATCAGTTAATGGAAATTCAAAATTTTCAAAGTGATAAGATAACCTTTTAGGAATATCAACTTCGAGCTCGAAGTTATTTGGAAGTCCAAATTTCATCTATGTTTACCTTTATAATTATCTTTAGTACATACTCTTAGATGCATAGATGTATCAAAGATATACACTATTCTCATATTTACTACATATAAATTCTTATAGCGTAAATTTGGGTATCTGTTGAGGCTCACCAAAATTGAAATTTTTCACTGAAAATTATAAGTATAAGGTAATCAGTTAATATCATTGACAAAATAGATATGAACTGCCAATTTATACGTCATTTTTCTAGTTTTGGTGCAATTAGGAAACCAGGTTACTCTACTGTAGAGTCAGTCCATCATTTAGTTCCTATAAAGAAGGCAGCATTAAAACCAAAATACCAAGGCTTGTTGATTCCAAAAGATGATATTAGATCTGTAGGTTACAGACCAACTGAAATATCACAAGATAGAGTTAAAGAATATTATGAAAATACTCTAAAGTCTGATTTATTGTTACATAACTTTGAATATGGTGCTGAAACTATTTTAGGAAACAAGAGAAGATCTTGGGGTACAGATTCACCATATAAGTTATACCGTAACCTCAAAAAACCTAAGGGGTTAAGTCGTGCTACTAGAGACATTAACCCAATAACAAATAAAAACATTCCAGAGCTTACATCTATCTCTATTAATGCATATAACTCTGATGCTTTAGAGACTAGCTGGTTGAACATTTCTACTAGATTGCAAATTGCCCAAATTACCAACGTCAAAGCTAAGCAAATTTATAACAAGTCCAACATTTTACCTTGGAAGTGTAGAGTTGGTAGACCATGTGGTTGCAAGGCAGAATTAACCGGTAGAGATATGACCCAATTTATATCTACATTAACAGAATTGGTCTTACCAAGAATCAGAACTTTTAAAGGTATCAAGAATACTTCTGGTGATAATAATGGTAATATTACTTTTGGTTTAGATCCAGAAGATGTTAAATATTTCCCAGAAATTGAAAATTTCCAAGAATTGTTCCCAAACTTGTTTGGTTTCCACATCACTTTCAAAACTACAGCAAGAACTGATGAACAAGCAAGAAATCTTTTAAGTGCATTAGGTTTACCATTTTATGATCCTGTATAATCTAGAAAGTTAATTAATTAATGTAAATAGACACAATATCAAATTTTTTAAGTATTCGCGTGTGTAATTTTTACTACAATAATAATATAACATGTCAGATAATGTGCTAAAGCATTCAATAGTACATGAATTTGCAATATTATATTCTAACAGGATATTTCAACGTGACAAGCATTGGAATGACGGAAAATTAAGATTTTATGAGTTAAATAATAAAATTGAAATTTTAAACGAAGATAACATATTACTTACTAGTGATTTTTTTGAAACAAAAAATAAAGGTGAAGTTTTAAGTACAAAACTATATGATGGAAGTCAATTCAAACTCACGAATAATAAATTTTTAATAGAGATAGTTGAAAAATTACTGATATATGAAAGAGATGTTTCACGAAATTTTAGAAGCTTGTTGAATAACATAGGAAATAAACCGGATGTTTCTATAAAAGTAAAATATGAAAAGAATGAAGACATAATAGCTAAGGAGAAAGTAATTAAAAGCCTAGGACTTAAAAGAAAGTCTGTGGGTCTTCCACGAATAAAGAAAGAATTCAGTCCCACTTTAATAAAACATGAAACCAAAAATTCTGATATCAAGGATTCTTTAAAAAACTCAGTTATTAAGATAAAAAAAGAGCCACTAAGTGAAAAGTCGTCTACATTGAACTCAAAAATAAAACCTAGAATCACCAGTGATACGCAAAATATACGGCCTAGTGACATAGAAGTGTCTAGTAGATCCAATACTTCTACAAAAATACCAAAGATTGATAAAGATTGCCTATTAATTAGTTATAAGCTTAAAAGGATCCCACCACGGTCTTCTAATATTTTTAAGTATTTGAAACTGCAATACCAGGATACCACAAATGATTCTTCTCTTTCTAATGATAACTCAATTAATATAAAATCTGAGGGTATTAAGGAGTTGAAGAATTTAAATAACTGTGATGTCATATATGACCTTTCTGACTTTGAAGAAGATGAAAATTTTATTGAAATGTTAAAAAAGAGACATCAACCACCTGTGGAAAATTAACCACATATTTATAATAGCTTAAATTTTTCAGTTATATATTAGATTTATAAGTCTATATATATTACAGATTAGAAATAGTTAACGAATTGTCGCGATTTTAATTGTATTATTTATATCCAAAGAAAATGCATTTAAAAGATGGTATCATATGTGTACAATTTATCAATAGAATTAATAATTTTTAATGCTAACTTTGTAGAAATTGTTTTAGAAATAAAAACAACTTTTGAAGTTAATTCGACAGGATCCGAGAAATTGATGGGAAAAAGTTGGTTTATTGATTTAATAAAAGAATCTATTCTAACTTGAAGAAGTGACCGTGGGTCATAATCAAATTTATATTTTTCCTCTAAATCAATATATTTATTCCAATCGAATGTTTTATCATAATTCTTACTTTCCAATCTAGGTGTAGAAAGGATTGGAATATGGTAAATAAAGTCTAGATTATGTGTTATTTCAAGCCAATTATTAAGAATATCATCAGAAATTAAAGGATATGCAACTGTACTTTCGGTATTTATATTTTCGTCAATTATATTAAGGGAACCAATTACTTTGTCTGGGAAATATAAAGGCAACTTTCTTAGTGCATACGATTTACGACGAGCTAAAATAAGATTCCTATTACCAAAATTTATCTCTTTAGTCCATGGGATATCATTATTTAGTGGTGTCATCGATATAAGTCTATCTTGGTTACAATACAACAAATAGAACTCATTTTCTAATGTTTTGATGTTTAACTGATTTTCAATTCTATAACCGGTAAAGGGTAGTCTGTTAATATTAGAACATGACTTTGATTTTCTTGCCAATACACAAGATACAAATATGAATAAAATGGGATATATAATCATCTTTTGTTATAATTAAATTATGTTTGTTTATAGGGTCATCTTATTTGTATGTTTTCGCACCCATAATTTATGTGGTTATGTGGTATATTTAAGATTTCACAAAAATAATGAAAAATCTTTAGCTGTTTTCTGTGAATAATTCGTATGATTTATTAACCTAGTTTATAATATATATAATATTTCAAAGGAATAATCTGCATAATATTTAATATATCCCATTACCAAATATCACCTTAATAGTAGTCATTAATATAAATATTGAATTACATAAAGTAGTTAAAATTCTTCTTTAATTACAATTTTTTGTCTTGTGTTTCCTTTGCTATCTTTCGATTAAATTTGCTTGACTTGTTATTATGAACTAGTTTCGTATGTCTAGATAAAGAGTCTCTTCTGTAGAAGCACTTTCCACATTTATTGTCAGTGCATTTATATATCAAGGAATGTAATTTTCGAGAATCTTGGTAAAACTCAGGGAGAAGAAAGCCTTTGTTAAAATGGTGTGATATTACATGATGTCTTAAAAATGCTTTTTTATCAAATCCAATTAAATTATAAGGGCATTCCAGTACTGGACATTTATGAGGCCTAACCAATTTGTAATTATCAATATGTGAAGATAACTCCAAAAAGGATTTGAAATCTTTGTCACAATGGGTGCATTGAATGTTTGATGACATTCTATTAAGATTTGACTTTGTAAATTTTTTCATTAACTTTTCCGTTAGGTTTTCATGACCATTAGGTAAGTCTTGATAAGAAGCTAATGTTGGAAGATTGTTCGTCAGCTTTATTTCAATATTGTTCATCAGCTTTATTTCAATATTGTTTGTATTTTTGTAATTGTTTCCTTCATGAACAATTGATGTAGGTGCCTGCATCCACATCTGATTTGGATCAAGTTCTGAAGTAAATGGAAATACATTTCCATAATTTGACTTTGTAATAGGAATAATTTCTAATTCTGGATAGCCTCCTAATAATCCACTATTTTCTGCTATCATATGTTCAGAAGGATACAGCATACTTCTAAAATCTGGTGGTTCGCTTACTTCCAGATTATGGCGAGTTGTGAAATTTGAATTAAAAAAGGCATAAGGTAATGGTGAATGAACTTCAGGAGTTGAATTTGACTCCAGTATTTCATTCACAGATCTTAACATCAGGCTATCAAACCCCATATCAATTTCTCTATTAAATGTAGACAATCCTAATCCTAACGGACTAGATAAGGTTCTCATGGTACCTCCCAATTTAAGATTGAGATTTATCGTATCTTTAAAAGGATAAATAGGATCTCCTTGATAAATAGGATCTCCCTGACAGCTATAATCATGGTCCTGTAAAATCTCAGCAGAAAACATCTTCAACCATATAATGTCTTTATTATATTTTATCAAGCTTAGCTTTATCTGATTGGATTCACTTCGTGATGTTGAAATGGATAATGAAATGGCACTGATCAAAAAATATACCGAGATAATCTCAATAATAAAATATTCAATGTGTCTTAGTGAAGAGGGGGAGGGTTGTGACAGGTCTAATAGGATAGATACTAGTTAATCTGATAAATTTTTTTCACTTTATTTAAACTATTAAAAATTAAACTTGGAATAACAAGAAGATGTTACAGTATATAAATCACTTCTGATCAATAGCCCTGAGGACAAAACTGTGTTAAAGGAAAAAAAACTATTGCTTGAATCTCCACAGAATATTAGGCATAATTAATATCTAAATAAACTTTCTCAGCTAAGCAATAAAAAATATCTTAATCTTAGGTACATAATTAACTTATGAGTTTGAATCACAAAAGTAGTCATGACTATGTTTTACAATGGGTAAATAGACTTCCGGTGGGCGAGGTACATAAAGGTTCCTAGATAATATAAAGAACTTATTACGAAACTTAGCCTAATTAGGAAAGAAATAATAGTGTTATTTTAGCCAACTTAAGGGTAATAAGAAAGCAAAATTATTACAATTAACATCAAACATTTAATACAATATACAATATATAATATATTAAATTTTGGAATTGGTTCGAAGCAAAGACGTTCTATCAAACAATATGTATTATGTATTCTAGGTGATTTAGTCCGGTATGTTGCAGTAAGCTGTATTGTCCTGTAGTATGATAATAAATGGACTGATCTAGATGGATGAAACACAAAACCGGTTCAGAATAAGTTTCATAGATTTTAAAAAGGATATGGAAAGGTGATTTACAAAGTCTAGGCAAAACACAGAAGTAATTATTATTTGATTCAAATTTATCAAGTAACCCAGAGAAAAATTCATATATAATATCCATCTTTAAAATAGTCCAAATATAGTAGTTATGTATTTATGACTTATTACCGCATTATACTAATTAGTCGTAAAGTTTCTGGAGAGATAAAAATTACGGCAATATTAAACTCAGAGGCGTCCTTCAATTTTCTGACTCGAGAACCGGGAATTAATCTGATAGTTGCAACTTAGTTACCAAGCTAAGAAAATATATATACGGCTTAAATATACAAGAAAAATTTTAGCAACAAAACTTGATGTACTATCAAAGTTTATACAACATCTGTATGAATTTAAATAATTAGATATAGGGATTCAATATAAAAAACGATCTTTATTGAAATCTTGTCTATGTGATTCTAGTTTTATCTATTTTATTCTCGTTCGACTTTTATCTTTTTTATAAAAAATATTTTTGAAGGTACAGAGAATTTCAATTGTTATCTTTTGTTATAAACAGGACACATAATATTACATGTCGTATAAATATTTTACGTATAAGATTCTCCCGAAATACTTCCTGGGGGCATAATAAAAATAAAATATTTTATTAGATCAAGCCATAATCTTATTTTTTATACCATAACCGTCTAATATTGTCCAAAATATATTCAAATCATGATAAATGATAACATATGATAATGTATTCAAAATTTATGAGTTATGAAGTCAAAATAAAGATGGAGCTTATTTTCTACTTACTTTAAGTGTTACTGTTTAGAAATTATGAGTTATCCTTTTTAGAAATGAAACTTATTGAACATGTGGTCAAAAAGTAAATAAACTATAGTAAATACTGATAAATTGTTCTCACGACTCCCCTCTATATATTTTTCAGATAAAACTTTGTTTTAGATATACTTGATATAGTGTGAAATACGATCACAGGGGGTAAAAAAATGAATCGTTGCATAATACCACATTCTTGGTTTCCTCCTACAACACCATGTATGCAGTCTAAGATCAGCTATGACTACAGAAAGTTTGAGTAGCAAATATAACATAGGGTTATGTGAAAATACAAGAAAGCATATACGATATTCGTAGAGTGATTTAACATTATGTGCATTAATACAAGAACTTTATATATTAGAAATAATATATAAATTATGATTAATGACAAGGATATGAGCCTGATGACAGCCCAGATGGCAATGCTTCATAATATCATGACTTACTGCTTATCTGAAAGGGTTAATAATTGGAAAAACAGCTGATTGATATAATATTTTTAATTTCATATAAAAGCCCAGTAACCATTATAATTAATATTATACTTTTGTTGATAAATTTCTTCTTATTATATCGTAGGTATTTCATCTAATGATGATAAAATTTTTATCCTTAGTAAAAGGTGCACATTTAAAGTTCAAAACATTTTAGTTTTTAACCTATATTGGGAATCACAATTCCCCTTATTAGATAGTAAACATTATAAACAGCATTATAAAGTAAAAGAATAGTGTTGATAAATATCTTAAAAATTAAAGTTTAACAAAAATACTGGCTATTTCTTGATTTTGTCCATTTTATGAGAGAGAATTGTTAAATTTATTTAAATTAGGGAAACTTTAGTACTATTCTTACTACCATATACAGCTGTAACATTCACAATGGAGTCTAAAAAAAGATATCACTCAGCAATATACTTGTTAAAGTTTATCTGTTAGTTACTGTATCATAAACTTTATTGTAGAATCGTTTAAGGTTTGAAAATAGGCTAGCATTTAGATCCAAAACTATTGCTAGGCTAAAGTTGCCATTGTTACCATTTCGCAAAAATAATATTTAGAGTAAAACCTTAATAATTCCCCTATATACAAAATTATACTACCAGAAAAATAGAAGAAATATAATAAGTTTAATAGGTTAAGCTACCAAAAATACTTCTGTAAAAAGTAAGTATTCAAAAAAAAAAAAAACTTAAACTTTATAAAAGATTAAAGCAATTATATTTATATTAAACATAATTACCAAAAACGATTTTCCTTAATTAGTAAAGTCAGTTCTATATTTGTTTAATAAGTAATTATTAATATACAATTATTCAGATGCAATTATTAAAGGTATTTTTGTTAACCTTATAACAGTTAATTTGATATGGGAATAAGTGCGGGCACTACCATCTAAATATGCACTCCAATACTTCATCATCAGATACAAAAACTTACATACTTTGATCTAAAGCATTCTCTTCTATACTTTATATATTTCACAGAATTTGAATATTTTAAGCTTATATGGATTCAGTTAATAAGGAATGGGCATCAGCTTCCATCTCTCTTTTAAAAAATCCCTTTGATTTAAAACTATATGAGAAATTAGTTGAAATCTCAGAAAATAATAATAAAAAGGGTATAAGTAAAAGCAGCAATATTAATGAAATAGAATTATTAAGAGTATCTTACAAAAATATCTTAGATAAATTTCCTTTATTAGTGAATTATTGGATTAGACTAGCCGATTGGGAACTTAAATTAGGTGATACTACTGCTGCAGAAAAAGTTTATAAAAGAGCATTTCAATTCTTATCTTATTCTATTGAAATTTGGATCAGCTTTCTTAAATTTAAAATTAATACTGTTACTGATGATCTTAATCAAATTGTTTCTTATTTTGAAAATGCTAGAGTAAAGATTGGTTATCATTTCTACTCATATGAATTCTATAAACTATATTTGGATTTCTTGCATAATTATTCTAAGAATAATAAAACTTATGAACAGAAATACTATATATTATTGAGGAATGTGATAGAAATCCCCCTCTATCATTATGATTACTTTTTTAATATTTTTTTTAAAGCCATAGCAGAATCTGATAATATTCTTGAAAAAATTGTTCCAAAGAATGAATTACAATCATTTAAAGACAAGGATGGAAAATCAATTTCTTTGAGTCTTAAGAAAATATTTACTGATGTTTATATTACTACACAATTTAAGGTGTATCAACTTTTTGAATTTGAGAAAGATATATCTAGACATTTTTTTGATAATAGAACTTTATCGAGTAAGGAGTTGGCGACTTGGGAGAGTTATTTAAGTTTTGTTGAATTAAATTACCCATTAAGTTTTTCTATACATTTATATGAGAGATGTCTATGTTATCATCCAAATAGTTCCTTGTTATGGATACGTTATGTTGATTTTTACATCCTGTTGCAAAAGTATTTAACAGCAGAAGAAATTTTAAAAAGAGCTATTAGTTTGAATAGTGATGTTAATTTATACATCAAATTAGTTGATATCTACATTTTCAATTCAAAATATTTATCAGCTAGGGATCTTCTTACAAATTACTTACAACTGAACATTTCTGCTCCAATTCCTTTATACGAAAAATTGTTAAGTATTGAAAGTATCATTAGTAATAATGACAATGATTATATGATTAACTTATTTGCTGAAGTCATTAATCAAACAAATAGTGATTGGTTTTTTAAAGTAATCTTAAAATATCCGTTAAGTAAAGATTCTAAAATTAAATTCTTTGAAAAATTTTCTTATTTTAGGACATCAACTATATATAATAACGAATTAAGAAAATTATTGGATGATACATCAAAGAAGAAAGTTAAAATTGATTATAAGAAAAAATATGATTTAATACTTGAAAATGCAGTAACTAGCGTTTAATTTAATTTTTAAAGAAAACAATTAATAGTAAACATGCAAATATAAAATACTAATAAAACTGTCCCAATTTTCCTATCGAGTCTCCATTTATTCAATGGAACACAACATAAATAGAAAGCCATTATTAATATCAAGCCCAACGTGGTTAATAATAGATGTATATCAAAATTCAATGTAAGTTGCAGGCTTTTTTTAAGAAGTACTAATATCCCATTGAAACCAATACCAAGTAATATAATTAAAATAGGTGTTCCAATACATGCATTCAAACCAAGAATTGGATTTATTTTAGTTGCAATTGTAAAATTAGTGACCATATCATTAACTGAATTCCCGATAGAAAATACCAATAACCCTAATAAATAATCAGATATGAATATAATAAAACCAAAGTTTTTCAAAAGCTGTAATATATGCACAGATATATGAGATATTATTACCAAAGAATTTAAAATCCCTACAATATTGATAATACTAGCACATAACTTTTCCAGAAAATTAATATGTGCAGTTAATGCAAATAGTAAAATTGAGATCACAATCGTATATAATGTTTTTGTATGCACAAATTGATAGTTTAATATTAAAGGAACTTCAATAAAAAACCATAATTTTCTAAAAGTTTTGTATATTACAGTTGCTGTCATTTGATTGTTTTCTTCTCCATTCTCATTGTCCATCTCATTGTAATCAATTTCATCAGCATCATATGACGATATTGGTATTAATAATGAGAGAAATTTGTCAATAATATCAAAAATTAATTGGAAAGCATCCATACTAATAGATAATATCTTAAAGTTATTGTTAATATTGAGTACATTATCGACCTCTGGGTGTTTTAATGGGCTAAATACCGGATTTATATCTTCATTAGATAGTATACTCATAGTCTCTTCAATGTCAACTGTAAATTCTTCCTCAAGGTCCTCTTCAATGACCTTATCAAATTTATTTAGATATACTAAATAAATAAAATAACATGCTACCATAACTGAGCATTCAATAAATGTTATTTTTCCATCGGATATAATTATCAATAGCATCACTAGGACAAGGAACAATAAAAAAAAGTCAATTATAACTATTTTGTAATTAGCAACTGAGAATGGCTTGATAATTATTATAAATGCCATAATTAAGGATAAGGAAATTAATGTAGATCCTATTACCTGTCCTAACATTAATTCAATGGTGCCAGCATCCATTGAAATATAGTAGTTAATCATATCTGGTGCAGCATTAGCTAGTGGAATTAATAAAAAACTTAATATCTGATTATTAATTTTAAATATCTTTGCCAAATTTTTTAAATTCCGAAAAAAATAGTTTGATACTATTATACTAAGGGTAAGTAAAAGAATGCTTAGTAGGAATAACACAACAGTGGAATATCCAAAAGTTAATAGTGTAGAAGGGTAATGATGAGAGCAATAATACTTAATAGCCAAAGAATAATAGTATTTATCACATGATCGTATTAAATGGTTGCAAATATCACTACCATTAATTTTAACTATTGAACATTTGTCATCTTCCACATTTATGAACATAGCAACAAAGTTAAAGACTTTTAGTTGAAAATTAAAATCATACCTAACCTTTTAAGTTGCGAACTTAACATATGATGAATATCTGACCTATATACAGGAACAAAGATAAGAGTTTAGTGGAAGATGATAAAATCATATACATAGACTATATATACATAAACTATATATACATAGACTATTATGTCAATTCAGTTTATAATAATTGATGCAGAGTTATATTTATCTCATATTATAACATTTATACTATGAAGATAGATGCGTTATTATTCATCATTATAAATCATTCTTGAATTTAATATAATTTTCTCTGGACAATACGTCTAATGCAATGTCAATATCAAGATTAATATCTTTAATTAATGCCTCTAATATAAAGTTAGTAATTCATAGTCAACTTAATACTCAAGCTTAGTAATTTTTAATTTAATACATACCTTTTGTTGTGTAATTCAATTCTGGTCTGACATAACCCAATACATTATAGGTAATGTTAGCACCATAAAATGTATCTTTAAATTTATGCATAATATGAACTTCAGCTGCTTTCTCCTTATTTTGATAAAATGGATTCCAGCCAATTGACATTACCATTGGTAAAACAATTAAATCATTCTGCTCGAGATATTTACCATTATTCACTACAATTTCAGTACCATCGTTTCTCATAGTTGTTGTTTCTTTCTTTGTATTGTCTGGGAATAATCTACACCAACCGTAGTAAATTCCTGGCTCTAAACTATTCAACTGTTCGCCGATTTCTACGTTAGCTGTTGGTATGCCTAACTCTGAAGATCCTCTCCCAAACCCACAGATAATATGGGACTTCTGTATAATTGGATATGGAAAACTAGGATAATCTGGAACAATTGTCTCTGGTCTTGACATTATATGGATTTTAAATATTCTACTATAATTACTGAAGAAATGAAAAAGTCAATCTAAATATTACTAAGTTTCGGGTAACCCTGTCGTCTACAGATAACAAATAAATTACTAAAATCTTATTATTACACTTACTTAACTATATATCAATATATATCATGTAAGTTAGAAACTCAGAATCTGGCTTCTAATTGATCAACTAAAGTGACACAGTCCTTAGCAAAGTTTCTGATACCTTCAGCTAACTTTTCGGTGGCCATAGCATCTTCGTTTAATAAGTATCTGAAAGAGGCTTCATCATCAATGTAAGAAACCTTTTCAACTTTATCATTCTTAGCAGCAGAAGCTTCTAAGACTTGTGGAACTTCTTCATTAGAGTTGTATAATTCTTCTAATAACTTTGGAGCAATAGTTAAGAAGTCAACACCAGCTAAAGCCTTGATTTCACCAGTGTTTCTGAAAGAAGCACCCATAACAATGGTGTTGTAACCGTACTTCTTGTAGTAGTTGTAGATAGCTCTGACAGAGATGACACCTGGGTCAGAAGCACCTTCGTAAGATTCACCAGTAGACTTCTTGTACCAATCTAAAATTCTACCAACAAATGGGGAGATTAAAGTGACCTTAGCTTCAGCACAAGCAACAGCTTGAACGAAAGAGAATAATAAAGTCAAGTTACAGTGGATACCATGCTTAGATTCTAATTCTCTAGCAGCTTGGATACCTTCCCAAGTAGAGGCGATTTTAATTAAAACACGATCCTTGGAGATACCAACAGACTTGTATAATTCGATCAATTCAATAGCCTTCTTAACAGTAGCATCCTTGTCGAAGGATAATCTGGCATCAACTTCAGTAGAAACTCTACCTGGAACAATCTTTAAGATTTCCTTACCGAATTCAACTAATAAACGGTCTAAAGCAATTGAAGCCTTTTCCTTTGGGTTAGAACCCTTTTCATTAGCATATTCAATAGCAACATCTATTAACTTAGCGTATTCTGGCTTCTTAGAGGCAGCTAAGATCAAAGATGGGTTGGTGGTAGCATCTTGTGGAGTGTACTTGGCGATAGATTCAAATTCACCAGTATCAGTAACGATGACGGTACCAGTAGCCTTTAATTGTTCTAAGGAGTTAGAAGACATTGTTGATATTTACAAAATTAATAATAATTTGAAAAATATATTAATTAGTAAAAGAGATAATGGGTCAATATATAATTCGTAGCGCCTATTCACGAGACCGTGGGGGCGATTCATCCGAATAAATGTTGGTGTTGCCGGGTAATTTAATAATCAACGCGAATTACCATATTAGCGCAATGACTCCAAAAGAATTTGAAGCATTGACACAACGATTCTAGCATAAAAGATGACCATTGATTATAAATATGATCATATTTAAATCTTAATTAGCACCATTACACTATGTAATTGACATTTGGGTCAGAATGATTAGTAATTGTAACTAGTAATTAAGTAGTAGATAGATCTAGAATATGTATTTGCAAAAATTTACTTTATGTTGTAGTGTACATAGTGTTTGTTAATTGCTGAGAAATGTGTGGAATGTGGAACACTGTCGAGTCTTCTTAAACGCATTGGTAAGTTTACGGAGAAGTTAATACCGCTTTGTGCGAAATTAACGATGTTAACCGCAACATGCAGGGAGCGTTTAAAGGTTATAATCTTTGGTATAAGTGACAAAAGAAATTTTATCAGGGTCCTAATACTTTAATATCACCATATGATCCGCCAAAAAGAAAAGTCTATCTGATAACGTATAGAATATCTATATTAGAATATAGGGAGTTGGTTACATGGTGGCAAATTGAAGATACTGGGAGTCACCTTTACCGAATTCTTTTAAAACTCCGATAATTGATAACTACTCAAGGGGAACAATAGAAAAGGGCGACTAATATAAATATATATTCTACCGTAGTTTTTCCCGTTACCGGCATATTTAGGACTTGAACAACATTTGGACGCAAAAAAAAAAAAGAAAAACAAATATAATGGCTTTGTAGACTCCACATACGCTGATGTGCATGGAATATTGTAGGGTAGAGCAAATTGACAAACATTTCTTTGGTGAATACAATACCTTTTGGCGTAATATATCTTTATAGATAATACCATGGTTGATTAATCTTATAAGTCACGTGTATATATTCAAATTTTGGCATGTTTACTTGCTCCTAGTGAGACGGATAAATAATTATATTGCTTTCTC
The DNA here is from genome assembly GCA_030556805.1 of Schwanniomyces vanrijiae var. vanrijiae. NCBI lineage: Eukaryota > Fungi > Ascomycota > Pichiomycetes > Serinales > Debaryomycetaceae > Schwanniomyces > Schwanniomyces vanrijiae. The sequence goes on along the minus strand of JAKTUS010000005.1, from coordinate 197,722 downwards.
TAAAAAACTATCAAATTAAGAATGGGGGACCTGACTATTGTAAAGAGACTTTTAATCAAAGCATCTAATAGCTATGATGGTGATTTTAAGATAATACCAGTCAATAGCAATAGACCGGTTGAGATTACCTCAAAAATTGGTGTATTCAGTCTTCGAGTAAATATAAAGAACTTTGATGGTTCCAAGCCCCATTTAGACAACAGTTTGTATAATGTTAATGATAAAACATATCTAAATGGCACTATTTCACAGCCAGCAATTGAAAAAGCGCAAGAAGTATATCCTAATTTGCAGTTGCAAATTAAGTTCAAACCAAATGCACCTATAAAAGGGTCAGACTTATTGTTTGGTAACGATTTCAATACACCAATACGAAATTATGTTCCTACCGCTATTCTCTCTGCTGGACTTAAGTTTTTTATGTGGTTTATAAGTAAGACAGTAAAGGGAGATATATATAACGACAAGCCATTCCTTTATGGGTTGGCAATAAATTCAATGACATATCTTTCAATTATAAATGATAATAATGAATCTATAGGTAAAACTGAAGAATTACCTGAATCTAAGAAAATTATAGATACTGTGAATTTTAAAGAAAATTTAAATTCAAATATTGATAATGTTTTGGATATTCCAGATAATTCTGTAGGGAGAAGAAAGCTATTCAGTAATTTGAACAATTGTGAAAAATTTGTTTTCAATGAAGATACAGAATATATGTTACAATTTGATACGAACTTCATGAACATGAGAGATTCAAAGTACGCTGTAAGTATTCCGACTTTTGGAAATAAAACATTTGATATTAATGTTTCACTGTATGCTAATGAACACTTGAACAATTTCAATTGGATTATTAAAAAATCTGGTTATGAAGGCGTAGAATATGGTGATATTGGATTAGTGTTAAATTTTGCATTACTTGACGAAGAGTCAAAATAATTCTATAATTAGATATTAAATATTTTTATTTAGATTATATATTTCAAATATTCCACTGACGATATATACATGCTAATGTATGTCTATTATATGCAATTTGAAGTTGATTATGGTGTGAATTGAAATATGAGAATAGTATTAGCAAATACTTATATAAAAGAAATGGGTTTTCAAGAACTTGGGGTGCTTTTTGAAAAGTCAGTCATTTCAATATTCTGCATATTATTCGAGTGATCTACCTGACCTAGTTCTTGTTGATCTAACATATTCTCAAAGAATGTAGTTCTAAGTTCCTTCCATCTGGTCAGATATGTTGATAAAGTAACTAATAAGCCAGCACTTAAAACCTGTAAACACCACCATAATGTAGATGTAGGGAATTTACCAGTATAGAGGAAAACAACAAGAAAATTAATAACGTGAACAGTAACGGCGAAATCCCATGCAAGCTTAGATCTTCCTACGATTATCGTGACAAATAAAACACATAATAACGAATCAAACAACCACAACGTAAATAAAATTAAACCCATTGCATTATCCAGGGTTACTATTTCCCACAGGAAAATCCATGAAAATTGGAAGTCATATCCATTAAGCGATGCAATCAAGTAAAATATAACTAATGCTGAAAGATAGTAAAAACATTGTAAAACTATAATTTGAAATATCAATTTCGAAGGACTGGTTATATCGGTTGAATGATCTGTATTGAATAGCTTCCTATAGCCATTTGACAACATTGTTTTGAATGCAAATAAATATTAATACTACATTTAATTATTAATACTCGCAATTAAAGTATTAACCGATTCACGACGTCATTTCTGATGCGACATTTTTATATTAACTATAAACTATACAAGAGTGATAAAATCATTTTCTTTTACTTTTAGATTTACCCTTGGATTTAGGTCTCTTGGATTGATCGTTCATTCTATCTGTTTTAGTTTTCTTATAAGATCTAGACGAGTCTTCTTTCTTAACTTCGAGAGCCTTTCTCTTTTTAGAGTTGACCTTCTTACCATGCTTGGTTAATTGATGCATAACTTCAGTTTGGTGCTGTTTCTTTTCTTTTTCAGTTTCGTACCATGTTCTCTTAGGACGAGATTTAATTTCCTTTTGGTATTTCATTAAATTTGTAGCTTTATTCAATTGAATTTCTGCTTGAATGATTTCCTTAGCTTGTTTTTCTTCTTCTAAAACTTCATCAATAACAGCACTCTTAGATGCAATAATCTCGTTTAATGATTCAACATCCTTCCAATCAACATTACGAGAGACTGCCTTACCCTTGTAGTTAGTGTCAGATTCTGCGATAGATTTAAGAGATGCTTTAACAATGGCTCTATCTTGAGTAGATTCACCAACAAAGGTAATAGACTTACCTTCTCTTCCAGCTCTCGCAGTTCTACCAACTCTATGTAAATAGATTTCGTGAGACTTTGGCATATCATAATTTATAACAATTTCAATCTTTGGAATATCTAAACCTCTAGCAGCTAAATCAGTACAAATTAAAACTGGAACAACTAAATTTTTAAAATCATTAACACTAGTAAGACGTTGTTCTTGTGTTAAAGACCCATGTAATTCAGATACTTTCATACCCAATAAACCTAAAATAATTCTAAGTCTGTGGGCAGTTTCCTTTCTAGCAACAAATACTACAATTCTATTCTGTTGATTTGGATCAACAAGCTTTAATAACTGGAATAAAAGTGCTGGTTTTAATTGGTCTCTCTTACGGATACGAACGAATTCTTGCACTAATTTGTTAGCAGCAACCTTTGGTGGATCAATCATGATACGAACTGGTTTATCTAAAGATAATTGAATCAAATCTTGAATCTTAGTATTCATAGTGGCAGAAAATAATAATGTTTGTCTCTTATGCTTTGGAATTAATGATAAAATTTCAGTCAATTCATTTTGGAAACCTTCTTCTAACATACGATCTGCTTCATCAAGAACCAAGACCTCTAATGCATCAATTGAAAAAGATGGAGAATTTCTGATATGATCAATTAATCTACCTGGTGTAGCAATAACAACATCTGGTCTTGTTTTCAATTGTTGTTCTTGTTGTCTTAAATTCAAACCACCAACGGCCAAACCAAAACTTAAATCGTTAATAAATTGAGCAAGTTTCTTACCAACATCATAAACTTGGATGGCTAATTCTCTTGTAGGGGCTAAAATTATAACTCTAGTTGATGATACTTTAGAAGGTTTATAGATTAATCTTTCAATAATTGGAATTAAATAAGCAGCTGTTTTACCTGAACCAGTTACGGCACCAGCAACAATATCCTTACCAAGTAAAGAAATTGGAATAGATGCAGATTGGATTGGGGAAGGTTTAGTGTATCCTAACTGTGCAATACCCCTTAAAAGAGGACGAGATAATTGCAAAGATTGAAAAGTATTATGAGCCTGTTTCTTAGCAGTTTCAGATTCCTCTTCATCAGCATAAAATTCTGCCATTTTTTCTTTGGAATCTTCTTCATCATCATTTTCATTATCATCTTCTGATCCTGGATATTCTTCATCCATATCAGCTTCTACACCTTCTTCTTCAGAGTCTTCTTCTTCTTCTTCTTCAGATTCTTCTTCAACATTCTCTTCTTGAATACCCATTCCAAAACCGTCAAGTGCTAATTCATCATCATCTTCTTCTTCTACATTGTCTTCTTCTTCTTCTTCTTCTTCTTCTTCTTCTTCTTCTTCTTCTTCTTCTTCTTCTTTTTCTGTTTCAGATTCTTTTTTTGACTCTTCATTGGTATTTTCTTCTAATGACTTAACTTCAGTACCTGCTAAGTTCACTAAACCACCCTTTCTTCTCAATATTCCATCTAAATCAACGTCTTTGGAAATAGAGTCTTTAGATTCACTTTCGACTTTGAAATCCCATCCATCGAACTTTGAAGTAGTATCAAATCCGTCTAATGAAAATTGGAAATCTGGGTTCATGTCTTCTTCTTCCTTGGTTTCTTGATCATTTTGTACTTCCTTCTTCTTGTTCTTTTTACCTTTTGATTTAGGCTTAACTTCTTTTGTTTCTTCCAATTCTACTTCAGATTCTTCAGATTCTACTACGTTAAAATCTTCATCAGAATCACTTTCAATGGTCAATATTAAATCATCCTTTTTTGGATTCTTCGAACCCTTTATTTTCTTTGCCATTTCTATACAAACTGACTAGATAGTAATATTTAATGAAATATCAATATTCAATCTATGAAAAGAGTGAGATGAGCTTCTGAAAAATTTCGCGAAAGGGCTACATAACCAGCTAATTATACACATTAAGATTTATTAATTCTATATATTAACTATAATAAAAGTTCTTTGTTACATCCTCAATTTCAGCTAAATCGTAGAATTCATCTTCATCCATTTGCTCAAGTTCAACATTTAATAATGGATTTTCTAAATTTAAAAATTGACTATTGGTTCTGATATCAATTAAAGAACTGATTTGTTGTTCAGTTTTGCTAGAAAGTTGTCCTTCTTTAACCATATTCTTTAACATTTTCAATCCATCTAACCAAACATATTGGTTAACTTCAGTATCTGTATAAAAACTAAATAAAACTTGTCCCTTTTCACCAATAAATGAAAGTTTTTCGTATGACATAGTACCTCTTAAAGAAATCAAATGATCTTTATTGTTCTTACTTTTATTCTTTTCCTCTTCACCATAGTATTCACCTATCTTTTCAGCTCTAAAATCATATATGCTTGAAAGAGGTATAGATTGTGATTCCAATTCTTCAAAAGTTGGATTTACCATTGGCTTTTCCATATATGCCTTATAATAAATATTTTGTCTATTTGGTGACAAAGTCAAGTAATAGTATTTATTATGAACTAATTTCTTTTCCTTCTTAGAACTTAATAAATTTTCCCCGTGAGTTTCAGTATAAACCCAAGAACCTTTTAATAATTGAATAACTCTTTGTTCTGAAACAAAATCTAAGACTTCTGTAGATAAATTCTTGTCAAATTCAGTAAATCTACTCTTCCAAAATGCTCTATGTTTATTTTTTATAGCAGCAGTTTGAATACTTCTTAATTGTTCAAGATTCTTCTTACAAATAATATCTAATGCTTCTTCTACAGATTTTGAGCTATCTGATAATTCATCTTCTAATTGTATCATTGAATGGTTAATTAATTGCAAAATTCTTTTAATATCCTTTTCATCTTTTAAATCCGCTTTAGATTCTTGCCATAGAATCAAACCAGTATTCATACTATGATAAATCATTAATTCCCAATCTAAAATTGAATTGTAGATTCTTGGGTATTTATTTTTTTGATGGAAAATTGATAACCACATACTAGTTATTTCATCCATAAATAAGTTTAATGGGAAAGTTCTTCCATGGTCACTCATCATTAATTCTTCATGGAATCTCTTTTTAAATGTCATATTTGGGTCTTTTAAAAAAATTTTAAGATCCATAGCTAATAATATAGTAAAGTTATCAATGACAAACTGTCTAGGATCTTCTGTAAAGCCAGCTTTGACATATTCTTCAGTAGTTGCTACTGTACCATATTCATTTAATGAAATTTCCAAAAACATAAATAAATTTCTCAACATAACTTGGTGAGATTTGATAGACATATCAAAAGTATGTGTGCTTAAATATTCGTTCAAGTTATAATATGCTACTTTTAAGTTATTGATTGCATCTACAAAAGCTTTGTCGTCACAATCAACTAAATTACCAATAGTACTAAAGAATCCAACATGTTTTAATCTACCTGCTAAGGTAATTATTTCGTCATAAGAATACTTTAATGCCTTGTTTATCATATCGGTAATTAACCTCATGTAATTTAATGTAATTTTACTATCTTGTAAATATAACTTGGTAGTCATAATATCAACAACGTCTAAGTATTCTATTATTGATTGGTATAATGGTAAGAACTTTTCGAATGAATCATCACCACTAAAGATTGAACCCGAAATAAATGTAACTGATATTTTTAAAATAGCCTTATATGTTTCAGTAGACATGTTCATACTAACAATTGAAAATAAAGTAGTAAATAAGGTATTATCTAAAATCGTACTATATTCATCTGATGAAGCTTCACTTCCTCCAACGCAGTCCAATAACTTGGCCAATACGACGATAGAATTCACCTTCTCTTGCTTATCTTTACCTAAAATATTAATTTTTAAAGCATTTGCATAATTAATTGCTGTTGGTACATCAAGTTTGGTTTTTGGAACGGTATCTAGAAATCGACGTTAGTATGCCACCTGTATCTAATAATCGACTAGAACTTACTTTTACTTAAAATTTCATTGAGTTTATGATTAATTGATCTAGAATTCTCAGCCATATTCTCTACTCACTAAATACTCCAAAAGATACTAAGATACTAAGATACTATTACTAATGTGAGTCGTTGAAATAAAACTTAAATTATTGGAATGAATTTTTTAAGATTCGAAAATTCGATATTGTCTATATCGGGTAATAAAATTGTCCAAAATTCCATTAGTAAGATTGATTATTTCACTTGTCCTATTGTGCTAGGGGCGCACATTAATGTTTTTCTACAGATCTTAAGACTAAGAGACATAATAATGTAAGCATATATATTTATGCTATGTATATATACTATAATTAAATTTTACATTCTAGTAATATTGACTTTCAAAAGTCTAAAATCAGATTTTCTTTAAACAATAACTTTTAATTATCGCCTTACATATTTTTTCTACTAGATTTTATTATGCTATTTTGATTTTCATTACATATATGGATTTCCCATTCTTGAAATTGAATTATGTGGATTGTCAATATATCTTCGTCTCTGCTCGTCTAAATCTCACTACTTGCCTTGATGGGATAAACCAACACCCCTAGTGTCCAATCATAAACTTTTCCCCTGCGCTGTCGCGCGCTCTCTAATAGTTTACCATAACCTATAGCTTAATGATTCATTTGGAGGCGGGCGTAGGTGCTAATTTAACTATTATTTGGTTTCTTAGGGACAGATCACGAGGAGATAGATGTTATTTGGCTATTAAACCTTTTTGAAATATATTATATCAAAAACCAATTTTGACTAATAAAAATGAGTATTAAATCCACCCATACTACCCTCATTCAATATAAATTATACCTACATGTTTATATAATCCCGTATATTACAAATACAAACATTTCTGTTTATTATTGTAATCTTAATATCTTTTAAATCTTCTACACTACTTTGAACTAATACTGTTATCAATCTCCTATCTTGATGGTCTCAATCAGCTGTAGTAAAAAAGTTTCGATATAAAGAGAGTCATTAGAATTATTTTATAAAGCACTAACTAGAAGTGATAAGAGACAATCTATCAACCTCATATCTAAAACTCACATCACATAAAAAAAAGATATTGGTGGAAGTATAAGAATTGCGACCTTAATATTAGTCTCGTGATCCTCATTATATGCTTATCAGGGATATTATCTTATGTTTTCCATTATAGCAACATTCCCATAGTATTATTATGGTGTTATCTCTTACAAACATTATCATTAGATGTGTTCGAATTTGAGGCCTTAAATTCATCCCGGAATACTTATATCATTCGTAGTGTCTATAGGAGAGATCAAAATAAAGATTCGTGATTAGATTTTTGAAAAAGTGTCACAAAATCCATAGTAACTATTTGAGAATTTTTGCTTAATTAAATCTCTATCGATAGTATCCTATTAATTATATAAGCGACAATGAGCTTTTTACGAAGAGATAAATCGAAGAACGGTTCGAAAGTTTCTTTGGGTCATTCTGCTGGTCAGTATGTACCAACAAATCTGGATAAAATTAAATCTTCGGAAGCCCTAGATTCTTCGAATATTGCACATTTGACTACGTCAATCGAAAACCAAAACAACATAGATCAAAATATTCTTAATGACAATGAACATGAAAATGGATACTTCCGTTTCAATTCCAAATATAGAGACAACGATGATATTTTGGTATTGGATTTGCCACAATCTAGCCAAATGCGCAAAGGAAGGGATTTATCGAAGCATTCAGTGGAGAATTACAGTCCACGTTCTTCAGTGTCAATACCAGGTACGCAATTTGAGGTAGAATCCCATGATTCAAACAATTCTAGAGGTATGTCCCCATTTATTAAAGATAATTATAAAGGTTTCCACAGAAATCGTCATAAAGGTTCTAATATTCCACCGTTATCACAACCAATTAAACCAAGATTTCCAAAGAAGAATGGTTCCTTATTAGGAAAGATAATTTACTCAAACAGGAAAGACTCTGAAAGCTCAGTTAGAAAGGACTCTGAAAGCCCAGTTAGAAAGGACTCTGAAACTTCTAGTACTGATTCAGGTAGAAAGAGTTCCGGTTCAATTGGTATTCCTTCAATGACGCCTCTTCATAATCGTAAAAGTACTGGCTCTGGTGTTTCTAATGTCTCAAGTAGTTCAGGATCTACGGGCCATAGAAACAATTCAAGAGTTTTGTCATTGGGATTTGATCATTCAAACCTATTTCACAGAACACTGGAATCATCAACTCTGCCTAAAGTACAATTATTTCCAAGACATAAATCATCAGAAGATGCTGGTTTAAATCCAAATTCGTTTTTTCTTGATATGGATATGAACGAGATGAAAGGAATTGTGAAGCCTGCTCCAGAAAAGAGTGAAGATGAAACCACTCATGAAAATAGAAACCAACTACCAGGTATAAAACAGAGAAGTCTTCCAACGAATATTCACAAATCTAATTCTGTTCTTACACTTCACCAAAATGAACAAAAAAATACATGGAAAGCACCAGAAAGTTGGGATGTTAAATTTGAAAAACCTTCTGAAAATTCTGAAAATGTTAGTTTAAATGATTCTGATAGTAATCTGGATGAATTAATTATTGGTATGAAATCTTCACAATCTCCAGAGTTGGAAATAGTCCGTGAAAACGAAAATTTTGAAGGCGAAAATCCAGTTATTCGTTCATGCTATAGAGATGGATTCCCTATATTATTTGGACTGTCACATACATCACGCTCAGGTCACCATGCAAATGATAGAAAAGGACCAAATTATATCTTTAGAGTTTTTAAAGAAGATAATACTTTTACGACTATACTATGTTCCCCTGAGACTACCACCTCAGAATTATTATCTACAGTTCGTAAAAAATTCTTTTTAGATTCTGTTGAGAACTATCAATTATCAGTTTACATGGGTAATTCTGTGAAAGTTTTGGAACCTTATGAAAATCCTCTTAAAATACAAATGGGTTTATTGACATTAAGTGGTTATACTGAAAGAGACGATTTTAAAATGTTAGGTCGTGAAGATCTTTCATTCGTTTGCAAATTTGTTGTTAATAACTTATATTTAAGAAATTTGACACATGAAGAAGAAGCAATATTATCTAAAGACTATGTGAATGTGGATATATCTGGCTTAAACTTGAATAATATTCCTATTATTTTCCATCAACATACTTATGAGATTGAAAGGCTCAATGTCTCAAGAAATCCTTCAATCTATATTCCGTTAGACTTCATACATTCATGTAATAATTTAACAAGTATAGTATTTGCAAATAATGGTTGTTCTAAATTTCCTATGAACTTTTTAGAAGCAAAAAGGCTTACCGAACTTAATATGGAAAAAAATTTCATTGATGAATTACCTTCAAAATTTTCACATTTAGTTAATTTAACAACATTAAATTTAAGTACTAACCAATTATCACATCTTCCAAAGTCATTTGGTAAATTACAAAATTTAGCTTCCTTAAATTTATCTTCAAATTACTTCCGTACTTATCCTGAAGCAATCAGTGACTTGGTTAACTTGGTAGATTTGGATCTTTCATATAATGATTTATCAAGTCTTCCTACTTCTATTGGCAAACTTACAAAATTGGCAAAATTGAATTTATGCACTAATAAATTGTGTAATAAGTTACCTGATGATTTTGCTTCTTTGACCTCCTTGAAGCGATTTGATATTAGATATAATAAAATGAGTGATGTTGACATTCTTGGTAATTTGCCAAACTTGGAAGTATTACATGCATCAAAAAATGAAATATCTAAATTCAGTGATAGGATGTCTAGTTTAAGATTGCTTCACCTTGATAGAAACCCTATCACAAACTTGGAATTCAATAATAAATTAGAGAATTTAACAGTGTTAGATCTTTCCAGAGCAAAAATTGCAGCAATTCCTTCTGATTTTGTTGATAAAATAGGTAATATTGAAAAATTAATTTTAGATAAGAATCATTTAGTTGCATTACCTGATGAAATTGGAAAGTTATTTAAATTAACATTTTTATCGGTGCATAATAATAACTTACAAAGCTTGCCAAGTAGTATCGGTTTATTGAAGTCATTGCAATATTTAAATTTGCATTCTAATAATTTGAAGAGCCTTCCTGATGATATTTGGAAGCTTAAATCCTTGACTGTCCTCAATGTATCATCTAACATTCTTTCTTCATTTCCTAAACCGCCATTGTCACTTGCTAAAAGAATATCTTCATCTGCTAACCTTGCAAATATATTAATGACTTCAGCGAATAACAGTTCGAACTTTTCTAATGAAGATCTTAGATCTGAAGGTGATGCTGAATTTAGTAATGAGTCAAATTCTAGTGTTAGTTTAAACACTTCGGGTAATTTTGAATCTCTTGCTGGTAGTTTATTGGTCTTGACTGCTGGTGATAATAGATTTAGTGATGATTGTTTTGATTCAATAACATTTTTAGTGGAGCTTAAATCGCTTAATTTATGTTATAATGAAATACTAGAAATCCCGGAAGGTGCATTAATAAGGTTATCTAAGTTAACAGAACTATATTTATCTGGTAATCAATTAATCACTTTACCGTCTGATGATATTGGAAATTTAAAGTCTTTGAAATATTTGTTTTTAAATAATAATAAGCTAACGTCATTACCAGCTGAATTAAGCACATTAACTAATTTGCAAAACTTTGATGTGGGTTCAAATCAACTTAAATATAACATTTCTAATTGGCCATACGATTGGAATTGGCATTGTAACAAAAAGTTAAAATATTTGAATTTTTCTGGTAACAGAAGGTTTGAAATTAAACAGAGTCATACTAAGAATCCAGAAACAGGTGAGGCATTTGACAACTTTTATGTTTTAAAGAATTTAAAAGTTTTAGGGTTGGTTGATGTAACTGTTACCTCTAGTTTAGTTCCAGATCAATCAAAAGATGTGCGTATTCGTACAACCTCATCTGAGTTGGAAAATATTGTATTTGGTGTTGCTGATTGGATGGGATCCAGAGATGTTGTTTCAAACAGAGATATATTTATTCAAAAATTTATGGGTAAAGAAGATGAAGTTTTTATTTGTTCAGTTGATGGCAGAAATGGTGTGAGTTCTCATGGACACAAAATTTCCATGATTACTAAAACTATTATGGTGCCTATTTTTATTAGTGAGTTGAACAAGTTAAAGAGTAATGAAACTGTTCAAGATGCGATCCGTAAAACATTCTTAATGCTTAACAAAGAAATCAATGGTGCATTATCTGCTTTGAAAAATAATTGTTTTACCCCAAGTCAGCGAAACCCTGAACTTAATGATTTAGATATAAATGAAGATGGATGCTCAGGGTGTGCTGTTACAATGGTTTATATCAAAGGAAAGACAGTTTATACCGGTAATGTAGGTGATATTGAAGGATTACTTTTAAGAGCAAATGGAAATTATACTAAACTTACTATAAAACATGATCCTACAAAGAGAGGTGAATTTGAAAGAATTAGAGCTTCTGGTGGTTATATGTCGGGTAATGGAGCTTTGGATGGTGAATTAAGCCTTTCAAGAGGTGTTGGTTTTTTCAACTCCTTACCACATATGAACTCTGGACCAGATATTTCAGAAATTAATTTAACACCTGCTGATAATATGATAGTTATTGCAACTAAGGTATTGTGGGAATATATCTCCTATGAAATAGCTGTTGATATATTAAGACAAGAGAAATCTGATCCACTATTAGCTGCTCAAAAATTAAGAGATTTTGCTATTTCATATGGTGCATCAGATAAAATTTCCGTTATTGTGGTTACGATGGGCCATCAGAAGAAAAAGAATGGCTTCAATAATTATTTGGGAAGAGATATTGATTCATTTGCAAATAAAAAGAGAAGAGATAGATCACAATTAAACGATTCTAATCTTAGAAGATTAGAGGAGGAAATAGACCCTCCAGTTGGAGAGTTAGCTGTTGTCTTCACTGATATTAAAAGCTCTACATTACTTTGGGATGCATATCCTGTTCCAATGAGATCTGCCATCAAGATTCATAACTATATTATGCGTAGACAATTAAGAATTGTTGGTGGTTATGAAGTTAAAACTGAAGGTGATGCATTTATGGTTTCTTTCCCTACACCGACTGCTGCATTACTTTGGTGCTTCAATGTTCAGCAGCAACTTTTAACTGCAGACTGGCCATCTGAAATTTTACAAACCGATCAATGTTGTGAAGTTACAGATAGTGAGGGTAATATCATCTATAGAGGACTTTCTGTTAGAATGGGTATCCATTGGGGTTCTCCTGTATGTGAACCTGATATTGTTACAGGAAGAATGGACTATTTTGGTCCAATGGTTAATCGTGCATCTCGTATTAGTGCTATAGCTGATGGTGGTCAGATTACAATCAGCTCGGATTTTCTTTCAGAAATGAAAACACTTTACAAAATCCACAATAAAATCAAATCAGGAGAAAGTACAATTGTTGATTCTTACCAAGGAAATACTGTTGTCGGTGATATCATCGAAAAAGAAATTAATTCCATCGAAGAAACAAAGATTACATATATCGATATCGGTGAAAAAAGACTTAAAGGCTTGGAAGTTCCTGAAGTTGTAACATTAGCTTATCCTAAAAATTTGGAAATAAGATATGATGTATATCTTAAGGGTTTGGAACATAAACAGTTACCAAACTATACCAAGATTATTGGAACTGTGCCAACATCATGTATTTACATGTTGAGGGATGTCTCTCTTAGATTAGAGAATATTTGTTCAGCATTGGATGGTGGTATGCAATTTGTCCAAAATGAACATTTCCAGAAAAATTCTTCTAAACAAATTGTATCCAATTTAAACAATGTTTTCAAAGAATATGATATGATTGGACTTTTTAATCACGTTGTTACTAGAATTGAAAATTGTGCTAGCAATTTAGAACTTAGACAACGTATTAATGTCTCAAAGGGCCTAAGTCCTAGAATAGATTTTAGTGTCAATCAATCATTAGATGGTGTCTTGAAAGAATTAAGTGGTATATTGAATCATTATGAAGAATTAAAGAAACAAGTAGCAGATGCACCCAAATAATCTAGAAATCATAAGTATGTTTCCTGTATATAATATTAAATACACATCAATCTTCGATTTAGAATAGCTTGGTATCATTAGATGAAATAACAGACACTTATGTCTATCAATGCGCCAATGACTAGCTATAGTAGTCAACAGCTAAATCCATCTTTAAGTCGTTTATCATCTTATAATGAACCACTGCTTGCATTTTCATTATCGTCGGAGAGATTTCCTTCAGTTACCCCAAGTCTTAGGGAAGAAAACTTTGGACAAACATTAGGTCTTAGGGCTTTATCACTTGATAATTTAGACCCAGATTGTTCTATGGGACCACCTGATTTGGTTCATTATGGAAAAAGCTTTGGATCACAATCAGCACATTACCATGAAAATGATTTCGTGGTAGATCATTCTAAACACGAAAGAAAAGATGATGATTATTATATTGGATATTACCACTACATAAATGGCTTATATGTCAATGGTTGTGATGTAATTGAAGGATATGTTTTAAATCTTTTTGGCATTGAAAAAAGGGAAAATAATTATTTCTTAAAAAGTCCAGATATACAATTAACTAAAAGAGAAATGACAGTTACCTTCTGTACATATAACATATTTAGTAAGTCTGACTTTAGAGCAAAGTTTATGATTCAGCCACTTGGAACGTCAAAGAAATCACCTATTAGAGTTGATGTTTCGTATCAAACACTCTCTTGTCATTCTACTGAATTCCGAAACAAGAAGAATTATAATTTTAGTTCTGCAAATATTTCTGAATTAAATACCAATTACTGGGATGAAATAATAGTCTCAGATATTGTTAGATACTTTGCCCATTTGGATGATCCTTCGAAGCAAGTTACTGGGTTAGTCTCATGCTCGTCATATCTTTCAACAAAGGAATCTTTAGTTTCTGCAATCAAAATCTTAATTAGGTTTTTGCCAAAGGGACATATAACTGGGGTAAAATCATCTATTGGTATACCAACTTCTGTAGGAGAAAAGGATGATAAAGTTTCTTACTACAAAAATTATTTAGTTGATGCATTAATTCGTTTATGTGAAATGGATACCAGTGGGAATGCTTGTGAAATAGCTATTGCTGAAATAAAAATTTTATATTATATTAAGGAAAATTCATTTTCATGGGACTATATAATTTTAAGAATACTTAAGGTTCAATTGGGTGAAAATAAAGAAAAAGACTTTATAAATTTAATTCATAGTCATTTGAAAAGAAATGTTTATTCAACTCAACTGGCATTAATTTTAATAGAACAAGTTAAATTTTTATTGACAAAAGATTCTTATGATACTGCTTTATTGATTGCTGAAAAGTGTGTAAAAATTTTACCATTGGACTTTGAATCTTGGTATTATCTTACTCTATGTTATATATTAGTTGGACAGTATAAAAAGGCTTTAATTGCTATGAATTCTATTCCTATAATACTGTATAATAGATGGAAAATAAAAGATGCTGATTTTGTATCTGGTGTTAAAGATTTATATGTCTCTACATTTGCATACAGATCGAACTCTGGAGAAGAAGGTATATCTGAGAATACATTTTATAACTTCTTTCCTAACCCAAAAGCCTCGCAATATGATCAGAATTCAAATAATGGAAATTCAGAAATACCTGCTGAAGGTTCTATTAGAAAACTATGGAATGATTTATTCCTATTCAATCCACATTTGAGACACCCAATTAGTGGACATCAATTCTATCAATCACCATTAATT
Organism: Schwanniomyces vanrijiae var. vanrijiae; assembly: GCA_030556805.1. Lineage (NCBI taxonomy): Eukaryota > Fungi > Ascomycota > Pichiomycetes > Serinales > Debaryomycetaceae > Schwanniomyces > Schwanniomyces vanrijiae. The sequence goes on along the minus strand of JAKTUS010000005.1, from coordinate 182,639 downwards.
AACTGCTCGCCAAGAGAGCTCGCATCTGTTGATCCAGGTTTGATTAAGATTTGTGGCCCTAATTCTACAAGAAATATACTTGCATCTCAATCTTGTGATTTACCATCTACATCAATGATAGATTTTGAGAGAAGTTCTACATGGGGAAGGTGTTTTGATTTGCTTTCTTTGTTTGTAGCTGTTTTTGGTTGGGATAATCTTGTGCAATTAAAAAGAAAAGTCTTTTCCCATGATCTAAGTGATGATCCAAAGATTCATTTCGTTGTAGATAGAAGAACAAGAAAACAAGAAGCTGTCACATGTGAAACTTGGTTGGACCAAATGTTTGTCTTGATATATGAAGAGTTACGTTTACTTATGAACCTAACTAAAAATTCTGCTGATAACAAACACAGTGCATTGGAATGGGAAATTATTGGATTATTAGGTTGGTCTTCTAAATATAACTTGAGAGAGTCTATTAGTTCATTGATTACTAGTGTTGCTGGTACATCTGCATCAGGTGGATTTGATTATTTTGGTACTGTTAAATTATTAGAAATTTATGATGAATTTATATTAAGTGATGTTTGTGATTCAAAAATTGATATTTTTCATGATGAATACACTTCCAGCTTTTTTGGAAATAAATTAATATTAAAACTGAAAAGTGATATTTTTAAAGCTTTTGCAAAATCTTTAGAAGAGGATTATTTGTCTTTAGATTTCATACTATTGAATCTTATGAAATTAATTAGTTGGAACATTAGATGGTATCAATTTGCTCCAAACTATCTAATATCAAAAATATTAAGAAAACTATGCATTAAATATGACCCATTATTCTTGAGAGGTACCCTTAAAATTGTGTTTGAAAGAAATAAAATTACGAAATCAAATCATAAATATACTAAGTATAATTTTTTTTCTTTATTCTACGCTAGTGAAAAGAAAGAAGTTGAAAACTTCGAATTTATTGAAGAGGACACGATACTTGCATATACTGATAAAACTATAGAATGGTTAGAAAAGTTAAAAAGCCCAATTACTAATTAATGAGCTTATTCATTCTTCTTAGAATCATTTTCCTTAGTAACCTTACCTAAAACCTTCTTTCTTTGCTTAATCATATAAGTGTATAACATGTAGAAACCAGGAATATAAGTCACTAAAATTAACTTTAAAAACCATGAATACCATACACCAATAACCTTCTCGGCTTCATTTAATGATAAGTAGACCATGGAAACTTCAGAAAAAACACCTGTTGGATATAAAACATAGAAAGTAGTATAACGTAACCATGTTAACCAATAAGGAACTTCACCATGGTTGGTCAAATTGGAAGCATAATAAGAGTATCTAATAATTTCTGTAATAGACCAACTCAAACATAAGGTAATGAATACCCAATGAGTGTTTGCTGGAGAGTCAGGTAACAATTGGCAAATACCCCAAACTATCATCAATCTTGAAAATACTTGGGTAGCTGTAGTAAATAATGGAGACTTTACATTACCTACTGCTGAATTATAGATTTCAATAACAGCTAAGGTTTGGATACCAGTAGTAACTTTACTGGTTTTCTCGAAGAAAAAAGGCTGACCCAAAGCTGCAGTTAAATAAACAGTATTAAATAAAACAACAGACCAAAGGGATGAAGAAATTGAATTGTATGTAACAAGCCATTTTTTAGGCGTTGCAGAAGTATTCGATGCCATGACGTATTTATGATAGAATTCCAATTTTTCTTTTAACCTATTGTTATTTTCATCTTTTTAGTTTAATGATATGTGACACAAAATCATTTATAAAGTGTAAGTTATCCGAAACTAATTTTAAATGATTGCTAAAGTTTAGGTAAATAGTGATAGTGATAATACTAGTAGGTTTGATTGAAGCTGTTCTAAGAGGGAAGAGGAGTATGGAGTAAACTATATCTAAGGATTGAAAATTTTAAGTTTGTTAAATCTTATTTAGTGTATTATTATCTTAAATTTCAATTAATTTCAAAATTTTTATAATATTAATCCTTCAAGCTACTTAAATAGAAATATAAAATAATAATAATAATACTTATTTATAACAAATTACATAATGTAGCCTTGAATTGCATATTTTATTTTTAACAATTTGAACTATATAAGGATTTCGACTGCAGCCAGGACTTGGTATATAGTAAAAAACATCTTTATCAATTATATTTACAATGAAATAAAAATTTAATCAACATGGCCTACATTCAATATTTGATTTTCTGATTAATATTGTCATTTTGTATTTTCAACCATAATAGATGTTATTAACAAAACAAATATGATTAGCATCTATTTTGGTTTTATCACTGAGATATGAAATTATATACAGTAAAATGTCGTTTCGTATAATATACGTGTCTCTTGAATCAAAATCATCCGATATGAAATTAAACCATCCAATCAATTGCTTTTGCTATTGTCTGACTGTGAATCATCTAGTTTGGTAATCTCATCGTATTGTTGTAAAGGATTTCAAGATGATTAAAAAAGGGAGAAAAAAAATATATTATTATTATTGTTACATGACTCAAAAATTGAAAATGTAGTCATCATAAATATCCGCATAATTTCATTAGTAGATAGATCCTTATTTAATTAACATATGATATATAAATAGTTATACAAATCACTGTACCATAACTTCGTAAATAAATAGTGCTTGTAGTTCCGTTTAGCCATTTTTTCATCGAATTAACGCTTTACATTGTGTTGCCGGCTTGAGCCTAGAAAGGACTAACTCTTGTACTTGTCCAAAATCTTGTGAAGACCAGTTTCATCGTTAGCAATAGTATTTTGATCCCAATCAACAATTAATGGAGCCTTAAATATGTCTTCAGCATTACCATTTTCATGGTCTTCAATGAAACGGTTGAAAGCATCATAAATCATAGAGTATTCACCTTCGCTGAATACCTTAATTCCTTTCAGAGAAAGACCCTTAATAGTAATAGATTGAGTAGAACCATCCTTGCTCTTATCGTTGAGGAAAGGATAACATTGTTGTAATAACCTCTTACCCGTTGCATCAGCGTGGGAGAGAATGCTTTGATATTGATCGTAGGTAGGCATCTTTTTTGCCATAAGATCCACTTGAAATTTATCGTCATTAGTATTCAACTTATGGAATGCTTTGTCCAATATAGTGTATAGCTTTGATGAAAGCTTGATATCACTGTTATGGAATATGGATATAGTTGCTGGTGAATGTTGTAATGTTTTAAAGAGGGACATGTTGACTTATATACAATAGCTTAAGGTAACTTGTTTATATCTATGTGATTAACTTTAGCAGTTTAATATATATTATTTCGACCTTAACGGTGATATAATTCTAATCGGTGGCGATATCAATTCCTATTTATATTCTGACTTCTTAAATATTGCTGGACTTATAACCCCGGACTCGGAGTTGTGATTGGTTCCGCTCCGAGGTATATTTCCAAAGGTCGAATTTATAATTATTCTATAATGACCCGGAGATTTTCGATTTGTGTTACTGAATCATCTTAGAAATGGTTCACTTCGAAAATATTACCCCTCGGATAGCCCATGTTTTAGCATATACCCGGCTTCAAATCGACCTACCCTCGATTCAGTCATTCCAGTTTTGAGATTTGGGTCGGTCATGGGTGAAGGGGAGATGTCATCCACCATTATTGTGATTCTTTAGTTCTAATGTTAGTGGGCACATGATATTTGCGACATTTATCGCATCATGTTCCAAAAATTCAAAATGATAAATAAAAGTTGATAAGAAGCTAAGACGGATAAGAAGCTAACGACAAGATAAGAAGTTATTTATAGAAGATAATGTGTCGTTTCATGATATATAAAGGACGGGAGAATATGCTTCTTTCGGAACTTCTCACAAAACCTGCTCATTCAATCATTAATCAATCATTTGACTCAAGATTACGTCTTGATATGAGAAATCCAATTAATGGTGATGGGTTTGGTGTAGGTTACTATTCACAATGTAACACACCATGTATTTTCAAGGCTATAACTCCAGCATGGAATAATGTCAACTTGAATAACCTCTCAATGAATACGGAATCTAGATTAGTATTTGGCCATGTTAGAGCGTCTACTCAAGGTGTACTTGCTGAAACTAACTGTCATCCATTTTCTTTTGGAAACTTGATGTTTATGCATAATGGGGGTGTTTCTCAATTCAATATGATCAAGAAGAAATTGGTAAATCACTTACGAGACGAATACTTTTTATTTATCCAGGGATCTACCGATTCTGAATGCTGTTTTGCTCTTTTCCTAAATACATTACATGAGATGGGTTACGACCCGTCGGATTTCAATGCTAAATTTAGTCATGATGTGTTACGTGAAGCATTATTGGCTACTATTGGATTAATTAGGGATTGGCAGATCCAAGTCACTGATGAGCCATCATTGTTGAATTTCGCAGTCACCGATGGTAACTCAGTAGTAGTAAGCAGGTATATTACTTCGAAAACAGATGAAGCTGCTTCACTCCATTTTAGTACAGGTTCAAAATTTTACGAATATGAACCAGGTCTCTTTAAAATGGAAAGATTGAATAGATCTCAAGATGTGATCTTTGTCGCTAGTGAACCTCTTACTTTTGAAAGAGGTGATTGGATTTGTGTTCCTTCTAATACTATGTTAACAATTACTAAGAATAATACTGTTCTTATGCATCCAATTGAAGATGAATTCTATAACAGTGGAGTAAATGAAAGATCATCTGGATTAGCCATGAGTAAAGGTCTTATAGGTGGAGTACCAACTAAATCACTGAAAAACTCTACAGCTGCTTTAAGTGAAATTGAAGCTAAGCTTGCTGATTTGCCACCCTTGGAGAGAGAAGGTAGAAAAATGCCTGAAACTGAAATATTCTAATTTTAATGCCCCTAGCTTAATAATTTAATTATTCAAATTTAATGCCTATAATTTAATACACGTACATCTAATATTTAATTTCGTAATGGTAGCGTTTTTCTTTTATATGATTATAGAAATATAATCTAAATAAAAATAAGAATATTATGAGTTAAACTAAATACAATTTCGTTAAAGCCGTTTGAATAATTAATAAAACTATGAATGACAAAGAGCATTAAAAAAAAAAAAATATTAAGGTCACTTACTTTTGAAACTATTTTAGGGGAGATTAGCTCTTGCTTGCAGATCTAGTCAATTTGTTTGTATTTTTGTTATCATTAATATCTTCGTCATCATCGTCAATTATTTCATCGTCGTTATCAGAAGAACTTGAGCTTGAATCTTCACTAGATATTACATCATCATGGACTGTATCAGCTAAAAGTGATCCTGTAGAATCGTATAAAGGATGCGATTTTTTATACGATAAGCCGTCATCGTTAGGATCAATATAGTCTTCATCACTATCTAAACTAGTGTTTACATGAGAGTCAAAATCCTTAAAGCCTTTAGAAGTAATGTTCTTTGTATTATCAAAATTGGACTCAATTTCAGTGGATTCAGTATTTGTTAATTGTTGAGACATATAATTAGAAAAATGATCATCATCATCGGATTCAGATTCATCACTATAATTTGATTTATGAAGTTGTGATCTAGATGAAATTTCTTTTTCTTCATCTCCATTATCTTCTTTTTCTTCTTCAGCATCTTCATAACCACTACCAATTATATCGTTATCAACGTTTGGATCGAGGACTAAACTATTCTTAAACTCAGATTCATCTATTATTTCTCCAACACTTTCGTCAAAAGTATTTGAGTTTTCATCTTCTTCCTCTTCTTCATCTTCACCGCCACCTAAAATAGCGTTGTATTTTTCTCTTGTGTCATATAATACATTATTAACATATTCCTCCCATACTTCATCATCAACTTTTTCATCAATTAACTCACTAAGAGTGTTAACGGGGAATAATTGGATAAACTTAACAACTTCTTCAGCAATCAAAGTTAGATGTCCCATGTATCCTAATCTAAGACCATTATTTTCTTGTTCATAAGAGGTACATAATTTTTGGCCTTCAATTATCTTTTCAGTAATGTTTCCTGAGCTGAAAAGACTAATTGCTAAAAATTTGTTGAAACCAATGTCCATAGAACCATTTAATATTTGTTGAACAACGTCGAAAACAACATTATGTAAAAAGTTATTCCAAGGAAATCTGAAAAACATAGACAATATGTTTGTGATGATTTGGTTATCATATAATGCAATTTTCAAATAGTCACCAATAACTGGTTTAGCTCTAATTTGCTCTTCTGTTAAATTGGCATTTGCGTGAGGTTCATCTTCATCTTCTTGTTGTTGAATCATAGTATCACTAACATGTCTGATCTTTCCATTAAAGGAATCTATAGTGTCATTTGCAAAATCATCATCATTATTTGTTTCCATGTCAGGTAATACAATAACTTCATTATATTTAAAACTGACTGGATCATATTCTTTCATCTTATTTCTTAATTGATCTCTGGCACTAACAATATCATATCCTTTATTATCATTAAGTAAAGCCATATTAGAACAATGTAACAATTCCGCTATTAATTCACAAATTTTGAATCTTTCATATCCTAATGGTTCAATTTCGCCAAATGGAGTTAATAATTTCTCTTCTCTGTTAAAGTTATCCACTAATAATCTATTGAATTCATTTATCTTACTTCCAAAGACCTCTAATAAATGTCCTAGATATATAGGATCTCTACCTGTTGGTGGATGACTTTCTAAAGTAATGTATAAAACAGGAAGAATATCATAGTCTGAATTATTCTTTCTAATAATTTCAATGATCATCCCAACCGCATTGGCCAATCCATGACCACCCTTAAGCATAATATCACATACACGAGTCATTTTATCAAATGACACCAATTCTCTAGTTAATTCGTTAGGTCCAATGGTTGAGTTGTCAGTGGTTGAGTTTGCAGAAATAGTAATAAGAGCCTTTAAGAAGTCTGCCGCTGATGATTGTCTAACTAATAAATCGTTAAAATCTTCTGATTTTTCTTCCTCTTCATTTCCTATGTCCAACTCCTCAATTAAGTGGCTAATTAAATTTTGTGCTTGTAAGAAGTCAATGATACCTGTGGAGTTATCAGGTTTATCTGTAGAAATCAACTTTAACAAAAAGTCCATCAATGGTGGGTTTGATAAATGATTCATAAATTTTTCAACCAAATTAGGTTGGTTTTCTATCAAATATGTTACCATTTCGTCACATTTCATGTCTAACAAGTGCTCCATGATTTTCATGAAATAGGTAGATAAATTGATCGAAAGAGGCTCCTTAGAATCTAACACTGCCCACAAGTAATTCAAATTGGTAGTAGATTCCATAACAGCATCTGTTAGAGACCACACATCTGCACTCAAAATCTCAGCAGCAAGTGTAGCATGACGATTAGCCCTTTCTTTGGGAGTTTCTTCGTCTTCATTTTCGAAATCTGCATCTTCTTGATTTTCGTTATCAATCGAATTGATATTAGCGTCACTACCTTCTTCTGTAGAAGGATCGTTTTCGTCCGCGTCATTTTTACTACCAGTATCATTGGCACTGTCATCATTAGGGTATTCTTCGTTGTCTAATTTCAACGAATCCAACTTCAGCGTCATATCAACATCTAAATTTCCCTCCTTATTTACTAATTCTACTAAAATCCCCAATACTTCTTCTTCTCGTAAGAATTCCAATAACATGGAATTGTTGGACAAAAGTTCTTGAAGCAAGTCATTTTCGTCCAATAATTTCATCAACACTGACTTAGTGCTCGAATATTGTGGGTCTGCTGATTCATTATTGATGGAATGATTTTCCAATAATGTGGAGATGTTGGATAACGATGTAAACCCGTTACTAAACTTCCAGAAAGAGCCTGACATGCTAAATATATGATCAGAAAAATGAATGAATTATTTCAATAATATCCTATTGCCGTCACTTGTTTGACTGTATTTAGCTCCTTAATAACCTAATGCACTGGATAGCAATTGAATCTCAATCAAATATATCTATATATATTCTCCTTGTAAAAGTATACTTACTAGCTGTTGTTCAAGCGTAATCGTTAATCTTCAAAAAAAAATTGCCGGTTGATATTACACAAAAATTCAAGCATTGAAATTTTTCACTGATAAATTTTCAGACCAACTAACGTTGAATAACAGGTACCAGAATAATGAACCGTTTGGTAGCTCAGTGTATAAAAGCACCTAAAAGCAAGCATTTAGGTATAGGATTGATTAGTCGTGGATTTTCTACGGCTGCATTGCCAGATTTGACTCCATTAAAGATGGACTCTAACGGTTCCGACAAGTTGTATGCTGTATTCAGAATCCATAATATACCATATTTGGTCACCAAAGGAGATAAAGTTGTGTTACCATATAAGTTAAAGAACGCTGAGGTTGGTGATCTGTTATTATTAAACGATGTAACCACTTTAGGATCACCAGATTTCACTTATAATGACAAAAAAGGTATTGCGCAAGAATTGTTCAACTTAAGAGCCAATGTTGTCGAAATCACTAGAGAACCATACTATGAGGTCTACAGAAAAAGACAAAGATGCAGAAGAAAGAAGACTTTCCCAGTTGAAAACCACCAAACCATCTTGAGAATCGATGAATTAAAAATAAACTAAATCTACACTCATATTTCGATATAACATTGCATGTATATAGAAGACGTAACAAATAAATGTACATTATTTACTCACTAGCAGAGAACACACTTCTCGAGTTATATTTGATCATTTGACCCAATTTTGTTTTCTCAAATACGAAATCTTTGTTGACGGTCATAAACGGATGCTCAAGAAGCTCCTTAGCTGTTGGACGTTCGTTTGGATCAATAGTGAAACACTTTTTGATAAACTCTTTGGCCTCTGCACTCATGAGATGCTTGATGTCATCAGGAATCGGTGGGGCCAATTTTGTCTTACCAATCTTGTAAATAGCACTCACAACAGCTTCATTGGACCATGGTCTTTTACCTGCAAACATCTCTAGAACCACACATCCCAACGACCAAATATCTATCTTTGCACTGTAACCTTGCTTTTTGTCCTCAACAATACTGTCAATCACTTCTGGTGCCATCCAGAATACTGTGCCTTGCATTGACATTTCAGCGTCATTGGCATAAATATCCTTTGATTTTTTAGAAATACCAAAATCTGAAATTTTACATGTACCGTCAATTTCAAGTAATAAATTGTCTGCCTTCAAATCTCGATGTAAGATTCTATTTGCATGTAAATATTCAAGGCCTAATAGAACCTGTCTAATAATAAACTTGATTAACTGTTCCTCGAATCTACCAAACGATTTGAGACAATAAGAGATTGATCCACCCGCAACATATTCCAAGAATAAACTATAAATATTGTTCTTTTGTTCAAATCCGAGGTATTGTACAATATTAAGGTGGTCTAAGTCTTTCATTGTCTCTACTTCTTTGTGGAGTGCATTGATACCTTCATTATGGTCCAGATGTTCATTGTTTCTATAATCTCTCGCAACTACTTGTTTCACAGCTAGCATTTCTCCTGTTGTAACATTTAATGCCAAATACACTGAACCAAATGAGCCTCTACCAATCAATTCACCTTTAATCCATGCAAATTCTTCAAATTCACCATTCTTATTATTCTTCAATTTACTAACGAAGCCTTGTTCGATTTCCGTAGAGGTCACCTCAACTACTCTTTGTCCCCACATTTTAGTATTAGACCTATTTAATCCAGATGGTGCTGTTCTTATACTGTCCCCACTAATATTAAGGCTGGGAGGTGCTTTTCTTTGGGCAAGTCTTTTTGACCTTGCTTCATTTGCAACCACACGGATAGTTTTCATACGGCGACGACTTAATCCAGGAGTAATTCCATCTCCATAAAAGATTTCATCCCCAGAATCACTCTTTTTTTCTACTGGAGAAATATTGGCATTCGAGAATGTTCTTGCAATTGAAGGTTTTCTTGCAGTAGTGATATTCTGACTGGAAGCAACATTTGGAACGCTTGTCTCTTCGATAATAGGTTTATCCAAATTTGTGTTAGGAAAGTATTTTTCTAAGTTGTTGTAAACTTCTTCGATTGGTGGTCTGACATTCATCTTATGCATTGGGAAACCTGGAGATTCATCAGTGTTATTATTATTTTCTTTCATTTTGGGGCTAATAGATTGTTCAGTATTATTAGCATTATCTGATTTATTTGATTTATTCAATGGCTTCATGAAAAAATCATCAGTATTATCATCATCTACATTATTATGTGTATCACTATTACTGTCTCTAACATTTTCTCTATCAAGTAAGCTGGTTGATGATCCTTTAATTGGTTTCAAGAAAAAATCATCATCTGAAGTGTCATCAAATGAATTATTTATATCTAGAGTCGGAACGCCTTCAAATGAGATTGGGTTTTCCTTAAATGCATCTTCTTTAGAAACATGATTTTTTTTCTTCGAATCTTTGCTCTTTATTGATGAACTTTTAAAAGATGATCTAATACTACTGAATGAGCGATTCGACATCAGGTCTTCTGAACTGTATGATGAATTTGAAATATCTAAATTACCTATAGTTAATAGCTTCCATTTTTTCGATGCAGTCTTTTTCAAACTAGACTTATTACTTAATGGTGGTGGTGGTGCAGCTCTTTTCGCAACAATTTCACTACCTGTCTCCTTATTAATATGTGAAGGAGTAGAACTTGGAGGATCATCCTTTAATGTATTAAGTGTAGTGGCAGTAACTGGTGATTTTAAAGAATTAGATACTGATGATGAATAAATATTTGGTATTAACTTTGGAGTTTTAGCTTCATAAGGTGACTTTCTCCTCTTATCAAAATCAATTTCAAGATTATCTTTACGAATCACTCTAAATGAATTTCCTGAATTTGCAGATGATGGAGATGAGCCTGTGGTTAGATTTGTATCTACCAGTAATGTTGGAAGTTTATCCTCTCTATTAGCTAATTTTTTATTGGCAATAGAAGGTATTTTCATGTTAAATGAGTGAATATTTTGTCTAGTTGAAGGGTGTGAACTCTCTCCAGTCTTCAAATCATGCGAGCTTTTTTCCTTAAGGTTATATAATTTGTCCTTAAAATTCCAATAATCAATAGCTTTATCTTTTGGTTGTTGTAATAAGTACTGCGGTGTTGCTGGGTATTTTCTCTCATCTAAGTTTTCACTATTTATTTCGAATGATTTTGAGTCTGAAGATGTAGTTGAAAACGTCGTAGCTACTGAAGGAGACGATAGTTCCTGACATATTAGAAACATGCGATTTGAATCTTTTTGCAAAATAGACATTAATAGTTCTTCTGGTAAAGCTTCTCCAGCCTTGGAATTTAAATCAGTTAGATGAAACGAAATGATTCCCACATTGATTAAATGAAATGAGTTGATAATTTTTTCCTTAAATAATGAATAATCTGTTATTTCTGGGCCATTTAGACTTATTGGTTTAAAAGACCTGTTATCTTTTGTAAATAATACAAATTTTGATTTGCTAATATTGTCTAACTCTTTCGGTAAGTACTTATCTTCAAGGCCAAATTCGTTGGTTTCTGCTTGTATGATTTGAACTTTGGGTGGCAGGAAAGGTAATATTATAGAAGGAGTATCAACATCCAGATTTGTTATTGTTTTTGCTGATGATGATGTTAACAGCAGATTTGATATATTTCTATTATTTTTTGAAAATTCTGCACCTTTTGGTGGAATCTGAATCAGTTGAGAAGGTTGCGAACCATCAGATGATTGCTTCTTATGTGACTTTTGGTTATATGATTTATTAGAGGATGTTGAGGTTGAATGTACTTGTTTGACGATTTCTGCTGCCTTATCAGTACCATATTTCCTTAAAGTACTTAATATTCTACTTTTTCTATGTGATGTTGCATCTCCTTTTGAACTCGATGATTGGTTTGGGTATAACAGTAAAGAAGGTTGTTTAGATTTGGTATCACTTGTGTTGAATTCGTTTGGATACGAAGTCGATTTTTGATGTTGCATTAAATACTGTTTTTGAGAAGAGGCTTGATTACTGTTACCACTAAGTTGTGATTCTATTGAGCCTATAGTATCTGAAGATAAAGATCTATAGTGTTTTCGAAAAAACTTATTTGATGAAGAAGGGAAAAATTCTTTTGTTGAGCCCTTACTTCCAGTAGTTTCGGCATAAGAGTAAGGTCTTGGTTTATTTGAAAGAGAAGATACGGTTGGTAATGAACTTTGGTTAATACTGAACCCATTAATAGATAAGGGAGATTGAGATTCAGTAGATCCACTTCTCGAATGAACTTTGATTATTTGCAGATCTTCAAATATTAGGGGTTCTTTTATATCCTCTTTTAAAAGGTATATAAATCTATCCACTGAATTTGTATCATCATCAACATCTAAGTATTTACTAAATTGTCTCCAAATAATTGATGACTTATCATAATTTGCTAATTCAAGAAATCTATTACCAGATATCTCATTCTTACGGAATGTCTCTTTCCATGAATCATTAAATTCATGATGGCTTAACCATTTAATTACATTTTGCATCTGCCAATTTTTTATGTTATTCACAGATGATCCAGCCTGTCTGTTCATTGCATATCTAACAAACCTTTTATCTTTACTGACATTGCTTGTTGGTGTAACTGTAGAATTTGATGATGTATTAGAAATTGAAGATGATTCTGATCCATTCCTATAATGATTTTTATTAGGTATATTATCCATTCTATCCTTATTATATCTATTGTGATCATCTGAAAATGATCTTTGGTCATTATATGTAATAGGATCGTTATTTCTTACAGATGAAAAATCATTTGATCTGTTTGAAGTATGATTTTTGAATCCATGTTGATTAACTCCATTAACCTGTTGTGTTTTCAGGTACAGTAAATCAGAGTTGGTGATAAAATTAAACTCATCTTTATTAGATATGGATGCACCTCTATCGCTAATAGGATCATTATTATTCGGACTATCAATATTAAGCCCATTGGATTCATAATCTGCAATAGTTCCAATATTTGCAATTCTATTCTTTTCATACAGACTCATAGCGTTATTAGAAAATGATACTGGTATATTATGGGTGGGCTTCGTATATATTATACCATCTGAAGCAATTCTATTAGTCGTAGAAAACTTAAAATACAGCAGCTCCTTGGGTACATTTTTCGTATCAAAACGATTATCAGGATATTTACCTTCCATATTTGGTGTATACTCTTCACTATTATTGGCACTTCTGTTTGTAATGTGTATGTTTTGCCGTGCTACTATGAAAGCACAGTGTTATTTATAGCTTCAAAATATACGTTCTATATTTAGAATTACAATATCAAAATATTATCAACAAAAACCCCTAATTACCCTATCACAACTATGCCTCTAATCAGCTTAGCTTGATATTGGTATTTATTCAGCCCGTATGAAACTTTAAATGAATCTTATGGATATCTTCTATATTAAAAAAGTAACGATCTACGCAGGAATGTTTTTTTAGATAAATATTTACTATACAAACAAGAGGTAATTAAACCCACAGCATAATGAGTAAGATTGACTATGGTAAATGTTGAATTGAATGTTTTACTTCATAAAACAGTTAAGAATCTCCATAGCTTGAACACGACTACGCTGACGACATGTAGAACGTATGAAACAGTATTAAAAGAAACAATAATAGACTTGTTGAAACTTCTAGATTATTATGGTAAACTGTACAAAAGTCTCCAATTGGCGGTTGATCCGTCAATTGGGGATATTGGACTGATTAACTTGTTGTGCTATTCTACAGAAACAAAAACTAATATACGAAGCGACCTTAATTTGCTACAATATTTGCAAACATACAATGAAAATAATTATTCTACGAAAAGTATATTGAAGCAGATTATTCAATTGCTTACAAAATTGCATGATAAAAAGCCTAAGAGAGTAAAGGATTCATTTACGTTTATTTTGGTGAAGTTTTCCAAGTTATTAAATGTATTTCTTGATTTACAAAACGTCTCAGAACAGCGGTTTATTGATTATTTATACAAATGTTATCAACACGAAATACGATATTATTCTAAAATTCAGGAAAGACTTGAAAGTACTTCAGGTTTTGATGAAAAAGATACTCAGAAAATAGTTGAACTCTTAGATAATATGATCTTGGGGGACCTGGGCTCAGTTTCTGGAGAAGATGATTCGATATTCAGCTATGATACTGACTTCACTAACATTCAAAAGTCACTGGCATTAAATTTCAGGTCTAATGATAAGAATTTTGACGAATTGTATTTTTTCTTTTTGCATATTCTCAGGTCAAAGCCTATTGGTACTGATTATTTAAAATATATTAAAATTATGCTTAATATCTATCTGAAACATAATAAGATATGTTCTATTGAAATCAATGATTTTAAGTATAAGGAGTTAAAAATAAATTCATTTTATAACTTTTTTGTTAAAAATGAGGATAATAATGATGCTATGTTACCAGCAAAATATAAAGAAATTAATGACAAAATACTTTCAGAATATGTTATATTTCCTGAAATGAAACCATTAACTACTCCCCATACTGAAAAATCAATAATATCAGAGAGTACTTTCATTGAACAAGAACCTAAAAGAGAATTATCATATTATTCTAATAATGAAAAAAGTACAATTAATAATGAAGAAAGAATGATTAATCATGAAGAAAGTACGGTTAATAATGAAGAAAGTATGATTAATTATTATGATAAAGAAGATCAAAATAAAATAGTGAATAACTTAAAGCATATAATCCCCTTATTAAATGAATTTAACCTTAACTTTGATCTTAATTTTCCGGCCATCTTTAAGATTTATTTGAATTATGTGTACAATAATTTAGATTTTGACTGTGGTTTCTCAGATTATGATTACATTAATAAAATCATGGTTATATTAAACCATCTTGTGGATTTTGAGAATAATGAATTAACTTCTGAAGATATACTGATAAGAGAAAAGGTTGATCAATTTTATGAGTTACATTTGAATCTTACTGAGAGAAACCAACTTGTTAATAACTCTACATTGTTAATGAGATTATCTGTACAAGAACATAAAAATAGCTCTGAAATAAAACGGGATTACTTCAAAGAATGGAATATTAAGACTTTGGAAGTTAGTCAATTAGAATATAATCTAGAGAACTATTGGATTGAAGAGAACAACTTTTTGTTACAAGCTAGGATATTAAGGAAATGGTTTAATAAGTATTCAAAAATACAAAAAGTAGACTCAGAAATATCACAATATAATGAAAAGGTTTTGATGAATAAGTATTTGGTAATTATTTGGAGCAAAAAAACAAATCAAAATAGAGAAAACATACAAAAGGCAAAGGTTTTTTTTGTTAGGAAATATTATAATTCTTGGAGTTCATTAATCACAAAGAATAAGGATAATTTACAAAAGGCAAAAGATTATGACACTAGTCGTACTATACATCGAGTTTTAAATATTTGGATGAGAAAATACAGAAACATTTTGGCTTCTAAGGAGGATTCTCTAAGTTTACGTGAATCACTTCTAGAAAAAAGAGATTTCAAAACTAAGGAATTAATTTGGAAAACATGGTATGATTCTATGAATAAATCATCACTAACCAAACTGGTCTATAATTTACAAATGGAAACATTAACAGAAACTAATTTAAGCCAAAAGATACGACAGCTACATGAATACGAGGTATATTTTATAAAACAGAAATATTTTAAGGTTTGGAGAAAATTCTTTGCTTTACAAAACATCTATATTCAAGTTCGCATGAACAATAAGCTTTTGTTGAAAAAATCCTTATTTGAAGATGTGTGGTTAAGGAAAGCAAGGTTATATCAACTATCTACCGATTTTCTAACTAGTAAATGTTTGATAGAAAAACGTAAAATAGTTAATCTGTGGAGAGAAGTTCTTCAGTTGAAAATTATCTCATGTGACTATAATAGGAAAAGGTTATTGTCGTCTGCTTTAAATTTATGGAAACTAAAAGCAAATTTGAATTCAGCTAGAGAAATTCTATCAACCAATAAGAATAATATTAAAAGAATAATACTTAAACATTATTTTAATAATTGGATAATTCAATTAAGATCTCTGCAGATAATAAAAGTCAGTCACCATAATTTAAATATGAACTACTTTAAAATTTGGAAAAAACAGTATAGTGTTATAAAGCAACAAGAGCATAATGCTGATAAGATATCGAAATACTTTATACAGCGTAATGTTTTTAATACATGGTTAGAGAAATCGAATCGGACGAATTCGTTAAGTATGAAAAGTGATAGCTTTACTAAGCAGAAATTCCTTAAATTAATATTAAAGAAATATAACTTTTACAATACAGATATGATTATTGCTGCTGATGATTACTCTAAATTTGGGAATTTAAGTTCAAAAATACTTTTAAAGACTACCTTCTCTAAATGGCAGGATATCTTTGAGAACAGATACCACGAATTATCTGAGTTTAAGATTTTTCAATTCCACCAAAATGTAATAAATAAAAACTTATTAAATACAAGTTTAGTGAAATGGGTTAATTTATATAATAAAAGACAAACTGATCTTCATGAGTTGATTTTAAGAGAAAGAGAATTTCAAATGAAATCCCCATTAAAGCATAAATTTTTAAATAAATGGATTTCTTCAATCAGAGCCAAATTAGAGCTCACTAAAAGAGCTGAATTATTTGAAATAACGTTGTTACACAAGAAATTCTTAATAATATGGTATAATCAGTTTATTAGCAAAAAAGTCCACTTGGAAGAAGTGTATAATAATTATTTAGACCAGCAAGAATTTAGGAAAGTTAATGAAATATTAAAAAGCTGGTCAATGAAATATTTGAAAAATTTCAGACGTAATGAAGAGAATTGTAATGATTTTATTCAAAGATGGAATAATACAAAAGTTAGAGCTGTTTTTGACTTATGGTTATTTAAATCTCGAGAAGTTACTAATAAAGCTGATGATATTCCAGATGAGAGAGATTTGAGTATCGCAACTAATGCATCGCCTTTGACAAAAAAAGCTTATTCTCAATCTGTATTAAGAGATAATAGTTATTTGTACACCCCACTTAAGCTGCAAGTTAGAGTTAATCGGACATTAGATACACCTGCATCTCCACGAGTAAGTCCTACAAAGTTACAAGAAACAACATTAAGGCTTAAAAATGAAAGAATTGATGCATTGAGAAAGCATTTTGGAAAAGCAAAACGTGCTTCCAGTCCTACTAGAAATACTTTCTCAGCGACACCTATGAGGTCATTTAATGATACTAATGTCTTTAATCATACAACTACATCAAAAACCAAAAGGGTCCCTTTAACTACATATGCACATATTCTGAGCGATTTAAAACCTGTTAATTCTAGTTTTATAAGGTTATCTCCACCAAAAATGAAAAATCACATTTCTATGTCACCGCCAGATCCCCCAAATTTTGATCTTAGAGATACACATTCGATAATGTCAGATTTTTCTGCTTCAACAGATATTGTAAAGGAACATCCAGAAGATGAGAAATCTGTAATAGAAACAGCTAAAAAACTTCGTCGTATTACACCTATAGTATTCCCAACTGACGACATGGAAACTGAGCCTAAATTTTCTCCAGTTAATGAGTTAAAGGAAAGGCTTAAGAACAACTATTTTAGCCTATCACCTAATGATGAAGATGTTTTCTAATCAACTGTACATTATTAATTATTTATGTAAAATATGTACGCACATTATGCTGTGCTTCCGTTCTTGTATATATAAAGATAATCCCCTTTCACAATAACACTCCCCAATAGTCTATATAATGTAGTGATATTTCCAGATTTTGCTTCCTTAATAATGTCTGATACTAAATTCTTTAATGTAGAAGAATCAGCTCTTTGCATTTGGATCAACTCGATAATTGGATAAACAGAAATACCAGCATATTTTGTAGATGTATGAATTAGTTCCCAAGATTCATCATCCAGTGGATAAAGGGTTTCCGTAATTATAAACTTAGCTTGATTCAATGCATTTGTTAATTGTTCTTCATTTTCTGTTTTATCATAGGTGATATTATTAATTTTTAATTCTCCAAACTTGCTTATACCTGACATGCATGAGGCAACATCTACGTGTAAAGTGATGTTTGAATAATTATTTTCAACAATATAATTATTAAGATATCCTAAAGCATCTCCACCAGGATAATTAAAACTTGAAGCATAACCTTTGAACAATGAAAGAATTGAAATGAATAATATACTAGCAGTATATATAGTTAAAACTAGTTTCTTTATTAATGAAGGGTTAATTGATAATTCAGTCAATGCATTGGCAGCTTGAAGTGTAAATATTGGAATAACATAAATAATAAATCTCCATTCTTTGTGTGGTTGGAAAGACATACAACAGATGTATATAATAGATGAAATGAATAAAATTATTAATGAGTTTTCAGCAGGATGTTTTAATGTATATTGTGATCCTTTTTTTTTCTTAACAGTCACTGGGTCAGATATTAAGCCATAAATCATAATAATTGCAAATATTGGTGAAAATATTTGTCCAATATACTTATAAAAGTATGCACCCCAAGGTTCTACTCCCCAATCACTAGATTTACCATCAACAATATTGAATATGAAAGATATAACTTCTGGGACCATCCAAGTATTCCAAAAATAACTATCCACAATTAAACTAGAAAATAACCCAAGAATTGTACCCCCTGCTAACATTATAATGTTTAGAGCCAAATTAGATTGGCCAAATAAATAGGATACAATAGCAATTATTACTGCAAACACGCCAATTTCCATTCTAAACACAATTGCACTGAACGATAACAATGATAATCCATACATATTTCCTTCTAGTATTTTAGCAAATGCATTACATACAAGTGGTAATGCTATAAAATTAGGTAATGTACGAGAAGAATAGTATAGTAAATGGAATTGGCTTAGTAAAATTAACATAAACCATACACCAATTAATCCTTCATATTTCAGTTTTTTGTACTTCATTGAAATCTTTATAGCACTATTTTTTAATTCAATTAAGCTGTAAGCATTTAGAAGTCCCAATATGGCTCTAGCGATGATTTGAACATTTAATTGAGTTCTATCGCCATTTAAATCAATACCCACAAATTCACAAGCCTTCTGAAGAGATTCAATAATACCAGCAATAAACAAGCTACCAATAAAAGTTCTTGGAACAACACCAGGAAATTCAATGTGATCATAATTGTTCAATATAGATTCTTGTGAACTAATTCCATAGTTGAAAATATCATGAATTGCTTGAAGATTGAACGATTCTTCTACCTTAGTATATGGAGATATCAATAAATGATATAATATAACTGCTACTAGTACTATATTCAATATTATGTTGTACTTTTTCATGTTTAATATTCAGATTCTCGTAGTCATTAAAATGAAAAATGAAATATTTAACGCTAATTGATTTGAGAATTTTATTAACTTATCTCTGAACACATTTATAAAATGGATGATATACCAGAATTAGTGACATATTTAGATGAAGAATCATCAAATAATATGGTTTCTAATGTTATTTCTACAAAAAAGTTTGATGTTAAATTACTGCTGGATGAGGAGCAAATAAGAAAGATTCCCATCACTATCATCACAGGATATTTGGGGTCAGGTAAATCAACATTGCTAGAGAAAATCGGGAAAACATCTAATAAAAAGATAGCTATTATCATGAATGAGTTTGGTGATTCATCATTGATAGAAAAGTCGGTAACTATCCAAAATAGAGATAAGAAGGAAGCAGTACAAGAATGGTTAGATTTGGGTAATGGGTGTTTATGTTGTACGGTTAAGGATAATGGTGTTTCTGCCATTGAAGACTTGATAGAAAGATCTAAAAATACTATTGATTACATTTTACTAGAAACTACTGGAATCGCAGATCCAGCACCAATTGCTAAGATGTTCTGGCTAGATGAAGCATTAGCATCAAATGTGTATATTGATGGAGTAGTAACTGTAGTAGACTCTGAACACATTGTGAAATGTTTGGATGATAAGGGAGGTCATTGGCATAGAGAGAATAATCATTTGAAATTGTCACAGGCGGTGAATAAGGAAGATGTTACTGAAGCAGAAATTGAAGACGAACAAAAGAAGTTACAAGAGGGACTTACTACTGCACATTTGCAAATTGCTCTTGCAGACACTATTTTATTGAACAAAATTGACAAGATTAATGGATGTGATGAAAAGCTCAATGCTATCACTACTAGATTAAGAGCAATTAATGGCAGTTCCCCAATCTATACCACCAGCTTTGGTGATATTGAATTAGATAAAATTTTAGACTTGCATAGTTTCGAAGCAAACGATAGGTTGATTTCATCTTTCAATTATATCACTGATCAAATCTACCATGATAATAGGATCGCTACTGTGACATATGATTTCCCATTCTTCGATTCTGAAGAACAGTTTAACCAAGTAGAATCATTTTTACAATACGTATTGTGGGAAGAAAAAGTCAACGAAAAGCCAATAGAAATACATAGAGTTAAAGGTATATTAGTGAAGCAAGGCGAACCACCGTTAGTTAAAGTTATTCAAGGTGTAAGAGATACTTACGATTTCATAGACGGACAATTAATTGACGGGTTGAAAACAAATAAACTTATTTTTATCGGGAAAAATTTGAGCTACGATGATATTGCTGTTGAGTTCCATAATTATGTTAAGTAACTATCATTCTATATATCACCAATATCATTCAAACATTATTAGAAAATCACTTCTCCATATATGAAGATTTTGTGTAATATTCACCGAATTTTTCATTAAATATATTCCATCGTTATATAAGGAATTCTCTAATTTACTTGACATTGAAGTTTAGCAAATGACGGATAAAGACACTTCTAATCCGCCTGTAGATGTGGAAAAGAAGAATACTGGTACTTTGGCACCAAAAAAGAAAGGTTGGTCCAACCCAGCTTTGAGAATGATGGGTATTCCTCGTATTTCATTACCCTCCAGAAACTGGCTGATCTTCTGGGCAGTATGTATTGGTATTGGTAGTGGAATTGCTTATGATAAATATGAACAGAAGAATATAAGAAAAAAGTGGATGGACAGTGTTTCCAATCTTGGAGAAGAAATTTATGACACCACTAGAATTCCAAGAAAGGTTACTGTATTTATAGCACCCCCACCAAATGATTTTTTGGATGTTTCGTTAAGATTATTTAGAAAATATATCAAACCAGTGTTGAATGCTGGTGCTATTGATATGGATATTTTTAGTGAAAATAGACAAGGTGATATCAGATCTACTGTCGCTAGCAGGATCAGAGAAATGAGACTTGAAATTTTAAAGGAAAAGGAAGAAGCTGAAAAGGCATTAATCCAACAGCAATATGACCGTTCTTGGACAAAATTCTTCAAGGAAACTGTTCCAGGATATTTCAAAAGAAAGGAAAAAAATGAAGAAGTTCTTACTAAGAGACAAGATTTATACACTCCAACAGATGTTTTAGGTTTATATCATATTGCATCTAAGGTTGAGCCTCATAGAGATGATGAAATTAACCCATTTGAAGCTGGTGGTGTTATTTGTATCGGTAGAGGTGCCTATAAGGAATATATGACTGGTGTTCATGAAGGTTTATTAGGACCCTTAGAAAAGCCTAAAGAATTGGCTGAAGAAGAGGAAAAGGCCAAACAAGAAAAGTTAAAGAAAAAGGAAGGAGAAGAAACTTTACTGAATGATGATGATGATAATGAGGAAAATTCAGAACCTGTAACCAAACCATACATAAATCCAGAAAACTACGCTAATGCTGAGCTTGCACCTGAATTAGACTTCTCCACTATAATAAAGAATAAAAAGAATGTTCCTGTTTTATTTGAACAACCATGTTATGTTTTTGATGTACCAAATGTTTTAGGTTTTTTGAATACCCATAAGAAGATCTATCGTTTCTTCACCCAAAGATACTTGGCTGATGATTTTGGTTTCAGAACCACCTCCATTGTATACACTAAATCAAGGCCATTTCAATTTAAAGATGTTATGATGGCTAAGGAGGAAGAATTAGACTGGCCAAAGAAATGGGTCGAAACTGGTAAGGAAAGAAACTCTGAATGGGTTCAAGATTTGGTTGTGGATGAAAGAATTACAAAGAGAATGAAAGTTTTCGATCCACAATTATTACCAAAGGAGAATAACGATTTCTAATAGTTGTAAATATTAACTGTAATTTATAAATATATATTTCCGTATATAGTGATGTAATTTTTGTATATAATCACTTTCTCTCCCAAAGAGTGTAGTTATAGGTGTAGTTTCCTTCAATTATATTTTCTTTTATTTCGATATCTTTACCTACAAATGTACGTAAGTCAGCTAACGACTTTTTGTTCCAGACACTGTTTTCTTCATATATTGGGAATTTTAACCAGGTATCGATTTCCACTGGATTTGGATTTTCAATCTCAGTGATCAAAAGATGAGACACTCTTGGATCCTTAATCAACTCATTATATATTTCAGACCCACCAATAATAAAAATCTTTTCTATTTCCTTAGGATATTTCTTGATTTGAATAAGTGAATTTTCAAACGAAGATGCACGTATAATATTGTCGTCAATACCATCTTCAAAATTTCTGGATAATATCACATTAAGTCTGTTAGGTAATGGTCTGAACTTTGGTGGAATTGACTCCCATGTTTTTCTACCCATTATAACCGCATTGATTTTACCTTCATCTGCAATCTTCAAATTCAGAGTAACATCTCTAAAATATTTGATTTCATTTTTCAATCTCCATGGTAATTTTCCCTTAAACCCTATACCAAGATTAGGCATTAATGCTGCTACTATCATTATTATCGGAGGATTAGACCTTATCATATCTGCTTGTGTCATTAAGTTTTCTTATAATTACGGTTCCGAAAAGAATACTTTGAATCAATTATCGTGGATAAATTTGATTAGATTCGACGCGAGACTTGATATCGATGAAAAACATATCCTCCATATAAATTAAAACATTATTCAGAAGTAAACTATTAAGAATATCTCAAATATAATACACAATACTAAAAATACAACAATAACAGGTCAACAATTGTAGCAACATGGAGATCAAAATCTTAGAATAATTTTAAGAATTGAATTACTTATTTGTAACTTTCTTGGTCTTAATATCTGGGGTTTTGGTGGTCTTTTTAACTCCAGTAGTCTTGGCATTAGTGGCTTTCTTGGTTGATGATTTGGTTGTAGACTTGGTAGGTTGCTTTTTGACGACTTTTTTTGTCTTTGGATCCACATCTTTCTTGGTAATTTTGGCGGTAGCTGCCTTTTTTGGTGTAGTAGCCTTCTTGGGGGTGGATTTGGTAGTGGCCTTAGCAGCAGTTTTTGGTTTGGTGTTTGCCTCACTCTTTGTCCCCTTTGTTGGCTCCTTCTTAGCTATCTTCTTTGTGTCATTCTTTGTCCCTTTCTTAGTAACTTTCTTTGTTTCCTTCTTTGGAGTTGCTTTCACTGATCTCTTGGCCCCAGTAGTTTTAGCAACCTTGTTATTCTTGGTTGTTTCCTTTTTAGTTTTGATGTCCTTTGTTGCTTTTTTAATCTTAGCATCATTGATGACCTTGGTGGAAGTTTTTGTTGGAGTCTTTTTAACTGTAGCCTTCTTTGCAATTGGCTTGGAGATTTTAGACATTGCTGGAGCAAGTGTTTTTTCCTTTTTAGCTACCTTAACTGGCCCCGATGGACCTTTTGGTTGGGCAAATTCTCCAGCTTCTACCCCTTTTCTTAATGCCCCATTGAAGAGGGTCTCAAAGTTAGCAGCCTTAATATCAAAATTCGATTGTACATATTTCTTTAATGCCTGACGTCTGTAGTTTAATGTTAGTATCGATTTCATACTCTAGATCTCAGGTACACTTACGATGATCCATTTCTTTCCTTTAACGCAATAATAGCGGATTTAATCATGTCTTGTGGTGTTAGTATTTATCCATATATTTTTAGCAACAATTAATTATTTCCACATACCCTTATATGTAATTTTGGATGCTGGAGTAGCAGCTCCCTTAGCCCTGTGTACGGTGGATGTTAACGTCATAGTACTATATCAATTTATCTTGTGTTGTAAAAAAAAACAAATTAAAAACAAAAACAAAAAACTGCAAAGGGCGGGAATTGGGATTTTTCTATGGTCACCAACCGCGCATAAATTAGACGTTATCGATTTCGGTAATGCCATTGCGACACTTATAGGACACTAGTCATAGACACAAGGTCTTTGGTATAATATTGAAGCTATTGTAAGTGGTGGTAGATCTCTACAATGTAGTGTTGTTATATTGAGTATGAATCATGATTTAAACATGTAGAGCATGTCTACAAATTTTCAGTATGATTTAGCTCTAATAACGCGTCTACACTGAATCCACACCATCATTGTGTCTGGGTTATTCTATATACATAATTAGGTACAAACCTCTGTTTCTGTCCATTGCTGGTAGGCATCGAGGTCGTATATATATCTTCTATCTTTTTCTAACTCCACGTAGTCCACCTGATCGACAAACAACCCGACAAAACAGAAATTTTTTAAACCATCGATTTCCTTTTTTCCATCAACACCTCTTTCAATCGAGTCTATAAGCTTTCTATGTTTGTCGTCCATGGTAATCTTCGGTGTTGGTTTTCTAAACGACTTTTTCAAGTTTTTGGAGAGCATCTTCCATTGGCGAGTGATTTCGTTCTCCCATTCTTCTTTAGTAGGAGGAAAGAGATCAATACCAGAAAAATCGTGCAAGTTTGGATATGAGTATTCCCCAAGAGCACTGCTGACCTTCGAAACTAATGAACGAGAAATGACTATCGAGTGCAATGGTTCAGATTGCGCATCTACAGCAACAGCGGTCGGTTCTGGAGTCTTTTTCTCGACCTTTAGTTCAAGCATATCGCTATCTTCATCGTCTTCCTCAGAATCGCTAGCACTGGTGGTTTTATATATAGGGGAATTTGGATGCACACTCGATAAATCTATCACAGGTATGTGTGTATCGTCAACAATACGGGCTCTTCCTCTGAACCTGAACTGTCTTTGAAGCTTAGCAAAATAGAAAACAGCTTCAAACCTGTCATTATGTATTAATTCGTCGTATTTCTCCATTCTTTTATCGGTGGTGAATGTGAGTACATTGGTGCTTTTGTCATCAAATAAAAATCCTCTGTACACCAAGGTTCTGTTACGTGGGAATCCATTCTTATCGACAGTGGCCAACAGAAATGTCGTGAATGGAGGAGAGTTGTTAGTAGCATCTAATTCGCCATCGACACTCTGCTGGAATGTATCTATCCATGGTGCAATAAACTGGTGCTGTAACATGGTATATGCTCTTTTATGTGTCCGACTTGGAGCAATGCCGTAGATTATTCGTGTGGGTATTCTCTGGATCACTGATGCTAGTAGTAGGCAGATTTGTCAACTTAAACGTAAACGTGTGCCTGAAGTATGTAATGCCGAAGATTTCGGGTGGGATATTTCAGCGAATGATTTTATTCGTTAGGTTTTAATTCAGGTATTCCAATAAAATCTCGCTGTAATTACCTTTGATATACTTCGAAAACTAGGAAATTACTTGTATATAAATTGTAGTAAAGCCAATTATGATTGGAATCTTTTAGGTCGTCTGATTGTTAATTAAACAAGGAAAGATGGCACGTTTCTCCTGCATTGAACTACAATGAATTATATTATTTTAATTTCCCATAACTACATTGATCCGGAAACCTCTACCCCTATGGCTATGATTCGGACATATGTCTGTAACGGGCTTAACTATGGTTAAAATCCGAATCAATTCCCACAAAAAAAAAAAATCTCCACTCACCTCATCGCTTTTATTTAAATTTTCGGGAATTAAATTAATAGATTATATTATAATATTTTTAATTCTTAATTAGGAATTGGGTACTCTGGCCGAGTTGGTCTAAGGCGCCAGGGTAAGGTCCTGGTCTCTTCGGAGGCGCGAGTTCGAATCTCGCGGGTATCATTATCACACCAGCAATTCCCTCACTAATTCTCAATTTCCTTTCTTTTTAATTTTTTAAATGTAGAAGAAATAGGTTATTTTTACTTTTACTGTTGTCCCGTATTCTTCATACAGAAGTAATTCATTTTTTTACACCAAACAAATAATTAGATAATTTAAGTATTATTAAAATGTCGTATATTAAATTTGATGAAGAACTAAATAAAGTGTCTCAATGTTAATGTTGATGTAATATTACTAAATTGCAAAATTTTTACATTATAGTACAGCATTTGCTTGCTTCTTTTTCGGTAGTCGGTTGTGTTTTAATGGCTTGTTTGGCCCTGGTTTGGCCAGCAGTAGTATCGTCGGAACTTTGTTCTTTCTTAGTTTCGTTTGCAACTGATTCTGCAGCTTCTTTTTGTTTTTGTAATTCCTTTTGCTGTTTCTTTTCTGCACTAATAGCTGCTTCTTTTCTCATGATTTGTCTAACAACATCAATAAAAGCTTCATCTACATTGGTTTTGTACATAGCACTGGTTTCGTAGAATGGAACTAAGCCCCAATCTTCAGATACTTTGATACCGTCCTCAATGCTCAATACTCTATCCTCCTCTAAATCACATTTATTACCAATTAATACCATTGGTACGTTATCAGAATCTTTGATTCTTAAAACCTGTTCTCTCAATGATAATAATTCCTTCAAAGAGTTTTCATCGTTGACTGAATATACTAACAAAAACCCTTTACCACTTTTAATATATAATTCTCTCATAGCAGTGAATTGTGCAACACCAGCAGTATCCAAAATTTCTAAATCACAAGCTCTACCATCTATTTCAATTTGTTTTCTGTATGAATCCTCTATAGTTGGGTCATAACTTTCAACATAAACACCTTGTACAAATTGGACGGTTACTGATGACTTACCAACACCACCTGCTCCTAAAACAACAACTTTGTAATCTACCCCTGTTAGTAATGCTTGGTTAACTTTAATTTAAATCATGCCAATACCGGTGCATATCAAGTATATGACAAGCACTTTAGATACCGTAACGGTAACATACCTCTCATGATGTTCTCTACTGAACTTTACTTTAATATTAACTTATATTTGTCAATATTTATTGGTACACAAGACAGCTAGATAAAATTGTTAAACTTCGTGTCAATCTCGAAAATTTGATTGACGAATCTTAACTACTTTTAGATAAAATCGTCTAATACTCATAAATTTTTAATACGGGTATAGTTACGTTTTGGATCACATAATACGTGTTTATTAAGTAGAATCATTTTGACTATGGAATGTAGAAGAAAAGTGCACAATAAATAACGTAAATTAACTATGGAATACATAAATCATAATTAAAAATAGATTCCAGAAATTTTATAATGGTAGAATGTTTGGAACTGGACCAATTGGAGTGATTCCGTATGGATTAATAGCGATATGACTCTTGGTATAGTGTTTTTTGATATGGTTGAAGTCAGTAGTTTCCTGGAATCCTGGAATTTTCCAGTACAATAATCTTAACCAGTTATGAATGAATGGATAATCATGTCTGATCATTCCACGGTTACATTTGAAATGTTGATGGTAAACAGGATCAAATCTGACAATTGTGGTGTATAACCTAATATCTGCTTCAGTTAGATGGTTACCTAATAAGAATTCATACTTCTTATCAGTGTGATTTTTCTTTAAAAGCTCTTCAACCTTATCTAAATGAACAAAAACATTGTTTGCTTCTTTGACGTAAACGTCTTCATTAGTGGCGAAACCAGCCTTATATACACCATTATTGATGTTATCATATACCCATGAGTTCAATTCGTCGATTTGTTCTCTCAATTGCTGTGGGTAAATATCAACCTCAGCAAATTCAGATGTGATCAACGAATTGAATTCAGTGTTTAACATTCTGATGATTTCACTAGATTCATTGTTGACAATGGTTTGTAATTTCTTATCCCACAATACTGGAACAGTGAAACGTCCGTTGTAGTTAGGATCAGCCTTGAAATATAATTCCCTAAGTCTTGAAAAATTGTAAAGATGATCCTGAGTACCAAATTGGATGTTATTTTCATTCTTTAATGATTTCTTCTCTTCCTCATTGATGAATCTCCAACCCTTGTCATCCATGTGCCAATGAACGATAGAAAGTGTAATAATTGAGGTTAACCCCTTGAGAGCACGAGTAATCAAGACTCTATGTGCCCATGGACATGCAAGAGAAACATAAAGGTGATAACGGTTTAATTCAGGCTTGAATTTAGAGTCAGCTGCAGAACTAATAAAGTTTCTGAACAGGGAGGCTCTTCTTTTGAATGCACCAGTCTCGTCAGAAAATTTTAAAATTTCAATTGGTTTCTAGTAAATGTTAGTATTCTTATTTAAAAAAAACCTTATTTAAGATATAATTACATACGTCAGACATTTTTAATATTATTTAATGATATTAATTAATTGATAGCATCTAGAATTTCCATAGTATATATATGCATCTGGGGTAGTAGTATTTGAGTCGTGCACGTATTTGAAATTCTGAGGCATTAAAAATGATAAGTAATTTCTTACTAACCAGCTACTAAAAATGCTTATTAAAAACAGGCAATTTTTTTCTACATATGTGTAGCCTGATTATATTAAATATCATCAAATTTCAAATTATATAAGCGATTTTATATAGTTAATAATTATTTTATTTTTTTAAAAATATAAAAATTGAATATTTTGTTATATTTTTGTTAAGATTATAAAAATTATGTAATATTATTAGTAATTAAAAAATATGAATAAAATTTAAAATCAATATTATACATATTAGCATACTTTTTAATCACTATATGCTTTTTTAAGTTACCTTGCCTTACATCTAGTATTAGCAATTGACTTTTACATATACATTAACATTACATCTTTATGCATATATTCATTTTTACAACAGAAAAGCATTGCTGTCTATATTTACGTGCCTCAACCAATCGATCGATAAATTATCCTCACTGAAAGCGGCTCAAAACTGTTGTTGTATATGGTAAAAGCATCCATAATAAACACTAACTAGATAGCTGCAAATATAGCAGAGGTATAATTAAATCATTGAAAATATAAGTGAAATTCTAAAAGTGGAAAAAAAAGAATCAAGAAAAAGATATAATATGGGTCCTAAACAAAACGTAAATAGCAATGATATACCCCCAGCTGCTAAAGTTGATAATAAGAATACAAATGAAGATAACATAAATGAAAAAAAGGGCATAGAAACAGAAACGGGACAAAAGACTATACAAAATTCCCAAAATATCCAGCAGATCTTACCAAATCATCAAACGCAAGCATCATTTTTACCATCACAAACACAATATTTACCTTCACAAGCCCAATTAAGACAGGGCCAGGCACCTACCGGACAATCTCAAAACTACATTAACCAGTACAATAATTATGGTGTACCTAATTCTAGTGCAGCTTACTACCCAACTTCGACGTTTGGTGGAAATATAAACGCAGGGATCAATAATTACTTAAATACTCGCATACCTACACCCTCATACTTTCCAATTGACCAACAAATTTCATTTCCAGGGCCACTTCCTGTGATGCCACAACAACCACAATACCAGACCTCTATTCAATCACAAATACAACCACTTCAAAATACTTCTCAAATGCCTCTACAAACCCAACTTCCTCCATCCCAAATTCCACAACAACCTGCTAACGATGGGTATTTAAACTACATGTTCAAAGTAACTAAACCTAAATCTAAATTAGATGACTATTCAAGAAAATTCAACTCAAAAAAAATGAAAGAACTGCTGGCAAGGCCATATGGTTGCACATTTCCCGGATGTGACTGGGCTTTTGCAAGACAGTCAGATTTAAGAAGACATGCAAAGTCTCATGCAGAACCTATGTTTCACTGTCCATATTGGAGGAATGACCCTACTTGTCATCGTAATGGTGGTGCATTTAATAGGCTTGACGTTTTAAAGAGACATTTAAGATTAGTACATTATGTACGAGATAAACAGAATACAATTACAGGATCTAAAGAAGATCCAGGATGGTGTCGTGCTTGCCAAAGAATGTTCCAAAACTCAAAAGCATTTATTGATCATTGTTTAGAATGTGCCCAGCAGTCAACACCAGCAGAATGGAAATCAGCTGATAGTTTAAGATTCCAAAATATGGTAGGAACTCACACTCAGAATGAAAACATTGATTATCAAAACAATCAGCAATCTATTTATGTTTCACCAAAAGGTAATAATGATGAAAAAGAAAATTACTTTTTGGCTAATCAAGATCAACCTCCTGAGGAGAATAATGCCAATAAGAGAAGATATTCTGATCCTAAGGATACTCCAAAAAAGAAGGTAAAACAGCCATAAATACTACTAATAGTCATGATTTAATATACAAATAAGCTTTACATTTAATTATTACGTTTTCTATTAATACAAGACATTAATTTCTTAGGTTCTAGTGCTCTCGTTATCATCTTGATCCTGGTCTTCTGCTCGAGTTTGATCAAAGAAATCAAGGATTGCACAGTTTGGATGTAAGATGTATACAGTTCTAGTACCTGTTGAATGTGTGTCAACATCTGGCAACCCTTGTGCTTCATTTTCAAAATTAGTAACACTCATTAAAATTCTATCCTTTACCAATCTTTTCAAAACTTTAAAGGCAAGCTTTCTTTCTTCATAATATTGAGATTCAGATTCAATTTCATTCTCCTTTTGAGTTAAGTACCAGTTAACTAATTCATCAGCAGTTAATCCTTCACCTCCATTATTATCATCATCAGATACCTTCTTGACTAATAAGTTCATAATTGACACATATTTATCATAGGAAATCTTAGATACAGCTTTTGTTTGATGCTCTTGTTGCTGTGGAATTGGTTCATTTACTTCTCTAGATTGTTCACCATTTTCTTCTTCAGCATTCATATCAACATCATCATGTTGGCCCGAAGTATTTTCGTCTTCATCAACATCAATATCGTCCATTTCAACTCTAATGATAGATTGCTTCAATAAATCATATGCCTCACTGACAAAGTTTGGTGTAATAGTATCTGTACAGTTTGCTCTAGCAATAGCTTCTGACAATCTAATCATAGATTCTAATTGTCTAACGGTGATTCTATAAGATGATCTACCAAGACCTTGGGCATCATCACTTCTAAGCTCCTTATATCTTAAGACTAAATAGTCTCTAGCTTCTTTTGTCATCTTTGGTTTGAATGTCTTAGCGTACCTAATATATCTTGATAATTGCTCAGCAGAATATGGTGGATCTATTGCTGCATCTCTTAACATATGTAAATCAACAATATGAGAAGCTAATTGAGTATCAACCTTTTCATTACAGTCATCTAGAATAACAAAGAATAAATCAAACCTTGACATGATAGGAGCAGTCATGTTCAAGTTTGCTCTTAAACCTAATTTTCTATTATATCTACCACCTATAGGGTTAGCAGCAGCTAAAATAGATGTCCTAGCATTTAAAGTAGCATGTATACCAGCCTTTGCAATGGAAATTGTTTGCTGTTCCATGGCTTCGTGAATAGCAACTTGGTCTCCAATATCCATTTTATCGAATTCGTCAATTGCACAAATACCATTATCAGCTAACATTAATGCACCTGCTTCAATAGTATATTCTCCACTTTCTTCATCTTTTACTACAGCAGCTGTTAAACCAGCAGCAGAGGATGCTTTACCAGATGTGTAAACAGCCCTTGGAGAGAATCCACAAACATATTTTAAGAATTGAGATTTTGATGTTGATGGATCTCCAACAATACATATATTAATATCTCCTCTTAAATTAATACCATCAATTGTTTTCTTGTGAACACCATTTAATAATTGTAAAAGGATACCTTTCTTAACAACCTCATGGCCAAATACAGCAGGCGCAATAGATTGTACTAATTTATTATATACATGTTCATCTTTAACCATATCCTTTAACTCTGCAACTTCAGCATCCGATAAAGATGTTAAAAATACTTCTTGGTTTCCAGAACCTTGGAAGTCATTTTCAGCATTTTCTTTATCATCATTACCATTCTTATTGATCAAAGAAGAAACATGACAAGCATAAAATGCAATTTTATAAGTAAGATCTCTAACACCTAATGATTTTAACCCAGTTACTCCGGAATTTAATTCAGATGACCCCATTCCTCTATTTTCTTTAACTGATTGTGCTTTAATACCTGGTAAACCTAATTGAGAAACGTCAGGAATGACAATTTCAGTACCAGTAAATTTACATTTATCACCAGGTTTAGCTCTTTCAACAGTTTCACCCCTTAAAATAACATCCAAAGTACGAGGCATGGAACCAGTAGGAATTTCATTAGAATTTTCTTGAATTCTGACTCTTTGCCAATCTATGAATTGCGATTTTGCAACGTTAAGAGTCCAATAAGTTTGATTTTCACATGATGGACAAGATGATGGTTCAGTATATTTGAAAACTTGTTCGATACCTTCTACAATTGCAGAACACATATCGCAAGTAAACGATGCCTTGTATAATTCTGGCCTAACTTCAGATGTACGAGTAACAGTTCCCAGTATAGACATCAAAGAACCAATTTTTTCTGTTCTAATATCTCTAATCCTATTAATGGTTGGTAAGTTGAAGAAAGATATTTGGAACACTCTTTCATTTCCTTGCGAACCAGATACAGAAGAAGATGTTTCGCTGTTTCTAGTCATATCATCATCTATGCTGCTACCTAATAAGTTAGTTTGCAACAAGGTAGGTGCATATTTCTTTATTATTCTTCTTAAACCCTTTAATAAAAAAGGAGAGAAACGATAGTATTGTTCCAAGATGGCAGTAGCTAAAACACCGTTTTCTCTACGGACCAAGTGTTGGTAATCAACATATAAAGTTGAATACTCATATGTCTTCATAGCTTCTATTTGTGCAAGATAGATTCTACCATCCCATTGATCGTCAGAACTAGAATTATCCATGTCAACAAACTCTTCTATAAATTGTTCGAAACTTTCTCTAACTTTTTCACCAGTCACATCTACCACCTTTGGCACAGCAATCTGTCTTCTTCTACCAGCAACAACTGGGACTTCTGTCTGAGGAGTAGGTATACCCTGAGAAAGGTTTGTTTCACTGTATAATCCAGCATGACCGTGTTGAGGTGTAAGTCCTCCAGATCTTCCAATAGACGATGGGGGTTGGGAAGAAAGTAATAATTGAGCAGAATCTGATGGAATTCTACCCGGAGAAGAAACAAAATTAGACATTCTGCAAGTGTTTCTCTTTATTTACAGCAAAAAAAAAAGATTGTTTACCTATCTGTAATAAAGAAAGAAATTATGTATAGATTCCTGATGGATGCTGTAAATTCTTTATACGCGTAAACAGTTGTTCAATTAAACTTCCTAATTGGGAATAATTATCACATGCTAAATCATGTGACTTTTACATTGAAATTTCTAACCAAATGTGCAATGCTACTAGAATAATTGTTGATGAAAACTGACAAATATAAAAAAAATGTTCAGATTAAGAGGAGCAATTAGATACTTATCCAATATTACTGGGCCTGAATGTAAGTACCACTAATAATTGGGTATTATGTAGGATAATTTGGCCACGATATTAACCTATATATATAGTTCCACCATCATTATTGAACCTTAAAGTTGGAAGAATTATAGAATGCAAGAAGCATGAAAATGCTGAAAAACTTTATATTTCACAAATACAAGTAGAAGATAAGAAGGATGGATTAGATGAACCAGTTAAGGCGATTCAAGTGTGTTCAGGATTAGCTAATTTTGTGCCTATCGAACAAATGCAGAATAAAAGAGTTGTGGTTTTAACTAATCTTAAACCTTCAAAAATGAGGGGAGAAAAGTCAGAAGCAATGCTACTAGCTGCTCTGAATGATTCAGAAACCAATGGGTCCCATACAATTGTAGAACTTGTCAATCCCCCATTGGAATCTAAAGTTGGAGAAAGATTGTTCTTCCAAACATTTTCACAAGTTGAAAGCCCACCTAGACTTAAATCGAAAGTTTGGTCCAGTATCCAAAGTAAATTAATGGTCAATAAAACTGGTGTTGCAGTATATGTTGATGAAAACAATGTAGAATGTCCATTATCGACGATAGAAAATAAAAATTATGCTTATGTTGATTCATTAAAAAATTCTCCAATTAGCTAGCTATACACAGTTACTGTAGTAAATCTTTTATATAATTTATATGAATATTTAAAATTTAAATAATTTAGTTAGACTTAGTAAATCTTAAGTATGGCTTTAACTTAGTAAATTCACCAAACTTTTCTTTAGCAGCTTCATCAGAAACAGTTGGTGGGATAATGACATCTTCACCAACAGTCCAGTTGATTGGGGTAGCAATACCTTTCTTATCAGCTAACTGTAAGGCATCAACAACTCTCAAAACTTCAGCAGAGTTTCTACCAGTGGAAGCTGGGTAGGTCATAATTAATCTGATTTTCTTAGCTGGGTCAATAACAAAAACAGATCTAACAGTAGCAATCATACCAGTGTGAAGCTTTTTGAAATCTTCTTCGGTGACCATATCGTACTTAAAAGCAACTTCTTTGGAGGCATCAGCTATGATTGGGTAGGAAAACTTAGAGCCACCACTGGATACATCTTCAATGTCTTTAATCCAAGCAAGGTGGCTTTCAACATCCTCAGTAGATAAACCAATTAACTTAACACCTCTTTTGGTGAAGTCAGGTTCTAATCTAGCAAAGGCACCTAATTCGGTGGTACAAACTGGGGTGAAGTCAGCTGGATGAGAGAATAAAACAACCCAATTTTCACCAATGAATTCATGGAAATCAATCTTACCCTTAGTAGTATCAGCAACGAAGTTTGGTGCTTCAGAACCAATTCTGATTCTTGGTTGAGATTCGGCACTAAAGGAATAAAATCTCAATGAGCTAATTGGCTTAACGAATTGAGTGGTTCTTGGGATGGTTGATCTTAAAGCAACTGAGCGCAACAATTGTCTTGAAAACATTGGTAATCTGTAATAATAAGTTGTATGCAAAATGTAATTAAGAAAGAGGAAAATTTGATGAAATATTACGTATTAGCTAGATTATTCGAATTGCTATATCGCACGTGACATCATTTTTGCAATCGTTTTATACCCATTTGAAGTTTTTATCTGAAAGTAATAGAATACAAGATCAAAGGTCATCAAATTACATCATATATATCATTAATATATAGCATATACATCATTTTTATAAATGATATATTATTCATAAGAATTAAATACAAGAAAACTACTTTTCTGAGATCATATTGACTTCAAACCAACCCAAGAAGTCATCGCTCTGATAGCTATCATTATTAAGCCAGCCATTTGACTGTTGCTGTAAGAAGTTATTCATTTGGTCAGAAACTCCATTGAAATGATTATTATTTACGTAAGGAACACCATGCAGTTCAATTTCAAAGGGATCATGTTGTACATCACCGACGTATATAGGTTGATTCGTCATTGATTCAAATGTTTGAGATATTACAGGAGGATACAGTTCATTTGGAATTTCTGCTGAGAAAGAAGGAATAGGGTCTTTCATTTCTGACACCAGAGTAGCCTTCATAACATCTTTTGTACTACCTGTAGCTTCTAACATTTCTAATGGAATACCATTGATTTCTAGTGGCTTGTTCAATTCAGCTGCATTCAGGCGAGCTTGATTCATAGCTTCATCTGTAGGAACCAACGTAGTTATTGTGGTACCACTTGGTGTTGTTGTAGTTATTGTCTTAAAGTCATCCTTAGTAATTTGATTATAGAATGGAAGAGGTGCTGGTTTTCTGGTATTGCCGAATGGATTTGGAGCTTTCTGGGTTTCTTTATCTTGTTTAGAAGTTTTACCTGCTTTATTATCACTTGATTTATCTATCAATGCTCTTCTTTTGGCTTCGTGAATACACCAAACTAAATCATAAAATAAGGAAGCAGTTAAATGTGACCTCATTCTCGTGATAATGCTTCCTCCTTCTTCATTGTCATCATCCAAAAAAACTTCTGGATAATTGTATAAAACTATATTTAAATTTTCAAGAACTTTAGCTGTTCTTGAAATGTCATTTTGTAAATCTTTCCAAGATGACAATGTATTTCTAATCATTCTATGAGCAGTAACAACCAGCTGTCTTGCACTGTCTATATACTTTCCAATAAAATAACGAGATAAATGTAATTTAAATAATAACAACACAGAATAACTCATAGCTTGTCTAATGTAAATTGGAAGTTCAATTAACTGAATAGTATTTATTATTTTTGAAGTTATAGTAACGACCCTAGTTGCTGCAATGTAAGCCATACTAACATATTTGACTTGATCTTCTATTGGTGTACCTGGTAAGAAGGCAAAACAGCAAATCATGAGTTTAACATATAAATAATAAACTTCAATTGCGGATTCATCATCAATATTTAATTTAAATTTCAATCTCTCCAATTCTCTATCTAAAATACTCAAAGATGCAGCTCTGTTCAGTGGTTCTAACAAGCCGTCTGGACTTGTTACCGAAATACCCATCACATTAATTAATTTACATTGGAATATAGAAAGGGAAATTAAACATCTGAAATTTTTAGGTAATGATTGATCAACTCTAGCATTTTCAATCAAATAATCAGTAGTTGTAATGGATGGGGGTAAACCTAAAACAGATGACCAAAATTGTTCACAAAAGAATACTGCTAACCATGATCTTGTTCTCCAACATTCAGCATCTGGGCCTAAACTAACTTGGGTCCTAGTAAATTCTTGAATAAATTCACCCCCTCTATGTAGTCCCAATTGTAATGAAAGGTTCTTTGCTAAACCAACAAACCTATAAGAGCAATCATCAAGGACTTTTTCATTTGGCAATGGCCAAATAGATAAAATAATTAAAGCCTGTATAACATGTGTAGATCTAGGGGTTCTAATCCAACAAGTCTCAATTGCTAATTGTTTGATCAATGTGGCCAAACTCATATATAAAGTTGGTTCAGGTTCAGATAATGCTGCGGTAGATATAACAGTCCAAAATAACAACTGCGATTTATTATAAAGGGATGTAGCACTTCTTGACTCAATGATTGGTAAA
The DNA here is from genome assembly GCA_030556805.1 of Schwanniomyces vanrijiae var. vanrijiae. Lineage (NCBI taxonomy): Eukaryota > Fungi > Ascomycota > Pichiomycetes > Serinales > Debaryomycetaceae > Schwanniomyces > Schwanniomyces vanrijiae. The sequence continues at coordinate 145,368 of JAKTUS010000005.1, read as the reverse complement.
AATTGTAAGTATGTCTTCATAAACTTATCGTGCAATTCATTTGCCTTCTCTAATGGTAATTTAACCTCACCAAGAACGAATTCAGACATATACTTATACTCAATTTCATCCTTATATCTATATTGCTCAGAATTTGTTGGAGAATTATCCGAATTCTCTTGTAAAATATTAGTAATTTGCATATTATGAGATATATTGCTTGGGACCGAATCGTTTAATTGATTGATTTGTGGGTTAGATGGAGAAATTTGATCCATTTGAAGTGGTAATGGCGAATTATTAGATGTAGAAAAATTTGACATTGGATTTTGCACACCAAAATATTGAGATACTGGAGAACTACTAACGCTGTGTCTACTTTGTTGAAGGAAGTTAATGTTATGTTGATTTAAGGCTTTGGTAAGAAGTGATTCATTTTGGGTTAACATTTCAATTTTTGCTTTTAAATCATCCACATCGCTTTTAAGAGATTGTATCTGAGATCCTTTCTTAGGTCTAAATTGAGGATCTATTTCACATTTTAAGTCCATCTTTTCACATCTTTGACATGGGTTAGGGTAGTTCTCGGAAGCATTACATTTGATCTTGTGTTGGCGACAGAAAGTACAGGAAGTAACTGGTCTATGACCTGTATGTTTGTTTAATTTTTCACGGGTCATTATTTCATTAGGTTCGTTCTGGATGGTTGTTTTTGATCTTTGACGTTTCGAGCCACTTCCGTCACCTCCAAGAGATTTTCGCTTAGATGGGGTAGAGGAATCACTCAAGTTCCCTGCAGGAGGGGTATTTAGAAGTGGAGGTGGTTTAGGTAATATTGATTTTACTTTAGACTTCTCCATCATTATAAGATTGGTTTTAGCTTCTCCAGATATTAATTTGTTATCTATACCCCTATTACAAAACCCTCTTTTATTTATTTAAACAATAATGATTCTAGTGTATTACCGATCACTCTTTCTGACAAAAGTTCCTATACAAACTTTTGTTATACTCTTTAAATCTTATGATAACCTAGTATTCTTGAAAATTAGAAAAAGAGAAGGAAAAAATACAGAAGTATATTGCCAAAGCGCACGTCCAGCATATTACCCTACCGTAGATGAAAAAGATAAAACCGGAATAAAGAAAATATTGCATAAGTCTCGGTTTTATGTGACGTCGGGCTGTCTCGATTTTTTAGATAACTTTTCATAACAAGCTAATATAAAAATACTGACATATAATTCTTATAATGTGATAGTCTAAAATTGGATGAGAATGATTGAAATGGGATTTAAGAAGCTCTATATATGAAGATTATATAGAGAGAGTAAAAATAAATTTGTAATTGATTATATAGTTATAGAGGCTATTTAATGTAGAGGTTATTTGATGTAGATCGGTCATATGTTCAGATGAAATACCACCGGATTAACAATTTTAATAACGTTCTTTTTAAAGTAGATAAGTGCAGGAACTAAGCTACTTAATAGGAAATCGGTATGTCGTAAAATAATGTAATTACTCATATTTTGAGGCACAACGAGGCTCTTAATGGTAGAAGAATAAAGGCAGTCATTTCTTCGTATACAGCATAAATATAACAGCATTATGTAGATTTTATTTTGTTATTAGCTGGTGTTTATTTATTTTTTTTAGACATTATTAAAACGAGTTTAAATAGGACAGTCTCTTATATGGTTGTTTTGCTATTATTCTATTCGAAAAATCAAGTTTTTTAAATTTGTTAAACACAATAATTAGAGATGAAGTGCTTATCTATAGTATTTATGGAATCTAAGAAAATAAAAATTTTTTATTATAATGATAATTTCATTTAATTAATGTTCAAAGGTTTAAGTATACTCATAAAACAGTCTTTCAAACCCGTTGAATAGCATGTTAGTATTAAAGTTATTTAAATTATAAAATTGCTCATTTTTTAAACGAGAAATAAACTTGTAAGTATGTCACTAAGGTAACTATTATATTGTAATTTTTATAATATAAAAATGCATATAAGGGATATTAAATAAAGTTCTATACAAACCGCAATGAAAGAAATAACTTAAGAGATCCCCAGAATAAATAAATGATTCAAGAAACTGATAGATAACATCAGAAAGTATACTAAAATAATTGAGTTAGTATCTATTATTGATGGAAAGTATGAAATTTATTTAGAATTACATCTTCAAAATAAATAAAAAAAAACTCTTATAGTGAAAATAATGATAATTTTATTCTATTTATGTATATAAAATCACGATATTAATAACTTAAATTAAAATAAAAATTAAATATGGAATATTCTTTTCAAAAATATGCACATTAACAAATTATTTACTACATAGAATTTAAAGGCTCATATCTAGGAATTTCTTATCGAAAGCGGTTTTAGCTCAGTTGGGAGAGCGTCAGACTGAAGAAAACTTCAGTCCAGTTAATCTGAAGGTCCTGTGTTCGATCCACAGAAATCGCATTTTTTTTTCCATATTGCATATATAATAAACTAATATAGACTTTATCAACTTTATTTCATTCTAAACCTTTTAAGTTTATAAAAATATTAAAATGAAAAAAGCTACAAAAGTAAATAATTGTATATAACAATATTTTTAACATTCAAAATATCACTATCATAAAAAGCGATACAATAATATGAGTAACATATATAATTGTATAATAAAAAGTTTTGATTGCACTAAGAGGAATTACTAATCATTTTCTTCTTCTAATTTAGGATCACCTATACCATCTTCATAAATGGCAAATACACATTCACTTTCAGGCAAACATGGACTATCATAGATCTTACATATTCTGGTTTCAGCTCTTCCTTTCTTAAAAGACAATCTTGTAGTAGAACTATGGGCAATAATATTACCACCAATAGGCTTCTTTGGGTCTGGATTAAACATACCTGCATGTCCATCAACTTGAGCAACAACTTGGTTTGTAATAACTACTGCAATACCAAACTCATCCGCAAGTCTTTGCAATGTTCTCATATACTTTGCAACATGTGTTTGTCTTGCACTTAATTCACCTCTACCAGCATAATCAGTTCTATACAAAGACATGATTGAATCAACTATAAGCAACGAAAACCTTGATTCTGCCATCATTTGTGCAGCATGGTTTAATAACTGGAATTGATGTTCTGCATTGTAGGCTCTAGCATAAGCTACATTATCTAAACAATCGTCAGGATTTAAACCATATCTTTGTGCAATCGACACTAAACGTACAGGTCTAAACGTACCTTCAGTATCAATATACAAACATTTGCCTTCGCCACCGCCCATATCTATTGGTAACTGACAAGTGACAGCTAAAGTATGACAAAGTTGGGATTTACCAGTTCTAAATTCTCCAAAAACTTCGGTGATAGATCCTGTTTCAATACCACCACCTAACAACGTGTCTAACTGCTTTGATCCGGTAGTAATACAGATTAACTCTGATCTTCTACTGTGAAATTCACTGGCAGTTGTGAAACCAAGAGGGACCAACTTGGCTGCCTCCATGGAAATCTTATCAGCTTTAGCTTCACTGATACCCTTGATGGCCAATAACGCCTTCTTCGGGGTGTAGGCAATACTTTCGATTGTATGATACCCATCAGCCTTCAACTTTTTAATATCACCGGATGTAATACCGTTACCCTCAAGTTGTTCAATCAAAAGTGGCCCAGAAACTCCTTCTTCATCTTCTTCTGGTATTTGAACCTCGTCTTCATGTGTTGATGCCATCGATGCTATATTGGTTATAAATGGATATATATCTTACGCGATTGAGGCAAAACAAATAAGCAAAAATTACGCGCAATAATTTTGTGTAATGTAAATAAAAGATCATCGACATATACACTTCGTCGAGCACGTCACAAAACGTTGCGAAACATTAAAGGGGTCATGATCATACGAAAATACAAAGTTGTCATTAATTTAACAAAGGACTGAATTATTATTATTATAATACTTTAGTATATAATAGGCTAAAAGTTTAAAGTTTTTTCTTTCCTGGATAATGATTAACCTGGTAACAGGGGGTGCAATGTCGACCGATCTATTTACGTTGCCACGTGTATAAACCGGAGGTCATTAAAGTTACCTTATTGTAGTAAAAATATATCAACGTAAATCAATCATCTGGGGTCAAAGTATATTTAATAATATGAGGGGAGTAGCGATTCTTATAAAGTTAATGACCTCATTGCTGCAAGTAAGGAGATAACCAGTTATGGTGTTAACTTTTGCAAATCAATCCTACATGAATCAGAAAGTTGAAATAAACTCATCTTCTAACCTTAGATAAAACTGTACATTTAGAGAATACATCAATACAGAACCCTGAAATATCGCCAAGATTGGCATAATTGTATAATATAGAATATAATGTAGTTTCATCAACCTGCAAGAATTATGGTAAAATTATCTCAAGACAGTGTGTTCTAGGATTTAGAACAAAGAATAACTTAACGCACCATCAATAATAATATCATTTGATATGGATAAATTACATGGTATAATTAATATATATTCTTATTATTTCTTATCAAACAATAAAATATCATTTAGAATAATCAGCATTTAGTTTTATATAACTAGAGTGAGATACATCTAATTTGACAATATAACAATAAGTTACAATTGCATCATTTGCCATTTATTATATTTAATTCCAGATAGATACTACTACATAAGGATATAATACAACACTAATATTACCCAATGTGATCAATTTCAGGGACTAGCATGCGTCGATTTCAGTTACGACAATAACATTTTAGTAATTGTGCTTAGAATCGTCATAGATCACCATTTTTATCAAACGTTAATTTTCATAAGTTACGGAATGAGCCAAATATGGATTACTATATATGCACAGATGATGTACTATCCTACTTGGGTTTCCAATTGGAAGTATTGGTTCAGGTGATTAATTGTAGACTCGTCTAAATGTACACCGATCTGTCAGGAGCGCCTGCATTGTGCTATTACAAAGCGAGGGTTGTAGATTGAAATAATTCCGTTTCATGCATCTTCGCTGGCATTTCAGGCCCTGCTGATCAAATACAATATCCTTTAGATTCTAATGCTCACAGCACTTACCAACAGGGGTGTAAGAAGGAGGTACTTGCAACCATAATAAGCTATTTGTTTAATTATTACTTCATAACCCCTATAATCCATGTCAATTATAACTGTAAGAATCAGTGCATATATCCTCAATCATAAATAAGTATAGTACGATACAATTATAAAACATACAACTTATTTTCCTATTCTTGCCAGAGTTTTCTTAAGCGAATCCTTTCTTTGTCTACCCTGAGATCAACTTGCTTCATTTGGGAATCTCGTGTAGTCGCACTCATTTTAGAGAATAGTAGACGAACGTCAATGTGTTTACATTAAATCTAAATTGAGTCATTTATGTATAAACAGACGTGCACAGCTCAAAACATAAATAACTTCACCTCTCCAGTTCTTTTTATTTACAACAGCTAAAAGACATATATTACTGATATATTACGATAACACGAACTTGTTTCACAAGCTATTACATTTTCAATTGTGAAAAAGAATATAATTTACGACTGTGGGACTTAGTGTTTACAATCAAGACGCCATAGGTAACATTATAGACGCCATTACGAAGACACACAAAAGTTACATAATATCCCTTCTTAGTCACATTTAGAAAGACTTTCTTTTAAACTTCATACCAGCAATAGTAGCAATGTCGAATGCTCTAGCACCTCCCATATCGGATGGTGTGAACTCGAATCAAAATAGGATCAATCCCAATGTTGTAAAAAGAGTACATAGAGAAGTAAGATTTGGCCAATATATACTTGGATCTACATTAGGAGAAGGAGAATTTGGTAAAGTGAAATTAGGATGGAGAAAGGACGGCAAACAGCCTAGTCAAGTAGCAATCAAGCTTATAAAAAGAGAGACAATTATGAAAGATTCAGAAAGCGAAATAAAGATTCATAGGGAAATTAATTCATTAAAAATGTTAAATCATCCTAATATCGTCAATTTAGTTGAGGTTATGAAGAGTGGAAAATATATTGGAATTGTTTTAGAGTACGCTTCAGGAGGTGAATTATTTGATTACATCCTTCATCATAAATATTTAAAGGAAAATGTAGCTAAAAAGCTTTTTGCTCAGTTAGTAAGTGGTGTTGATTACATGCATTCCAAAGGTTTAATTCATAGAGATTTAAAATTAGAAAATTTGCTTTTAGATAAACATAAAAATGTTATCATATCAGATTTTGGGTTTGTTAATTCGTATAATAGGGAAAAAAATGATTTAATGAAAACATCTTGTGGGTCTCCATGTTATGCTGCTCCAGAATTGGTGTTAACCCAATCTCCATATGAAGGAAGGAAAGTAGATATTTGGTCATTAGGAGTAATTTTATATGCTATGCTTTCAGGCTATTTACCATTTGACGATGATCCAGACAACGAAGACGGTGCAGATATTGTAAAATTATATCACTATATCTGTAGAACTCCGTTAACTTTCCCAGAATATGTCTCACCATTAGCTAGAGATTTGCTAAGAAAAATTATAGTACCTGACCCAAAAAAAAGAATCAATATGAATGAAATAAGGAATCATCCATGGTTAACACCACATGCTAATTTAATATCAATAAGACAACCAGAATGGGATAAGATTTATAGAGATAGTAAACAAAACACTGTTATGAATGATGTTCCAAATAAAAGATATTCTATGGTCAATGAAAGAACTAACAGTTCCTCTTTAATAATGTCTGGAAATTCAAGGTCATACTCAACTAATAATATTAGTAACTTATACTCAAATCCATCAACATCATCATCTTTTGCAAATGCCGTTGCTTTAACAAAACAACCTACTATATCTGGGGATACTGATATTCCTTCAGGAAGATCTACACCTTCACCAACAAAATCTGTTCGTGGTCATACTAAATCTAACTCTGTTTCTAATACATACCCATCTGCCAGTATTGCTCTTAAAGCAATGGTTTCTGACAGACGAGCATCATTTACTTCTGCTCGTGATGTAACAGAACAAATATCCATTCCACCAACTACAAAATCTGCATATCATTTCCCTTCTCCTTTGCATTTACCAAGATCAACAACTTATACTGGTACAGCCATTTCTACTATTGTTGAAAGTCCAGATAAACAAGAATCTGTTAAATTAAATCTTACCCCAACAATTGATACCACCATCGCTCAACCTATTGCTAAACCAATCCCAACATCAACAGTCAAGGAAGCAAATAGATTACCGCATTCTAACAAAAAACCAAGACCTACTTCTTACCATCCATCATCTTTAACATCATCATTAATGACAAACCCAAACCAAAGTGCTAATGCGTTACTTGATTACTTTAAGATTAGTCCACCAGTAAATATGCTGCCATTCTTAACTTCTCATACTAAGAATGGAAGCAGGGATAATAGCAATGATATTTTAAATCTGAGCCCTACAAAATCAATTGCATCAGTTAGTTCTAGACGGGATTCAGTTGTCACTCCAGTCCATGTTAATGGTGTTTTATCTACGGAAGCAATTAGTTTGAACTCCCATGAGAACAAGAGAAACTCTGTTTTAAGCTACCTTGAGGATAAAATGGAAACTCTTGAACTTAATGATCAATTATCATCCCCAAAAATTTCTGAAAAGTCAAGTACTATTACACCTCAAATCAACCAAACCCCAGTATTTGATAACTACCATTCACCAAGTAAAGTAGTAGAAGAAAAGAAACAAGAATTCACAGATAAGGAGATAATACCCCAAGTTACACCAGAAGAACAAATCAAACCAGTATTCTTTGAAAATGAAAGGATTACTGAATTCTCTGATTTACAAACAAATGAAAAGCTGGGTTTAGAGGCAAAGAATGAAAAAAGCCGTAGAAATTCTATCGGGAAACAAGAGACTAGTGGCACACAAAAACCTAATAGTGATGCTAATAAAGAAAACAAGGACGCCAAGAAGAGAAATCGTTTCAGCATTTTATCTTTTTACAGCAATTATAGTAGTTCAACATCATCATCTAATATTCCTAATCTTGCATCTTCTTCACCAGCACCAACTAAGAAAATTTTGGAGCCATCATCAGACATTAATGTTATGTTGCCTCCAGGAAAACCAAAAAATCAAGCTAGAGTGAATTCAAACTCCTCTTCTAAGACATCTTCTTCAAGAAAATCAAACAATTCTAATGCAACTAGTGTATCTTCTGTTAATGGCAAAGAAGCCAGCGCTGCAAAGAAAGTTATGGATTTCTTTAAAAGAAGAAGTGTGAGAATAGGCTAAGCATACGGGTTACACTTCAATAATTATTTAAGGAGGCCTTATATCCGTTCACCAATTTCTTCTCTTGTTTATAATGATATATTTACGTTTTATGTAGGAAATAATTTAATTTTTTGATATGATAATAATGATAATGTGATTAGCGAGTTTTCTCAAATAAAAAAAAATTTAGATCATCTTTTTGATAATATCAGATAAACCTTAATAGAATATGGTTGAAGGTATTCACCCTATTGATGATCAAAATAAGGATATATCCCAAAGTCTATCTTTAAATTCTTCTGTCGAGTTAAAAGAAGATCAAGCATGGGATGATGAATTGAAATCAGAAACATCTGATTTTGATGATACTTCTTCAGAAGATTCCTATGAAATTGACCATAATGAGTCATTATGTAGTACTATCATTAGAGAGATAGATAATGGAACATATACATGCTTAGTATGTACTGGGGAAATAGATAAGTTTTCTAAAATATGGTCTTGTGAAAATTGTTATAGAGTGTACGATATTGATTGCATTAAAGACTGGGCCATTAGAGGATCTTCTACAGATAAGATAAATAAAAAATGGAGATGTCCAGCCTGTAATTTTGAATCTAATAAGATTCCTAAAAAGTTTACATGTTGGTGTGGTGATGTTACAAACCCACCATCTGATTCATTAATTCCATTTAGCTGTGGCAATCCATGTAATTATAAATACGAACATTGCATTCACTCTTGTTCTTTGGAATGTCATCCTGGTAACCATCCTATATGTGGTGCTATGGGTCCATCTCTTAAATGTCATTGTGGTAAACAAGAAAAGCAGCTTCCTTGTCTTATCACACCTTATAAGAATGGTTGGAATTGTGATGAGCCATGTGGGGTTCCTAAATGTGAATATGGCCATAAATGTGATAAAGGATGTCACCTGGGTTTCTGTGGTCTTTGCGAAGAGATTATTAATGTCAAATGTTATTGTGGAAAAGAAGAACTAGAGATTAAGTGTCATGAGAAATTCCCAAAGGTTTGCCAAAATGATGGAACAGAATTTATAGGAGGAACTAAGTGCAACTCTAAAACAAAAATCTATTATCAATGTAATGTCCATTTTGAAGAACTTTCATGCCAGCCAATATCCCTGAAGATAAAAGTATGCAGTTTATCTCCATCTAAAATTCACACTTGTTACTGTGGTAAAACCAAAGTTGATACAGCATCAAGATCAAAATGTACTGACCCTATTCCTGAATGTGAAAAAGTTTGTGGTAAAATACTTTCATGTGGCTGCACATGTTTGATGAAGTGCCATTCTGGAGAATGTGAATGTTACAACATAATTCAAGTTCAATGTTCATGTGAAAATTACAGTTTTTTGGTCCCTTGTAAATTTGTTCAACAAGGATACAAGCCAAAGTGTACCCACAAATGTCCTGTTCTTTTAAATTGTAGAAAGCATTACCATAAAGAAGTTTGTTGTGCTTACGAACAAGTAGCATATAAGAGAGAAAGGTTAAGAAAGAAAGCGATTAGAAACAATGTTAGAACAAACTTTGAAGATGAGTTGATGACTATAGAACCTGTGCATATATGTACTGAAGAATGTACTAGATTAAAATCTTGTGGTAAACATTATTGTGAAGCATTATGCCATAGTGGTCCATGTAGCGTTTGTTTAGAATCAACAAATGAGGATTTAGTATGTCACTGTGGTAAGACTATAATACATGCACCAGTGAGATGTGGTACAGAACTAGTTTGTCATGAACAATGTATGAGAGATAAGGAGTGTGGTCATCGTAGAGAAATTCATGAATGTCATAACGATGAAATATCTTGTCCTAAATGTACATACTTAGTATCCAAACCTTGTAATTGTGGTAAGAATCCATCAATTCCTAACATTTTATGTTCTCAAACAAATGTTTCCTGTGGTAGTACCTGTATGGTGAATAAAAATTGTGGACATCCATGTAGGAGAGTTTGCTCTTTAGACTGTACTGAAAAAAATATTCATGCCAGTTCATCATTATGTCAATCAATTTGTAACAAAAAAAGAATCACATGTCCTCATTTCTGTAAATTGAAATGTCATGCAGACAAACCAGGAAGATCAACTAAATGCGATTCTCAAGTATGCTCCGAACCAATTTGGGTGTCTTGTGGTTGTGGTACTATTCGTAATAAGGTTCCTTGTGGAAGTTCATTAAATACAAACTCTAGAATTGGGGATGTATTGAACTGTAATGAAATATGCACTAGAGCTCAAAGAGAAGCTACTCTTAAGAAGGCATTTGAACTTTCTAATGATCTAGAGTTACCATACCCTGAAATAGTGTTATCAATTTTTCAAAAGCAAATCACCTGGTGTTCTAGAATTGAAAATATTATAAATTCTTTTGTTACTAAATCACTTACAGAGGAAAATAATAGTAAATTCAAAGCTTACCACTTTCAACCAATGTCAAAACCCCAAAGAACATTTGTACATGAATTGGCTGCATCATATAAATTATATTCTGAATCACAGGATAATGAACCAAATAGGTCAGTATGCATTGTTATTACAGATTCAACATTTATTCCAAGTATAAGTATCAATAAAGCCATTTTAATGAGACAACAAATGATTATGGAGAAGGAAAAGGAAACTAGAAAAAAGCAACAGGAACAACAACATGCTCATTTTAATGCTCTTATTATCCAAGATGTATTTTTTGGTATAATTAAAGAGGATTTGGAGAGAGAGTTAGATTTATTAATTAAAGAGTCTGGAATAAAGGAGCCTAATATACAATGGATGAAGGGTTCAACATTCGTTTTCTTTTCTAAGTCAGGTTACCAATCTATTACTGACGAAGATGAAAGATTGTTATTTAAATTAATGAACCCATTTAGAGAGGTTTTAAAAAATAAATCACTTGCATTTACTTGTAAATTATGTTTAATAGACCTGGAGGCAAACTATGTCATAAAAACAGGAGATAAATTAGATGAGAAGCTAATATCAAGTGATTCAGAAAATAGTACTTCAGATAGCCAAGTTAGTGAAATTGAAGAGAGAACTCTAGATCAAGACTCTAGTATCATTACTACTTTGGATACAAATGAATAGATATAGATAATTAAAACTGGATTTAGCATGTATTAAAGTTAAAGTGATCTATCTGGAGGTCAAAATATAATCTAAAAATCTATTTTACAGATAATTAATATATTTATAGAATTCTTTATATATTTATGCTAAGAATACTAAATGTCGATGATACATTCTTTCTTATGAAGATTCATTGGCAACAACTTCAGGATTTATAGATTTTGATTCTCCATTGCCAATACTTTTACCTTCATCTTCACTTTCAGTCTTTTTAGAATTATGCCTTCTTTTTCTCTTTTTTTCTGGATTTTTATTGATTGGCGCTTCAGATTTGGTTTTCTTCTTTTTCACACTTAACGGATTTGGTTGCTTTGGTCCTTTTCTCTTTTTCTTTGCAGATCCCTCATTTTCTTTTTCTTCATTAACTTCACTTTTGTCAGTTAATCCGACGCTTTTATCGTTCAAACCAGCAGTTAACTTCTTCCTTTCAAAACGTTCTGAATACTTTGAACTTGCCTGAGATAATGGCTCCATTACCATAACTGATCTGTTCATGAAAATCAATGGTACACCAGCAACCTTTCTTAATTTTTTTCTAAGTTCGTAATCTTGGGATGCTACTATATACCTATGTTTATTTTCTCCATCGATGTTTGTGATGGATTCAATACATTCTGCTGGTGGAACTGGCTTTGATGGTGGATGGTTACAACGACGTCTTTCAAACCTCTTGGCTATATCAATAGCATTTTGGTTCTTTGTCTCATATAATGCTTGTATGCAACATTGTGTTATCATTGGCTTGGCCTCACCCTGGATGGTTCTGTTAATACCCTTAGTTATATCAAACGATGCCTTCTCACAATTCAAGATCAACTCATTATCTACAAGTGTTTGAAATGGTTCTCTAAACTTAAATGTGTGCGTATACACCGTCATTTGCTTCTTGTATGATTTAGCTCTCTTTTGCCTCATGTCTGTACTGTCGTATTAATATAGAAAATAGTAGGTATTTCAGTTTAAGTGATGAGCTTTTCACTGTTCTTGATAGTGGCCTGCATATATATACATAATACATATATATATTAAAATGTTTGGAACGCAAAACCTGCGTTTTTCAAATGCTGCATCTCCCTCCGATTTAAAAATAAGAATTACGATTTCAATTATATCCATTATTAACCTATATAAAATAAAATAAAATAAAATTAATAACGATTTATATTAATTGCTTTTTTGTTAATTGTTGCTACATGAAAATTAAACTATAGATAGTGCTTACTAACAGGCTGATTTACATCATAATATATATTTGCTGATAAAAAAGATCTAAATGAAATTGTTCTATTGATGTATATGAAAGAAATACTCTTAAAGAAACAATAAAGAAATTAATGTGAATTTAGTAATATTATTTTACATCTTTTTAGTAAAATATGCTTACATTATAGAGGTTTCTTTAAAGGTATATTTAACACTTTAAAGGATTATTGACCTCAAGAATTTGGGAATAGATTATTTATATTTTGAGAAGAAATTAATAATTATATTTATAAATATCACCCACAGTATAATCTATAAAGAATCAGTATCAATTAAACTTATAAATATATATATGATTTGCTAACACTGCTTTGATACTTGGAAACTCTTTTTTGTGTTAAGTACATTATTCCAAATTTCAGTGAGATACAAAATAGAAGAAATATTAAATAAAATAATTTATCTTTGAACAACAATATTTCTGCCAGTCCATCATTAAATGAAATTCTTGGTGGAAGAAAACGGAGTATTGAATTAATTAAACTAGATGTATGATATCCAAAAAAGGCAATTCCACCATATTTCTTTTCATAATCATTTTCAACCATATTACCTATATCATCACTATTGAAAAATTCAAAAATGGAAATAAAAAAAAAGTACATTCCAATTAGATAAAATATAAATTCCATATATCTTCCAGAAATTGGAAAACCTTGAATAATAAAAAGATACATGGAAAATATCTCTAATATAAACACAATTATATCACTTTTGTAATAATATTCAAATACTTTCAGAATTCCATCTAAGTTTTTATATTAATGTAAGTGAATAATTATATCCACAGATAAATATAAACTCAATCCTTGAAATAATAGAATACCAATAGTTATATTTCTAGTTGTAGAATCATCATCATAAAAATATAGCTTATCTTTTACAAAAAACAGATCTATAATATAATAAAAAAATGTTGTTAGCAGAATAATTATCCCTGTTCTATAATAATAGGAATTATTTCTCAAATTCTGCCACTGGATAAAAAAATCGACTAAACTTAAGCCACAAATAGCCACCAAAAAAGTAGATAAATTTAATATCATTTTGTATAAAGTGATTATTAAAATAAACTAATTAAATTAGGTTCCACAAAATAGTTATTATTAATTTTTATATTAAAAAATAGAATATACGAAACTAGAAAACTAGTAAAATGGGATTTCGGTTTATGACATAATTAGTAAATAAATTAGACGAAAACAATGCATGATATTGATATTTTATTATGACTGCCAATAATTTGTCTTATTCAATAATTATCACAATTAAATAAACTTGTCGTTTCAGATATTAAAGTAATAAATAGTTAATCTTTTTTTTTTTGTTATATGTACAATGTGACTTATTAAAAAGTTCTATCAAGTCAAGAGTAAAATTTCCAGATTCACTTTTTATATAATTATAAAAAAATGATTTGAGATTAAGAAGATAATACAAAAATATAGTGGCACTAGAGTTTATGAAAAATATGCAAATATTATAATTTATTCAATTTTTATAATGCTTTTTAATTTCTTGTTTTTTTATTTATAACTTCTTAATGAGTTGTAAAGAATTATCAATGACTCCTCAGTAAAAAAATGTTTTTAGTGTTATCTTAAAATTATTAAAGTTTTATATAATATTATTGAGATCCAGATAATTCTGAGTATGTTCTTTGAGTCAAGTTTTTATAATTGGAGATAAAAGTTCACATTATGGTAGTTTCCATAGAAACTAATAAAATAGACACTAGTAATTAGTAATTATTATTTTATACATAAATTAGTATATAAATTATACCAAATTCTATCTTTAATAGATACCCAACTTAATTTATGATTTTTCTCTTTAAATTTCAAGAAATTGTTAACCTTTGTTTAATAACTCGAATATTAACAACTCGAATAGAAAAGAGTATTGCTCGCAGCATTTAAATAATATATTTTATAAGAAAATAATAATCGGATTTACGAGGACTCATCTCTAAAACTTGTTGCTCATTAACCTAGGATAATCTATAACCCCTAAAAGTGAAGTTCTGAAGAGAATTTTAATATTTAAATAATAATAGAAAGCTTGGTCTAATATAAGATTATTAGAAGTACATGATATTGAAAATTTTCTATGTTCTTAATAATTTCCATTAATATTTAGAATAATGTAAACATTAACACTATTTTCTTCTGAGGTCTATAAGCTACATTTTTTGATATTGGAATATGTCTTCCTATCTGAATCTTCTAATGAATTATTCTTAAAAATTTTTCTGATTATTAAGTTGATAGCCAAATTATATATCTTTTCAAAAAAATAAAAAAAAAGTTGGATGAGAAAGGGACTTCATTATTCTGAGCTCCTAAAAAAATTGAATCACCATTAATTTAATCTTAGGGTTCAAAATTTTCTTAAGTTCAAAAGAAATGTTATCAAATGCAATAATTAATGTACATTTGTTAATAAAAAAAACATTGTTAAAAATTACAAATTTAAAGTACCTAATTTATAAATATGTGAATAATTAAGTGCAAAAGAATACCAAATCTATCGGTTTTATTAATTTTTTTCAAACAAACAAGGTTTTGGACATGTTTGGTGATGACAGAAAATTTTTTTGTCTGAGGGTAATCAATCATATTATTCTGAAATATTGATACAGATTATGTTATTAATCAGTTATTAAAACGTTATTTTCTAATATAACAAAAACGATAATATTTACTAAAGATATTTGTAGAAGATAGGAAAATAACATAAAATTTAAATTGATACCCTACTTATTCTAATTGATAATTATTTATTTATTAATTACTTCCTTTAAGTTTTCATCAGTCAACTTTTCCGATGAATTCATTTATGCCTGAAACCCAACTCTGTCTGGTAAAATTTATGTAAACATACCTGCCAAGGATTTAAATGCTTTTATTATACTGAATCATTTTACCATTAAGAGCTGAATAATTTAATTCCATTTTCACTATATAAGGCATTTCATCTATAAATTAATTTTTTATAGGTTTAATGCTTCTTTAAATCACAAATATAGTTATAATAAATGTTGAACAGACAACTAAGAATTCATTTGCAGCAACAGTAAAAATATAATACATATTTATTATATATTTACTTTATATAGAGTTCTTGAATATGTTTGGAAAGAAATAATATCTTCTTTAGATGGATAAGTAAGTGTATATGAAAACTTAGTAAAAAAAACTGATAATTAATATTTGCAACCTAGATGTCATTTTTGAATAATATATGTATTTTCCATGGCGAAAAGAAACCAATATACTTTATATACTAATTGGTAACTTGATAAAAGATAAAAAGTGTTGTAAAATACAAACGGTTTACCTTTAAATTTGAGTTTGGTATTTGATTATATAACCTTAAATGTTTATATAATGAAGATTAAGATATAAAATGTTTAAATAATTGCTCAACTGTTAAAAACTCCTGTTTTTGGTAATAATTGATTAGCTGACTAGAAAAATTTACTTCAGATTTACAACAGGTAAATTCAAAGTAAAGGTTGCAACTTTGAATTACACAGTTGCTTTTTACAGGTTACAGAAAAATGAAAGTTCAAAATTGCGAAAAAGACAGAGACATTAATGTGATTTACAATAGGCAATAGGTGCGCAAAATTAATAAATCCCACTATGGTATGGAACATGTAGAAGATACAGGCAAAAATTTATTAAATGGATAATTTCACTACAAAATAAAATATCATAGTAACAGGAGATAATAGAAAGAAATATATTAATGGGGAATAGGATATTCTTTAAAATAATATATCTAAGCTACAATCATAAGTATTTAATAATATAGCAAAGAGGTACAAGAGCTCACAAGAATCTTGCAAACTTTTTTTTTTTTAAAAAAAAAACGAATATAAATTATTCTTTATTTATTTCACAAATGCAGCATTAAGTTCTTTCTTGATTAAATATCCATTGTTTTTTAGTAATTTTTAAGAATCTCCACTTAATACTAGGTCTTAATATTGAGATCAAATTTTGCCTAGTTTTTTTTTTGAAAAGTGCAGTCTTAAGGACACAAGTAGCCTTCTCTGTTAACAAAGATCAATGATTTCGACAAATTGTAATAGTTAACAGTAATATAAAACAGTTACAAAACTATCTTAGTCAATTTCCCACTGATGGGTTATTTTAAAAATGATGATAATAATATATATGTTTGTAAGAGAGAGCATATTTAGAAGAAAATAAATTTCTTTCAAATACTATACAATTAGCTTGATATAAAGGTATTTCATCTGTAAATCAGGACTGTAGTTATAATAAAAATTGTAGTTTTATTTTTTTTTTTTTTAAAAAAAAGGCGTATATAATAACTATTGTGGAATCACATATTGATATCCATATATGGAATATTTCCAATTTTCCACTTTTTTATGTGTGGCTGGATAAGAGTAGCATAAGGTAATAACATCATATTTCTTTTCATTTATTTTTACATTTTCAGGAATAACTAATGAATTTTATTACCGTCTTATTCTAGGGTACATACTGGGTTACGAAAGTAACTATTATAGTACTTTTTTTTGCACCCACATTTCATCAAATTTGTGTTTTTAAGAGGTTAATGGCCAAATGTTAGTAATAAATTACTTTTAAAAGTACTTGTAACAATTAATTAGAGTTCTACCAATACAATATTATTTCCATATTCTCTAAGAGTATTGTTATAGTTATCGAAATCACCATAAATAAATAGACTGTGTGCAGGTCGCGGCTCACCAAGAGGATTTCAAGTTCAAGTTGTAAGATAAATAAAAACCATTCGTTGTTAATTATTTATTTGTATATTACCAGCGATTATCGTATATATTTTGCAAAGTCCTGTAATAAATATATAGATATTTCAAGAATTATGGTAATTGTTGAACAAAAGCCGAAGGAGGAGGAAGAATCTCATGATATTAACTCCAAGAGAATAATTACATCAGACACCCCAACACAAGAATTGAAAAAAATCAAATTGGAGACTCAAAATGGAAATACTAATTTGTTAATTGTCCCACCAACTAAGCCACAGTTATTTTATATGCCCTTAAAGACAGGTTTGGTTTACGATGTTCGTATGAGATACCATGCAAAAATTTTCACATCCTACTTTGAATACATAGATCCACATCCAGAAGACCCACGTAGAATTTATCGTATCTACAAGAAATTGGCTGAGGCTGGTATTATTCAAGATAGTTCATTATCTGGGAGTGAAGATATTGGTCCATTAATGACCAAAATCCCAGTCAGGGAAGCTACTGCAGAAGAAATCTTAGAAGTCCATTCAGAAGAGCACTTAAAATACATTCAATCTACTGAAAATATGACTCGTGAAAATTTATTAGAAGAAACAGAAAAGGGTGATTCAATTTATTTTAACAACGATTCATTTCTTTCTGCAAAACTTTCGTGTGGGGGTGCAATTGAAGCTTGTAAGGCAGTTGTTGAAGGTAAAGTTAAAAACTCAATCGCTATTGTAAGACCACCAGGACATCATGCTGAACCTGACTCCCCAGGAGGATTTTGTTTGTTCAGTAATGTTGCAGTAGCAGCAAAAAATATATTAAAGCAATATCCGGAATCAGTAAGAAGAATTGTTATTCTTGATTGGGATATACATCATGGTAATGGTACTCAAAAATCATTTTATAATAACGCTGAAGTATTGTATATATCTATTCACAGATATGAAAATGGTAGATTTTATCCGGGTACAAAATATGGTAATTCAACAGTTGTTGGAGAAGGTGCTGGGGAAGGTTTTTGTCTAAATATTCCATGGAGATCAGCTGGTATGCATGATGGCGATTATGTTTATGCATTTAACAAAGTTGTAATTCCTGTCATCACAGAGTTTGATCCAGATCTAATAATTGTTAGTTCTGGTTTTGATGCAGCTGATGGTGATATTATTGGTGGCTGTCATGTAAGCCCCGCTGGATATGGATACATGACACACATGCTCAAAGCTATTGCGAGAGGTAAAATGTCAGTTATATTAGAAGGTGGTTATAATTTGGATTCTATTAGTAAAAGTGCATTAGCCGTTGCAAAAGTTTTAGTTGGGGAACCTCCTGAAAATACTATATCAAGAGAACCACATTTAGAAGCTATTGAAGTTGTAGATGAAGTTATAAAAATTCATTCAAAATACTGGAAATGCTTGAGACATGGAATTCCAAATCATTCATTTGATGATCTTTACGATTTACTGGCAGAAAATCCATCTTTTAAATTAATTAACCTTGCTGACCCAATAAGATCTAGCCAGGCTAACGATTTGTTTGCAAAATATTCATTTATAAACTTACCTATTGTTGCAAATATAACCGGCAATGAGAAGCAAGCACCTTTTACGATCGACTTGCCTCCACAATTAGATGATATCATCTTAGCTAGTCAAGACATATACAGTTGCTCGACTGTGATTATTACTATTCATGATCCAGCTGAAGTTTGGGCTAATATTGACCCAATTAATGGTAATATCAGATCTAATTCTTCAGTAGTATTAGAACATCCATTAAGCCAAATTATTGAGAAAATTAAAGCAGAGCTAGTAAAGTCTGGAAATCAAGAAAAAATTGGATATATTGATATCAATATACCCCCATTCCCATTACCAATATCAGGCTCAGCTCAAAACAAAAACTCAAACTATAACCCGACCATATTTGCACAAGAACTTTTGCTTTATATCTGGAATAATTATTTAACATATTTTTCACAAATGAAAAAGTTAGTATTTGTTGGATTTGGAGAAGCATACCAATCAATTGTCCATTTATATGCTAAACGCCCTTCAAATGAAATTAAGGACTTAGTTAAAGGTACTATTGCGTTTGTAGATCGCTCTGCTTTGAAGCCCTTAGTCCCTGTTATGGATGAATCTATGGTTGATTGGTATTACCAAAATTCTGTTGTATTCACCAGTATGCAAAATCCATGTTGGGCCGGATCGACTGCATCAAATATAACTAAACAATCTGGTAATTCGAATGGCGACTTTAATAATGTTGAAGATAGTAAAAGACCTAGAAGAAAATTTGGGAGAGTTATTAGGGCAGCATCTGATGGGTTATGGGATATTGTTTCTGAGAGATTTGACGAAGGTATTGATTTCATTTTGGATTCAATTGAAGATTTCACTAGTGAAAGTAGTAATTAATATAGATATTATCTACCTCATATATGTACTATATAATTTCATTAAAAAAAATGCATAATAACATCAGAAATAAAACACTGAACTGTTATTCAAACATAACTTGGGAATCTCTTTGAAAATTGTTTCTCTAAATCGTCAACATCGGGAATAGAAATATCACTTGTTATACTCATGGAACGAGCATTATGTGATTTTGATTTTTCTGGTGACTTCAAATGCGTAGGTTTTTTAGGTTTTGGAGGCGGTTTTTTAAGATTGTTTGAATTAAGCTCTGGATATCCTTTAAGATGAGATTGAGGAATCAAAGTGTTAACTTTGGTACATTGTTCTTTATTTGGCGATTTTAAGCTCTTTGGTACTTCTGGAGGCTTAAATCTTTGTTTATTAACGTCCCTTACCTTTTTCAACTTAATTGTCTTGTCGCTATTGTTTATTGCTGCAATATCGTCTACTGCATTTTCCTCGGTGTATTTACCATACCCTTGTGCAGTTTTCGGCACTACTTCCTTTTCTTTATTCAATAACATTTGCATACGTCTTTGTATAGATAATTTCCTTACTGGGGCGTCTGGTGGCGAAATATTATTATTTCTCTCTATAGGATGCTCTTTGTTTCCGTCATCTATATTCCCACTAAGTCTTCTAAATGAACTTCCACTCATTAAGCGTTTAATTGACGTAATACTGGACCTTTTATTAGAAATAGGATTATTGCCAGTATTTTGGTTGCTGATGACACCAGTTATAGAATTGCCAGTACTTATTCTTCTTAAGCTATTTCTAAATGATGTCTTAATGCTACCTCCTGTGTTCTGTCTCAGATTAGATCCTCTTGATTCTTCTTCTTTGCTTTTTAAAAACTCTAATGTGCCCTTTTCTTGGAATTCAGTATCCTTTG
This sequence comes from Schwanniomyces vanrijiae var. vanrijiae, assembly GCA_030556805.1. NCBI lineage: Eukaryota > Fungi > Ascomycota > Pichiomycetes > Serinales > Debaryomycetaceae > Schwanniomyces > Schwanniomyces vanrijiae. Next base: position 124,549 of record JAKTUS010000005.1, on the reverse strand, counting down.
GTAATGAAATGTTTTTGCTACTTAAACTAATTTGCTTTTGGATATGATCCTTTAATGAAGTTGTTGAACTGTTGTTTTTGTTTATATAAATTGCTGGAGTTTTATCATCAAAATATGCACTTGTTGGTCTTTGTGGTATGGCATTATTGATATGTAAATTGGTGTATGTATTGTTTGGTCTAGGCTTGATTCCTTCGTTCAATTTAGTTGTCGACTTTGATACTAATAATTTAGATTTATCAATTGTACTGAATGGATCAGATGACTTAGTATTGCCATTATCAACTAATTCAACCTTATTCTCAACTTTCCTGGCTGGTAATTTTGGTGTTATTTCCTCATTACTCTTCATGCCCATTAATTGTGCTTGTTGTTCTTCTCTCACCGTATATGGAATTACATTTGGAATTGTGACATCCCCTCTCATGGCACATATTTCTGCTAATAATTGCACTGCATTTGGCCTTCTTCTTGGGTCTTCTCTTAAACAGCATTCGATCATATTTTTTAATCTAGGAGAAAAAATTGATCCTGGTTGGTCTTTGAATCTCAAAGTTTCTGAACAATGAAGAATAGCTCTTTCTAAGTCTTGCAATGAGTTCTGGTTCGGCAGCTCAAATGGGGTTGTGTAGTAACACAACTTATAGAGAAAACACCCCAATGCCCAAATATCCAGCTTATTATCAATAGGAAATCCTCTTGTGAGATCAATCATTTCAGGAGATCTATATTGTGGGGTAGTATTTTGCATTATGTCTTCTTGTACTGATTGGAGTTCCTTAGGAGTTCTGGGAGCAGGAATATATGGTACAGCAGAACCAAAATCACAGAGTTTGTAAGTTCCTTGCAGATTTATCAATACATTTTCAATTTTTATATCTCTATGTATTAATGGTGGTTGTAAGTGGTGACACATTGCTACCCCAATGGTGACGTCGTACATGATATTCAATATCTCCTTTTCTGTTAACTTATTCACCAAACGTGTGTTCATAAAATCGATTAACCCATTGTTTTCACAATACTCCATCAAAAGGAATACTTCATACTGCTGAGTATCACTCATAGATTGGCCCACTGGGTGGTTTAATCTGGCAGCATGCGAATCAATATACGAAACAATCCTGTAATTTCCTCTCAATCTTCTCATAGCGTCCACTTCTTGTCTCAAAAGCGTCAATTGCCACTTACTGGGCACCACAACTCTCTTTAGGCATGCTACACTCGATCCGTTGAATGGGGGGTCTACCTTACAAACATACACATGTGCGAATCCTCCCTCCGATATATATTTAATGATGGAAATAGTATGAGATCCCACTGTTAACTTAGTTCCTGGTGGGTAAGCATTGGGTGGTGGTACTGCCATCTTCCAAGCTATAGTATTTTGTGTATATTAGATGTATTATACCGATACTTATCAATAATTCCTATAATGACGAATAAGCGGTAAAATCAACAGTGAGATTCCCAACCCAGATATCTAATCAATATATGCAGGATGTGAACAATAAATTTTTCAAGATGAGTTGGTCTCGTTGTTTGCACCCAACCTACAAGAGAATGAAGCTTTATTTCGAAGCAGAAAAGTTCTTAGACCCACCAAAGGGAAAGAACAATGGGGGAAGTTTACAGAATCGAATTTTTAATGACAAAAAGCTCGTGAATTCACCAAAACACATATATGCTGTGGTATACTCGACGTTGAAGTACAAAGAGTATATTCAACAGGTAATCCAGAAATCAAAAGTTAAACAAGGGATTCAAATGAAAAAATATAAGATAAGTAATAATTTACTCATGTTATTGGTGCATGATTTGTTATTTTCGCAAAAAGGTAGAATTCAACTGGGAAAGCATCCTATCAAGGACGAATTCCTCAAACATAAGACAAGGTTGCAAGCAGAGTTTACCAAATTAAAGCTCAAGCATCGGGCTAAAACTGCAGATGATCTCCCTACAAAAGAAGCAGATGAGGATGAGACTCCAATAAGATGGTTCCGTGTTAATCAAATCAAAACTACTGTTGAGAAATTGTTCCAGGACCATGCATTTTTCCAGGATCTTGAATATGTCAGTACTCTTTCCCAGATAACTGAGCCTGGTTACATATATCGTGATGATTATATTCCAAACCTTTTTGGTATCCATCCTAAAGAGAAGCTCACATCAACAAATGCCTACAAATTAGGGGAGATCATTATCCAAGACCGTGCGTCATGTTTCCCAGCATACATTTTAAATTATGACCCCAATGACATTCATACAGAAGTAATTGATGCATGTGCTGCTCCTGGTAATAAGACTACACATTGTGCAGCTCAATTGCCTAATGATGACTCTGTAGTGTATGCATTTGAACGGGACGATAACAGAGTTAAAGTGTTGAAAATGATGTGTGAAAAGGCCACTGGGAGAGCCAAAAAAAACTTAATCCAAATTACCCATGCTGATTTTACTACTACTAAACCTTCTGACTTTGCCAATGTTACTGGGATGGTTGTGGACCCATCATGTAGTGGATCTGGTATTTTTGGTAGAGCACTTGAAGATACACATAACGAAGAGACAGAAACCGTTGTCGATACTGAGAGATTAAATAAGTTGGCTAGGTTCCAATTTAAGATCATGAAACATGCATTACTGTTTCCTGGTGCTAGAAAGGTAGTTTATTCTACTTGTTCCATCCACCCTCACGAAAACGAACGCGTAGTGGTAGACTTATTAATGGACAGTGAAATTAGAACTATGGGATGGAAATTGGCCGATCGTGAAGTTGTTATTCCATCTTGGCCAAAAAGAGGCTGGAAGGAAGAGTTCACTGCCATTGCTGGAAGTAATGATGAATGCGAAAAACTCGCTGGTGGTTGTGTAAGAGCTATGCCCAAGGAAGACGGTGGAATTGGGTTCTTTGCTGCATGTTTTGTTAAGGAAAAGTAGTTAGCTTAATGATTCTTACATATTTTCCACAAGTAGTATAATGATATAATAGCATATTTAATATATATTCCTGGCATTTCTGGTTGATCTCCGACTTTCGTAGGTTGCGACAATAGGATGCAAAAAGCAACCCATACGGCGCAAGGCATCATCAAAATAAAATTGCAATAATCTAGATTTAAAACTCTTAGGGGATAATATATACAAATTAACATATATAGAGATATACTAGATCATTAAAATTAGTTGATATTACTGATATTTGTGTTAACGACGGTATAATTCCATATCGGTAAATGGAGATAATGAGGGTTTAGAACAACTAAAAAAAGAGCATCTTCAATATAAATTCTCCATCAAAAATATATTTTGTGGTATTGGACTTATATTAAACATTCATTATACATATCTGTGTGTTATATTTGGAATTATATCCCTATATATAATGGGAAATCTGGAGATGGGATTGTATATGAATATTGTGATTATGTAAGCGAGGGTCGAAGAAATAAAAATGTTTAGTGTTGAAAAATTTTAAGGCAATAGTATTTAATCATAAAACCATATAAAACCAGCAAAATATGATGCAAAGAACATTATTAGGCTCTTTAAAAAGAACTGTTGCTTCTCGTAATGCTTTAATCGCTCCAAGAATTGTTAGACCAAACGTTGTTGCTTCAAGAATGGCCAATATTCGTTTTGCCTCCACCGAAAGTACCAAGGCTGAAAATGAAGCAAAAAAACCAGAAACTAAAGCTCCAGAAGGTGAAGCTACTGAAGGCAAAACTACTGAAGGTGAAGCTGCTGAAGCTGCTGAAGCTGACCCATTGGCAGAATTAAACGCTAAGTTGGTCAAGAAGGACAAGGACTTAGCTGACATGAAAAATCACTACGCTAGAGCCGTTGCTGATTTCCGTAATTTGCAAGAATCCACCAAAAAGGAAGTTCAAAAGGCTAAGGATTTTGCTTTGCAAAAGTTTGCTAAGGATTTGTTGGAATCTATTGATAACTTCGGTTTGGCCCTCAATTCTGTTAAGGAAGATACCTTAAACAGTAATGCTGAAGTCAAGAACTTATATGATGGTGTCAACATGACCAGAAACATCTTTGAAAAGACCTTGTCTAAGTATGGTATTGAAAAACTCAATCCAGTTGGCGAACCGTTCGATCCTAATTTGCACGAAGCCATCTTTGAAATTCCACAACCAGATAAGGAACCTGGTACTGTTTTCCACGTTGAACAACATGGTTATACTTTAAACTCTAGAGTTTTGAGACCTGCAAAAGTTGGTCTTGTCAAGAGTACAGATTAAACTGATTTTACCCAAATGTTGCACACATGATGTCACGATAGATTAGCGTTATTGCTATGATGACTTACATATCTCCTAAAAATTAATTTATAAAGCCACTATTTTGCGCCCTTTGACTACACTATTGCATGGAGAATCTCCATAGTTTACGGTGTTCCTATTTTATATAAATGAACTTGTATATACCATTTCTTAACATTTCTATACTAATGTAAATATATCATCAGATAGCTGATTAACTGGCATTTGATAATGCACGTGATATGAGTCATTTCCTATATCGGCGTTATCAGGTTTATGGTTGAATAAACCCGGTGAAATTTTATAAAGGTGAAAAATTTCTAATATTTTGTTGAATTGGCTATTCTATTATACAATGATGTCTTCTAATACTGCCTTTCGTCGTACATTTTCTACTTCTGCTTCTGCATTGAAGAAATTAAAAATCGGATTGATTCCTGGTGATGGTATTGGTCGTGAAGTTATTCCAGCTGGTAAGGCAGTCTTGGAAAACTTGCCAACTAAGTACGATTTACAATTTGAGTTCGTCAACTTGGACGCTGGTTTCGAATTGTTCCAAAAAACTGGTACTGCATTGCCAGATAAGACTGTTGAAGTGTTGAAAAATGAATGTGATGGTGCTCTTTTCGGTGCTGTTTCTTCCCCAACTGTCAAGGTTGCAGGCTACTCTTCTCCAATTGTTGCTTTGAGAAAAAAGTTAGGCTTATACGCTAATGTTCGTCCTGTTAAGTCTGTTGAAGGTATTGGTAGACCAGTCGATATGGTCATTGTTCGTGAAAACACTGAAGATTTATATATCAAGGAAGAAAAAGCCTATGAAAGAGAAGATGGTAGAGTCGCTGAAGCCATTAAGAGAATTACTGAATCTGCTACCAAGAGGATTGCCAAGATGGCTTACGACATTGCCTTGCAAAGACAAAACATCAGAGATGCATCTTCTGTAACATCTTTACATTCTAAGCCATCTGTCACTGTTACCCACAAATCTAACGTCTTGTCTCTTTCTGATGGTTTATTCCGTGAAGTTTGTCGTCAAGTTTATGATTCCAACCAAGCTGCTTATTCTTCAATTGAATACAAGGAACAAATCGTTGACTCCATGGTTTACCGTATGTTCAGAGAACCAGAGATCTTTGATGTTGTTGTCGCTCCAAACTTATATGGTGATATTTTAAGTGATGGTGCTGCTGCTTTAGTTGGTTCTTTAGGTGTTGTTCCATCTGCCAATGTTGGTGAAAACTTCGCTATTGGTGAACCATGTCATGGTTCTGCTCCTGATATTGAAGGTAAGGGAATCTCTAACCCAATTGCTACCATCAGATCCACCGCATTAATGTTAGAATTCATGGGTCATACTGAAGCTGCTGCTAAGATTTATGAAGCTGTTGATGCTAACTTGAGTGAAAACAAGGTTACCACCCCAGATTTAGGTGGTTCTTCTACTACTCAAGAAGTCATTAATGATATCATCAGACGTTTTTAAATCATAAAGAATTTTGATCGTATATATGTATTTATGAATACCTCAAGATCTACAATTTCTGATACGAGAATGAATATAATTTGTTTATTATTAATATATATAAAAAATCAATCTCTCAATTGAACATTTAGTAAGGTTTGTATCTAACGTCCTTCTTTTTGCTCTTGTGTTTCTTTTCTTTTTTTTCTTTCTTTTCTTTCTTATCCTTTTTATCTTTCTTATCTTTCTTATCCTTCTTATCCTTCTTATCATTGCTCTTTTTATCCTTCTTGTGCTTCTTATCCTTCTTTTGTTCGCTATTTTCGCTTGATTGTTCTTCTTCCATTTCAATATCTTCGAGGTCTTTGTTAGTCTTCATCATATTGTCTAAGTGATATCTTTGAACGGCATAAGGCAATTCCCATAATCTGATATAACCATCTTCGCCGCATGACAATGCAGTCTTGGAGTCTTGAAGAATAATGAAATCACGGACAACTTCTTCACCATGTGCATCAGGGAACCATATTGGTTTTGTATTTTCTATCTTTTCAGAAATAGGATCAAATGGAAATAATGTCAATTTCCTTTCAGAATTGGCCCCAAATGTAATATAGCCATCAGGATTCATATCAACTACATAAGAACAATCTGGTAATTTTTCTCTAAGATCTCCAAATTCATTTGGGCTAGGTTCTTCAATAGCTTCATAATTTGTGTTATTTAATTCGTAAATAGCATATGTTTCCATATGAGATAAGATACTGATTCTTCTTTCCTGTATGAAATAGCATGAATGTACAGAATTGTAATTAATAACTTGATGTAATGCCTCTTCTTCATCTTCTTCATTTAAATCATAGATATTGACATAACCATCAGTGGATCCAGACATCAAATATTGTGATAACGTTGGGTGAAATTTAAGGTCAGTGACATCGTCATGATGTGAGTCTACAAACGATTTATAAACCTCCTGTGGGTTCTTCAAGTCCCATAAATGAACTTCTGCATCTACACCAGATAATTCAGTACCTCCAGCCAATATACCGTTGGAATACGCAACCGACAAGAAGTTCAGGCCCTTCGCATTAGTGAAGATATGCACTGGTTTTTGGGGGCTTTTTAAATCCCATACCTTGATACCATCAGTTGAACATGATGCAATCATATTTTCGTCTATTCTTATCATCGAATTAATACTAGATTCATGTGCTTTTTCAATTTTAACCACAGGAGTTTCCGATAACGCATCCAACAGGAACACGTTGATAGATCCATCACTAGAAGAGACAGAAAATTCATTTTTTTGGGGGAAATATGCAAATTTTATCACCCAATTATCATTATCCCCACATTTCCAGCTATATTTACACAAGGCTCTCATTATTATCTTTAATGCAAAATATATTTTTTGAACTCATCTTAGATGCAAAAATTTATCACTCAGTTTTGTGTAACTTTGCGATAGTGACTTAAAAAAAGTTGAGATGACATAAACAAACACTAAATAGGTATGTAGATTAGTTGACTATGAGTAGTGTAGTGAAGAAAGCAACACAGTTTATTCCCAATCTTAAGAAGAAGGGTATAAGGAAAAAGGCAAGCGTGAATCTGGGGGCACCATTGACGCCTCCAGCGACTCAAGCTACACAGGAATCCACAGTAACAGAAACTAGTCAAAGACGTACCTCCAGCGCCAACAGCCAGAAAGAAACATTAGCTATTGAAGGAATAGCATCAAAAAGTGAAACCCCAAGATTTAGTTTTTCTTTAGAACCATCTATGAACAATGGGACACCGGTAAAACCAGGATTTGAGGACGATATTGACCCTAAGGATACAAGTCGCAGACTCTCTCTGTCAGCAATGCAAGACCCTGACGAGTCAGACAATTCAGAAGATTTAAACAAATCGGAGGATGAGAACAATTATGGGGAAATTGATATTTTCAAAAGTCCTGATGAGTCTGCAACTTCCAGAAAACATTCATTAATTCAAGCTCAAAGACGGTTATCCGGAATCACTCCAAACATAATAAGACATAGATCTACTTCTATTACTGCTACCCCACATTTAGTATCACCATGTGAATCTCAAGATGTTCCGGGAAATGCTCCTATGCGTATTGGAATTCCTGTCAACAAGCCAGTCAAGAGAAGAAAGTCACTGGTGCTGTACAAGTCAAATAAAAAAACAGCACTTTCGTTAAATGCATCAGTGATCCAAAACCCAAAGGCCTTGGTTAATATTGGTAAGCCAATAGGGCTTGTGGGTGAAGAAGTTGAAAAGAAAATTTTAATAACCACTAATGAGGCCAAATTTGTAATTGGGATTGATCCAAAGACTAATAAGTTAAGAAAATTTAGAGTTTCAAATGTTGAAGGTAATGAAAGTGTTATTGAAGATGAAAAGGAGTTTACTGAAGATGGTAAGGTCATCCCATTGGCTCCTGAAGATTTAAACACAACCATTACTAGCTCTAAACAATTGCCTAAGAAAATTAAGGAAGAAGATAGGGCACTTTATGCACAAGTAGGAGTTAATATTGAAGAAATAACCATGGCAGATCTATGTAAGCCAGATCTTCCTATTGGGGAAGTTAGTAATAATTTTGAATTAGTTAAGGCAGCCCAAGACAAGATTAGAAAGCAAAGACAACAAAGACGTCAAAATAGAAGGATTGCAAGGCAGACTGGCGTTCCTCTTGAGGATATTGAAAAGGAAGATGATGAAGGAGAAGTTAAGAAGCAAAAGGTTGATCTTTTGGGACTAGAAAATGACGATGAACCACCAGTACAGCATTCTTCTTTGAAATTAACCATGAAAGATGGCCGTATTAGTTATGATGAGGACTCTACTGTGGTTAATAGACATGCTAGACGTGATAATGATAACAGATCAGTAGAGGAATCTAATCCATTTGAGAATCCAATTACATCTTCAACATATTCTAAAAGAAAACACACTGATCGTTGGACATCTGATGAATTGAAACAATTTTATGAGGCTTTAAGTACCTGGGGAACAGATTTCACTTTTATTGCCCAATTATTCCCATATAGAACAAGAAAGCAAATCAAATCTAAATTCAACTTAGAAGAAAAAAAATATCCAGAAATTATAGAAATGGCGCTTAAGAGGAAACTACCAGCTGACTTTGAGAAATACTGTAAGGACTCGAAGAATAAGATAGAAACTTTGGAACACTATAACAATGAATTGAGACAAGTCAGAATTAAACATGACGAGCATATGGCATTAATTGCCGAAGAAAGAGAAAAGGCCATTAGAGAAGATGCAGAAGCAAGTAGAAGAAGAGAGTTTGAAATAAGAACTGGTTCCAGAACCATGACAAGAGCTGAAAAGGTTAAGGAATTACGTAAGAACGAAATGGTTTTGGGGTCTATTGAGGACATGAAGAAACAGAGAAACGACGCTTAATTATAATGAACAAATAATAAGATAACTACTGATGAATCAATAGCATTTTTTCCTTATATAATATACTTATGACTATTAAATGTAAATAAATCTTATTTAGGCAAATATGCCAAATTTTATCGATTTTGAAATATCACGTGAAAGTTGACTCAAACAAAAATAAGAACAAGATATAAAGACGATAAAATCGACATAGAAACGTTTCATGCACTAGTTTAATGAAGTGTAATAATGTCTTCACTGAAGTGTTATGAGTTGGAAATTACTCTGCCGCTTTCAGGTGTGAATTCTAATCCTAACGTAATTAAATTTACAGTGAAAAAAGGAAGTCAAATTTTCAATTTGTTAAAGACTATGCTTGCAGGAATCTTATTGAGTATGTTGATTTATGATCTCTTCATAAATTTGTATGGTAAAGTAGCTATAATGTCTATAAAGAACATTATAGAAAGTTTTGGGCAAGTTTCTAATAGAAAATTGGCATATTGGGGGGGAATAATTTGCTTTTTAATAGTAGTATTTTTAAAACAAGATCCAGAAGATAGCTTGATTGTCATGAAAGATATTGGAGTACAATTAGTTAGTAAGAGGTCCTGGAGATTTCAAAAAACAAAAAAGAACTTTGTTCCATTGAATAATATCATCGACTTGGTGATCCACGAAGGATTCCATAATTATGGCCAAGTTATATTTTATTTATGCATATTGACAAAATCTAATTCTCTGCATAAGGGAGACAACTTGATCAAAGTTATCTTTCCTGAGTTCTTACCTCGCAAACAAATTCTTACTAAAGTTTGGAAATCCAGTAGAGAACTATTATTCGGTGAAAGCAGGCGATATTGGAGAAGGGTTCCAGGTAAAGGGCTTACACAAATTTAGACATATAACTACAGTGGTATAAATACATATTAAAAAATAAAATTTTATTATATAATATTTGTTTATTGTAAAAAAGCTTTTATTCCTTTTTTAAATACATAGACTAAGTCATAAAAATCAAACCCCATTCAAGACCATATAAAACGAAATTAATTATTAGCCTTTCTATTACTTAGATATATTACAATTCCTTTCTGTTAGAGACCAGTAATTACTCCTATGTATCCTGATAATTAGATACAAATTTTTATCCTAACAATAGCTTGTATTGGCTAGATTTATCTTAGTTTAGAGGAAGTTTGATGTTGCTATTGCTTAATAAACGATTGATGACTTTGAGCCCTTTATATTTGGTTAATGCTCTTGCTATCAATACTAAAATATTTAGACTATTTTTATGAGGCATATTTTTTATTAAAATAGCTTTTAGGATTAGACTGCAAAATCATATTCTGATTTCTGTGTATCTGTATATGGATGCAAAGTTAAACTCAGGAGTTGATTGCAAGAATTGCTTGCTCATAAATTACTTTTTTAAATCGGCAAATATACGCTCTAAATCTATATTAACATATCCTATCTAATATTACCACTAAATATCTCTTAGGTAACCAAGAAGTATCCTAATGCTTTGAAATTTACTTCTCTCTCTTTAGTATCTACTAATTTTTATGGCTTTAGATGCACAAATATTGATAAAATAAGTAATTGCAAATATTTCATATTAATGAAAAGACAAAATGCTTTAATCATAAATCAATATCAAAAAATTCCTTATACATATTTCAAATATAAGATTTGTTTATATAGGTAGTTCTATTTAGATTATTATATGAAATTATACAATTTTAAGATTTTCTATTAAGTAGACTTATGATGTATTAATACTATAATTCTTCACAAACAAAGTGGCAACTTGTCCGAGTGGTTAAGGAGAAAGATTAGAAATCTTTTGGGCTCTGCCCGCGCAGGTTCGAATCCTGCAGTTGTCGTTATTTTTAATATTTTTTTTACATTTATTCTCTCTGAGCGTCAATCTTACTATCACCTTAAGAGCTTAGTACATAACAGAAGTGTAGACTAGAAGAAAACTCGTAGAAGAACGGTAGTTATGAAAGTAGAAATTCAACTGCTCTATAATAATAACTAATAATGTACCTATACTTATTTTATAAATAACTTTTTAACGTATAGTATAATAAAGTAGATAGGATAAAATGAATTAAAATAAGATAGTATTTTGTTAACTCAACAGTAACTTAGCTTTTTTAGTACCATCCTAACATTAACAAAATTATTAAGAAACTTATAGAATTTTTGTCTAGGATAATTTATAAATCATAAATAGATAAACTAATTCAAATATTATTATATAGAAAACAATAGCATATTAATATATAAATTTTTAATAAGAAAATACATTGTATTCAAAATGCTTGAAAAAAAATATGAAATATAAATAGTAAATGATTTGGGATATATAAGCATAGTATTGTCTTAGGAGTATATCCCAGAAAATTTAGTAATAGGCAACTTGTCCGAGTGGTTAAGGAGAAAGATTAGAAATCTTTTGGGCTTTGCCCGCGCAGGTTCGAATCCTGCAGTTGTCGTTATTTTTTTAAAATGTTTATTAAATATTTTTTCCATCAAAATATGTGATCTATATAATTGCATTCCCTGATATTTTCTAGACTTAGAATATAACTTAATTTTTTATTCAACCAGTTTCAATATTTTGTGGATTTCAATTTAACATATCTAAACAAATACAAAAGTCCGATTATTTCCTACATTAGTCAATTATAGATAGCATGTTAATTTAACAAATGTAATATAGCAATTGCTAAATATATCATTCATTAGTAATATATATGCATCTTAGCGAGTAATCATCTGTATTCAGTAATACGCACCTGCTTGATCTCTACTTGATCTATGTAACAAAACAACGATGCTGATATCATTCTTCCCTGAGGAAATGTGCAATTTCTAGAAGTTACTGTTATTAATACTAACTATGGTATCCAGTTTGTGATTTCCGTCCATATCGTGAATAGTCTTCACTTGATCGTTTTTTTAAACACATCATGCATTAAAACACCTTGATGTCGGTTAAATGCTCGTTGGCAGATGAGGTATCTGTTATGCCCCATCTGCTATTCCCAATTATGTAATCAGATCAGTGGCTTAAAGAGATTCATTCCGAAAATGCGCATTTACTATAATAGGCCAATAAAAAATAACCGTAACTCAAAACGTTCAACAATATTTCTTATGGCTTTCGTAAACTTATAAATCATGCTAAGATATATCCACTTTCTTTAAACTATACCATATTGTCTATACTATAATAATACAGTTTGCATAATAGAAATTGTTATATAAACTATGTCTATCTTAAAATATCGATATTTCCGGAAATTATCCCGATCTATACTGTCCTCTGCACATGTGCGTTTTTTATGCCTAAGATCTATTAATATCACCCCTATCAATGAATATATAGTTACATCTTGTCACGGTCCTGGAAATAATTGACTTAGCATAGAATTTATTATATTTATATATATCAAATTCACCACTTATACTTACATATTGTATAAATTTATTATCTTTTTTTTTTTTTTAATATTAAATAGTTAATATAACAGTAAATCCTTCTAGTATTGTAGACAAAAACTAATATTTATTTTTTTTTTCTTTTTTGTTCCTATGTCTCTTGTAACAAGCCTTCCCAACCTTTTTAGAAGTAGGTAGGATTTTATGCCCACTTTTATAAATATTACACAAAACTACCGAGTTATTTATCTCAAAAAGACAGGAAACTCAATTCAGACGATCCGCAGAAACAATACATATATTGTAATAATTCAAGTGATCTATTGAATTAAAAAGAAAGTATACTACTAGTTATTTTAACATACCCATATTGATCTTTCAATATAACGAAAAACTCAAAAGTTATCCAGTTAGGCAAACGTTTTAAGTAATTTCTATAAAGCGGTCGTAAGAATAAACAACCAAGAAACTTGTATTGCCTTTGCCAATAAAACTTTGAAACTATAACTATTAGTGTATTTAGAGAAAGAAAATCATATTTATTTAGTGGGGGTACATCTACAACAACCACAAGATCTACCCGCCTACGTCAATATAGGAGAGGATCAATCAAACTGGACATATTGTTCCAATAATATAAAATACTTCACATGAATTCTTGTTAGGTCAACATTAGAACTTTAACTAAAAAATAATTAAATATCCAACTTAGTCACTCATTCATCATTTTAGTATATTAGGAGATCTCTGTTTTAAAAAAAAATACTAATTCACTAAAAACATGGCATCACAATTTCCTGATTCACCTTTACGGAGACTTCTGAATAAAAATTGTAATAGTCATAATAGCATTAGAGAAATATCTGAAGGAAAGTATCCTGAAATTGACCCAAACCGACAAAACAAACATATCAGAAGTCACAGTCACAATATTGATAATGATTATCATCGAGAAAATCAACTGGTAAATTGGACTACATTGATTCCACCAATGCCTAATACACCTCCATCAGCATATAAACGAGAAGTTTACGATGATTTTAATTTTCTGTCGACAAACCAAATGTTTGATCTGAAAAAAAATCAGAGACATTCTATTGCAACATCATCATTATCTTCAAATAATAATCTATCTCAAGGATCTAGTACAGATTATCAATCTAGAATACTCTCAAATTCAAATGATTTTGTACCAAATAGGCAAATTTCAAATTCTCCAGGAGTAATTAATAACCAAAACAGACAAATTATAAATACTTCCGATACAATTCATACAAGCCAAACTAATAAAATTCCAAATATCCCAGACCATATTCATATAAACCAAACTAGACAGATTTCAAAATTTTCTGATACTCGTGTAAATCAATATCCAAATGTTAATGATCAGTCAAGAAATATTTCAAGTCCAAAGGAACAAAAACTTCATTCTGATCAAAATAGCCGTAACCTTGTTACTAAGAAAAGTATGAGAAAAAAAAGAAAAAATTGCAAGCGCTGTGGATTAGAAATTACAGGCCAATTTGTCAGAGCTTTGCATAGTGCATTTCATGTTGAATGTTTTTGTTGTAACGAATGTGGAAAACAATGTTCAGCAAAATTTTTCCCTTATGATGTAACTGATTCTGTATCTGGTTTAACATATCAGGTTGCACTTTGTGAGTATGATTATTTTAAGAAATTAGATTTGATCTGTTATAATTGTAATAATGCACTTAGAGGACCATACATTACAGCTCTTGGAAATAAGTACCATTTGGAACATTTCAAATGTGCTGTTTGTAATAAGATTTTTGAATCTGATGAGAGTTATTATGAGCATGAAAATAATATTTATTGTCATTACCACTACTCAAAACTTTTTGCATCAAATTGTGATGGTTGTAAATCTTCAATTGTAAAGCAATTTGTCGAACTTTTTAAGGGAGGTAAAAACCAACAATGGCATCCAGAATGTTATATGGTTCACAAATTTTGGAATGTTTTTATAACAGCAGATTCTGTAGGTTTACAAAGTATACCAAATTTTCCAAAAAACTGTACAAACTTACAAGAGATAAAGGATTCCAATATTCAGCCAGAATTATTACTTTCAATTGAAAATCAAATTGAGCAAACGGTAATGGCATGTTGGTTAACTCTTTCAGGATACGAAGAATGTACTGCTGCTTGTATAAGTGATATGCTATTAAATGCATGTACTAGAAATCAAGTTGATGGTTTATTAGTTGCTGGTAGATTGGTCTTGTATATTGAGGTTTTATTCCACGCTTTAGATTATATTCAAGATTTGTGCCAAAAATCTCAAGAACTCATACAGCACCCTGATGAGCTGAGTTTTGCTGTTGAATTGGATTATTTCCAACCTTTAAGAAAAGAGCCTCGTAATATTTCAGGTAAAATAATGAGTTACTTAGCATTGTTGAGAAAGTCAAATGAAATTGCAACTTCTGGTTCATTATCTGCTGAGTTATTATCTGTCATTACTGGATGTGCACATTATTTGAAGTTGTTGATAAGAGTTGGATTGAACAATTCATTAAAGTTAAATAAACTTAAAGGTAACTCAACAGCAACTGATAAATTCTTTGAGCTCATTAAATCATATGAAGAAATTAGTTCGAAACAAGATGACAAAGCAACATTAATTGATTATTTAGCATTAAAGTTAACCGTATCAAAAAATTCTACTGATTCCTGTCAAGTGTGTTCTAAGAGCATTGAAAAATCGTGTGCAAAACTCGGAAATAAAAGATGGCATCTTAAATGTTTTAAATGCTCTTTATGCTCTTCAAATATATCTTTTGAACAAATTCCAAATACAAATTATAATAATAATAATTCAAATATTATTTGCCCATCATGCTCTTCTGGCAAAGATGAATCAAAGATTAAATTTGAGGCTATTACTGATTTGAGTCAATTAGTATATCTATTAAAGATTGCTGTTTGTCGTTCTAAATCAGTAATGAATACTGAAGGTTTTAGTTCCATTAATAAATTACCATCTGTTAGGGGTTCATCAGATAATGAAGAAGAAAGAAGAAATGCAGCAAAAAGCGATTATTTTAAAACTCTTAATGATGTAACAAAATTAAGAACTAGAAGACAGAGTCAAAAATTGTCAAGTTCAATTAAACAAAATGCTAGAAAGTCCATTATCTTAGATGCACCAGAAGCGGACAAAGCAAAAGAAGATATTGCTGATGATTATGTAATAGAAGAATCAAATATCCTAGGAGAAAGAAAAGGTAGTACTTCATCACAACTTTCATTTAAAGTGTCAGAGGATGAACACTTTTCAGTTAGAAAGTCATTAACTATTAAGGAAGAGCCTCAGGGAACAAAAGCAGGTGCAAATCTTAGTAGGACATCAGATTTATTAAAGAACGAAAAGTCCTTGACTTTAGATGATATCCCTCGTATTGTTGCTGCTGAACAAGCAAGAGAGCATAGACCAAATGCTTTCAAACACCAAAATACATTGTATCAAAAACAAAAGCCAATGCAACCAATTCAGACCATTCCAGCGGCAACCGGTGGTAAAAGCAACTTTTCTGTTAATGCTTCACAAAATGCAAAAAGATTATCAGGAAACTTGCCTCCTTCTGAAAATAAGAAGTCTGTATATTACTCTGAATTGTCAAAATCTGAACATTTTATTTTGAGGCATATCGCTGTTGAAGCATTATTACAACTTAGTGATGAGTATAATAGGGAATCTCTATTTTCTTTGATTGAAACAAAGAAACTGCCAACATTTTGGGATAAATTTAAGTTTGGTGGTAATGAGCAAAAGAAAGATAAAACAACTCAAGTATTTGGAGTAGATTTAAAGCTTTTAACTAAAAAATATGGAATTGATTCTGATCTAGGAGTTGGACCATCCAAGTTAAAAATACCTATCATTATTGATGATTTAGTCAATGAATTAAGAAGTAAAGATATGTCTGTTGAGGGTATTTTTAGGTTGAATGGTAATATTAAACGTCTTAAAGATCTTAGTGAGCAAATAAATAAACTGCCATTAAAAACACCGGATTTAAGTGATCAAAGTGCCGTTCAATTAGCAGCATTGATGAAAAAATGGTTAAGAGAATTACCAAATCCATTGCTTAATTTCAACTTATATGATCTTTGGATCTCTTCACAGAAACATACTGATCCGGCTATATGTAAAAGAATATTGAAATTAGTTTATTGTATGTTACCTAGAAGTCATAGAAATTTGGTTGAAGTATTGCTTTCATTTTTCAGTTGGGTAGCATCTTTTGCGGATATTGATGAAGAAACAGGGTCTAAGATGGATACACACAATCTTGCTACAGTTATTTCACCTAATATTTTGTATGCTAAGCAGACTACGATAGATCAAAGTCCACTTGCAGGAGAATCATACTTCCTAGCAATTGAGGTTGTTAATCAATTAATTGAAATGCAAAAGGAGTTGAGTATTATCCCAGATGATTTGATGCAAATTTTCCATAAATGTGATATTCCTAAAGATAAGATAGAGAATATTACTACTAAAGAAATCATTCATAGGTTGGAGAAGGTGAGTAAAGAATACCCAGAATTCTTTCAATCTATAGAAACTGAAGATATTTCATCCCCAATTTTGAATCAGGAAGGTCCATCTAATACTATATCAAGGGGCCATTCAAAAGTATTCTCTGAATCACATGTGGAGACTTCCAACATAACCTACTAAAAATGGTGAATGCCTTTAGTAATTATATATAGCAAGTTATTTTATTACTAATACATGGTTAATTGTTTTATGAAGCATACTTACCATTTATTAATTATTAATAATATATGTATTATACTACATTGTTTATATCCTTTTAAAAAACCAATAGAAATTGTCCAGAAAATGATTATGCGATGTCCATAATATTCGCATTTTAATATAATCTAAAAAATCTTTAACAGAGATAAAGTGTAAAGTTTTTATTAGAAACAGATATAGAGAATGACTTTAACTGCCGAATCTTTAAAACAGACTATTCAAGATAAGCTTCAAGCTAAATTAGTCCAAGTTGAAGATATGTCTGGAGGATGTGGACAAGCATTTGCTGTGATTATTGTTTCACCATTATTCGAAGGAAAGAATAAATTGATGAGACATAGATTAGTTAATAACCAGTTGAAAGAAGAGATTAGTAGTATACATGCCTTTACTCAAAAGGTATTTACACCAGATGAATGGATATCTCAAGGTGGAAACTTATAATATTAAATTGCATTAACTTAAACACATTTGGAAATAACCAGGAATGTGAAACCACAATCATGAAATCGAACTAACTTACAGCTAAATACCTGTATTCCTAAATACCTGTATTCTTAATAATATATATATTTATAACTTATTTTTACGGTAGCTACCAATATATTTCTTGGTAATTAGTGCCCACCCAGTAGTTAAGAAAACATATGCAGATATTACAATTAATGGCAAAATTCTTAAACCTAATTTAGTTGTTTCTGAAACCGTACCTACCAAAAATGGTAAAGCTGCTGCTCCCCCCCCTCCAAATGCACAGATAAATCCAATACCAGCAGCATGATAATTCAATGGTAAAATATTGAGGGAAGTGACAATAATGGTAGGGAATATTGGGCCAGTAAAAATACCAGAAATAAATAATATTCCAAATATAAATGACTTTATATTACCAAATGAAAGGAATAAAAATAATATATTGCTTACAAAGGTGCATCCAATATAAAACATATTAGCCATTAGTTCATTTGAAAAGTACCACGGAGTTATGAAACCAAGGCCAACCCTTCCCACTGTTAAACCTATCCAAAAAGATGAAGCCATATATGAAGATGTGTTATATTCATAATTCTTAATTCTCATCATGAAGGAAACTATCCACTGTCCAAATGCAACCTCAGCTCCTACGTAAATAAATAACATAACTGAAAAGACCCAGACAAGTTTTGATTTCAATGTATCTAATAGAGTAACAGCACCTAATTTATTGTAATTTTCACTTATATTGTTATCTTCACTATCACTATTGATATCAAAACTAGATAATTCGATGCCATTTTCAACTGCTTTACTTGCTAATATATATTCCATTTTCTTTTTTGTTTCGTATTTAAATGTCATAGCTAATAATATTAAGCATAAGGAAGCTAATATTGCTAATAGGATGTAGTAATTATTCCATTTCCAAGGATTTTCTGTCTTTTCAAGCAATGTTGTAATCAAAGTTGGGGATATCATACATCCGATACCATAGCATCCATGCAAGATACCTAATAGTTGATTTGAGTCTTCTAGGTTTCCCATCCAAGTATTAAAACCAGCATCCAAACTACCCATACCAATTCCACTGCATAAATAAACTGTAACAAAGAGAAAAAATGGTGGTTTAAAGGAAAGAATAAGGTAGCAAAAAGTTATTGAAGTGGCACCCATAATTGTCACACCTCTAACACCAAGCTTATGGTGACTGTAATTATTTGCTAACGCCATAATAAAGTATCCCAGAACACCAGCAAAATAAATAGCACTTGTTTGCATATCACCAATTTTATAATAATTTTGGAGCTCAGGGATTAACGTCCCAACTGCTTGCTCTGCCATTCCAGTAAGAATGAAAACAAAATAAGCTACAATAATTTGTAACTTGAGAAGGTTACTATCTCTCCAATTCTTTGAATCTATATAGATGGTTTCATTTTCGTATTCCACTGTATAAGGATATACAATATGATCTGGATCTCTTACAAATGCTTCTCCTTGTGAGTTGTTTTCTTTTAAATTTGAAGAAATTATAGTAGAATTGCTTTTAATTGGGGATTCTGATCTTAAAATTGGCTCTTCTATTTCATCCATTCTATTATGTACTTCTTTTCATTTGTTTTATCATAAATATTAGCCACTTTTAAATAAATTTAACGGGTTTTTAGGTTTTCTAGTCATATGATCTAATTAGTTCTTAATTAGGAACTGCTTCCATTAAGATAGATAATTCGAGCGAAAATTGCACCCCATAAATTACCGATTTTTAATATACGAACATCGGGACTTTTTTATTTCGGTTTAACAGATACATCCTTGGAGTCCGAATATCGAGAGTACCGAGCACCGAAACTTCTCTGATCTAATTAAAAATTGCAGTTATTTAAGCTATTACTTAAAATATAAAGGTGCAAAAGCAAATTACATTAAAAAATAGTAATTAGAATTTAGTTTTCAAATAGCTATCTCAGAGATATAGTCAATTGCAAGTTCGGATCTCTTCAAACCCCTCAACTTTGAAAATGTTCAATTATAATATAGACTTTTCATATCCCCACATTTAGGTCTAACTCGGTCAAGGGCTTTAGATATGGGGCTATTATGTTGGGATATTACACACTGAGCTCGCAATTTCTTAGAGCCCTTATTATTTTTGAATCAACTTTGGTTACGCTTAGACAGAGTTTAGTTCTTATTAATTTTGGTTTATTTACTCAGCAACAATGTGATAAGTTGAAAAAAGTTACCGATGTTATTCAGAAGAACCGATCTTTTGCCTTCTACTAATCTTTTGCACCTAACAGAGTTATAAATTTGGGTCTACTGAAAGGACATATATCGTCACTATTTAGAATATTAAAGTATCTTTAAGGTTCTATAGAACAGTAGTATATGACTTTTGTTCAGTATTAGAGGTTCAATAATTAAATATTATTTAAATTAAAAAAAAATCATGACATTTTTGTTAATACAGCCCACAAAACAATTCAAAAAGTAGGAATAGTTTGGTTAAAATTTATGAAGCTTCGGGGTTCTCATGGATTAATTTTTATCTTTATTGTCTAATAACCATATAGATGAATTTTTGGAAGTGTTAAGAGTAGAGCTGGATTTTTGCTTGAATTGTTAGATAAACTCATTAAAAAGAATAATTTTGACCCATTTATATTTGGACTTCTAATCATATATTGGTCAACATATAATAATGTGCATTATTTAGAAAATTAATTAGAGAACAAGTGCTCAACACATAATATATATGACTATATCATGGGAGAAATGGAAAACAGGAAATATTTAAAAAATGAAATTGCGTATATCATCCCTATTATAGAACTAATAATCTTTGAATCTCTATTAAATCAAATGCACATTATTTTAACTAATTAAAAGATTTCTAGGAAAATCAAAGAACCTTATTTGGATTCCTGAGACCATTTAAGTCAAATCATTAAGAAAACCAAATGGTATAGTTAGATCAATATAACTATAAGTACTTTTATGATCATTTATGATCATATAGTAAGAGAATATTTAACTTTTTAGAAACTATAGTTTTAGAAAAGATTCAAATAAATTAAATTAAGTGAAGAATTTAGTCTCATGAGGGTAAATATATAATATATATAATTTTTAATGAATTTAAAATTTTTACAAAAAAATCAGAAATAATTTTATTATGAATTAATAGAAATTTAAAAAAAAAACAATTTTAAGTATTTAAACCAAAGATTTTAAAAGAGTTTACACAAGAAAATACTACAATCAAGAAATTTAGTACAAATTGAAAAAATCTCTTAAATACGTACTTTTAGATAATTTATTTTTATTAGCTTAATTATATTTATACTCATATCCATACCAATATACTCATACTTATAGAAATAATATAATATTATATTCTAGGTATCAAAATATATCTATTTCTTCTTACTTTATAAATGATAATATTGGTTTATACATTAATAAAAAAGTTTCAAAAGATATTTACCTTATATTTTAAGAAATTCTTATTATTACTAGTTCCAAAGGGAGATTTTGCTCTACCATTAATACTATATTTTATTAAATTAGAAATATTTACTTTATTGCTATTCTAAGAGATATAACATTTTCAATATATCTCCAACTCTATTAAAAGACAATCATTATTAATTGAATATATAAAAGTAGTATATTATTATCCAAATAATTTCTTACCAAATCAAGAAATCGGCCCCTTTAGCTTAGTGGTAGAGCGTTGCACTTGTAATGCAAAGGTCGCTAGTTCAATTCTGGCAGGGGGCATTTCTTTAGCGCAAATGGTTTAGTGGTAAAATCCAACGTTGCCATCGTTGGGCCCCCGGTTCGATTCCGGGTTTGCGCATCTTTTTTTACAATATTATTATATTCTGTTAAAATTTCAATAATTAAATCAATCAAAACTAAACTTTTTTTTTATGAAATAGAGTTCTTTATAAAATGTCTAAATTATCTGTGAAAACAGTAGTTAATGCGAGTATGTGTTTGAATTAAGATTTATTCGGGGTTATTGACTAACAGCAGTAAAGTTCAGAAATTCTATCCTACAAGATTAGCAGACAAGACGTGGGATAATACTGGTCTCTTAGTCGAAGCGGTTGCTGAAGATAGCGCTAGTACTGTTGATAATATTCGTGTTTTGTTGACCATTGACTTAACTCAATCCGTTGCAGATGAAGCAATCAAAAAGAGAGCTAATGTGATTATGGCTTACCATCCATTTATCTTCAGAGGATTAAAATCTATCACTACCAATGATCCACAACAAAAGTCATTATTAAAATTAATTCAAAACAATATCAGTGTATACTGTCCTCATACTGCTGTTGATAGTGCAAACGGTGGTGTTAATGACTTTTTAGCGGATGGTATTACTAAAGGTTTCAAAGAATTATCTAGAGAAGCTATTGAGCCAGCAGAAAATGAACCAGGTTGTGGTATGGGAAGAATAATTACTTTAGAAGAACCAGCTCCTCTTAGAACTTTAGTTGAAAATGTCAAAGAAAGTTTAGGGTTGTCCCACGTCCAAGTAGCCTTGGCTAGATTACAAGATAAAAACCACAAAATTTCCAAGATTGCCCTTTGCGCTGGTTCAGGTGGAAGTGTATTTAAGAGTTCAAAAGCTGACTTATTCTATACTGGAGAATTATCTCATCATGAAGCTTTATATTTCACTGAAACTGGTTCTTCCATCATTGCCTGTAATCATTCCAACACCGAAAGGGCCTTTTTAAAAAAAATGAAGGAACAATTACAAAGTGAACTTCCTGAAAATTCTGAAATTATTATCAGTGAAACTGATAAGGACCCATTCGAAACCTGGTAAATATTTTGCCTATAATTATACTTACTATACGGTTTCTAGTTTTATATTTACATTAACCCAATATTAAGATAAAAAATAACTATATACATTGCTATTGATATACAGATAAAGATCTTTTTTGAGATGTCTAAAAGAATTTTAATGCTCTAATACCAATTCTTCAGCTTTTGTACTTCAAATCGTAATATGCCTTACCTGTTTTTTAAAATAAATTTCTCCACAACTAGTATATATTTATATATATAAAAAAAACTTAAGTATTCAAAACTATCTAATTTATAAAATAGTAAAGTAGAAATTTATCACATTAATTGAATGAAATAAATTTTAAACAATAGAGGAGAGTCATAGAATTAAAATTGACAAATACATTATTTGTTGCGCCAGATTAGAAAGGGTCTCTTATCAATATGGAAATACCAATATCTTCCGGCAAAGAAGCTAGTATTGAACTAGAAAACCTAAAGGGAATATCTCCTTTACTTCGATTAAAGTCTACGATGGTTTTATGTGGTGATACAAATGTTATTTTTTTATTTGGAGGGTTTGATGAGATGGATAATCTCGATAGCAATGTATATCTTCTAAATTTAGATACTATGGAATGGGAAGTTGATGATAATCATAATGGAGTGTATAGGGAAGGTCATCTGGCAGTTTATATTGGAGATGGGAACGTATTTGTGTTTGGAGGTGTACCCAGAGACTTATTTCCAGAATCCACTACTACGGAAAATGAATCCTCTTCATATAAGGATAGTCCCTTAATTATGTATAATATATTTGACCGCAAATGGATAACTCCGCCTAATTTTGCATTAAGAAATATGCCCACTTCTAGATCTCGACATGCTTGTTGCTTATCGCCTGATGGGTCTAAAGTGTATATTAGTGGAGGATCAGTTGATTCTGTTCCATTAGATGACTTGTACTATTATGATTTGACGTTAGGAACATGGAGTGAACAAATGATTTTCACTTCACGCTTCAACCATCATATTATAATTTCAGATAACATTCTCTACTCATTTGGTGGTTTAGATAAAGATATGAATCATATCACAAATAAAGTTGCATTTTTCAATATTTCAGATTCTAGTTGTGGGGAAATATCTACATTAAAAAGCCGTGTTAATCTGTTAAAAAACAAAGGTAAAGTTATCAAAGTTGGTGATTTTTCAAATCCAATTGATAATCCAACCAATATGCATTCTTTATATGAACATTATTATATTAATTATAATTGTAAAGATGGTATTATTTTAGATATATGCTTGCCTTTATCGAAGCTGGAAATTAATTGGATGAATATATCTACCTTTAATTTAAGAAACTACGAAAAATCCACTTTACTTGACACAAACTTAGTGAATGAATATTATAATAAGTATACAGACACAAATCTTGGGAAATATATATGGAAAATTTCAGTGCTATCACCCTCTGGGTTATTATATTTACTTGGAAATGAAATTGAAGATGATGAAACCGTTAACACAATATATACCAGAACATCATTGAATAACCAGGGCGATAATATAAATGAAGAAGTGACAGGAGAGGAAGGTGAAGGTGAAGATGAAGGTGAAGATGAAGGTGAAGATGATAATTTTACTGATCATGAATCTACAAACACTTTATCTTGTATTTTAAAAATTAACTTGTATGAATTTGGAGTTCTGAGTTTTGATAGCAATAACAAGGGTAAAAATTCATGTTTTACTGAAGATTTCAAAAATTTTCTTAATAGAGAAGAATATACTGACTATGAGCTAATCGCTTTTAAAAATGAAGAGATAAAAGAATTATATTCAGATATATTTGAATTGAATCAGGTGGAAGACCAAAGTTGTTTGAAATCAATTAAAGTACACAAATCTATATTATTAGCAAGATGGCCACATTTTCAGCGTGTAGTAGCTAGCGGAATGAATGAATCAATTTCAAATCGCATGTTTATTCCAGAGCCATTAAATTGGGTCAAAGGTATGGTTTTTTATTTATACACTGACACAATAGAATTTGAAGAATCATTTGTTCCCAAATATTATATGTCAGATTATTCAGGCCTTTTGATTTTATCTAACCTCTATGAATTAAGTGGTTTGAGGTATTTAGTTCTAAATGTCATTTACGAATTTTTAAATAAGAGTATAACAACCCCAGAAAAGGTTCTGGAATGGTATATTAATTCTTTAATTAAATTATGGAGAAACTTATATGTTGCTAATGAGGAGCTTTGTCTCTTAAAAGCTACAAATCTAATAAAAGAGCATTGGGATTCTATTATTAATTCAAATACTTTCAAAAATTTGCCAAAAGATCTAATTATTAAGCTATGCCAAGAGTGTTCTAATACACATAGATATAAGAGAAGAAAACGAACACAACATGTACACCTAAACACAGATTTTAAGGATTCCGATATTGCTATGGATAATCTACCAAACAGACGCTGTAATTCAAGCTCTCCTTTTATATTAGAATGTACTCCAGAGAAAGATAGTTCTATAGATGTTCCTAAGAACTTTCCTTCTTTACAGTTGATATCTTCTACAGGAATTAAAGATTCTCAACAATTAAATACCCCAGATTAGGAATGTAATATTATATATATTTTTAATAAATTAATCATTATCCTCATTGTTGAATATATCTCCAATAAGGCCCTTTGCAGCCAGTAATAAGTCACTAATAGAATCTTCAGTTTCCAGGATAATATTGTCAAAGGTATCTCCAATATCACTAGCCAAATCTTCTAAATCTTCACCAACATCCTCAAATACCCCTTTAAAACTTCCAGGCCCATAATTTGTATAACCGACTTGTTCACTACTTGCAGAAACGAATGTACTCTTAAAATCTGTTGGTTTTGGTAATTTTTCAGTCACTAATATACTATCTGATTCTAATGATACTAAAGATGACAAGGCATTATCATTTGTACTGATCATAGAAGATGATTTCTGGACATCTTTCAACCGAGATCTCCATAATAAATCATAAGTTGCATTTCGCACAATATGATCAATAAAATAAGGCAAATCTGGGAAATCTAAAGAATCATTCCAATCATCTGGTAAGAGTTGAGACTCTGATATTATGGAATTCAATGCAAGCTCAGTACCATTATTTGGTGCTGGTGCTATGGATAATGATTCACATATAATATTATATACCTCTGTATTGTTAAACGGTAATACTTTCTTGCCATGTACCAATTTCTTTCGGAAATATGGTCCAGAACCCAAAAATATTGCTCTCATAAGTAAATGAGTATTATTATATCCATGAACACCTTTTGGTTTGTAATTATTATCATTTTCTTTCATCTGCTCATGTGTAGTAACAGAATAACCTACATTAGGTATAATCCAAATAGGAGCCAACCTATAGTTAAATTTATGATCATTCACTTGTCCACCAAAATTCCATTCTGGTGGAATTTCGTCCACAGAATAGATGTTGTAATTATTTTTTTTATCGTCATCTAATTTAGCTAAAGATTCTCTTAATTCCTTTAAGATTTTCTCGTTAGAATATTCTTTTTTAGGTCTCAATCCAAATAATGGCCAACCGTCTATATGCTCAATACTATCAAGGTTAATAAGGTCATCCAAATACAATAATCTATCATTTGATGTAGGTGCCATACCGTGGTCACTAACAATAATTAAATTAACAATATCTGTCAAATTTCGTACTTTGATCTCTTGTCTTAAATATGCAACAAAATCATCAACATAAGTTAATGCTTTAGTCAAGTTTTCACCCGTAATTCCAAATTTATGACCATATTGGTCAATAGTAGGAACGTAAGTTAATATCAATTCTGGTCTTTTCTCTATATCTTGATCTAACCAATGCATAATTCTGTCTACTTTGGAAGATAAAACTTCACTACCATTATATGGATCAACATATAATGGCCCATTTCCAATTCCAACCCCAGGAACTTCACTTCCAGGCCACATATGGACAGCAGATTTTATACCCTGTTGAAATGCAGTTTCCCATATTGGTTCACCACCTTGCCAAAAGTCCGGATCCACACCCCCAATGGCTGGGTTTGTATTAATAAACTGTTTATTCAAAACAGGATCGAAAAACGTGTTTCCAACAATCCCATGTTCTGAAGGGTACAAACCAGTAACTAATGTCCAATGGTTTGGAAATGTACTCGAAGGAAAACTAGGTATCATATAAGGTGCTCCATAATCAGATATTAACATTTCATGCATACTTGGAGTGACATCTTTGTTAATGTAGTGAGGATGAAACCCATCAAGTGATACTACAATCGTGGTAGGATTAAATGCATGGGTAGAATTATTCACACTCAGTTGATAATAAATGTCTGGTTTTTCCTGCTTAAGATAACTCCTTATGACTACAAACATGTAAATAATTATACCAATCAACCCCAATATGATAAAACCACTAAATATGGTATTTCTTTTAATTTTCTTTTTCAATAGTTCTATCCTATAATCTCTTAAATTGTATTGATTTTCCAACGTCAACTCGTCAATTTCAAAACTATCAGTAGTAGATATATTGGTATTAAATAGCTCAAACTCATTTTCTATGCTAGGTGATTTGAACATGTGGGTAATCTTCAGGAAGAACGACTTTATCTTATTGTTATTATGAGGTCTTTTATAATAATACCCATTATTAGGGTCAGTATCGAAAACAATATCATCATCACGATCATCTAAATTTGTTATAGGAACATCTACTTCGTGTTTTGACCCAATAGACATGTTCAGCTGTTATAAAACCTCTAGTAATAAATTAACCGCTAAAGAAACACAGCTATTTTAAAAATAGTTTAAGCGCGATGTCATCTGCACTTATCAAAGTCGAATATTTAATATATAATATTAGTGATTTCTACACATATCAATAATATTACAAGGGAATGTGAATAAAAAAGATATGAATAATTAGAATATATATTTAGAAGTATATATTATTATTTTTTTTAAAAAAAAATTGATTTTTAGTGTCAAGTTAATAGTATTTAAAGTATTGGAGGATTTAAAGTATTATAATATTTAAAGTATTAAAGTATTTATAGTATTGCAATATTTATGGTATTAAAATATTTAAAGTATCTACAGTATTATAATATAACAGTATCATCTAGATTATTATCCCATGAATTACCCAACCTATTAAGTATAATCAATTATAATTGAAAAAATTGTTTAAAACTATAATACACCGAAATTAAATATTCAATATTTTTATTTTACAATATATAATTACAACTATATTAAGAACTGAATAGATTATATCCCTTTATAATTAGTAGACTTCACCTTGGTCGAACATAGCATCAGCGACCTTGATGAAACCAGCAATGTTAGCACCCTTTAATAAGGATGGTAAAGAAGAAGCATCCTTTTCAGCAGAATACTTGATGGCAGTTTCGTAACAGTTGTCGAAACAGTTGTACATGATGTTCTTTAACTTAGTGTCAACCTCTTCAGCAGACCATTGGACTCTTTGAGAGTTTTGGGCCATTTCTAAACCAGAGACGGCAACACCACCACAGTTAGCAGCCTTACCTGGTGCGTACCAGACATTCTTAGATCTGTTAGCTTCGAAGACGTCAATAGCTTCTTTAGTAGAACCCATATTAGAACCTTCAGCAATGTACTTACAACCAGCTTCGATTAAAGCCTTAGCTTCGTCACCAGAAACTTCATTTTGAGTGGCAGATGGTAAAGCAACATCAACGGCACCAGCATGAGCCCATGGACGGACACCAGCTAAGTATTTGACGGAGTTTTCACCAGAGAAGATAGAAGCAGAATCTTGAACAATTTCTTCTAAAGACTTGAATCTGAGCTTAGCAGCAGCAATGGCTTCAACTTGAGCTGGGGTAATACCGTTCTTGGAAATGATAGAACCCTTAGAGTCAGATAAAGAGACAACGGTACCACCTAATTCGATGACCTTTAAGGCAGCGAATTGAGCAACGTTACCAGAACCGGAGATAGCAACTCTCTTACCTTCGAAAGTTTCCTTACCGCTAGTAGCCTTTTCAATCATCTTTTCGACGTAGTAGACAACACCGTAACCGGTAGCTTCTGGTCTGATTAAAGAACCACCCCAATTCAACCCCTTACCGGTTAAGATACCGGACCAGTTGTTTTGCATTTGCTTGTAAGCACCGAATAAGAAACCAACTTCTCTACCACCGACACCAATGTCACCAGCTGGAACATCAGTATCACGACCAAT
The DNA here is from genome assembly GCA_030556805.1 of Schwanniomyces vanrijiae var. vanrijiae. Classification (NCBI taxonomy): domain Eukaryota; kingdom Fungi; phylum Ascomycota; class Pichiomycetes; order Serinales; family Debaryomycetaceae; genus Schwanniomyces; species Schwanniomyces vanrijiae. The sequence goes on along the minus strand of JAKTUS010000005.1, from coordinate 95,558 downwards.
GTACTTGGCTAATTGTCTCATGAAAGCAACACAGAATCTTCTGATTTCAGAATCAGATCTGCCCTTTGGGTTGAAATCACAACCACCTTTACCACCACCCATGGATAAACCAGTTAAGGCATTCTTGAAGATTTGTTCAAAACCTAAGAACTTTAAGATAGACAAGTTGACAGATGGATGGAATCTTAAACCACCTTTGTATGGACCTAATTGAGAGTTAAATTGAACTCTGTAACCGTTATTAACTTCAATTTCACCCTTGTCGTTTTCCCAAGAAACTCTGAATTGGATAATTCTTTCTGGGACAGAAACAACTGGAATGACCTTTCTGTACTTTGGTTCTTCGGTGAATAAAGTAGAGTCTTCTAAAGCAGAGACTAATTCATCGTAAGCTTGTTGGAATTCTGGTTCATGTGGTAAGACCATTTTGAAAATGTAATAAATATAAGAATGATAGGAGAAAAAGGAACTATATCATAATATCTAGGAGATATTGTAACTTTATATATTTTGGAAACTGTGTCCACTCTGGTAACAGTGATGATTCACGTCTACCCATATTAACCATCTCTGCAGTCTAATTATAACATGAGCTACAAACCATATGATTTCTGTTTATAATCTTTGTCCAATCACAAGTTAGTGTGATTAACGGTATTCATCGAAACAATTGCTATAGTAGGTGCGATGAGCTTCATAACTTATTAGAAAAATGCCGAAACCGCTTAATCGCGCATCATGATTGGACACGATTGTAGATACCAGATTGAGATCACGTTTTGAAGTGGAAAAAAGAAAAGTCAGATATGGATTTTGCCGGAAGAAATTGGATGTCCCACCAACACATTGCCGCATTAGTCCAGAAGTTGAACCATGAACGACGATAAAATGCAAAGTAAACCTGACCCTGACTCTAGTGACTCGAAGAATTATCAAGATGCAGGTAAGGGTTTGTGTTATAAACAGAAATTAATGATGGTATGCTATTGAGATTTGAAGTGAAATGAAAAAAAAGAAATGTTTAAGAGACTAGGTGTTCATGACTGGGGTTAGATAACATTACATTGACTACAGATCAAGCGATATAAGTGGCGCATAACAACTTCAGACCTGGAATCAACAATTATTATGAAGGAACCATGTAAGATCTCTTATTTAGAGACCAGAACAAGAAATAATGGAAAAATTGCGTTCGCGCCGTTAGGGTGCCGATTAAACCAGGTTTCTTGTTATTGGACTAAGATAAAGCAAGTAATTGTGACATTTCCACGACAATAAATTTGGACAGCTCAGACGATTCTCATCCGATGACGTAGTCTTTCTAAAGTTAGGCATGTGATATAGGGAACATGCGCATTTACCTGGTCAAATATTGCGCTACGGATAAACTGTATCAACAATATTAGAACCCAAAGTATTGGTTTTTTATTTTTGGGAGATTCTGGGTATTTGGAGTTCTGAAGATCCAGATGTGGGGGATTCTAAGAATTGTTTATTGAAAAATAACGAACCAAGTGGGGTGTTTTTTTTCTTTTAGATAACCCAACTGGGGGAACAATTTACATTAATCCTAGTGGGCTAGATTAGGCATACCCATGCGGGATGGGTGGTTTGATTAGCCAAATATGGGATTCTAATCGCTGCCCGGTATCGCACAACCTACTATGATTTATTTCGCAACTAGTATTGATGAAGGACTACTATCTATAATATAATCCAAGTTTTCAATCATAGGGTGGATAACTAGAGGTGCATAGTTGCTAAATTGGGGAATTTAGATGCATATAGTATCTATGAGAAAATTCTTGTTTTCACCTTCATAAACCTTATCTTCCAAAAAAATCTGGAGATGCAACGTTGTAGATTTAGATATGGGGTAAATAGATAGAGTGAATTACAAAGCATATATTAAATGGTTCAACATTTAATTTAATGAGAGATAGTATTGAAATGTCTTATATTTTGTATTAGTCTCATACAAATTACTTTGAATGTATTAAATAATATACCATAATTATTCAATTTGATAATTGATGGGATTCCTAATAGTAAATCAATCAAACCAATATATAAGAAATCGTTTACTATATTATTTAAGTACTATCACCCCATAAGAACAACTGTATAGTGTTTCGTGGATATTAAATGACACAAAACCAAACGATAATCAGGAATTTTCAGTTCTTATTTTATTAGTGAAACTATCCAAATCAAAACTAAGCCAAAACATGTTCAGACAACCACTTAGAATAGTTTCTAAAAGATGGAGTTCAAGTGCCTCATATGATAATACCATTATGGCTATTAAAAAAGATCTTAAATCCTCTATGTTGAATAAGAGAAATGTTGAAAAAAATACTATCAAATTGATTATGTCCACAATCAAAGATACAGAAATCGATGGTGCTAAGCAAGACGAATTTGCCTTATATAAGACTTTCCAAAAAATGATTAAACAAAGAGAAAATTCTATTGTTGAGTACAAGAAGCAACTGAGAAGTGATTTAGCTGATATTGAACAACAAGAATTGGATATCATCACCAAATATTTAACTGCTTTGCCAGTTGCCTCAAAAGAGGAACTTGTTGAAAATTTAAAGTCTTTCATGAATGACTTAAAGGAAAAGGAAGGTAACTTCGAAATGAATAAGTTATTCAAGTTGATCCTGAAAGATATTGCTCAAGAATGGAAGGCTTCTCCTGAAATTATTAAGCCTTTAGTACCACAAGTCTACAGAGAATTGTTCAATAAGAAATAGTCCAGTCTTTTAATCTTTGTAAGAGACTTAATCTTGTAAATACATATATTTTCCAATTTGTACATTTTTTATTGCATATATTACAGAATACCACTATAAAAAGACTAAAATTTTTTCTATTTTAAAAACAACCATCAAGTAGACATTTATATTTTAATATTCCAATAGCATATACTCTTTATATTGTCTATAATATCTACTTATAATATCATATTCTTCTTGCCAAACATTAAGTAGCTTCTTTGTGTAACTTTTCAAAATGGGCATACAGGCAATAGAAAAAAAAGTACGTATATCAACAAGGTTCACTGACAATAAGAGCAAGTTGATCATTTGCTAATTCAACATATTGTATAATAAAATAATTGATAGTGATAATGTCTGAGGTATGTTATTCCATATTTTAAAAAGTGTGGTCACAAATATACTGATAACAATTAACTAACCATCGTTTAGGTCAAGAGAACTATTAGAATTACTACTGAGCAACACATTTTAAAGGATTTACCCCCTGTTGAAAATTACCCAATGAGACAATGGTCAGTTGAAGTATCAATGTTAGATGAATCTGGAAATGAAATACCTGCCAATATATTAGATAAAGTCACGTACACATTACATCCTACTTTTGCTAATCCAATAAGAGCAACAAAACAACAACCATTCAGAGTCGAAGAACAAGGATGGGGTGAATTTGATATACCTATTTCTGTTCACTTAGTAGGATTAAGTGGCAAACAAGGAGAAAGAAAAATTAATCATGATTTGAACTTTTTACAAGAAAAATATACCATTGACCATGTCATTTCTGTACCAATCAACAAGAATCAAACTTTAAACAAGTTATTATTGGAAAGTGGACCTTTACCAAATAATGCAGAAGATTTAACTAATAAGCGTAAGAACGATTCTGAATTGAATAATAAATTAAAAAAATCAAGAGCATCTAATGGTAATGCGTTTAAGGGAAGTATAGATTTAGAAAAATTAGCCAATGGATTAACAAAATTGAATGAAGATGATTTGATTGTTATTGTCCAAATGGTAACTGATAACAGAACCAATGATATGAATATTAAGAATGATGTGGATAATGGTGAATTCACAATGGATTTATACACCTTACCAGAATCTTTGTTAAAGAGTTTATGGGATTATGTAAAAAAACACACAGGGGAAGCTTAATTAAATTTAAATCATGTAGTTGTTCATATCTTACTGTCCACTTATATAATTTATGTATGTTATCTATGTATCAATATATCCTTTAAGGAAGAGATGTCATAATTTAAACAGACCATATTTTGATGGTTGAGTCCCAAGAACTTGTTGCAATTCCTGTACCATCAGGACTAACACTAACTTGATTTATCTTATTTGAATGATCATTTCCAATTGATCCAACAACTTCGTTTTTTAGTGTATCCCATATGACGCACCCAAAGTCTGAATAACAGGAATAAATCAACCTACCACTTTTACTGAAATCAACAGATAAAATACCAGGATTTTCTATGCTATTATATATTTGTTCTGCTTTATATTTATAATTTTTGTGATTTCCATTCAGAAAAGATATGGTTGGAATAACCGGAGAAGAATTATGCAATGATGTGAATTGTGATTCCAATGAAAAGCTGGCTAATTGGCAATCAGATCTTAAATCAAACATTCTGATTAACCCATCATCAGATCCTGTTATAAAACTATTACCATCAGGGAAGGTTTTAATAGAATTAATATCGCTATGTGAAATGAAAAAATTTTGTACTGATGATTTTGCTCTTGAATCCCATACTTTAACATATGCATCACATGAACCTGATAGAAATAACGGCCCACCATGTGAACTGTTAGGAAACTTACAAATAGTAAGAACATCCCCTAAATGATCTACAAAATCTCTTATTTTATTTGCTTTTTGGACATCCCACATAGTGCATGTCATATCTCCACTAGCAGTAATTAAAATGTTGTTATTTAGAAAATCACAATCTGATATATATGCTGTGTGACCCTTAAGTACAGTTTCTGTTGATTGGAAAAAATTAGTTGCCATTTCATATTCTCTTTCATCAGTAACATTATCGTATATATCTTGTTTTATTTTGTATATTGTACAAGCATTATCTAAACCACCAGATGCGGTTAAATTTCCATTAGGTGACAAAGCACAAGTCAATACCCATTGGTTTTCTAGAGTTATTGCCTGCTTTTTAAGTCCAGTTATAGCATTCCATAAAAGCATATATCCATCTTGACATGCAGATAAGATAGTTGTGGAATCATTTCCCCAAGCAATCTTCGAAATCTTGTTCAGATGACCATTTAATGTGTTATATAGTCTTAAATTACAATAATTTTTTGGAAGAGATGGTATTCTTTCTGAAACCTTAGATAATGTCGTATTTTGAGTCTCAGATCTGACATGTTCTAGATTACTATATAAGCGTCTTGCTTCTTGCCTGGCTGTGAAAATACTTTTTTGCAATCTCTCAATATTACTACCTCCATAGTATGCCATTGCTTCTAAAGTGAATTATAACTCAATAAAGAAGATAAAAATCATAAGAGTCTAAAAAGGATAAGAATGTTTATAATATTAGGTTATATGATAATATTGGGAACTTTTAAGCTTCAAGGGTTGCTATACTTGTTACACAAAATTAATTAACACATTTGCAATTTGCTTAATATACAAATTTATTATACAATATATACATACTATTCATACTTAAATGTAATAATTTAGTGTGAAGTATGTATTAGAACCACTTTAATGTAGTATTCATTTCTTTTGAGTAGGATTTGGAACGGGAGCAGCAGCAGTCTTTCTATTTCTATTTGCTCTTTTGTTAGCTCTCAGTCTATCATCTCTTTCAAGATCACCAGTTACCTTTTGTAAGTAATTTGGAACAGGTAAGCCACTTTTTAAAAAAAACATCTTCCAGTTCCTAGCCTTATCCTTTAATTGAACTTGAGATCTATTCTTTAATGCTTCTGAGATCTTACCACCATTACCAAACAATTCCAAAATTGTTGACCACAGTGGACCCTTTAATTCCAAAGCATGTCTTAATGCCTTTTCTTCTTCTCTCGTCCAAGGTCTTCTTTGAAGATTTCTTACAGTTGAACCTGGATTGATACGAAGATGAAGTTGTTGTTCTTGGATTTCTGAAGGTAATAACGCACTGGTAATATCACTTATTTCTTGCGATCTTAAATCAGGTGTCTCCGTAGGAACTGCTGAATGTTGCGAAGAAGATACAGTTGTATTTAATATTTCTTGACTATGAGGAGTAGAAGTTTCAGCAATTTCCTTTTTACCCACTTTTTTAGTACTTCTACCTTTCTTTCCCCAGATCAAGAATCCCATATTCTTGGCTACGTAATCAAATAAGTCTTTTAAAAAGGAAAACCATTCATATTCATCGCTTAGATTTTTTGAATCTGGATACTTTAATAAAGTTTCTTTTCTAGAAGCACATCTATCTATAAAATCCAATTCTGTAGGTGAGAGGAACTTTGCCCCTCTTCTCGAAAGCAATATTTCACCCAAGTTTGCTGGTAAAATATCTTCTAATATTTCTTCTCTTGAACGTTCACCCGCTTCAATAGCTGATATATATGCTTGAGTTTTCAAATCTAAATAAAGAACTGCTTGTGGCTTTAATAACTTCCCAACCTTTTCACCTATTGTGGTATTTATTCCACTCTGTAAACTCATGTTACTCGAGTTCATATTTGACAATGCATTAGCTGGGTCCAAGTTATTTGCTGGGCAGAATACATCTAAAAATGACTCATTTAAGTAGAAGAAACCTACTTCTATAGTACCAAGGGTAGCAGCTAAAAATGTGGCTAAATTAACTTTTCTTAATGTAGACTCAATACTCTGTTCTCTATTACGGAACATGCTAGGTGTTTTATCCCCTTCTTTCCACATACCTGGTGCTAAATGTTCTACAGTCAAAAATGGATCTTCTTCAGAATAAAGCCTCTTAGTAAATTCGAAAAGCGAGGTCATATCTCTATAGGTAGCACCAGCAGGTGAATCTGGATTAGATGCCAAATCTACAATTTTTTGATAAGGCCCAATTGCAACAATTCTAAGTAATTGGGTTGCTAAATTGTCAAGAGTAGGCAAGGTATTTACTAATAATTGGATTCTTGGTGGTAAATAATCTGGTGCCACAATAGGTAATGGCAATGCTGCTAAATGTGCATTAGCTAGCACCGCTAATGGCGGCAATTGACTTGACAAAGCATTATATGCTGCAAAAGCTGTATTAGTATTTAATAATTCAGAATTAGCAGGTACTGAAATACCATCATGATACACAGTTTCAGGAGATTTTGAACCTTGTTCTTCACTAATTGCATTCTCTTCCTTTTCCTTTGTAGATGTAGTTGCATTTTCTAATTCTTTAGCAATTAAATTCAAATCTTCTTTTTCATTAATTTGTATTGAATCCCTCTCTTTTAGGGTTTCAATTTCACTTGTATTAGTTTCAGGGGTCTGTGTCTCTGTAGACAATTTATTTGTATCATTTTCTTTATTATTTCCATACCCACTTATATTAGTATCTTGTGGCCCTTCACTCATTTCCCTATGATGATCTTCTATAGCCTTTTCAAACTCCCTTTCAAGATTTTGTGCACTTAAATCTTGTTCTTCATTATGTTGTCTTTCGTCATGTGAACCTATCCTAGCCTTCTTATTATTATCATTTTGATCTTCAGTTTCAAGATGCCTTTTCAGATAGTTGAATTCCGTTTCAAGTGCTTCACTAGTCACTACAGGTTCCTGGTTATCATCATTATGAGTATTTTGTGTTGGTGGATTCGATTCACCCTTTTCACTAGGATTAGCATTTGTTGATAATTCTGGAGGTTCTATATGTGTAATACTGTTCTGTCTTTCTTCTTCTATCTTATTACCTTTATCTGCTTTCATTGATTCAGATATCATCTTGTCAATATCATACATGTTAATATCCACATCGACGTGTTCATTATCTTTAGACTCATGTATTCCAGTAGCTAAACCAGAATCATATTTAGAATCATATTTATCACCATGCTCTGAGCCTGCATCACCATTACTTTCTACCATATTTATGACCTTATGCTGCTAATCTGATACACTATAATCCTATTTGTTTATCATGATTTTCTTTTAAAGAGAAGAGGTCTATATACCGGAACAATTTATCCTATGTAGATAGCTTTTTCGAGAGCTTTTTAAAGTAGACTGTTAGTTAATCAAAGTATTAATGGGGATTAAACACTATCCACTTTTATACTAAATGTTGAATGTATAATAAATGAAATTTTATAAAATTTCATATTTTAATTTTATTTGAACTTAGTCCATGTTAAAAAACTTGTAGATATTACAAAATCACTTAATTAATTTAAACCCAGAGAAAGCATAATATATATATATAAGACTAATTTAAACTTGAAAATTAAGGAAATGAATTATTAAGGGAAATATGTTAGAAATAGGGAAAAGAATGGAAAAAATAAGTATTAGGATATTAAATATACGCTAAATTATATATCACAAATATATAAATTAAGTTTTACCAAATGATATCATATATACATTCTTAAAACAACAAGATTTAAACTTTTATAATAGAAGAAATACGGGGTAATACATCATTTCTGTCATTACTATATTGACAGATCGCTATCTTCCTATTAAAGAAAATATACTCATATTAAATAGCCATGTAAAAAAACCGGCTACGTATTCTTTTTAGGTAATAAGTACTCCACCGCCGGGCGACAAAAAGAGGAAAAGAGTATATTTCGCAATAATTTCCAAAAGGACCAAATATTGAAGTCTATATTAGGCATGTCCGCTTAACAATTCGCTTATTGCGGATCATTAGCGACATTGCCTACCAATATCCAAGTCTCTAGAGGAAGTAAATCATGCAATGGAAAATTAGCGGGTTTCCAAATCTAGTAAATACACCAAAACCCGCTAAGAATATGATGATCTATTTAAGCAACCTAATTATCATATAATAGTTATTTCTCTTTTATTTATCATTATTTAATATCTAATGTCTATCTGTGAAAAGTACTTTCCAAACGAACCAACTGCTCCAGTAGTTAATACTTCTTCCATCCCAGGCCCAAAGTCACAAGAAGGAATCAAGGCTTTAGGCCAAGTATTTGACGCTAGAACAGTATACTATATTGCTGACTACGAAAAATCTGTTGGTAACTATATTGTTGATGCTGATGGTAATACTTACTTAGATGTCTATGCCCAAATTGCTTCTATTCCTTTAGGTTACAACAACCCAGCATTGATCGAAGTTGCCAAATCTGATAAGATGATCAGAGCAATTGTCGACAGACCAGCAATGGGTAACTTCCCAAGTAACGAAACTGCTGAAATCATTCAAGAAGTTTTAAAGGTAGCACCAAAGGGCCAAGATAAGGTTTGGTCTGGTTTGTCTGGTGCTGATGCCAATGAATTGGCCTTTAAAGCTGCATTCATGTGGTACCAATCTAAGAAGAGAGGATACAATGCTAGTTTTACTGGAGAAGAAACTTCTTCTGTCATGCAAAATCAAGCTCCAGGTTCTCCAGATTTGGCTATTTTATCTTTCAAACGTTCTTTTCATGGTAGATTATTTGCATCTGCTTCTACTACATGCTCCAAGCCAATTCACAAGTTAGATTTACCATCTTTCAAGTGGCCAAAGGCTGAATACCCATCATATAAATATCCATTAGACCAAAATGCTGAATTCAACGAAGAAGAAGATAAAAGATGTTTGGAAATTGTTGACAGAATCTTCCAAGAATGGAATGTTCCAATTGCAGCCTTATTAATTGAACCAATTCAATCTGAAGGTGGTGATAACCATGGTTCTAAGAAGTTCTTCCAAGGCTTAAGAGATATTACCTTAAAGTATGGTGCTTTAATGATTGTAGATGAAGTCCAAACTGGTGTTGGTGCTACAGGTAAATTATGGGCCCATGAACATTTTGAATTATCACCACTTCCAGACATTGTTACTTTCTCCAAGAAATTCCAATCTGCAGGTTACTATTTCCATGACCCAAAAATCATCCCAAATGTTGCCTACCGTCAATTTAACACCTGGTGTGGTGATCCAGCAAGAATGATTTTAGCTGGTGCTATTGGTGCTGAAATCAATAAGCATGACTTACCTGCTTTAGTTTCTAGAGTTGGTGATTATTTATTTGGCAAGTTAGAAGAATTACAAACAAAATATCCTAACTACATTAAACAATTAAGAGGTAAGAACAGAGGTACCTTTATTGCCTGGTCTCTTGAATCTAGTGCTGCTAGAGATAAGTTCTTAGCCGATATGAAAAAAGCCGGTATTAATATTGGAGGTTGCTCTGATGACTCTGTCAGATTGAGACCAACCTTAGTCTTTGAAGAAAAGCATGCTGATATTTTAGTCGCTAATATTGATAAAGTTTTATCTAGCTACTAGATTTTAATCTGTGTAATAGTATTTAATTCATTTATGGTAATGTCCATATAATATATGATAATTATGAGAAAAAGTTTTTCGCAGTAATTGATTCAGGTTTTTGTAGCTATCATTAAGTAAATTAAGTTCACATTTTGTTACAATTATTATGTTTTATAGTTTTTAAAATCCGAATATAAACTAAAGGAATTTTTTAAGAATTAATATGCGATAATTAGTGCATCGATTTTTGTATAATAATTAGAAGGTAGGTTTAGGCGTATTCATTCAGCCGATTCTCATGTCATTATAACAAATGACCTTCTAAGCGCATACTCATTTTCCACAATATATGTATCTACTTTATATAAAAATATACATTCTATCTAGAAAGTTCTATAATAATATTCTACCTAGTAATGTCGATTATTTATTTCCACTTCCTATTTATAAAATATATCTAATCTATATATACATATACATATACATATGCATATATATATATATTACTCTTTTTTGTTAAACCGGCCTCTAATATGTCCCGGGTTATCTTTTCGCATATGAAAATCGTTGAAAAATTATGATTTTCTAGAGTTGATCTTAGAATCTACCCTACGTACTGCTTGTTATATTGACTAACCAGCGTGTTACTTTCATTTTTTATTGATTAGAGCTTTGCTACTATATTCGGGGAATTTTTGGGGAAAAGAAAATTTATTTTGCATGGATTTTATGAAAGATTTAACAACAATTACAAATAATGGCATATTGTCAGATGTAAAGAAGTTCTTTAAGAATGATTCTAATGCATCATTTATTGCGGGTGGTATAGCAGGTGCTGTTTCAAGAACTGTCGTTTCTCCTTTCGAAAGAGCAAAGATACTTCTTCAATTACAGGGCCCCGGAACTAAACAAGCATATCAAGGTATGTTTCATACTATCATTAAGATGTACAAGGATGAAGGTTGGAGAGGTTGGTTTAGAGGTAATACACTTAATTGTATCAGAATATTTCCATATAGTGCGGTGCAATTTGCAGTGTTCGAAAAATGTAAAGAGTTGATGCTAGCATATAGAGATCACTCCACAAAAGATCTTTATGCATACGAAAGACTTATTGCTGGTTCAATGGGAGGAATAATTTCTGTAGCTGTCACATACCCATTAGATCTTGTTAGAGCTAGGATAACTATCCAGACTGCATCATTGGCCAAACTTAATAAAGGTAAATTAGTAAGAGCCCCAACTGTTATGGAAACTATTGCGACCGTCTACAAAAATGAAGGAGGAATATTGGCTCTCTACAGAGGAATATACCCAACAATGTTAGGAGTAGCTCCATATGTGGCCATAAACTTTACTCTTTACGAAAAACTTAGAGAATGTATGAATAACTCAACCTATGATTATTCCAACCCAGTTTGGAAGCTTTCTGCAGGTGCATTTGCAAGTTTTATTGGTGGTGTGCTAATTTATCCCTTAGATATTTTGAGAAAGAGATACCAAGTTGCTAGTATGGCTGGTGGTGAACTAGGTTTTCAATACAAATCCGTCGGTGATGCACTTATATCTATTTTCAAAAATGAAGGCTTTTTTGGTGCTTATAAGGGGTTAACTGCTAACTTATACAAGATTGTTCCTTCTATGGCCGTTAGTTGGCTCTGCTATGACACATTAAAGGAGCTATTTGATAAATGGTAGAGGTATATATTTAATATATTTAATTTATAGATATTCACGTGACAGATCCATACCGACCAACCATATTAGAGACTAATAAAAAAGGTCGTGCAATAGGGGAAAAAAGCTTGCACTACTATTAACTAATTGAATTTTTATGATACGATTATAGAAAGATATTTAGTAATATCTAGCTGATTAAAAAAATTCAATTAGTAGAAAATCAAAATGAGAGCATCCCGTGTATTATTTAATGCTGCTAAGAAGCAAAGCAAGGTCCCAGTTCCAGTTGAAATGTACCCATTATTTGCTGCTTGTGGTATTGCTGTTTGCTCTGGTATTTTTTTCACTTACAGACACTTCACTGGCGATAGGGAATTAAGATTATGGAAGAATGCTGATTTATCTAACTTAGACAAAGTCTTGAATGAAGCTGAAAGAGGTAACAAGGATTAAATTATATCGCAAACGAATAACTAATGTCCATGATGAGAGTTTCCCCATGAGAAATAGTTTTAAATTATTTCATTGGCTTTGTTTATTTTGCATCTCCTTTTATTATATGACGTAAAATTGTTTATTAATATATTTCAGAATACGTACTTTTAAATATGTAGAAATTGGTAGATTTTGCATGTCCTTTCAAAGATCAGCTTTATAAAGCCATATTTATAGGCACTAGAAATTTGGTATTTTTTATTCGCTATTCAAATGATACAAGCATATATAAAATTTAATTGGTATGAATATTTACAGTTATTATTTATGAATATTATTTGATATTAGTGTAGTAGTTGGTAACTTCCAGGACTTCATCAAGGAGTTCTAAAGCCTTTTTAAAGCCTTTTTCATGAGCTTCCGGAAATTGTACTTCATTATCAGCATCTGATAAATAAACAGCCTTGGAATCCTTAAGTTTATAACCAAGACCAGATAATTTGTTGGAGACTTCAAAAAGATCACCGGTGTCTGTAATAATTCTGAAAAGTTTTTCATCTCCATAATCTTGTTCCACATCTTCGTATTGTTCGACATCTTCAGCCCCTATATCAATAGCAACTTCTAATACATCATCTAATGATTCATCTTCTTTCAACGATTCAAAAATGATTTCACCCTTTCTTTGAAATAAATATTGACAAGGGCTCAATGCTGCATTGAATTTAGAAAGGGCATGCTTTACTAAACCTACAGTTCTATTCTTGTTATCAGTGTTAGCTTCAACAATAAATGCGACACCACCTGGTCCCATAAACTCGTAAGTAACTTCCAGGGTTTGACCTTCACTTGTAATTTCACCTGTACCTCTCTTAATGGCATTTTCTATGATTTTCTTTGTAACATTTAATTTTTTGGCCTTTTCAAGTAAGGTTACTAATTGTGCATTACCATCAATACCTCCCATTTTAACACTTGATTCTATTCTTGTAGCAATAGAGTATGCTTCTCTAGACTTTTTAGCATCATTCTTGGCTTTATCATGTCTGATATTGGCCCATTTGGAGTGACCAGCAAGAACAACAGATCCTGTGTGAAAATTGTGAAATCCTAATCTTTTTAAATTAAATGAAGATCTTAAATTTCTAACTTGTGTTTGAGATAACATCTTTATTGTCTATTGAATCTATAATTATGTCCTCCAGATATTAACAAAAATTATCATATTGAATGTATATAATCAGAAGGTAGTGTGCAGGTAACTAATTTCTGACTTGTGTTATAGAAAACAAATAGGTGCAAAATTCTATGATTACTTCTTATACATTAATAGCTGTAGTATTTTCCTTGGGGTAATAAAATTAATATTTACTATATTATAAACCATTATTTAATCGAGGAATGTAAAAATTTTACTATTCACCTTAATGAAGCAGCAATACATGTGACATCTTCCTGGATCATTTTTGAGTAGTCATTATTTTTTTTTGTTTTTTTTTTTCATGAACCCACTCTATTATAGTGATACCTTAGCGTCATAAAAAAATAATTTTTGCATTAATTAAATATTATATCTAAAATTTACACTATTTCGGTTAAATAGACCTTAGCGTATTTATAATTTTACCAATTATTCGCACAATAATAGGCCCTTACTCGAATATAATTCTATGTAGATATTCGTTTCAATTTTATATTGGCTATTGATTTCTATGTGTGATATAATGGCTAGTTTTTTTATTTATTCTATTCTATGAATATATATGGTGATTATTCTTTACCAGTTAAATAAATTCGTGCACACCCCATCTTGGTTTGTAGAGATCAGCCTTTCCTGATCCACAATTATACCCAATTAACACATTGTCTTCAAATTGTACAGGACATTTTGCAAATTGCATTATTTTACCTTAGATATCCCAATTACATAACATTTGATTAAATATAGATGGATTAGTAATAACTCCTGGATCATATACTTTAGAAATGGCCATCAAAGTATTGAATGCAACTCCAGGTACTGAATGGTATAGTTGGATTAAAAACCCACTATCTTGACCAATTTTATATGCTTCTTGTCTTGAAGTCTTCTCTGTTCGTTAAATGGAATCTCGCCTAAAGATAATATAAATTGGTTAATTGCATTTAAGGATATGGATATATTATAAGAACCTCCAAATTTGGACATTAACCATAATGCATGCAAAATAGCGACGGCACCAACAGTTCCTGTTGAATAATCAGGATTAGGGAAAAGCGGCAAAACTGGTTGATCTATACCTATAAATCTACCTTGAGAATATGTAATTCCAGTGTTACAATCACTAATTTGTTGCCATCCATAGCGATAATCAAATGGTCTATTATTCCATCCATAACAATTTTCTCTAATGTGAATTATACCACAGCCTCGAGCTTTTGCTAAAAATTGAATGTAGTCTCTACTAAAGCTAAGCCTATTAAGAGAATCTGGTCTGTATCCATCAACAAATACACCAGCTTCTTCGATAAGTTTCTTCAATATTTCTTTATCTTCTTATTTTTTAAGATTAAGATAGACATCTTTTTTCCATAAATTTCCATCGAATAATGGAATTGCATAATCTGGTAAATTCTTAGCATTAGATACCCCAATAATATCTGCACCTAAATATGCTAATATACGAGACATTATTGGAGCTGCAATAACACAACTAATATATAAAATCTTGACACTGACTAATGACTTTTTGGAAGTTGTACCATTCCAAACACCCCTTGACAATTCTGAATTTAAAAGTTCTGTATCATATAAATCTGTTGATTTGTTTGCTAAGCCTTGAGCTGATGATAAGTATTCTTCATAAGTTTGACATATCGTACCTGCTTCACGGTAGCGTTCATTTGCAGTGATATCCAACTATTCAGAATCATACTTTCTAACTTCATCACTATAAGCTTTAAAAATCTCATCTTTTGTTAAAAAATCAATTGTTTTAGGTAAATTCAACATACTTAATAATTTATCTGGATTCAAACTTCTATGTAAATGAAACCATCTTTTATCTTTGATTTCATAAATCGCAGTACACGCTGCCCTATAAGGGTCTGTAATACTTCCTTTATCATAAATTGTCTGTTTATATGCAAGTGATTTATTATTAAATTTGTTCACTAAACATGATGCTAAATAAAGTGTCGCATAATCTGTAGATGATTCGACTTTAGATTCTATATTAAAACTATCTTTCAAAATCGCACTTGATATACCTCCAATAATTGATCAAAGAGCAGTACTAGTTTCGATTAACTTAAGGTTGGTTGGAATAAATGGTTTTTCTTTACCAGGTGAAGATATTATTTTTACATTAGTGATCGCATCAGTCAATTCTTGTGGAAATGACTTAGCTTGTAAAATTTTCTTTAAAATATTTTCTGATTCACTTACCAATGTATATTCTGATTTCATCTTTTGTAATTTAAAATCAAATTTTATTCATCAACGTCTAATGTAATACACTTATATAATACAACGTATAATTTATCCCGCTCTGCAACTAGTACATCCCATAGGGTGCATATTGTACTTTTTGCAGATTTCTCCTTTTTGAGAAACCCACTATTATGCAAAGATTCTGTCCCACTTTATTTTTTTACTAAATATATAGTGCTCCAAAAATTCGTATACAGATATGCAGGAACTCAGAAAACATACTTATGATAACTAATTAATTAGATTTCAAATTTAATTCATAAATTATATAATGCTTTTTTTAGAGAATTCAATAAACAATAACTAAATATTGAAATACTATGTTTAAATATTCATTCAGGGGTTGTGATAAAAATTTTAAGCAGAAAAGTCACTTAACACGGCATAGTAAGAATCATGGACTGGAGAATTATAGATGCACCTGGCCAAAATGTAACAAAACATAAAACATTTTTCAGAAAAGATTTACTTCATATACATATAAAGTGACATAATAATGGATTATTAAAGTCAGTATCTTACTCATTTAATGAAATTGATGAACAAAAGGAAATGATACTATTTGATTGAAGGTATAATACAAACTTTGATAATAATTGTCTTGTTGTTCCATTCTTTCCCATATCTCACATCTCTAATAATATAAAGAAAGATTCTGACGATGCTTTCTATTCTTGGCTATTTAATAATGATAACGATGATTTGTATGTTAGTACACCTATTGATATCTGGAGGTCTTCCAATACTTTCTATGAGTTGGAGAAATTAGAAACAAAACATATAAACTATACAGAAGAGTTGAGAGAAATCATAATATATCAAATTCCCAAAATGCCTATTACTGAATTGTTAAGCCATGAGTTTATTGAGAATTCCTTAGCAAATTACTGGGATGAATTTCATGAGGATTTTCCTATTCTCCATAAACCTACATTCAACACAAGAAAAGCACCAGTGCTTTTACTTTTATCAATGATTGTTACAGGTTTAGAAATTTCATCAAGAAAAATAGAAGAAAAAAACGAAAAATTATTACTAAGAAAACTTTCAATTGAAATAGCAGATCCGTTACGTTGGCATTTGCAGTCAAGCAAATATGCCCAACAACCTACCCTATTATACATTATACAACCTCTCCTAATCCTTCTGGTTTATGAAATGATTCACTCTACAAAAGAATTACATGAAAGAGCCCATATTTACCATACTGCAACTTAGCATTTGATTCAACGAACACCTTTCAATGATTCGGAAATTGCATATCAAGATGAAAGTACAAAGAATGGAAGTATATGGTTTAGAAATGATGCAACAGATGATGACCCAATAATATTAAATGACTGGTATTCGTGGATAAATTTTGAATCCTCAAAAAGGACGTTTTTTTTTTGCATTCTATTTGGACACTACATTTTCTTTATTTGGACATCAACTTTTATCTCAAGCATGTAGAATGATTCTTGATCTACTATGTTCCAGAGTAAAGTGGTACTTGTCTGTCATTAAAATTAAAAAATGAATCCATCTCTTACCTTACTGTATTAAAGAGTATTATCCAAGGAGAAACAGTTGAGATTAAAAATGATGAATTTAATCTTAAATTAATTCTTGCTGGGATTATAAATTGCGCCACCCAGATAAATAATTCTATAGCTCGTGCATCATTTCTTTCTAGTCAATTACAAACTAAGGAAAACTGGAAAGAAAAGGTAATATTAACTCTTGATAAATGGAGGTTTGATTTATGTGAAAGTTATACTCAAAGGTCTAATCGTCAATATCACTTTGAGAGAATATTTCACCATGCTACGCATTTTGCATTATCTATAAATATATATGATTTATTTTCCTATAGTGGTGCACCATGGTGTATGCTGATCAGTGCTCATTCAGTTGGATTTAAAAACTCAGTAAAAATTATTACAGAATGGACCAGAACATTGAATGCTCGGCGTGCAGTTATTCATACATTACACTTCCTCTGTAAAGTTTTTTTGCCATTGGATGAAACCAGTAATAATGTGGAAAATAATTTATCCTCTGATTATCCATTTTCAATCAATAGCTTGACAATTTTTATATCTACATTGATAATATGGGCATATGGTTATTCATTATATGGACCTGAATCTGTAAGTAATAAAGATAGTTAATGCGATATTAAAGAGACTGGAGTTGAATATCTATTACGCATGCGTCAAGAGCTTTTTCAATTATGTGATATTGAATTGGGTAAGTATAGTCCGAATTTAAGTAGTAGTTCTTACAATAACAATGTATCAAAACTATCCAATTGTCTTCTTTTAATTAAAAATATTAACTATTCTAGTGGGCTATGTTTACCAGTTTCACATACTTTAAAAGAAACACTTTGGGAGATGAACAAAGAAAATTCAAATTTACTTTACCATTTGTATAGAAGAAGTTTGGGATATAAAGATATTGTATGTAGAAGAATGTATGATGTAGAAAGAGTATAAATCTATATATTGTATATCTATTGGATTTAGTAATTCTAATATTTTATAAATTTCATAATACTATATATATATATAAATCCTGGATTAACCAAGATACTAAAAAAAAAAGACATGTATTAGAAAGTAATAAAGTAATTATTGAAAAACTTGATATTACCTTTATAAACATAGGCTATAATATATCATTCCAAGGAGGGTATAATTTATGTTTTAGATTAACAATACCCTCTAATTATGATTTTGAAAAAATATATGCTGAATTTTGTAGAAATATATTATCTTAAAATAAAGGTTTTTTAGGGGGTATAATTCTGTTTAAGAGGTAAGAGATTTAGAAGTGGTTATACATTATAACCATTAATTGTTGCAACGAAGTTGTCGAATTGCCGCAAAAAGCCGCAATACCAATATCAATAGTAAAAAGGTAAAAAGATACATAGAGATCAACTTGTACTAACAAAAGTTTACTGATTCATTAATATTTGTAGCTATGTTGATCAATATTAGTTTATTTTCAAATGAATGACCAATATAGGATTCCCGTAATTATACGAGCCTTAGTAGAATACTTTATTTCATGTAAGTATTTCATTTATTTATGTAATTGATAAATCATGGAAATAGTAATATTGTATATATTTAATTAGTTATGATACTTATTTAGTTGAATTCATAAATAAATAAAAGCTTAGTTTAGTTTTCAAATTTGGTTTTTTAAGAACTTCTATATATTGACTCTTCTGGCATCATTTCTTTAAAATGTCAGAAAGAAATAAATCTTCAAGAAAAAAATAAATATTTCTATTATTGATTTAAACTTTATTTTCTACAAATACATTTCCTTCTGTTCACCCAACCTATCTCCTATAAATCTATCAACTTCTGAGAACATCTATGGCTATTTATATGGCACATTAAAAAATGGAAATTTTAATAAAATACCTAAATATATCAGTTCAGTGTACAAATCAGCTCCATAATATACAAATAACTGATTTTTCTCACTCTATTCATATTACTTAACATCTTTATTGCCCATCATGACTTCATTAATTGACACGAATAAATCGTGACAATTCATCATGTGATTTATCAGTTACGTGTGTGTACCAATATATTATAAAGGATATTACGTCGATAGATATTAGAATATCTTAGTAACTAAGTGTTGATATATAGAAGCACCATGAGTTCAGGATCCGAAGCTATGTCAAAGCGTACATTATTGGCTGCAATTGCCGATGAGGATTCCGTTACTGGGTTGTTATTGGCTGGTATTGGACAGGTTTCTAACGAACCAGGTAAGGAGAAGAACTTCTTGACTGTACTCCCAGGAAAGACCACCACCGAAGAGATAGAAGATGCATTTGAATCATTTACAGCTGAAAGAGATGATATTGCTATTTTATTAATTAACCAACATATTGCAGACTTGATAAGATACAGAATTGATAGTTACACCAATGCATTTCCAGCAATTCTTGAAATTCCTTCTAAGGACCACCCATATGATCCAGAAAAGGATTCTATCTTGAAGAAAGTTAGAAGATTATTTGGTGAGTGATTTTTTTTTAAAAAAAAAGAAAAAAAATAATACAATTCATTATAATTCAATTCATTATCTCCATTTGTTTTTCATTTTAGAATTTCATTAGTAGTAATTTCTAATTCCTTTTCACTCCAACTTGAAGTTACCAAATAGTCAGTACAGAAAGTTTTTACATATTAATAAGATAATTGAGATGGTAAATAGATTCTTTATATGTATTTATATATTATATTTTATATAAGAACTATTAATGTTAAAACGGGAACTAATTTTTACCCTTCTTTTTCTTTTTGTTCTTCTTTTTCTTACCTGACAGAGAATTAGAAGTACTAGCAGCCTCCTGCTCTGAAGTAGTATCATTGGTTTCAATTTCGTCATTATCTTCATCATCTTCATCATCTTCGTTATTTTCTTCAAAATCCTTATTGACTTTATTTTCAGTACTTTCTTCAGCATTTTCTTTAACCTCTAAAGAATTCTCTTCTTCAATCTTTCCTTCTATCTCTACAGCCTTTTCCCCTTCAGCACTTTCTTCCGTCAATCTCTCCTTCACATCCTCTGAAGATTTCTCATCTTGAATATCTTCAGCTTCTTCAACTTGGCTATTCTTATTGATCAGATTTTCTTCTTGTTCTTCTTGGGGTGCTATGATTTTTATAGCTTCATTATTAACAATCTCAGTTTCAGATTTTGTAGTTTCAGAATCCTTCTCTAATATTTCACCATTATTGTGTATTTTTTCATTAATTTCATTTCCATCCCCAGATTTGGAAACATCTTCAATATCATTAGCTACATTCTGTATTTCTTTAACTTCCCTTTCAGCAGTTTCTACTACGTCTTCTGATTTAGGAGTAACTTCAGATTGGTCGGGCTTTTCTGTTTCTACATTATTATCTGATGGTGAATCTATCTTGACCACAGGCAAACTCTTGTTTTCGTTGTCATTTTCAACTATTAATTCACTTTCAGTTGCTGGTTCATTTTCAGTTGCTGGTTCATTTTCAGCTGCTGGTTCATTTTCAGCTGCTGGTTCATTTTCAGCTACTGGCTTTGGTTGCACTTTAGAAGCTGTCCCATTATTTTTCCAATAGTTCTTGGCTAAAATATCTGGTAACAGACAATCTTTTGTATAATAATCTCTAACACCTACAATTCTTCTTTCTCTTTCACACGTCTTTAACCATTCTGGTCTTACTACTGGTATATTCATCTCACATGCTTTTAAGTATTCAGGATTCTTATTATTCTCTCTGGTACAAATGAAGTGAGTGGTATCTACTTGAATATTATGTTGCAAAGGATATTTAGCACCCATATTTTTCAATGTTTCTTCGATATCTTCAACAGTGAATGGGTCATTGACAGAAATATCACCTAAGCAAACAGTAATACCTGATAAGTCAGTCATTTTGTGAGTAGTGACTTCTATAACTTCAGACAGATACACACCAGCAGTGGTGTCCAATCTTAATTGGAACTCAAATGTTTTGTCAATCGGTAAACCAGACAACTTAGTTGTTCTATTAGTGAGTGGTTGCGGTATAGCCCCTAATTTTTTGGAGTTTTTGATAAGGAAGAGATTCTTTAGGCTGGCAGTACCCAAATCCAAAGCATCCCATTCTAATACACATGATGTTTGGGTGATATTTCTTATTTTCAACACTGGATTTTTTGGAACATTGGTACCAAATGTATTCAAAATAGAGTCCTGGATCTTTTGAAATTGCTCTGCTTCTTCTTTTTCTGATTCAAAATCTTGGTCACATCTGATCTTGACTATTGACCCTGCTTTGACACCATTAGGTAAAAGAATGGTAGGGAATTCTATCAAATGATGATCCTTGGTCAATAATAATGCCAAAGATGCATCTAATTTACCAACTGTTAAGGAAACTTCTACCATATTATTACAATTGATCTGATATATCTATAGTATTTCTTATATATCTCTAAAGTAAACGTTGTATATTTTGATATTGGACTCGAACTTACACAAAATCATATATCGTGCCATCACCGAAATATATGGGGGTTGTTTAAAATATTGGGTTCAGAAAGAACTAAAGAATGAAGGTGTCTTTGTCTTTACTAGTTGCCTACCACTTGTAGAACTACGTGTAGCTTCGAGGAGATGAATTATAAATATTTTTTTAGGGAGATTATACTTTTTTTTTTTATTTATGTTTAATTCGATATATATACATTTAATTTTCCCGGTTTTTTGATAGGTATTTTACACCGGCAAAGACTCAGTAAATGGTTATCAATAGTACGTATATGGTGTTATAATTGATATATAGTTACAGTAAAATTATATATTTATATATTTGAAGTATCTTTAGCATATTTTAGCATATTTTAGGCTTTTATTCAGCATTTATACTACAATTTCATGGACAATCAACATTAGAAATATTTTATTTATTTATTTATCAGATTATAGTAAGTACTGAACCATAGTTAAAGTACGTGCTGATTAAGTTAAATTCATTATAAATACATATAGAATATTTATCCTTATAAATACATGTGCATAACTAAGTGAAAATCCCCATGCTTTCCAAGTCTTCATTGATTTCTTCGTCAGTGGCTTTACGTAAAATTAAATCATTGGCATTTGGAATCACAGTGTCTACTTCTCCTAAACTCATAGCAGATGGGAAACCATGGAATTGTACTAACCCATTCAATATTCCCAATTCGTGATTAATATTATTACGTTGTTTCACTAATTCTATTAAAGTATTTTGCTTAATAGCTTTCTTTGTGAGTGGGATTGGTTCATTATCTAAGCCTAAGATATCAGGATTGGCTGCGGTAATTGTATAGTTGGGTATCAGAGGTATGGCTGAGAAATTGAAATCTGGAGCAAGCTGATCAAGCTGGTTACGCTCTTTATTGATTTTATACCAAAGAGAAGTTGTATCTGCAATCATATCATTTTTATAGTCCATTATGTTCTTCAAGAAATTCTGATGTATCGACGTTCTAGTAGCTATAGTTTCTGTATTTATGCATTTCAAGCTATAATTCAAATTGGAATTGGCTAATCTGACACCATCTTGGTAAAACCCGTTTATCTTGTAGTATATCTTTGAAAGTTCTGGATGCGAACCTTCTAAACACAATTGCAATTCTCGCTCTAATAAGTTCAACTTATCTTGGTATAATTTATCTCTTAATTCTGCAAACAGAGTTTCAATCGAAATTAATTCTTCAATTGCCAATTTTCTTTCTTCATTCATATCGACATCATTATTTTCTTGTAGCTCGCCTTCTTCTTCTTTTTCTTCTTCCTCTTCTTCTTCCTCTTCCTCTTCTTCTTCGTCTTCTCTCTCATTGTCTTCATCATCACCAATAATGTCTTCATCATCCTCTTCGTTATCATCATTCTGATCATCATTAATTACAGAATCAATTTCATTATTCATATCTTTTATTTTGGTGTCATTTAATTCTAGTTCCTCCTTTTCATGGAGTTCTATCTTCTTTCCTTCTTGCTTTTCCGACTTCATTTCGGAAATTAGAATTGAAGTATCATTACTTTCATTGTCACTGACATCAGATTTTAATTTTTTCCTATGTAACAATGCTTCTTCATCTCCACTCGCTCTCTTAGTAGGTGTAGGACTTTTTGGACTCTTTGAGTCAATTTCTTTTGACACTAATTCAGTTGTAGCTGTATTGGTTGTGTCATTTGTAGTTTCTTGATGATACACAATTAATTCTTGTGGCTTTTGGTTCTCTAGTTGTGGAATTAGCTCTTTTTTAGGTGGTTCGTCTTCTTCATGCTCATCATCGTCATCAGAGTCAACTTCCTTCAATCTCGCCAATTCCGTCAATTTCGATAACGCTTGCAAGTCCAGAATCTTGTCAGTACTAGTTTCATCATCATCATCTAAGAAGTCCATCTTATCTGTTTCAGCTTCAGACTCATCGTCTCCCAAATCGCTAAGTTCAGAGCTCTCGTAGCTATCCTTACGGTCTGCACTTCCATGGGCTCCAGTATCTTTCTCCGATAACGAAATCCTACCATTTTTCTTCTTATCATTGCTGTCACCTGAAAGGGCTTTAGTATTTGCTCCAAAGTCAAAAGGTGGTGGTGACGTTGCAATATCAGTCAATGGGGATTCTTTGTTCGTAGGTTGTGGAGGTGCCACTTCGTTCATTATTCCTTCTTCTGATGGCATTTTTTCTTGTTTTTTTTTTCAATTGATACAATCACAAGGTGTTATATGTACCAAGATACCTCTATTAATCCAATATATTACCGTGTATTATCGTTCTAATTACTTCTCGAGTTCTACACCTGAAATACAAACATCACTTCAGAATCGCTGATGGGAGTTCGAAATTGACCAGGTTGTATGCAGGCATACTCCATCACTGATGCGATTGGAAATTTCTTCATTTTTCAGATGAGATGGGATTATCCTATAGAATAGAAACTAAGGTCAGCAATAAACATGTCAGTATTCAGTGGACTTTTTGGTGGAAACAAGGATGTTGTGGACACAGACAAAACTATGACCGACTTATTTAATAATTCAGTCGGTCCTGTGGCGAAAGAAGACTTGAGAAATGATAGAACTATTATTGAGATAAGACATACTAAACCACAACCATCAGAAAATTCTAGTAGCAGTAGTGATGTTAAAGATGATATTCAAGATAAGGAAGAAGATTTAGAAGATGCTATTAAGGTACAAAATTCCAAAAAGAACAAGAAACAAAGAAAAGCAAAGGAATTAAACGAAGATTTGGAGTCCAAGTACTTCGATAAACTTCTTAAGACTGATGTTAGTGAAAATATGCCAGAAAAAACCAAAGAAGAAGCCTCAGGATCAGGCTCTGGTTCAGATTCAGATTCAGATTCAGATTCAGATTTAGACTCCGATAACGATGATGAAAAAGAAAAAACTGGTGGTGAAAAGCGTACTAAAACCGCCAATGCACTTGACTTAAAGGAAACAGAATTAGAAAAGTCAGAAAGAACCATTTTTGTTGGTAACGTTGTTTCCACTGTCATAACTTCCAAGCAAGTTTACAAAAAATTCAAGCAGTTATTCTCACAATTTGGTAAAATTGAATCAATCAGATTCAGATCCATATCGTTCGATGAAGCATTACCAAGAAAGGTTGCATTTACCCAGAAAAAACTTCACAATAATAGGGATACATTCAATGCATACATTGTCTTCAAAGAAAAGGAAGCGTCTGTCAAAGCTACTGCTAAAATGAATGCTACTTTGTTTGAAAATTTTCATATCAGAGTCGACCATGTAGGTCATCCAGCACCAAAGGATAATAAAAGATCTATTTTCGTTGGTAACTTGGACTTTGAAGAGAAGGAAGAAACTTTATGGAGATATTTCAACTCCAAGACTGACAACGATGTTGAATCTGTCAGAGTCATCAGAGATTCTAAGACTAATTTGGGTAAGGGTTTTGCATTAGTTCAATTCAAGGACACATTATCTGTTAACAAAGCATTATTGCTAAATGACAAACCAATCTCTAAGGAAAAGACCAGAAAACTCCGTATATCTAGAGCCAAGGCTCATTCAAAGCCATCCATTATGTCACCTAACCACTTCGATAACATTAAAAAGACATATGCCTCCAATAAGTCCAAGCTCGCTAAATTGACTGACCAACAAAAGACCAAATTAGGTAGAGCTCAAAGAGTTTTAGGTAAAGCTGACAGGTCCACTGCTGGTAAGAGAAAGAAGTTGATCATTGAAGGTGAAAGAGCTGTTAAAGGCTCACTGGTTGCCGGTATCAAGGGCTTAAAGGGAAAGAAGGACAAGAAGCCAAGAGTTAAGAAACCAAGAATCAGAGACAGATCTACTAAATTTAAGGAAGAAAGAGTAGCTATGCAAAAGGAATAAATGCATAAATAATCTTTCCTAAAAGTTGTACCCCCTACTAATTTATCCTATATCACTATATATTTACTATCTAATATACATATTTGTAACTATTACATTTATTCACTATTCTCTAGTACCAATAAATACAAATAAAAATAAATAAAATCGCTCAAACTCTAAGTTTTTTATCATTATTATATTCTCATTTCCTGCTGATTTAATTTATATTAATATATTATAAATCATTATATCTAATATATATTTGGAATTATGAAATCTATAACTATATAATTCCTACGAAATTTCCTCATTAAAATCATCACTATAATGTTTGATTATATACAGGATTTTTTTATTGCGATCTTTGGTGGTTTCAAAGAACAGATATAATTTATTTAGAGAATATATAACATTAAAAACAAAGTAAAATGTCCACTAATGGATATGGAAGTACATCCTATGTAGTGGGCTATGGAAAAGATGTTTCTGGTAGCAGTTTAAAACATTTTGAGTTACATGAGAAGTTCAAATCAGCGTCAACAATTAATGAATTGAATCAATTAATAAAAGAAATAGATCTAGCCACAGTAAAGATAGAAGAAGATTTGGATAATTTTGTCAGAATTAAGCTGAAAAATCACCAGGGTAAAATTTCCAGTATAGAATTGACTAGAGCCCGATTGTCGAATGTGATTGAGAATTCTAGTGAACTCACGAGTTTGTTTGGATCAGCTAATGATTTGGGAGTGACATTGACGTACAAGATTAAGTCAATAGATGAGGAAATTCATAGGGTTGACACGACATTAGCATTTGTCAAAAATATACAACTATTGAAAAACAATATTAATCAGGCCAATTATGCTATTGAACATAATGATTGGGAAGTTGCTGCTAAATGTATTCATACCATTAATTCCAATTTAACCAAGGATTTTATTAATGGTAAATTTGCATCAGTTGTTATTCCATGTTCAGATATTCCGGAATTACCAGAGGTAACAATTAATAAATGGATCAATCAATTAGTGGGTGTATTCAAATCCAAGTTTAATGCAGCTGCCAGTGATAAGGATGTTAAAGAATTGACAAAATATTTTCAACTTTTCCCATTAATTTCTCAAGAGGAGGAAGGTCTTAATTGCTATTCCAACTTTATCTGCCAAATCATATCTGATACATCACGTAGTCTTATTCAATCTAACCCTAGTGCAGATCAACAACCTGGAATTTACGCCAGTATTGCCATTCAGTTATTTGAGAGTATTTCCATGATGTTATCCCAACATGGGCCACTTATTAAGAAGAACTACTCTACCACTTACAAAAATGCAATTCCTTATGTCGTTGGTAAAGTACAGCATGAGGTTGATTCTCAAATTGGATTAATTGGTGATTCGTTCTACGATAGCCGTAGAATTCAAAAGTTATTACAGGATATAAAATTATATGAATTTCCACTTCTTTCTAAAAAATCTGCTGATTACGACGACCAAATGAATAATCTATCAATAAATAGTAATAATAAGGAATTGGTATCAATTGTCGAGGTTGGTGACTTTATAAGTGAATTAGGTTTAATTTTATCTCATTGGGCTCTTTATTCTAAATTTATAAGCCTAAAGTACTATTTTCATGAGACACCAGATGGTTTGGTTTTACCTGATATAATTTCTCAAGCAAATTTCACAAGGAAAATACAGCAAAAATATTTACCAGCTTTTGAAAGCATGTACTCATTCTATTTCAGAAGATCATTGGAAAAGGCTATAAGTATTGAAGAAATTCCATCGTTAGACTCTTATTTGACTACGAAATCATCATCAAAAATTGATCATGTCCCATGTTCTTCTGTTGTTGAAGATATTGTTTTAGTGCTAAACAACCAGACTAGAAATATAATTGATACTGGTATCATATCTACATTTAAGAAGTTTGTTGGCGAAGCAATGAAGGTTCTTCAAGTTGATTTTATCAATGGATTCCTTATCAAGAACTTAAACGACAATCAACCACGTTATAATAATACTCTCTCGTATATTTCTAGTAATACAATACTCAGTGGTACTTCTAGTCCGGGTATATCAAGAAGTGGTACACCAAGTACCGAATCTAATGCCGGTATGGGCTTCTTTAAGGGAGCCTCAAGTGCATTAGGCAATGTTGTAGGTACTGGACATAGTGCTTCTACTGGTATTGTAACTGCTAATAGCAATAAATTAACGAATTTTGTTGTGTACCTCAATACCGTTGCCATTGGCCAAGAATATACTAAAAAGATATTTGATAGTATAACAAAGAATGATCATGAATATTTAAGAAATGCATATCCATTTGGAAAGAATCATGAAAAGGTATATGGTATTTTAAAACATGAATTGATAGAACCATTTACTAACATGACGAATAAACTTATAAATGATAGTTTGATTGTATTATATAACCAATCATTCAAAAATAGAATTGTGACATTCATAAATGACTTCTTGCCTGATTCAGCTAATTCAAATTATATTTTATTTTCATCGTCAGACCTCAATGATAATTCAGGAATTATACAATTTAAAACAATATGGGACTCTCTTGTGGGGCCATATCGGGCAACATTTCATTATGATCTTGTATTCTCTAAATTTTTAAGATTAGTTGTAATCAATTTGGCGAACTTATTAGAGAAGAGATTAATTACCATTTTAAAGAAATTCAATGTTAATGAAATAGGCTCGATTAAATTAGAAAAGGACATGTCATTCTTGATTAATGAAGTTTGTGAAGATAATTATGAATTAAAAGAGAAGTTCGTAAGAATTACGCAAATCATTTTACTTGTAGGAATGGATAATGATGAATACGAAATGAGTATTAAAACTAAAATGGAAACTGCTGCTGATGATGATGATGATTACTCATCTATCAACTGGATTTTAACGCCCCAAGAAAGAATACAAATTAGAAAACTTAGGGTTTAATAAAACTACAATAATGTACATTAAATAAATATTTTGCATTTATTACATACATTTAATTAACATAGATATATATCTGTATATATTTATTAATTATTTAAGATGAATTATTTTGGCCTACGTCATTTTGACCATCTAAATGTTTATCTTCTTCTGGTGACATGCTTTTGTCTTCGCTGGTCTCCTCTTCGCCAAATATCTCACTATCTGGTTTTATCTTTTGCTTTTCACTCATAGATTCGAATTTTGGGTGACTGAATTCACATTCATGGCCTTTAGGACAAAACCCAGTAAGCCAAAGTGGACACATGATTCTTCTAATATGTCTGTTAACACACTTAGGGCCCTCTGGACAGAATCCCTTTTCATATAACGAACATTCAGGTATTTTCAGTTGAGGATCCACATGTAAATATAAGCATTCTGGTGTCTGTGTACAGAAGCCATTTTTAGAGTAGAACAAACACTCAGGCATCTTTCTCAAGTTGTATTCATGCAAAAATTCACAATGGTCATTCTTCTTACAGAGTCCTCTTAACCAATGCTTACACACAATCTTGTTAGAGTACATTGACGACACATGCTTATGTGGACAATTATTCCCGTTGGGGCATGATGTATCTGGGTTCAGTGGGTTATAGAATTGACATACTGGACGGTCTGGATCCATCCCAAAATTATATTCCTGGCGCAAGTACTGTTCGAACTTGAATCTTTTATTTCTTGTGTCTGTGTGTATTATAGGATTTAACCGTATCATATTGTATGACTAAATATAAAGGATATATAATATATAGTGTATTAGTAATGACTATATTTCAAATTGAATATTATTATATATTGATAATCAAATCCATATAAAGAAATATTCATTGTTATCTGCAGGTAATATTTTCACATTTTTTTAACCATTACCAAATGTTAAGCATAACCAATAGGAATATAAATAATGATTAATATTCTAAATTTTGGTATCTAAGTTATGAATATATGTATTTCAATTATTTCAGTATGGTACTTTTAAAAAAATTCTAAAATATACTATAGAGAAAGCATGAAGATAAAGATATTATTTTAAATGTTCTACTGTGGGATGGATACTATTCATTCAGCAAAGAGTAGAGAATCTTATTATAAGATGTTAGAAGTATTTCTTAAACATGTTTAGATAAACATGGTAATTTATTTGAAATTTTATGAAGTGAAAATGTATTTGAACAATAAAAGCATACTTTGCTATTAGTTGGAATAACCACTATTTGCAATTATTTCCCACATTATGGGCAGGTTATTTGACGTTAGTAAAGAGAAAACTAATCTATAAGAAATTCAGCTCTTTAAATTTTTCAATAACTTTCAGTTAGCAATATATTGTTCTTGCTCTTAATGTGAAACAGTATACTTAAAACTTGTATAACTTTCATAATCATAATAATAACTTTATGCATTTTTTGCAAAGTTAATGCTTCATATTGAGTTTATGTTTTATTTTGAATGTATATAAATTAAACGATTAGATTTCTAAGAACCTATTCTAAATCTATTATAAGTAAAATGAAAGAAAAAGAATTGACTAACAGTAGTTTATTAACTATAATACAAAATAATATTGGTACTATTGTTTAAATTTTATTAAGATCTGGTAATAATTTAAATAATTGAGTTTCAAAAATTAGTACAATAAATAATTATCAGGATGAATATTATGTAAATCGATATATATAATAGTGAACCGACTCTATGAAATAGTGAAAGCATGAAAAAAAATGTATTTTAAAATAGTAAGGTAAATAAGACACTTGTAAAATTAAAGAATGGCTTTCAATAGATATTTTTTTTATTATATAGTAATATAAAAATAGTAAGGCTAATCAAAACTTTAGTGACATATTAATTTTTAATGATGATAACAAAGAAATTTATCTGTTAATTCTGAATAAATACTAGAAATTCAATAATCCCATAAATCAAAAGATCTTAACTCAATAATTAATGTTTCGTCATTAATACTATTAAATAATAATAAAAAAAAACATTGTTTAAGTGTTCTTTTTGAATATTAATTAATACAATTAAATGTTTAAGTATATAATTTTTATATAAAATTTATCTTTTTCTAAAAATTTTAATTCATTTAATATTAATAACAATAATGATTATTATTATTTAAATTTTATATAAATTATTTATATAAATTATTAAATAAAATGCAAAGTTTTCAATATAAACTAATTTTACTTTAAACATGTGGTTATATTAGATAAAATTAATTTAATATTTTATAAATAATAAAATTATAAGTTTTACAATAATATTATCAAAAACAGCATATAAAATTAAACAAAATGTATAGATTAAAAAAAAATTTCCTAGAACAGATGAAAAAAATCTAATTATAAATAAATTTGTTACTTATATAAAATCAAAAAATTATGATAATCATAATTTACCTCTTTTTTGTCATAAAAGGACTCTTAAGAACAAAGTTCCTATTTATTAATGTTTTAAATATTTGTTTTAAAAATAAATATATGATTTGTGACTATTAATTTGAAAATTTTTTTTTTATTCCTTCCCTTAATATATATTATATATTACTGAAAAAAAGCCTACATCATGAATAAAGCAAGCTTCACAAGCTCAATATTTTTGCAATCATTTATTATTGAGTGAAAAACAAATACCATATACTGTATGCAGTATCTACATAACTAGCCTTAGATAATTCCCCCTTAGAAATCAGATGATCTTGTGTGTGATAATATATAGCAATGAAATTAATACCAGGAAAGAAATCAGGCGTTAAATAGACATCAATATTTCAAATTTTTCTTTGTTGTTTTAAGATTTGTTCAAATTATACTTATTGTTTGTTTAGTTCCTTAAATACTGACAAACACTGTTTGAATGAAAAGTTGCAAACAAAAGCAAGATTACATTTAGACAATTTATTAACAGTTTTAGTGGGAAAATTAAAGTACCTATGGGAGAAAATCAAGTAGAGACTATTGTGGTAGGATCCGGATTGGCAGGACTAACTACAGCACTACAATTATTACTGAAGGGACGTGAAGTAGTCCTCATAGAAAAGACTACCAAGCTTGGTGGAAATTCTGCTAAGGCATCATCTGGTATCAATGCTGTAGATACTCCAGATGACTCTGTTGAAGCATTTGTACGTGATACTTTAGCTTCTGGGAAAGGGTTGTGTAATGTTCAATTGGTGAACATCTTAGCAGCCAACTCAAAGAAGGCACTTGACTGGTTAACTCAGGGAGAAAATAATATTGATTTGCTGGTTATCACCCAATTAGGAGGCCATTCTTTCCCTAGGACCCATAGAGGAGGCGGGAAGCTTCCGCCAGGGTTTGCAATTATTTCTCAGCTTAGCTCTAGATTACGTTGGTTTAACGAGAATGGCGATAAAAGACTCACTATACTCCAAGAAACGAGTCTAGACAAGATTTTATTATCCAATAACCAAAAGGTTAGTGCAGTTGAATGCATTTCTCATGGGAAAAGGGATATACTTTACTGTAAGAATTTGGTGCTTGCCACTGGTGGGTACTCTGCTGATTTTGGTACCAATTTCTTATTATCCCGCTATAGACCTGATTTATTATCATTCCCACTGACAAATGGCCCCCAAACAGTTGGTGATGGACAGATGATTGCAGAAAGAGATGTTGGTGCAAATTTAATCCAAATGGATCAAATTCAACTTCATCCTACTGGATTTATAAAGCTCAAGGATAAAGCCCAAAATGATAAATTTAAGTTTCTTGGAGGAGAGCTTTTGAGAGGTATTGGTGGAATATTATTGTCTCCCAATTCGGGACAAAGATTTGTGAATGAATTAACCACAAGAGACTTAGTTACAGAAGCCATACTCAAAAATTGTAAGATCGATAAAAATGAACTAGATATAACAGAAAATACTGCTGTTGCAATAGTAGTGATCAATGAAGGTGATTATTCAAAGGCTAAAACCCATATTGATTTCTATTTGTCACAAGGATTATTGTTTAAAGGTTCTGTTAATGAACTTGTGGAAATTCTTGAAAAAATTAACCCCCGTTTAAGAACGAGCTCGCTGCTGATACATGAAACTTTTAAAAATTATGACGATCAGATAATTGAAGGAAAAGACGTCTTTGGTCGTAAATCATTTGGTTCAAAATTTAATGAGTATGATACTTTCTATTTTGGGCTTGTAACACCAGTTTTGCATTTCTCAATGGGAGGTATAGAAATCAACAGGCACGGTCAAGTTATAAATAAGGATAACCAACCAATTGAAAACCTTTTCGCAGTTGGAGAGGTTTCAGGAGGTGTCCATGGAGGCAACCGTTTAGGTGGTTCTTCACTTCTTGAATGTGTTGTATTTGGAACTGTAGTTAGTAATGCTATTATTAATAATTAAATATTACAGGTAAATATGTTTAAGAGCCTATATATCATTAAATCTTGGTGATGGTGTGGTTTCCAAGCTATTAAATCCTGAACTAAACGCATTTAAAGACTCTTCACTAGCAATGCTCTCTAGTTGCTTTAAATTATGTTCGCTTAGCTTATCCTTATTTGATACAGTAGATTTCCTTCTATCTCGTCTATCTTTCCTGTCTTTCTTGAGTAATTTACCTCTATCAAGAAGACGCTCTTGAGGAGTATTTAAGAAAGTTAGCATATGATTTCTTCTTCTTACACCTTCGTTGATCCAGAATTCATTTCTATATATCTCCCATCCTTCCCTGATGACTATATTGAACACTCTAGGATTCAATACTAATTTTACATCTGTGATACCAACTCTTGGTTGACATCGTGCTTGACAAGAAACTAAAAAAACTTCTAATTTTACATTCTTATTTCCTTGAGTAGATGGGTACACTTTATGCAAAGAGTTTAAGCACATTGTTGAAATAAACAATAAAAATTCTCTTATCAAATCAATGATATTATCAGTCCAAGGAGTCTTAATCTTGACAAGTCTAATATTTAATTGCCTTAAGCCTTTATTTGTAGACGAAAGAAATTTTCTAGGAAGCACAATAGTCTTTTGGTATTCTCCAGAGAGATGGTATAATAATACTGTTACTAGCAAAGCTAATAATGTGAATTGCAATATAACTCTAGCAGTTCCACTAGCAGAATATTGAGGATCTGTGAAAAATAAATAATGGGAAATTGAAGTAATCAACGAACATAATATGGCCAAAAATGTCAAATACTTCCTTCTAAGTGCTCTTTGCTGAGAAACTTGTTGACGGAGGTTTTCTTCAAGAATAAGTAAATTACGAAAAATCTTTCCAGGAGTTGGCATCAGACTATATCCAGACCCGCTTGGATACTCTGTATGACGAATAGAGGAGCGGTATGATCGTTCACTATCACCTTCTGATTTATTAGATTTTCCTCTAGATTTTTTTCTTGATTTTGGTGTAGGTGACGTTTTTTCATCTTCATTCTTTTTAAGGCTTCCTTTTTTTTTGCTCTTTGGAGTTTCAGTTCCACTTCTCTGTATTCTTCCCTTTGAACGTGTAGAGTTTGTTTCCCACGAGTTGTTAGATTTCTCTCGTTTTAAATCCAACGAGTTCTGAGATAACCTATCTGAGTCATAATAAAGTACCCCTTCATCACCACAATTGTTATTGGAACTATAAGGCGTTATATCCATAAGCGAATCACTGGATGTTATATTTATTTTGGGTTTAGGAGTGCCATATACCTTTATCTTGATACTTTCTTCATCGGGATTTTTCACCGTCATAAGAGGTGTTCCTGGCTCAGAAATTTCATCTTTTTTGGTAATATTTTGTTCATCTGATCCTATAAATGATGAGTTATTAGATAAATAAATCTCATCGTCCAGATTACTACTCATTATACCGTCTTTTGTTCTAATACTCTAATTAATTTAAATCTGATAATTAAAAATTTCAATGCGAAATATCTGGAGTCTGAAAAATTCTATTAACAAACCAGGTAATAGATTTGTGGAAGCATTGACACTGATTTTTTGATAATACAGATGCCATTAAAGGAACAGAAGGAACAATTTGTAACAGGACTCTTGGGTGGAAGTGTACTGGAAATTTATAACGTCACGTCAGTTGGATTAGCTGGGTATTTAGGCTACAGATTATTCACAGCTGTCACAAAAAAGCAGGCCCCATTTGCATTAGATTTTGCATTAAATGTCTTAGTGCCACTCTGTGCTTTGACTTTATATAGTGGGAATGTATTTATGTTATATTTGTTGGCTCTTGGGCCATGTATAGCCTATTATGTGATGAACAGACAAAGCACTGCTAGTAAAAAGACAGAAAAGCACAATAAGGAGCAGTTACTTGTGAAGAAGCCATTTATTACAGCATATAGATCTGCCATGATAGTATTGACCAATATAGCCATTCTTGCAGTGGATTTCCATATTTTCCCTAGAAGATTTGCAAAGGTTGAAACTTGGGGAACATCAATGATGGATTTGGGGGTTGGATCGTTTGTATTTTCCATGGGCCTTGTTAATTCAAGGGCTTTGATTAAACAGAATTTTCTGCCAGGAAACCCAGATTACAAATTTTCCTTTACTCAATATTTACAATTAGTAATAAAAAATACCTACAAGGCTATTCCAATATTGGGACTTGGGATCATCAGATTGTTGAGTGTAAAGACATTAGAGTACCAGGAACATGTTACTGAATATGGTATTCATTGGAACTTCTTTATGACGCTCGGATTGTTGCCCATTTTCTTGGGGATATTGGATCCTATACTCAATTTAGTTCCTAGAGCATTAGTAGCTCTTGTAATTGGTTTAGTGTATGAATTTGTTCTTAATAACACTAAATTATTGGAATTTATATTGAGATCTGATAACAGAATGCAAAACATATTTACCATGAACAAAGAAGGTATATTCTCATTTATTGGCTACTTTAGTATCTTTTTATTTGGACAATCATTTGGGTCATTTGTATTGACAGACTTTAAGACTCCAAATAACTTGATAAATATAAGTACTTACTATGCCTTTAAAAATATGAAGAAGGTCAACTTTTTCACTGTAACCACCACCGAAGGATTGTTTATCTGTAGTTTATTTTATCAAGGGTTATTTTGGCTAGTGAAAGAATCGTTTTGGTTTACCTCAGTCTCTAGACGCTTGGCCAATTTTTCATATATTATTTGGACAGTATCCTACAACTCAGTGATGTTATTAGCATTTAACTTGATTGATAAGTATTTCTTGAATGAGAATACTGAATCCAGAATTTTGAGGTCTATTAATGCCAATGGGTTGGCCATCTTTTTGTTGGCTAACTTGGGTACTGGGCTTATCAATATGACCATTGATACTTTGGCTTGTTCGGATCAAATTGCCTTTGTGGTGTTATTAGTATACTCTGGGTTGTTTATTATGGCTGCAAAGTTATTAGATGATTTTGGAATTTATATTAAGTTGTAACTAGCATAAAATAAAAATTTAGACTATAATAGCCATAATCACTGGAATGAATGAAAAGAATTATATATATATTATCTGTTATTAAATATAGTAATTATTCTTATATTATTCAATTTTTTCAACGTTATTTCTAGTAAGAAGAATAAAGTGTTAAATAACTAGTAATTTTAATTTCTCTATATGATTTATATTTCCTGGTACCTGGAATATAATAATAAGATATTATATAGATAGATATTGTCTTAATTTGACTCATATATATGCTTTCTATTTAAATTATATGGATAATATTGGCTAATTTACTATTCTATATTATATACTTTTTTTTATTGAATGTTCATATTTATTTTTGAATATTTTATGTAAAATTGTTAGATATTGTGGATTTTCGATCAAAAAGAATCTATTGCTGATGATTTATTTAATTTATATGGAAATTTAAAACTTTAGACAATTTAGACAACAATATATATTATATTCTATAATTGTATAGAATTCTGTAAGAATATTATAAAAATTCACATGATTATTAATATATATATATATATCAATTACCCAATTTTAAAACATATTAACATTTTTATAAATTATTTATACCAGAAATTCTACTATACTACTCTATATTATCATATCTTCTATAATTAAATCAATATTATCGTTGGTGAATTGAAAAATTTCGCAACTGCAGCTCCATTTTTAAATCATTGATGAAGCCATTATCTAGAGTTAAAATAACATGATAATATATTCAATATATATATAAATGAATCACTAAGACTGAAAAATCTCCTTTAAACTGACTTCCGTTATGTAATATTTTATCATCATTATGAAACACAACATTAATATAGTTATTTTCCTACCAGCTACATGGTTGGGCCTCAAACTATTATTTCTGACCACCGTATTGTTCAAAACTAACTATATACTACAAATTCCAATATATATACCTATACTCTAATATAATTACAGTATATACCACAGTTTTATGGATAGCACTACATTTCTACAGTTCATACAACATCCTTTCAGTTTATCCTATTGCTGCGATAGTATAATATCTATACTTTCTAGTATCCCCTCAAAAAAAAAAAAAGAAAAA
Source organism: Schwanniomyces vanrijiae var. vanrijiae (assembly GCA_030556805.1). Classification (NCBI taxonomy): domain Eukaryota; kingdom Fungi; phylum Ascomycota; class Pichiomycetes; order Serinales; family Debaryomycetaceae; genus Schwanniomyces; species Schwanniomyces vanrijiae. The sequence continues at coordinate 58,290 of JAKTUS010000005.1, read as the reverse complement.
AACTCTATCAAAAAACCAAATACTAGTCTAAATGCTCCTTTTATGTCTCTTACTTACTCATGAACCTTTATCCTATCTCCTGTATACCTTCTATCTTCCTAACTCTGAGTTTTGGGTGCAAATCCAATAGTCACGTGCTAGCAACGATTAGTGAGAAATTCTGGCTGTGTTCAAATTCAAATTCCATTTCACAAAAAAAAATATCGTATACTTCGTATAATTATACTGATCTTTTTGGGTGTATCTAGTTGCTAATAGGTAAAATCTTACTCAGGTATCAATAAAAAATGTCAAGTGTAGCTAATTCAAGTTCATGGACGTCTTTTCTTAAGTCAATTGCATCTTTTAATGGTGACTTAGCGTCATTGACAGCTCCTCCATTTATTTTATCGCCAACGTCACAATCAGAATATTCCCAATATTGGGGTGAACATCCTGACTTATTAGTAGAACCAGTGTTCTTGCTTGAATCCGAAGGCGCCGATACAGCTGAAAAAGATGCCATGGCATTAAAGAGAATCATTGCCGTCACAAAGTGGTTCATCTCTACATTGAGATCACAATACTGCTCCAGAAATGAAAGCATGGGATCAGAAAAGAAACCATTAAACCCATTTTTGGGTGAAGTTTTCTTGGGTAAATGGGAAGATAAATCTGCTAACGGTAAATTAGGTGAAACTGTGTTATTATCAGAACAAGTTAGCCACCATCCTCCAGTCACCGCATACACCATCTTCAATGACAAAAATAATGTTTCTTTACAAGGATACAACGGAATTGTTGCCACAATTTCTGCCACCACTATTAATGTCAAGCAATATGGCCATGCTCTCTTGGAATTCAAAGATTTGAAGGAATCTTACATCATTACCTTACCTCCATTACACATTGAAGGTTTAATCACAGCTTCTCCATTTGTAGAATTAGAAGGTACTTCCTACATTCAAGCCTCCAATGGTTATATTGCCAGTGTTGATTTTTCCGGTAGAGGATATTTCTCCGGTAAGAAGAACTCATTTAAGGCCAGAATCTTCCGTGATGAAGTTTCATCTCTGAATAAAGAAAATGCCTTTGTCACTATTAGTGGCCAATGGTCGGGCAAGTCATACATCAAGAAGGGTTCTAGCACCCCATCATCCAAATCAGATGAATTGTTCTATGACGCCCAAAACAAGTCACCAGAAGTTTTAGTAGTTAAGCCATTAGAAGAACAACACAAATTAGAATCAAGAAAAGCTTGGTTAAAAGTCAGTGAAGCCATCAAGAAGTCTGATTACGATTTAATCCACAAGGAAAAGTCCATTATTGAAAACGAACAAAGAGAAATGAGAAAGAAGGAGCAAGAATCCGGTGATTCATGGCCTACTAGATGGTTTAATGAAGTTGATTATGATGCCAGTGAAAGAATTTTAGATAATTTTACTAATTTGACCAACTTGGCCAACTTATCTATACACAATGCTCCATCTGGTACCTTAAAGAAGTCCAAGTACGATAAGGGCACCTCTAAGCACTGGAGATTTGATTTATCCAAGTGGCAATCCGAATCTGAAATCAAGATTTAAGTGCCTACAACATGAAATATTTCATATTTTCAATGCTAATGTCAATGCCAATGCCAATAGTTGGCAAAATACCTGGGTTTGCTGCAACCAAATCGTTAATGCTCTTTTTTCTACATTTAACTATGTTGTTTTAATGTTAATTACATTATAATATATGTTAGATATGTACAGTTTATTGAATAAATTTAATTTGTAATTTACATACTGTATAAATTTATTATCAACAATAATTGCGCTACTTACGGATTATCTAGTTTCTCTCGTAATGCGCAATCTCTATAGATAGGAGAAGTCTAGGCAATGTAGTGGTGGGGGAAGGAACTTTCAAACAAAGATAACACTAATAGTAATGCCGAAAACGGAACTTACCGATTTACCATCATATTAGGGTTGAGCACGTGAAATATATTAGGTCTAAACGTGATCGAGACTGTCACAATTTTGTGTAATATTTACCAACACACGATTTTATGACAAAACAACCCAACACCCATAGTTATTACAATGTTACACAAAATCCCGGGAATTTTTGAGAAATTTTCATCATCCCAGTAGTGCGGACTGGTGTGGTTGGGTTAGGTAATACTCTTAGATTATACAAAAATTTTTATTTGAAGAATCCAAAATACCTTTAGTTAATTAGACACTATAGAGTTAAAATGGCTGAATCTCACAGATGTATGTTATAACTATTACAAATTATGGTAAAAAGTATTGTGGATACTAGTTTGAAAGTGTGGAACATTTGAATAAGTGTTCATATTGATGGTTGAAAAATTACCACCAAGTGGCTGAAAAGTATCAAGTTAAATGGAATAATAATATGTGTAAATAACTTAGAGGATACTATTAGTGGTAATAGAACTGAAAATACTTTCAGTTTGATGACATGTAAGAATAAAGTCTAATCCAGACTTCAAATTCCCATATGAACTAGTGGGAAATCTATAAGCATATACAACTAATTCCAAGAAGAGAAACGCTCTTTATTATTCAAACACACTGAATTAGAATCATCACATACTAAATGCCGTAATATCAATTTTTATTTATTTATTTCAATGAATGAAATACTAACATAACTTCTAGTATACGTTAAAGGTAGACACGTTTCATACCAACGTTCTAAAAGCGTCACCAACGCCAATGTTTCTTTGATTCAAGTTGAAGGTGTTAACAACGCTCAAGATGCTAAGTTTTACTTAGGTAAGAGAATTGCTTACGTTTACAGAGCTTCTAAGGAAGTCAGAGGTTCTAAGATCAGAGTTATCTGGGGTAAGGTTACCAGATCTCACGGTAACAACGGTTTAGTCAGAGCTAACTTCAAGAAGAACTTACCACCAAAGACCTTTGGTGCTTCTGTTAGAATCATGCTTTACCCATCTAACATCTAAATTCAACTGTAACTGAAGAACTATTATATATTATTCCATTATATTCTTAAGTTGTATTTGTTGCCAATGTGTATAAAATGATTTTATATTTTCCTAACTCATAATAAAACGTTTTAATGTTAAAGATTCGACTACTATGTGTTTGAGAAAATGTGTATTGTATAGGTTAATACATTTAAATGTTTGCTACAGAAAAAAAATAATATATTGGACTTAAAGTGTAGTAATAAAGTGTCATTAGCATTATAGCTGGCATTAATGTTTGTATTTGATTAGTTATTGTTTGATTGCTAGTAGATTTTTTTTATGTCTGGATTATCAGCGTGAAAAATCAACTTATGGCCTGTAGACAAGATCAAAACACTTGGTCTAATTATAATTCACAAAAAACTGGTTTATTTAAAAGTATTTATACAACTGAGATGGCTAAGAATAAGAAGAAGCTGAATAAGAGCTCTAATAATCAACAAAAATCAAATAATGCCCAAGAAACAAACCGTGTAAATGATGAAATACAAACGCCAACTACCGCTACTTCTACAGACGACTCTGGCGAAGAAAACATAGGTGCAACTAATGAATTAGAACAGCAAATTGCCCAATTGAAATTACAAGTAGAAGAGAAGACTAAGCTATTGGATGAAAAGGATAGAGTGATAGAGGAGAAAGATAAAAAATTAAACGAAGTTCAAAATGAGATCAAAGATACTTCAGCGACAGAATTAGAAGGAAATACCAATAATAACGCATTATGTTCATCAGAAGATTTAGATGAGCTTAAGAGAAAACTCGAACTTGCAGAATCTGAAAGAGATGAATCTATGGCATCTTACAATGCGTTATTGAGTAAGTTATCATCTATGAAATCAGTATTCTCTAAAATGAAGGAATCTCAAGTCGAATTGGAAGAGACAAAGCTACAATTATCAGCACAAGCAGAAGAAAATTCAACATTAAAAGAAAAAGTCGAGTCGTTAACTGTTCTGAATGAGCAATTACATAAAAATATACATAAATTGACAGAAGAGAGTAATGATTTAAACAACGAATGTGATCGTCTTTCAACTTCTTTGACTGCTCTTAGACGAGAATATCAATCTAAGGATGATACCTTACAAGATGAGAAATATGACTTGGAAAATACAAACTCAAGATTAACGAAGAAGATCAATGAATTGAAGACTGAGTTGAATGAAGTCAAACTTGCCGAAAACGAAGTAAAAATGGAAAACAAAACATTATTGTTAAATATCGAAGAATTATCGGAAAAATTAGCTTCAAAGGATAATGAAATAAGCACCTTACAAGATGCAATCGCTCAACTTAATAGCACTGTTGAATCCAAAAATTCAATGATCGAATCCATATCTGTAGAGAATAAAAAACAAATGGAATTGATCAATAATGCATTAGAGACTCTTAAAGCTGAAAAGAGTAACCTTGAAACCAATATTAATGAAAATTTAGCTAAAATTACATCTCTCGAACAAGAACTTACTAATGTTGACGAGCTCAAGCAAGACGTCAATAGTAAACAACTTATCATCGGTAAATTGAGACATGAAGCCATAATATTAAATGAACATCTTACAAAAGCATTGACTATGTTAAAACAACAGCTGGGAAGTTCTAATAGCACAGTAGACAAAGAATTGATTTCAAATGTCATAATTAGTTTCCTACAATTCCCAAGAGGTGATTCCAAAAAATTTGAAGCTCTTCAGTTAATAAGTGCTTTATTAGAATGGGACGAACATCAAAAGATAGCTGCAGGTTTATCTCATGGTCAAGTTTCAAAGTCTGCTCATGACACTGACAGGCCTGGAAAACAGTCTTTTGTATCTTTATGGACTGATTTTTTGGAAAAAGAATCTAGTGGGAAGTAACTTATTATAAGTGACTGTTGCTCTTCAAAACTACAGATTTTATACGATGTTCACTATATATTTTATCATATTAATTAGATATCAATCATCTCCATTGGGTGTGCACAATAGACTCGCGTAGTAATTATAATTTTTCGAGGTGTATTTCTTTATTACTGCCTGTTTATATACAATTAAGATGGTTGATATAAGGGAATTCTTTGGTAATAAGAACTCCAAAAATAATTCAACAGTAAGTATTAATTATTAGTTATCAATTGATGATGTTTTTGTACTAACATGTATATATTTTAGACATCTGAGAAACGTACTGTCACAAAGAAACATCTGAAGAGTGATTCTGTTGATAACATTGTAGAACCACCTACTAAGAAAGTAAAGAATGATATAATAGATGTTTTGGATGATGAGTCAATGAATTCTCCTAGTAGATCAAGAAAAACAGCCCGTAAAAATTATATTGATTTAGATTCAGATGAGAATAATAAAATGGATATGGATGATGATATGGAACTTATTGAAGATAAACCAGCTCCAACCAAGACAAAACCATCCAAAAAGACAGTTAATAATACTAAAAAGGAGCCTGCTTCACCTGTGAAAAAGGCAACTAAATCAACAAAGAAAAACGTCAAAAAAGAAGAGAATACTACTAGCGTTGATAATCCTTCAGGTAAAGTGTTGAGTGCTGAAGATGTTTTAAGCACCATTCCTGATGCAGATTTACCAGAAATTGATGATAGTGATGGGAAGAAATTTAACTTCTTTGCGTCAGCAAAAGCACAACCAGCACAAACAGGTGAACCAGTAAATATACCGGAAGCACAACCTAACTGTTTATCTGGATTAACCATAGTATTCACCGGTATTTTACCAAGATTAGACCGAGATGTTTCTGAGAACTTAGCAAAGAAATATGGTGCCAAAGTAACTAAAGCTATTTCAGGTAAAACGTCATTGGTAGTCATAGGGGATGATGCAGGTCCATCAAAGGTCAAAAAGATCAAGGCTAATAAGATCAAAGCTATTAATGAAGATGGGTTTATTCAATTGCTTCAAAGTATGCCTATTGATGGTGGAAGTGGTGATGCGGCAATTCTGGCACGTAAAAAGAGAGAAGAAGAAGAGCGTAAGGTTATAGAAGAAGCCGAGGCTGAAGCATTAAGAGAATCACAACAAGAAAAGGAAGAAGCTAAAAAAGTTAAAGCTGAGAAAACAGAAAGCAAGGGTGGTAATAAAGTTGAAATTATTCTGACTGCCCGTCCTATTGCTAATGATGAAAAATTATGGACCACTAAATATGCTCCTACTTCTGTAGCACAATTATGTGGTAACAAGGGACAAATCCAAAAATTACAAAGATGGCTTGAGAATTGGTTTGAATATTCCAAAGAAGATTTTAAGAATCCTGGTCCTGATGGATCAGGTGTTTTCAGGGCATGTTTAATTAGTGGACCGCCAGGTATTGGTAAAACTAGTGCTGCTCATTTAATTGCTAAGAACTTAGGATATGATGTATTAGAAAAGAATGCATCTGATATCAGATCAAAATCATTGTTAAACTCGAGTGTTAAATCGGTGCTCAATAATACTTCAGTCGTTGGTTATTTCAAAAGTCAGAGTGATATCGAACATAGCCACAAAAATGATAAGAAATTCTGCCTTATCATGGATGAAGTCGATGGTATGTCTAGTGGTGATAGAGGTGGTGCTGGTGCTTTATCAGTCTTCTGTAAGATTACCAAGATGCCAATGATTTTAATTTGTAATGATAAATCATTGCCTAAGATGAGAACATTTGATAGAACTACATTTGACTTACCATTCAGAAGACCTTCAGAAACAGAAGTTAAATCTAGATTAATGACTATTTCATTAAGGGAAAAGATTAAGTTGGATCCAACAATTATAAGTCAATTAGTACAGGCCACAAATAATGATATAAGACAAATGATTAATTTGTTGTCAACAGTATCCAAGACACAAAAGGTTATTGGTCATGAACAAGCCAAGGATTTTACTAAAGCATGGAAAAAGCAAACAATCCTTAAACCATTTGATATCACGTCTAAATTATTAAATGGTCAGATATATAACCCTAATTCTAATAATACATTAAATGACAAAATCGATCTTTATTTCAACGATATTGATTTTACCCCATTAATGATTCAAGAAAATTATTTGGCTACAAGGCCTACAAACTCCAATACTGCTCTTGATCATTTGGAAAGAGTAGCAAATGCTGCTGATTCTATTTCGCAATCTGATCACATCAACTCACTAATCAGATCTAGTGAACAACAATGGAGTCTTTTACCATTCCATGCAGTTATGTCTTCCGTGAAGCCAGCATCTGAAGTTGCAGGAACAATCACCCAAAGAATCAATTTTGCTGGATGGTTAGGTCAAAACTCCAAGGCCATGAAATACAGCAGAATCTTACAAGAATTACAATACCATACCCGTCTTAGAACTTCCACCGATAAGACAGAGTTGAGATTGGAATATATTCCACTAATGGTGAAGAAACTCACAGAACCAATTATCCACGATCATGAGGAGGGTATTCCTGACGTTATCGACATGATGGACTATTATTACCTCTCTAAGGAAGACTGGGACTTCATTATCGACTTTGGGGTGGGTGATTCCAAAGGAGATGTGGTCTTGAAGAAAGTCCCAACTAAGGTAAAATCCACTTTCACCAGAAAATACAATAGCACCACCCATCCAACTGCAATTTACAAAACAGGTAACTCCATTGGTTCTGGTAATGGTAGAAAGCAAACTGTTGACTTTGAAGGTGTTATAGAGGACGATACTGTAAAGGATGAAGAAGAAGAAGAAGAAGATTCTGACAAACTTGATACAAAAAAAGACAAGCTTATAAAAGAAGTCAAACCGAAAAAAACACCTGCAAAGAAGCTGGCAACAAAGAAAAAACCCGCAAAGAAATAATTGTCTATATAGCATCCATACTATTCAATATATCTCGTTTTTGACATTTTTCCCATACTTAACCTAAGTGTGAATGGATGTTCCATACAGTAAAGATTTCGCACCACTATAAATTAGGGGTGGGCTAGAAATGACAAAATCAGAAAAAAAAAAATCAAAAAACAAAATAATCATTATTTGCTAAATTGTATTTTGAACACAATAATATTACCTGACATAGTGGATCTAGTGTGAGAATATTGCTATAATATATAATCAAGACTGTACCAGCATCAAGTTGTAAATTTTAGCGAGAAAAAAACGGTACGATAAGTCGACTTATACATCAAGAAACTACGTGGAAAACGTCAAAGAATTAACCAATTAAACGAGTATTATCGTGTCATAAACTGGATGTGTTTCGGCAATGTCAAACCCACTACCAATATTTAATATTCCGAATCCTAAAAGAGGGAATGAATCAAAGCTTCCGAATCTCACTATACCCACAAGCAATTTATCTGGAGGATCAACATTTGTTCCCCCAGTAGATACACCTAGAAAGAGCAATTTAAAACGAAAGCCACCACCAATTGACTTCTCTAAAATTAGTGGTAGTCATTCAAGCTTGTCAGATACAGTAAATTGCAATGCACCACATCTGTTCGACAGCCCTGGGTTTGTAATAGATTCTGGTAGTAGTAGTAGCAGAAGCAATCATAACGAGATTATTAATGAAAATAACGATAATAACGAAAAGATATTTCGAGGTAATCAGTTCAGCATAAACAAAGAGTTCAACGAGCCCGTGGATTTAGAAATGTTGACCCCAGAAGACTGGAATATAATTGCTGATACGAACCAAATTGTGGAAATTAACAAATTAGGAGAAGGTAATGGTGGAAGTGTATCAAAATGTAGATTAAAGAATGGATCTAAAGTGTTTGCGTTAAAGCTTATCAATGCAGACCCTAATGCCGATATCCAAAAGCAAATAATAAGAGAGTTACAATATAACAGATTATGTCATTCCCCTAATATTGTCAAATACTATGGTACCTTTATGGTCCAGAGTCAACAAATGATTGGTATTGCCATGGAATACATGGGAGGAAGGTCATTGGATGCCATATACAAACGTACTATCGAAATAGACCCTACTAATAGAATCAACGAAAAAGTGTTAGGGAAAGTCGCCGAATCGATTTTGAAAGGGCTTAATTACTTGCATCAACAAAAAATTATTCATAGAGATATAAAGCCATCAAATATACTTCTAGATTCAAGAGGTAATATCAAATTATGTGATTTTGGTGTGAGTGGAGAAGTGGTAAATTCACTTGCAACCACATTTGTCGGTACTCAATATTACATGGCACCTGAAAGAATCATGGGAAAACCGTATACAGTGACATGTGACGTTTGGTCCTTAGGTCTTGCCCTTTTAGAAGTAGCAACTTGTAAATTTCCATTCTCTACCGAGGACCAACAGCCACTTGGCCCAATAGAGTTGTTATCTTTAATGTTAGAATACGAACCTAGATTAGAAGACATCCCCCTGGAAGGGATATATTGGAGTGAATCATTTAAAAGTTTTATATCATATTGTTTGAGAAAAAACAGTAACGAAAGACCAAGTCCAAGACAGATGCTCAGCCATCCATGGATTATAGCACAGCTGCAAATTACAGTAAGAATGGAAAGATTTGTGCAACAATTATGGGGCCCTGATCTTGATTAGTATAATCATATGCCCCTCTATTTATATATAACATTAATCCATACCCCTCATATATATTAAAATTAATTGAAATAATTATTAATTGATACCATTTTTATGTTTAAAATTCCATATGCACTAAGTAATTCCTTTAGGAGTCTTTGAATTATTTATTGCACGTGATTTATCATATGACCTTTTTTCAAAATTTTCCATCCAATCAAAAATATTAAATATTAAGCATGAGTTTTAAACGTTTTCTTAAGTTAAGTTAAAGAATAAACATAACAATAAATATAATATAATGCCAGTTCCATTCGAAGGTTTATTGCCATATGCCATTATGACCGCCTTCTTCGGTTTGGCTGGTCATGGTGTCGGATTCATTAGATACTGGGATAACGGTTGGAAGAAAGATAGATTTGACTTAGATGAATGGGATGAAAACATGATGAAGAGAGATTTCTTGTTAACAGGAGTCAAGAGAGGACAATCTGCTGAGCCTATTGCACCAGAACACTTTAAGACTGCTGATGTTCAATTACAAAGATACTGGACCCCATACAGAGACCAATTCTTCTCTTTTAGAGAAAGATTATACAGGGGATATATCTCTGGTAACTGGGACTTATCTTAATAACATGAGGTTAATTGGCATACTTATTTCACTATATTATTATTATTATTATTAAATTATTATTATTAAGTTATTATTATTAAATTATTATTATTTAAATTATTATCATTTAAATTAAAAATTGTGGTTTTATAAGCTAGATTATTAAAATACATAATGATTCAATGTAACATATATTACAAGATGTAAGAAAAACTGAATGAATTATATACTTTAAAAAGAAAAGTGGAAAATGCATAATGTGATAATTACTTGAAGTCCTTGTATGTCCATTTTTCGGTAATCTTTGGTGAATACTTTCTTCTCTTAGCAACAGGAATTCTAGTTTCAATCTTACCGGATGTTTGTAAATTCATCATTTGTTCATACAACAAATTACCTTCTGGTTTCAAGTCTTTTAAATTACTAGTTAATTCATCAGATAATTTAACTTCAAGAGGTTTTTGGATGGTATTATACTTGAAAAGTTTCTTTGGGGCCTTTTCCTTCTTGGTTTTAGTGTTTTCAAGTTTATCTTTAACAATTTCGTTAATATCATCTAATTTTTCTAATTCCTTGACTTGTGCCTTCAATTCTTTAAGCTTATCTTCCAATTCCAATCTCTTTTTGTGTTTTAATTCTTTATTTCTTTTGGTCTTGGTCTTAATCTTAACCTGAGTTGGCTTATTAATAGAAAGCTTATAATCGTTATTTTCTTCTTCATCTTGGTTATCAGGTTCCTCCTCTTCAGAATCACTTGATTCCACATCGTTATCTAAGTTGGCAATTAAAATCTTGATCTTTTCTTGGTGATCGATGATAGCTTGACGTTGAAGTTCCCTTTCATATTCACCACTGTATTCCTTATTTATTAAACTCTTCCATGATTCTAATGAAGGGTTATATGATTTACCTGCATCTACAATATCTTCTTTTTCAGCTATTTTGATTGGTTTATGCTTGAGAGTTTCTGGAGCTCTAGTAGCTTTGGTCACTTCTTTATCACTACGGTTCTTTAAAAATTCTGGCCTGTTGTCTTCTTCCTCTGCTCCCCAGAGATCTTTACTGTCAGCTTTGGAAATACCATCCTTTTCTATTCTTGCAAACATTTTGGATTCACCTTGAATCTTACCTGATAATCTCATCAACCTATGAACTTCACTCTTTTGAATACCCTGGATTGTCTTTTTGTTGTTTCTTTCCACTAATAATGGGGCAACTTTAGATTTATTAGTCAATATTTCTCTAGACTTTAATGTTTTTGTGGTCTTTGTTTTGAGTTTATCATCACCAGTGGTATCAATTATGAAATCATCATCAAAGTCATTACCCATAACAATTTGCTTGTCTCTGACTTCTTGTAAACCTTTTTCCACATCATCAATATCTATATTCTTTCTCCAACTCTTCTTACCCTTCCTTGACCTTTGGGCAGCCCTAGGCTTGTTTACTTCCATTTCCAAGGTTATTTTAGTTATTTTGTATATTTCATTATCTATGAAAAATTATCTTTAAAGCGATGGAGATGAGAGTCGTGTGGATGTGTCACATAATTTTATTGGTTTTGTGATACTTTCTCTAAAATTGTATTATCATATATCAAAGTTAATCTGATGACTGTAGAACATGTATATAAAGCTCAAATATCATTTATTAGTGATTTTAATTAAATTTTGTCTGAAATTTTGATCAGATTAGGTATTTTTATTTTTTAGATGATTTTATTTTCATATATTTATATACACATTGTAAAACCCTCTTTTTATTATTTGAATTAACAATTATAGAACGTATAGCATCATGAAACACTTCAAGTGATACGACCAGAATATTTGATGCTATTTAACATTCAAATTAAGTTTCTATGAATCCTATGAAATGTTTTAATCATTAAAACCTAAAGGTCTTTTGCAACCATGTTATATGCAGCCTTTATGTATTGTGCCGGCTTTCATAATTATACATGTATTAAAGTGGGTTGCATACAAAGAAAGTATTTGTGCAACTAGCCTGAATAACTTCTTTTATGACTAACATATGACTCAAAAATGCATTTTTAGTATCAAGTAAAAACAATCGCCGTAAATAGAAGTTGAAGGTATAAATCTACTAAGTTTTTATCTGTATAAAATCAATTGCTTAAACGGTAGTCACATATGGCTCGTGATTTTCGAAATTGAATCAATTATAGTACTATACTGATGCAGTATTTTCGTATTCTAACCACAACATAACTCAAGCTAAGAGATTAACTTCACCTTGTTTCTTTTCATGGCAAATTAGTTCAATTTTATCATTAATTTATCCCATTTATATATAAGTTATACATACTATAAATATTCTGTTGTGTTAGAATCAGACAATTTCATTAATTAGAAGCTTCTTTATTAGAATCTATGGTCACTGAGAATATTTAGGTTTATAATCATTCATATTATATGCCTTTAAATATACATATTAATATATTAAATATACTTATCGATGGGTCAATTTTTAGCCTGTCGTAATTTTTTTTCACTAATTCCATTTAATCATCATTCGCTTCCGTTTATCCATACTGTCTTGTGCTCAATTTTTTACACAGAAAAAAAAGCCTTACTAAAGTTTACATATGTTTTATGAACCGGGAACCTGTATAGTCGGGAAAATCAGTTCTTATTCACAAGATGCAATCTGATTCTCACATTCACACCAAAAGCAGATTAATTTCACCTACTAAAGTGATTAATAAATCATTACTTGACACATCACCATTAACATTCAAGTATACTGGCCTCTGATATTTCTTAACTATTAAGCTGTTCAAAGATTGAACCATTTCATAATTTTCACTGTTTTGTAGTACAGTCAGATATACCCCGTTGGGGCCGTTAATTGAGTATACGTAGGCCCCGAAACCCGAGTTATTTAACTTATTCACATATATGGTTATAGGTTTAATAGAAACTGTAATAGCTATGGAGTAATCATCACCACCAATATTAATAATCTTATTACTGTATTTCATATTTAGTTTATATATGTTTTGTATAAGCTTATTTATTACCTTTCAATAAATTTTCATTTTTATTCCATTTCAATATGCAAAATATGTTTGTGTAATTTCGAGAATGGCATATATAAGGTGCTGCTTGACCTGTCGAGCCCCATTGGCCGTTGTATTTCAGCTAATTTTACATATATAAGAACTTATTCAAGTATTTTTTTGATTAATTCTCCAATTATTCAGTATTATCCTGGTGAATAAATCTTAGTAAGTATCTATGAATGTTTGTAGTCCTGAAGAAAAGTTATTGCAAAATGAATCAAGTCAAGTCGAACTTGCCGGCACTACCGTTGATCTAATATACACATTAAACCAAAGCTTATTTAAATCAAGCTTAGAAGAGAGTTTTCCTGTTAAGTTAGTTGTTTCAATTCCAAGTAATGACATTAAAAAAGAAGTCGAAAAGATTGCTTTAAACCTAGGAGCAGAACTTACCATTAACCGTGGTACAGTCGAGATTTATACAAGTAAAAAGAATATAAGTAATAAAATAATAGAAGAGTTTTGTGATAAAGGTTTAGATATTACATTTGACTATTCAAAGTTAATTTCACATCCAGGGTTGTTATTTGTGAAACGTTTAACCACAAACAAGGTGAAATCTGAAGAATTGAAAGTGTACTTTAATCTGCAAACTAAATATAAAAGTTTAAATGAAACCAATTTGATTAAAAGTAAGAACAATGAATCTTATGCTATACTAAAATTTGACAATTATTTAGATTGTGAATACATTTTATCCAACTTCCACCATGATTTCAACCCTTTCCATGAAGACCCAAACATACCAATGTACTTGAATAAATACATAAGTAAAAAGGAAAGAGCATTAAAAGATCCACAATATTACACTAACTCAACAGATCAATTCACAGAGGAAAATGTCTATAGCTCAATAGTGGTGGAGAACTTAAATAATTTTTTTAAGGATTGTAATTTGACGATAAAGGAATTTAATAACTTTTTATCAGTATTTCAATCATTTCATCCTATTGAATTTATCCTATTCCCTGTTAAATCTTCAAGTGGAAAGGATAATATCACCTTAGAAAACTTTGGGTATATTTATTTTAAATCAACACCCGACATGAATATGAATGTATTAAGATGTTTATATTTCCTTAATAATTTAACTTTAAATGAAATAAAGGAATTTGATCACAATATAAAAATTAGTTTAGAACAGGAAATAGAAATTGATGTTAAAAAAGAGAATACATTAAAATTATCTATCAATCAGCACAGGTTCAATCATTATTTGCACCTGTTGAAACCAAATCAGTTAGTTATATCTTTTAAAACTGAAGCATTCATGAATTGTTTAGACTATAATATGTATAGTCAGGTCTTTGAAATGTTACTGAAAACTATAAATTACCAGGAAACTAATATATATGTTAATAATTTATCGAGCCTCTTCGAAAATGATGATAAACTTTGGGAAGAGTTTTGGTCTCAGTTTGGTGAGATTAAGTCAGCAAAAATAATAAAGCCAGAATTCTATTCTAAAAAAGTGAATAACTATGGAAGAATCGGCTTTATATTTTACATGAATTTTAAAATGGCTTTAAAAGCTATTATTTTAACTAATTCGAAAATTGTTGAATATAAGAATCAAACAATTGCAATAAAATCATCATTTGCAATTCAAAAATCGCAAAATCATATGGTTTCTCAATTAAGACAAAGCCGTAGTCCACCAAGTTATTATTTACCACCTCAATATTACAATGGGACTACTTTATGCTATCCAATGAATTACGCTATGGGATATTATACGTTCTATAATCCATATTATTATATGCTGAATCCTAATGTAAATAATTTTCAACCACAAATTAATGATACAGACGATTCATGAACACTTGTAAATATTATTAGGGTGTATCTATATACTTATATACAACTGATATATTATTTTCAAATTCAAAACATAAAACTTAAATATATTAATTATTATTTTATTGTATTGTATTTTATTAATTATCAAAACCAATTAGTTTTTCTAATTACAAATACACTATTTACAAAACTGGTGGGTCATCTCTTGGTCTTGGAGTTGGCATAGCAGCAATAAATTCAGTTTCTTTTAATTTATTCTCGATAGAATCCACTGTGAAATCATCATCAACAGATTCAACACTTTCTACCTCTTCAATATAATGTTTCAACATACTTTCTATACCATTTTTTAATGTAATACTACTGGAGTCGCATGATCTACAGGCCCCCTTTAATCTTAAAAATACAGTACCATTATCTTCATTAAAGTGAACTAATTCAATATCACCACCATCATCTTGAATTGCAGGTCTTATTCTGGTGAAAATTAATTCCTTAATCATAGATACAACTTCATCATCTTCTTCACAAAATTCCATGCCATCTGTTATTTCATAGTCTTCGTTTATAATAGGCGTACCATTTGTTAAATATTCTGTTAAAATAGAAAATATTTCAGGTTTTAAAAGAGACCAGTGTAATTCTGAGCTTGTTTTTTCGACTGTGATAAAGTTTGAACCAAACATAATAGATTTAACACCATCAATAGAAAATAACTTAAGTGCTAAAGGGCTACATGCTGCTTCTCTACCACTTAAGAATTCCTTAGTTTGATTATCTTCCAAAATTTTCATAGAAGGTAAAAATTTCAATGCTTGCTCATTAGGAGTATCCACAGTTTGGATAAAGAGATTTCTGATATTGGTAAAACTTAATCTACCTATCATGGGTCTCCTTGCTCCTATCTGTAATGATTTTCTGGCAATAAACATTGTTAATAATTTATAAGAAAAATGATAATTTGTAATAAATGAATTAATTGTAAAACGAATTTTAAAAATTCCCGGAATATTAAACCAGTACACCAGTATTGACCGGAATTTCTTTTTATCTTTTTCATCTATAGATTCTACTTACTATCAAATAATAATTTTTCAAATAAGGATGCAGTTTTTTCCTCAATTTTAGCTTCATTTGCTTCACTACTAATTGATTGATCTAATTGTAACTTGTTTTCTGCTAACTGAAGCATATTTTCTTCAATAGTATTTTTAGTAATTAGTTTGTAGACTGTCACTTCATTAGTTTGACCCACTCTATGGGCTCTATCTTCTGCTTGTTTATCATCATGAGGGTTAAATGATTGATCAAAAATGATTACATTATTGGCAGCAACTAAATTAATACCAAATCCACCAGCTTTAGTTGAAAGTAAAAAGACTGGGATTTTATCATCATCATAGAATTTATCGATTAAGTCTTGTCTCGTGTCAACTGAAGTTTGACCATCAAGTCTTAAAAATGTAATTCCACTTATCGATAAAATTTTTTCTAAGATGTCAAGCATTTGTGTGAATAATGAAAAGACTAAAATCTTTTCCTTTTTCTTAACGATATCTTTGAGAAGCTTGATTAAACTCTCAACTTTTCCACTGTTCATAAATTCTTTGTCATTCAAAACATACTTTGATAATGTTTTTGGGAATTTTTCACATAAGTTATTCAATTCATAATCAGACATAACTTTCATATCTTCCAAAATATATTCTCTATTAGCTTCAACATATTCTGGTTCGTTCATAATAGCCTTTGTCATTTTTTCTAATTTATCACTTGTATATAATGTTCTAAACAATAATGGATGTAAAGAAGCTTTTCTTAAAGACATCATGACATTAGATGATGAAGGCATAGGGTTTTTTCTGGCAGCTTCTGCTTCCTTTCCTACTAATTTTTTACGTCTTTCCCTTTCAAGTCTAGTTTTCTTACCTTGCTCTAAGTAATCATTATAAATTTGTTTTTGCAATGGTGATAATTCACATTCAATTATTTGATGAGTTTTTGCTGGTAAGTGCTTAAGTACTTGATTCTTTTTACGTCTTAGAACAAATGGTGTCATCATAGTTTTTGCCTTGTTGATTGCTTGATTTGATAATAATGGGTTGTATCTTTCATCTTTTTCGTCATTAATTGTTGATACTTTCTGGTTAAATAATCCTTGTAAATCATCACGCTTAGAATTGAATAAATCTGGTAACATAAAAGCTAACAATGAAACCAATTCTTTAAGGTTATTTTGTAATGGAGTACCAGTTAAAAGTAATCTGAAATTAGCATTTAATCTCATTAGTTTGGTATATCTTTCAGATGTTGAATTTTTTAACATATGACCTTCATCATATACAATCATATTGAATCCTTGGTTTCTCAAAAATTTAAAATCCAGGTTAGCACCAGTAGCCAAATTGTAAGTGGTCACCAATACATCATATTGTTTATCCTCTAATTCATATCTTAATTCTTCTCTTTCCAGTTGAGAGCCATAATATGCTTGGACTATTATATCAGGACAAAACTTATTGAACTCTCTTAACCAATTTTCAATAGTAGAAGATGGTACTATAACTAAGTTTGGTCTTTTACTTCCTTCTGTTTCTTTTAAATGGGCCATAAAGGATATAACTTGGCAAGTTTTACCTAAACCCATTTCATCTGCTAAAATACATGATAAATTGTTGTGATATAAAAGATTAAGCCAGTTAATACCCACTTGTTGATAACTTTTTAATTCAATATCAGCAGCTAATAATGAAGGTTTTGATTTTATATACCTTAATCCCTTATGTTTTTGACGAACCACAACAATATCTTCATCTTCATCTTCGCTTTGACCTTCTTTAGATTCATCAATTTCAATAACTTCGTTAGTAGGCTCAAGGTCAGTCATTTCAAGTTCACCATCCCCAGTTACTGTTACACCCCATGATTTCATTTGATTGGAAATTAAATCACCATACTCAGAACACTTTTTAATTAATGAATCCACAGCTCTATAACCCTTCAAACTAAATTCTGTATTCTCAACAACCTTTAAACCAAGGTTTTTTCTTTGTCCTCCTCTTCTTTTCTTTGGAGCATTCTCACCTTGTTGTTCAGTATTTGGAAGCTCTAATTTATCTTCAGCAATTTGATAGATATCTAAAAATGGTCTTTTGCTTACCAATAAGTCGGCAATCTTTGGTGGTATATTACTAATTTCTACAATATCTTGTACCGACGCATTATTCAAGAATTCTAAAATTTGGGAATCAATAGAGGTTAATCCAGATTTATAATTATCTTGATCGTCTTCCTCGGACATATCATCACTAACATCATCTTCTTCCAAATCATCGTCACTAATCTGTAATTTCCTCAGGTTAGATCTTCCCTTTCTTCTATTTTCTCTAATTTTTTCTTCTAGTCTTTCTAAATCGTCATCTTCGACAATCATATTATTATTATTATTACTCATATCAATTTCAGGGCGAAGGACTGTTGTTCCTTGTTGAATTGTCAATTTCAATTTAGGGATTGATGGTTGTTGGTATCCATAGGCTGATGTTAAGGACTGAGGTGTCGTAGGTGCTGGGGTACTATCACTACTTACTGTTGAAGCACGAACAAGCTTTCTTCTCTTAACTTGATTGTCTTCTTGTGGCAATAAGACATGGTCTATTCTTGGTTGAACCTTAGGTTTATACTTATATTTGTCTAAAATTGACTGCTTTGGCTTATGGATCTCAACTTTAGTCGATTTCTTTTCTGGTGACTGTTCTATTATAGGATATTTAACTGGTGATTGGATTACATTAACTTTTGCCTTAGCTCTTACTTTGATTGGAGAAGTATCTTCATCATCGTGTTCATCTTTGATCTCTTCTTTATTCTCCTTTTCACTCTCCATTTGTAAGCGCTTTTGGTTTTCGTATTCACGTTCCAACTTTAAGCGGGTTTCTTTTGCTTTGATCTTCTCAGATTTCTCTTCTTCTCTTCTCTTCTCGGCTTCTAATTTACCTAGAATTTCATCTTTATTATATGTATCCGTTAACCATTGAGTAATATCTCTTAAGTTCCCTCTACCCTTGACAAATCCCTTAAAAATGTCACTTTCTTCTAAGTAAAAGAACCTCTTTTGCACAACTTTAAAGTCTTTGTGTTGTCTGATAGCCTGTCTTTTTTTCTCTAAAGATAATTCTTTAGCTCTGTCAATAGAACCATTATTACCATTACTAATGTTTCTGGTAGGTGGTGCAAGCGTGTCACCGCCTTTCGACGGTGATGATTTAACATAGATAGGTGATGAGCTAGGAACTTGTACATAAGAGTTTTCTTTTTTTGGGGTCAATATAACCTCTGTAATATTTCTATCTTCCTCTGGACTATTCCAACTCATATTATACACTATAACACGTAGATTATTTCCTACAGAAATTCTATGTATTCTTTATCTATTAATTGTATTTAGCGACAAAGAAATTTTTTCGAATATATTCTCGCGTTTATATAATAGTCTTTTCTTTTGACAATAGATGTGAATATACCTGTATTGAGAGCGTAGTCCACCATGTAGATCCTACTAATGATAAAATTAATTATACACTTGTTGCAGTATTTTGGTAATTATAAGGTATGAATTTTCGTATATAGGAAATCTTGCCATGACTTCTACACAAGGAGGATTTTAAACCTTAAAGACACTTCTTGTAATAGCAAATAATTCCGAAGCTTTATCAAAATAATACTACTTTATTATCTAATAAGATATTAATAAGATGATTCCATTTAGAACCAGAATTATCGAATAGTAATGAAATATATGAGAGAAAGAATTATGCAATAGGGTATTATTTGACAAGATTTATCCAAAGTTCTCTTGGGCATATTTGCTTATATTCATATTATAAAAACTGATATAAAAGATATTTGATACACTGTGATTATATATGTTACTATATAACCAAGTAAAATTGTAGTACGAAATGTTGCATAATATTTCGCAACTAGTTGTATTTGGATTAGATTATGCAACATCATATTCAAGACAAAACTTATCAAATATGAGTAAAATATGGATTATAAATGAAAGATTTTTATGATCTATAAATCTATAAAATATCATGCAATTTTACAGAAAAATACTAAAAAAAATGATATAATTTCTAATTATTTTATTGTTGTTTGATACCTTATATTGAATTTTTTTTCTTTCCTACTAATTGTTCTTACCATATATTAAAATTTTAATATTTACCTTTTACTATTCTTAACTATCTAAAATTATAATAAAACTTTAATTGTGTTTCCTTGACTATTAGAACTACTAAAAAAATTCAATATAATTTATGCTTGTTGTGGTTGCTTATTATATATATCTAGACTAAATTGAACAAGAAACTTTTTTTTGTCTTTAATTCTCTTTATTCATAATTCAAAATTATACTATTATATTCTACTTATCAGAAGGAATAGTTACTAAACCGATACACATAAATAATTAATTAAGAATATGTTTGTGTTCCTGTATACAATATAGAATGCTAATCTCTATTCTGGAGTATATGAAGCTTAAGTATGATAACTATTAGTATAGTATAGGAAAACATAGATCTAAAAACCTAAACGTTAGATAGAAAATATGGTTCACTTTAAAATACTTTCTTGTGGGTCTAATGGAAATTTTCAGTTAGGATTAGGTGATGATGAGGATAGAGATGAGCTTCAATATGCTAATTTCATTATAAATGGAATTGTAACTGATATACTCGATGTTAGTCCAAAAGAAATTGTATGTGGGGGAAACCATACTTTTGTTTTAATGGAGAATAATGAATTATATAGCTGTGGGGATAATAGTAAAGGTCAATGTGGACATTCATCATCAGATCATCCAATTATAAAAAAGTTCACGAAGATCCCCGGAGATAATTGGATATATGTCGGTTGTGGGTGGGAGTGTTCTATACTTATAAATATTAAGCAAGAAGTGTTTGTTTGTGGATTTGGTGGAAAGGGTGAATTGGGACTTGGCAATGGTATTCTTCAATCAGATTTAAGAAAACTAGACTTTCAATTTCCAGACGAAATAATAGAATTGAAAACATCTGTAAGTCACAGTATTGTAAGAGTTAAAGGAAATAGCCTTTTTGGGTGGGGAAATTGTAGAAAGGGACAATTGGGAAAACAAGAAGTTAATATTAAAACACAGAAACCAAGGCCAGTAATCTGGTCACCAGAGAGATTAGATTTCAGTATAGATACATTTGAAAAAATTGCCGTAGGAAAGGATTTTACTGTATTTACAGATGGTGAAGAAATTACTGCATTTGGAAAATTGAATGGTATATTTAGACAATCAAATTTAGAAGATATTAAAACAATGTGGTCATCATTTCATGTCTTGTTTAAAGATAAAGCAGGAAATTTTGAGCTAAAGTCTGAAGGAAATAATAGCCATGGTCAAATATATACCAAATGTAATACCACCATCAATTCATATCAAATAGGTAGTGAGCATGGTGTTATACTTAACGACAATAACCAAGTCTATGCCTGGGGTTGGGGTGAACATGGTAATTGTGGACCATTGCCTAAGGAATACAAGAATGAACAGGAACAAGTTACTTTCAGGTCATTAAATCAAATCTACAATGGTAGCTACAAAGTTGTCATGTTGGGTTGCGGTTGCGCAACAACATGGGTAGTGATACAAATAAGCTAAAATAATGATTACGAATGTCACGAGGTATCTTTCCCATATTCATCTATTGCACGAGATGAAAAGACATCACTGTCCCCCAAGTATGCTCAAAGATGGAAAATATGTTCAACGTAGTTATTATAGGATGATTGTATCGGTAACTGTTCAATTGTTCCATGCCTAATCCTAACATCAATTTCCATAAAAAATCAATAGATCGAGCTGAAACTGAAAAGTTATCTTCTTTATCACCCATACAATCATATAATACTATAACAATCCTTCGTCATAGATAATATATGATTGTGTAAAGAATAATCTTTAATAGTAAATAATTTTTAATAATCAGAAAGAATTTTCTAGATGTAGCTAGAAGATATCGTGCGGGTAACCGCGTGATCCTATCACAACTCTTCTTATATTAAGGGTATGTTCTTCTTAACTATTGTTAAACATAGATATTCGTAAGTCTTAATATTAGAAGAATCATAATGTTTGGAGCAGTATGTTCTGGAAGGCCAATTCAATTGGCAAATCAAGTTGAACCTACTAAATATGTTTTAACAATTCCCAATGCATCAAATATTTCCCATATAGCAGTATTTTTGCTTCCAAATTCCCAATTCACAGACCCCCAATATACAGCATTGGTTTATTTTCAAATGCCAGGATCACAGGAATTCAAGCTTTTTGGGGGCTTAAATCCTCTTAAGCAATCGGCAATCTTTAAATTGAATAATACAAATAAACAAGTCAAGTCTAGCGAAGATTCAGATATGAATATCGATGACTCTGTAATTGATAATGACACAGCTGTGATTAATGTGGGTATTTCTATTGAGCCTACTGTACAGGCAGAGCAGCTTTTATTGCAAGAAAAGCAAAAACAAACTTCTCAATCAACATCCTTGGTATTAGCATCATCAGCTAATAAACAAGCCCCACGTAATCCTAACGATATTGCCTTACTTGCTAACAAGATTGTGGGTCATGCATACAATTTCTTGGGTAGCTTTATTGACGATTCTGGAAAAGTGTCGATGAAGGCATTTGATAGCTGGTGGGACAAGTTTAGAGCCAAATTAGCAAATAACCCGAATTTCTTAGATGAATTACAACAGTAATTTCTTATTAGCATTATAGAATCTTAAAAAGCATACAGAATTAATTTTTAAGATAAAAATATGACATTACTTTTGTTAAATTTATGGCTACATGTTCGTTCCAAAGAATAGAAATTGAGACTAATTTAAACTTGAATTATAACACGAACTTGTCATTAATTTAATCACTGTCGAAGTTGACTCTTGATTACTTATTTGCTGAAGCAATCTCTTATGAATTTAATTCTAACCTCGAAGCATTAAAAAACAACATTTAATATCTTGTATTGACAGCTAAATCCACCATTTTTTGCAAGATAATGACTATATGTATAAATATAAATATATCGTTCCAGAAATGTATTGAGTTGAGAGTTGTCGGAATTTTTATGATATTCAGTCTTAAAAGACATAAAATTTACAATATAACTTAAATATAAATAATTATACATCTACAATCTACAATAGAATTATTTCCTAATATTTTAGATAAACTTAAATATCTTGATATATTATATTATTCAAATAATACATGGTCACGTGATCATGTTTCCATCTATTGCTGTGTTTTTTTTAGCTATAGTTGCCTAAAGGTGACAAATATAGCACGAATTTTGGGTGACCAAATGACAGAATAAATGGTGACTTTTGTTGATAAAAATGATAAGGTGATTAAATCGACCCCAACTACTAGCTAATTAATAATCAAGAGCCTACCGGAATTCTAATCCTTGGGAGAAATAAAAGAAATAAACGCCTATTCCGGAAAACTGACAAACCGCCGTACTGGACCTCAACAGTAAAAGAGGCGACACTGCAATGTATAACTTTCAAATTTATGACTCTAAAACACCCATTATAACATTTCTACATTCAGCAACATTTGGTGAGTTTGTAAATCTTCTTCTAAAAAAAAAAAAAAGAACCCATCACCTTGCATAGGTATGAATATCGAAAACGCACCCCATGGCTAATAACTTGACTCAATTAGTATTTGCTGCCATCGTTAACGCGACAAAGAATAAAACGATTGTGGAACCCGTACGAGAATTTCTTTTTCTATACCATCGGAATTTAGTCGGATTAACACCGAAGAAAAATTGGCCATTCGGAACTTGTACAATACTGTGGCGTTGGTTGCAGATGTATGGCATCTCTGGCATTAATATAAATTTTTCCCAATTCTCAAGAAATATAGTTCATTTCCCTTGGGTATTTATTCATACAGAAAGTCCAACCTTTCATATACACACTGATCGAAAGTCCAACCTTTCTTTATAAAGTTCATTGAAACTCAATTTAATTCTTTCTAATAAATTAAAATTTTTCAAGTCCACAATATTTATCATGACTATCGAATCAAACGTTAACTATGGTTTTGGTACCAAAGCCATTCATTCTGGTGCTCCATTAGACCCAACCACTGGTGCTGTTATTGAACCTATCTCTTTATCCACCACCTTTGCTCAATCTGAACCATCTAAGCCATTAGGTATTTACGAGTACTCCAGATCTGCTAACCCAAACAGAGATAACTTTGAAACTGCCGTTGCTAGTTTAGAAAACGCCAAATACGCTATCGCTTTAAGTTCTGGTTCTGCCACCACTGCTTTAGTTGTTCAATCTTTACCTGTTGGTTCTCATATTATTTCTGGTGGTGATGTCTACGGTGGTACTCACAGATACTTCACTAAGGTTGCCAACACTCACGGTGTTGAAGCTACCTTTGTTGGTGATTTAGCTGCTGACTTAGAAGCTAATATCAGAGAAAATACCAAATTAGTTTGGTTAGAAACTCCATCTAACCCAACCTTATCTGTCACTGATATCTCAAAGGTTGCTGCTATTTTAAAGGCCCACGAAGAAAAGACTGGTAACAAGATTATCTTGTCTGTTGACAATACTTTCTTATCTCCATACGTTTCTAACCCATTAACCCACGGTGCTGATGTTGTTGTCCACTCCGTTACTAAGTACATTAACGGTCACTCTGATGTCGTTATGGGTGTTTTAGCCACCAACAGCAATGAATTACACGAAAAATTCAGATTCTTACAAAATGCTATTGGTTCTATTCCATCTCCATTTGACTCTTGGTTAGCTCACAGAGGTTTAAAGACTTTACACTTAAGAGTCAGACAAGCTTCTTCTACTGCTCAAAAGATTGCTGAATTCTTAGCTAACCATCCATCTGTTTTAAAGGTTAACTATCCAGGTTTAAAGTCTCACGAAAATCATGGTGTTGTTCTTAAGCAACACAGAGATGGTTTAGGTGGTGGTATGATCTCCTTCAGAATCCAAGGTGGTGCTCAAGCCGCTTCTGACTTTACTTCCTCTACTAAATTATTCACTTTAGCTGAATCTTTAGGTGGTATTGAATCCTTAATCGAAGTTCCAGCTATCATGACCCATGGTGGTATTCCAAAGGCTGAGAGAGAATCTAACGGTGTTTTTGATGATTTAGTCAGAGTTTCTGTAGGTATTGAAGATACTGATGATTTGATCGCTGATATCAAGCAAGCTTTAGAAAAGGCTGCTAAGTAGACTACAATAATTTTAATCATTGGATCTTTGTATTACTAGTATCTTTTTATAGAATTTTATGCATTAATTTTGTTAATATGTGTCATACTATATGTATCTGTTATGTTCTTCCTTATAGTTCTCTTATCAAATACCAACCGTTATGTTCCGGTTTGAGCCCCGGTAGCGATGACGTGGTATATTTCTCATCACTATTTATAAACTAATAGAGCTGTAATTTAGTATGGGCTTTTTTATTTAGATATAAACGTCAATTAATGAAGCCTTCTGTTGCTGAACTTTCTTTAATTGTATTGCTGTTGGGATTTCTCGGAGCTACTCAAATTATTGATCCTAACCAAAAAGTTATTTGCAGTCCAGAAAACCCTAAGGATTGCTATCCACGAATTTTTGTTCCAACTACAGAGTGGCAGATAATACGTGAAAATCAAGATATCCCACCTGGTTTACACGTAAGATTAAACATAGAAACTTTAGAGAGAGAAGCTAAACTCATGGACCCAGAAGATCAAGATATTTCCAACGCAGTTATTTTATCTGACGAACAAGTCAAAGACCCCTCAGATGAAGGAGAAATGGAATTAAATGATTCCCAAAGAGATGAAATAAGAAAAAAAGTGGCTGAATTCAAGAAGCTCAAAAATGATAAACCTAAAACCAGCGTGGAAGATTTGAATAGTTTTCAAAATGCAATTGAGGAAGTTGTAAATTATGGAGGTGATAAGTCTAGATTGAAAATTG
This sequence comes from Schwanniomyces vanrijiae var. vanrijiae, assembly GCA_030556805.1. Lineage (NCBI taxonomy): Eukaryota > Fungi > Ascomycota > Pichiomycetes > Serinales > Debaryomycetaceae > Schwanniomyces > Schwanniomyces vanrijiae. Next base: position 32,214 of record JAKTUS010000005.1, on the reverse strand, counting down.
CTTTAGAAACAATAGAAGAATTAAGCCACGATATAGAATTTGGAGTTAATTTAACTCAAGACACAAGAGTTTTTACGAGCTTCCTTGCTTTAATTTCAAGTGATGTAGGGGAAGATTTGGAAGAAATTATCTATAGAATTATGGGGTCTTCACTTAGAAATAATCCAGAGGCAATAAAGAACACCATAGAAGGACAATCTAAGGGACTTGTTGATGAATTATTTGAACGCTTAGGTTCTTCCTCATCAGACATTATACAAAAGCGTATTTTAGGTATCATTCAAAGTTTGAACCAAGATCGCTATTTTAAATCTTATTTTTTTAACAACCACGGTGTTCTTAAATTAGTAAAATTTTATACTGTTTTGGGACCACAAGCAAAGGAACGTATGATAAATATTTTTGAAGATATTCAAATGATTACAGAAAGTCAATCTACTGAAAAGAGATCTGATAGATCTATCGACTCAGATTGGCAATATTCCCAAATGCTACAAGAAATATTAGCTGGGAATAAATATGAAAATAAAGAACAGTTAAAGCTATTTTTCAGCAAATTAGTTGAAGTACATGAGAATAAAAAGGACTTGGATGTATCACGTAAATTCTTACAATGGTTATCAAAGGAAGTCTCATCAAATTCAATTGAAGAAAGAGATGATACGCCTGAAAATTTGCAATTCAGAGAGGACATGTTGCATGCTAGACATGTGGTATTTGGAAACCCTCATGCATTAAGAAAGGCACTTGCTGACGAGTTATAAATAAATAAAAATAAAAATAAAAAAATATCGTATATATACTTACACAATACATCAGTAATTTATGAATGTTCCATTAAAAGCAAAAGCTTTAATTATTCAAGATAATGTATCTTGAAATAACTTGGCTAGTATTATACATACTTATGTAGTTCTTCTGTTTCAATATGTGCAAGGCTAAGTTCTTTAATCGAATAAACCCATACCCATGTCATCGTCAGATTCTTCTTCTTCAGCAGCAGCTTCTTCTTCAGCAGCTGGAGCATCAGCAGAAGCAGCAGAACCGGCAGCAGCTGGAGCACCAGTTGGGACAGCAGCTAACTTTTCGTTACCTTCAGCGATTAATTCTTCGGCGTTCTTACCTTCGACTTCAGCTAATAACTTGGTGATCTTTTCTTCTTCAACTTCGATAGAAACAGATTCTAAGACAGCCTTGATGTCAGCAGCAGATGGGTTGGCGTTACCAGCGTTGACCAATAATAAGTAAGCAGCTAAGTATTTCACTATAATTGTTAGTATATATATTCCACGCCAAATTTGTAAGATTAACTAAACATGTATTCTAGAGACAATCACAATATATTACACGCATTATCGATTAATAGTCAATGAATATCCCAATAACAGAATGTCCATTATTTTAATATTTCAATCTTTTGTTCAAAAACTTTATCCTATTTGCACACAGCAGTTGTCACAGTTATAGATAGGTAACCAATTCTAGGAACTTTTTTTTCGGAAATATGACACATATTTCAGTTATTCCCTTGATTGTTAATCTATTCTACAGTATCCTCGAGTCATTGGTATCATTCTTTATAACTTTACATATATTTTTATCACCAAATCTGCAATTTCCATCTGCGTTTGTATCTTTATCCACAGTCAGAAATATATTTAATTAGCTTTAATTGTCTCTAGTACACTCAATTTAGTCTATTCTTTCACACATACTTTTTTATTGATTTCGTTATATAGAAGTACTAATATTACCGTTAACAGCAGGAATATAGTGTATTTTTTCACCAGTATGATTCCGCACTGGACTGGAATCTGGAGCGTGAAAAAAAAAATAGAGGTTACACAAATATATTTTGTGACATCTTCCCCTTCAAAGCAAAAGCAGTCACCCTTTCACGTGATCAAGTTCATATCTTTAATCTCTGATGAGGAATCTCCACAATTTCTAACTTTATGATAGTAGAATTAACTATTACAGTATCATTCTATTATTTTGACAACCTAAACTTGTATTTATTATATTTGGATACTATGTAGTGTGTCATTAGTAGCTACCTGATTAATATTGACTGAATGATACCTCAGGTATTTCAGCAAACACTTATATTTTACTATATTACGAAACCATAGTTGATTTGTCATAATGACTATGTGCAGTATCACTGGTAACATCATTATCAATATGTATGTGTGGGAGAGAATTACTGTTATAGATAAGCATTACATAGAGGCAAGTAGTGAGTTTTAATTGGAAAGATTGAGAAAATATCTATAGAAGAAATGTTACCAAAGAATTTTCCACAATTAAGCACAGTTCAGGAGCAAGAATTGACTGAAGAAATACACCAATGGAGCTTGGGGAATGGGTTAGTAATGTATCCACCACAATTTGAAAAACACAGTGCAAATAGTGCCCCAATTACCTTATTTCCAACACCCTTCCCAAAGAAAGCATTTCAAAATGCTAATGATGTTCAAAAACTCTTTAATGAGCTTTACATTAATGTTGTAAGTAAAAAAAAGTCATGGTTAATAAATATACTTAAAGATTTGTCTAATTTTGATAAGGATTTCACGGGTAAGTTATTTGAGACCTACCAAAAAACACTTGAAGCAGGTAATGGTAAATTAAATCAACCATTAACCATGGGTTTATTCAGATCTGACTATATGTTAAATGGCAATAACGAAGATGCTGAGATCAAACAGATCGAGTTTAATACTGTGAGTGTATCCTTTGGAGGTTTATCCACTAAAGTTTCACAGTTGCATAATTATTTGAATGATAAGGGCTCTTATGATGCTGATTATTCAAATCAATATTACTGCCCAGAGCTGCTTCCAGAATCTAACTCCCTCAATGAACTTGCTGATGGATTGGCAGATGGTAATTATTATTATAATGCTGGCGAAAATAAAACCTCGACTGTAATTTTGTTTATTGTTCAAGATGGTGAAAGAAACTGTTTTGATCAAAGACATTTAGAATATTCATTGTTAAAAAATCATGGTTTAAAAAGTTATCGTATGAGTTTGCAACAAATAAATGACAAAACCACAATAAATGATGGAAAATTATATATTAAATCTACTATGGATGAAGTTTCTGTTGTTTATTATAGATCTGGGTATGCTCCTTCCGATTATGAAGTAGAACCTGAGATTGCTTGGAATGCTAGATATATTCTTGAAAAATCAAAGGCAATCAAATGTCCATCTTTATTAACTCAACTTTCTGGTGCTAAAAAGATTCAACAAATTTTAACCAAAGGATCAATTATAAAAGAATTCTTACCAGAAATTTCCACTGAAGACTTTCATAAAATTATGCTGACATTTGTATCTATCTACCCATTAGATGATTCAGAAGAAGGTAAAAAGGCTAGAGATTTGGCATTAAATGAATCAGTTAATTTTGTATTAAAACCCCAAAGAGAAGGTGGTGGTAATAATATTTATAAGGAGAATATTCCTGATTTCTTAAAATCACTTCCTGCTGAGGAATGGGGCGCTTACATTTTAATGGAACTTATTAACCCTCCAAATTTTAAAAACAAAATCATTAGAAATAGCGAAATATATAATGAAAATATTATTTCAGAGTTAGGTATTTTCGGTACTACTGTGTTTAACGAAGAAACTGGTGAAATATTGACAAATAAGAATGCTGGTTGGCTATTAAGATCTAAATTCAGTTCAAGTAACGAAGGCGGTGTTGCTGCAGGTTTTGGCTGCGTTGATAATATTTACTTATACTAGCTGAATATTATTTAATCATTAATCACATGCTCTATTACGTCGGGAAATTGTTGTTGTTTTAGTTGTAAGTCCCCCTCTAAATTTTTTGTTTGTGATTCGGATTCAGATGGGAATGTATGTTCATTTGATTCCATTTTTTTTTGTTTCTTTTCAATGTCAACTACCCAAAGTGCAGCTCCCACAGTATTAGTGAACATAAAAAAGACGCTAAGTAAAGGTACTTGCTCTAGTAAATTAGCTGTTATTCCAAAACCCATATACCCAGCCATATTATCCCTGTAAATAATTCTTATTTGTCGCTTTTCGTATCCCTTTAATGCATAATAACGGGCATGAGATTGTAGTCCTTTGGAAGGAGCTTGTAATATAATAACTAGTATTGGACCACACACTGGAATCATACTTATCAAAAACATCACAATTGCTTTAAATATCATGTATGGAAATATCAATAATCTAGGAATTGTCAAAAGCATACGCCCACATTTAATTAAAAATGGAACCTTTTCAATTCTTCTCAATTTCCCTAACATAACCACATCGTCAGCAAATTCTCGAGATAATACAGCGTCAAATGCTATTCTTTGTATTTCTGGCATCATTAGATTGGTTACAATAAATATTGAAACCATTCCAGATTGTTGTAAAACGGCAATCCATGCATTTAAAATGCCAATGGGACCAGTTATCAATGTCAAGATAATTGCCTGGATCGGGTAAAGAGTAATATACATTAAAACATAAATTGATAGCGTCAATATCATTTGTGGGATAAAAAGGGTCAAATAAAATCCCCAGAGATTAGGATGAGTGAAAAAATAATGAATTCCCTATTTTTTTGTTATTATTTTATTCATTATCATTTTATAATTCATGTTACGTACTATACATGGGTATAAATAAGTTTTTGAGTTAAGTGTAGTTATTGGTAATAAAGTAATTGCAACCACTCTATTGAATATTCTTTCATATACTAATAAAATCAGTTCCTTCATATCTGTTATTTTAATAAAAATTAAAAAAGAATAATAAACAGATGTTAACAAATATACTATAAAATCGGAATTAGTGTTGCAAAATATCTTAATATTTTTTGTTTAATAATTCTTTAATATTTTCTAGGCAATAAGAATTAGGTCCCTTGGCCCAGTTGGTTAAGGCGTGGTGCTAATAACGCCAAGATCAGCAGTTCGATCCTGCTAGGGACCATTTTCTTTTTTTTAGTATTTAGTAGACAATATTATATTTAGAACAAAATAGTATTAATTAAGATTCCATATATCAATTTATTATACTATTGATATTTAGTTTCTTTATACTTTATTTATATTATATGTCCATTAACTTTTGATTTTTTATATTTTTTTATTTAATAATTTTCTAAAAACTATTAAAATATAAAATTTTTCCAGAAAAATTGAATATAAAATATTAATTAACTAATTACCTTTATTTAATTAAATAATATAAATTACACCTATTTTATTAGAAGATTTTTGATAAAATCTTTAAATTCAAAAATAATTATATAAAAAATATGCATGAAAAAAGAGATGGTCCCTAGCAGGATCGAACTGCTGATCTTGGCGTTATTAGCACCACGCCTTAACCAACTGGGCCAAGGGACCTAATTCTGGATTTTTTAAGAGAAAACAAATATATATAAAGGATTTTTAAGAGAAAACATCATTGTGATAAAAAGATGAAACACCTTTAATACAGAAATTGTATTATAAATAGAGTAGATTATCCCTTGAGTCTCAGGATGAAGACTAAGGGAATTAGGAACTAGCTATAGGTAATTATAAGTATTGAGTAGCTTAGAGAGTTAAAGTAAGTTACATAACATCAAGTAAGGTTCTATAAGGAATATAGAACATATATATAAGAGAATTACTATATTAGTCCCCAGTTCCCTTACAAATTTTGTCAGAATATATGTATAATATTTTCCTATAGTTATGTTCATAAGTAATTTACAATGAAAATATCATATGTTGCAAATTTATTAGCTTTTATGATGAATGAAAAATTTCCTTCTTATTATAGATTTATAAATTGATAGAATAATCTTTTATATATGATATTTCCTCCAAAATTTTATATACTATTCTATCTAAAAAAAAAAAAAAAACTAAAAGTTTCTTAGCAAGCTTCTGAAAACAAGGTCCTAATACCACCATTTATACCACCAAATTCATTTATTATAATTATAAAATACTCAAAATATCTAATAAAATTATCCACATAGGAATAATAACTTCAAAGAAATAAATTAATAGCTAGTGATATAGTATTTGTCTATCACTAATAATACTAGATGATGTAATTAATTTTTGTAGCTTTATTTATTAAAATTTTTTAGAAGTCTAAATTCAACTTAAAATTTGTAGATTTTGAGAATGTTAATTGATGACAGCTATTGAAGCTAGAATTAATAAGGTTGGGCAATTCTCATATAAAAAGACAATTAAGAACTCACCTTTTGTTGAACTTCTGATAATTGGTATACTGATAGCTTCAAATGTCTTAACTTAATAAAAATACGAATAATTTAATTGGAAATTAAAGAGCTATTTGTATAATAAAATTTCAATTATTAAAAGTTTTCGGACCCTTAATATAATAATTATAGGGATAAAACTAATATTATATTGTTACTAATTCATTAAAACAATAAAAATGATAAAATATCCCAGAAAACTATAACTAAGCCATAAATAGAAACGTGAAAAAATTCTAAATACTTAAATATTAGCAGATATCTAACAATCAATTCTGTTATCAAAATAAAACAAAGTAACTAGAACTACTTTTGAGATGTAAAACGTCCCAAATGAATTTTTTTTCCAATAATGTTCAATGCCATATATTTATAGTTTAAAGCATTAAAGTAACGAGTTTAATAAATATAGATTGAAATGCTATTCCTACATTACTAAGATAAACGAATTGAATTGTCTCGCTATTAATACCTGTAGTGCCATAACTATTTTGCACCTTTTTGATTTGGTCAATAATTTGCTTTTCATTGAATACAATAAACTACATATTAATATAGTTTATATATATATCTATATATAATAAGAATAAATAAATACATAGATTTGGGAATACTCCTTCACAAATTAACATTGGTTTATAGTATCATTTATTAACTGTCAGATCAGTGTATGTATAGTAATAACATATGATCAACACACGACTAAAATTATGTACAGGATAAAACATCTCCAATTAAAATGATTTCAATTGCGGACTTCTCGGTGATGGGCGGTAAACAGCATAGTTATTATATGTCTACAAGTATATAATTAAAGTACAATAAAATCCCTGTAAGTGGTAGAGAATTGTATAATTGATGGACTTTTCAACGACGATATAAAAAAAATTGGATGATAATTGATATATTGAAGGGAAATAACAAGTTGAAATATTTAACGCCGAATAATAGGTGAAACAGGGATAATATACATATAACTAGATTAGCTTTTAAGTGATTTAGCTAAAGAGATAAAACCAGAAAACATTTGTATTACTCAAATATATAGTGAGTCATTTTAATCGAGATAAAGAAGGAACGGAGGGAGGTCTTGCAGTATAGGAGAAATAGACAATGCCAGATAAACACAAACTCAAACTCTTCTCGCACTTCAAAGGAACAAGTGGAGATGAAGAACTCAGCCCTTCAACTTCAAATGCCCATAAGAAGTTCCTTGGGTTCAATGTGGGAAAACATGAATCAAATGAGTCATTTACATCACCAACATTGACAAATTCATCAGATCATCAACATCATTCACCTCAACTATCACCCCATGGGAATTCGCTGTTGCATACAGCTAAGCTTACCCAATCACACTCATCTGCTAAAGAAGACTCGCATCATTTTATGAAATCAAATTCAATGGTAGAACTTAAACGATTCTTCAAGGCTACTAAAAAGAATTCCATTACTAAGAAACATGAACAACATTATCTGAATAATTTACATTCACCACCAGCTATGGTAGCAAATGGAAATGGAACTGCAGTACATGTTCCTCATAAGGAGCAATCATCAACTTCGTTAGCAAATTTAATTAATCAAACATCTTCACAATTACTTCATAATGCATCTCATTCTAATAATACACTGAAGGATCCGTTTACAGATGATGATTCTCCATTAGTAAAAAAGTATGGTAAATTAGGAAAGGAATTGGGTAGTGGTGCTGGTGGTTCAGTAAGGTTGATAACAAGACCATCTGATGCAAAAACGTTTGCGGTCAAGGAATTTAGACCTAGAAGAAATACAGAATCATTAAAGGAATACACTAGAAAATGTACTGCTGAATATTGTATTGGTTCAACATTAAAGCATCCAAATATTATCAAGACAATTGACATTATTCATGAAAACAATAGATATTTTGAAATTATGGAATATGCACCAATAGATTTCTTTGCAGTAGTTATGAGTGGTGAGATGTCTAGAGCTGAGATAAATTGTTGTTTGAAGCAAATACTAGAGGGTGTAAATTATTTACACGAATTAGGTTTGGCACACAGAGATCTAAAACTTGATAACTGTGTTTTAACAAATGATGGTATCTTAAAAATCATAGATTTCGGAAGTGCTGTTATATTCAAATATCCTTATGATTACGGTTCAAAAGATCACGTAAGTTTTTCTCATGGGGTTGTAGGATCTGATCCATATTTGGCTCCGGAAGTTTTAAAGAGTTCTCATTCCTATAATCCTCAGCCAGTTGATTTATGGTCAATTGCCATAATATATTGTTGTATGACTTTAAAAAGATTCCCATGGAAAATCCCAAATCCTGAAAAGGATAATAGTTTCAATTTATTCTGTAAGGAAGATGATAGTTGGCATGATTACTATATGAGTAATGAATGCCACAAATTATTATTGCAACAAAGAAAATTAAAGAATCTTATAGTTAGACTGAATAAACGTAAAAAGTCTATTACTGAAGGTGAAAATCCAGATACCAACACAAACGTTTCGACAGAACAATACGAACAGGGAGAAGAGCCAAAGAAAGACAAACCAGTAGATATTTTAACTGATGAGCAAGTTCAAGAAATAATGTCCCAATTGAAACATATTGATGCAAAATTGGAAGAATATGATGCCAGAAAGAATGAAATGAAAGAGAGATATAATGAACGTAAAAAGCAAAATTTAGTCGAAGAGGAAGCTCCAACAACTAATGATGCTGAAACGACTTCTAATAAAAAGAAGTCTTCTCACAAGCAAATTCATGGTCCGTATAGATTAATGAGGTTATTACCCCATGCATCCAGACCAATTATTCACAAAATGCTTAATGTGGACCCTCGTAAGAGAGCTACGATGGAAGAAATCATGCAAGATGAGTGGATTCGTGAGATAAAATGTTGTACTACTATGAAGGTTTCTAAGACTTCAGATTATATGGATTTGGATGTTGATGATGACGATTGTGAAGTTGTAGTTAAGGGTACCCCACCACATGAACATACTATGATACTTTCTAACGAGGAATGATTTTATATTCTATATCAATACATTACTATGTATTGTAATTTATAATATTATTATATAATTTGTAATGAAATGCATTCTATTATCATCAATTCTAGTTCTTCTTTCTAGTGCGATTATCACTAAAAGAATTTAAAAAATATCCCCAAATATCTGTTTTAATATTAAAATATTGGGCTTCACAAAGGTTCATATACATATATAAAAGAAAAGAAAAACAATAAACAAAATGCCAAATCAGCCAGTACCACCACACTTAAATCCATTGAGATTAAAAACCTCCTTAAAAATGGCTATTAGTAAATTGAAATTTATCCAAGATAAGAAGTCAGCAATGACAAAGCAACAAAGAAGACAATTGGCTGACCTTTTACATCAAGGGAAAGAATCAAGTGCTAAGATACGAGTTGAAAACATCATTAGGGACGATATATACATCGAATTATTAGAATATTTGGAATTATACTGTGAGCTCCTATTGGCGAGAATTTCGATTCTTTTAGATACCAACAGATCTACTATAGATCCAAGTTTAATAGAAGCAGTTCATTCCATCTTATATGCTGCCCCACATACAGAACTCAAGGAATTGACAGGAATCAGGGACTTTTTGGTGTACAAGTTTGGTCAAGAGTTTTTAACTACTGCTGTGGAGAATACTGAAAATACTGTTCCAGAAAAGATCATAAAGAGATGTCTTGTGAATCCTCCATCAGAGACTTTGGTTAATTTATACTTGTGTGAAATTGCAAAGACATATAGTGCTCCATACAGTGGGTTGGACGATTATATGGATTCCAATAACACCCCAGATGAAAGCGACAACGACTCTCCTAGTGGAGGAATTGGTATTAAGAACCAAATGGAAGAACCTATAGCTGAAGAAGTAAGTACTTCTAATGGAAATATATCAAATACTGAACCGAAGACCAAAGCTAAAAAAGACGTTGATGATTTTAATACATTAAAGGCCCGTTTTGCTGCTTTAAAAAGTTCAAAGTAATCCTAAACATAGATTTATATAATTTAGACTTATCTAAGGCTTCTAAATGGTATTTATATTAATATAAAATACAATAGTTTCACTTCTTAGTCATTTGGAACAACTGGAACACAAATGCGACAAATACTTTAAAAATTATCATTAGTTCCAATTATTCATTGATTAGAATCTTCTAGATTATCGTAAAGAAAGATATCAATCTAATAGATCAGGTTTCAAGACAGATGTCTGGGTCTCAAATATTAACTGAGAGACAACAGGGGGAATTGAATAAAGCTGTAATACAGTATTTATCACCAATATTATCAGAAGATAATCATCAGATTCTAAACAAAGTTACAGAGCTACTTGGTGTATCTGAAACAGCATTGAACGAAGGAATAATTCCCAACTATTTGGAAAAGAAATGGTCTACAGTTTTAAGGCTTCAAAAGAAGATTATAGATTTAGAAAGTGAGATAGGTAATCTAAGAAGTGCAATGGACTCTCATTATCCTAGCTCGGGAGGAAATACCTATGTTAGCAAGGACAAAATCAATTGGATTCCTAGTAATTGCAATAAAACTTACACTACTCAAAGAAACCAATTGGTACAAACAGTGGCAATTCATCCTTCTCTACCAACAATAATGTGTGGTTGTGCTGACGGGTCTATTGTAATTTGGAACTTGAGCAATGATGATAATCTTATCCCCGATAAAATAATAAAAGCACATACTAGAGCAGTGAATATGATAAAATGGTCAGATACGCCAATAGATATTACAAATAGTGATAATAGTCAGCCTCAATTCGTTTTGGCATCTAGTTCTGCAGATCTCTCCATAAAGATTTGGGATGGTGGAAGTTATAAACAAATAAGGACACTATCAGGTCATGAACATACTGTCTCATCTATTGCATTTTCAGAAACAATTCCAAATATACTTTATTCAGTTTCAAGAGACAAAGCAGTTAAAATATGGGATTTAACAAATGGCCAATGTTTAAAAAGCTTTGTTGGGCATAGTGATTGGGTTAGAGATTTGGATGTAATCAGTATAAATTCATGTTTAATGCTTCAACAAGTCAAAAAATCAAACAGTCTTGGGGATTTTATCATAACTTGTTCAAATGATCAGTCCATAAGACTCTCTCATGCTAATTCTGAAACTGGATTAGCTCTCTTACTTGGTCATAGTCATGTAATTGAGAGTGTCAAATTCTTACCATTGCATTCAAACAGTTATATTGATAAATATTTATTAGAGAATGAAGCACTCTTTCCTGATATTCCTCAGGATTTGATTTCAAGTTCAATATATACTGAAGTACTTGGCTATAAATATTGCATTTCTTGTGCCAGAGACAATACTATTAAATTATGGCTTTTACCACCCCCGGTTTTACGCCCACACAGAACACCATTACCTTCACAATATAACAATTCTCAAGGTTGGCTCATTGCTGATTTATTGGGCCATGTTTCCTGGGTTAAAACTCTCACTATTCATCCTAATGGCCGCTTCATATTCTCAGGTAGTGATGACAAATCAATAAAGATCTGGGATTTAAGTGGATTAAATTCAATTGGGAAAGTAAAATGTGTAAAAACATTAAACTCACATGAGGGATTTGTAAATGATATTGATTTTGCAAAGTACAATAAAAACCAAGTTCGTGAACAAATTTCCAAAATTGATAAGGATAAAGATTTTCAAAAGGAAATGATGAAATGCATAGAAACAAAGATGAAATGTTTGTTTATTAGTGGAGCTGTAGATAACTCTGTTAAATTATGGAGCTGAAATGACTTAATGATTGTGTAAAGTTTACTGTAGAATCTATTTAATTAATATATAAATATGTCTAATTATCCTTTACAATGTATTCCTTTGGTGCTCTTTGTGCCCATTCAGTCCAACTACCGTCATAAACACGAATAGGAATTTCTGGTTGAACAATTTCAAGAGCAGTCTTCAAGATAACAGCTGTAACACCACTACCACACATAACAATGATTCCCTTTTTCCCATTTAAATTAGGAACTGTCAAATCTAAATCAAATTCATCTTTGAATAATTTCAGTAATTCTTCCTTTGACTTGAAAGTCTTCAATTCAGTATTTAGGACTTTAGTAAATGGTAAGGATAATGCAGAAGGAACGTGGCCAGAACTAAGTTCTGGTCTTGGTTCTGGTGCTGCTCCAGTAAAACGATCATTAGAACGTGCATCAAAAGTAATATACTCCTTAGCTAATCTATCAGACTTAACTAGCTCTAAAAGTTCTTCATATTCGACTACTTTCTCAGTATATTTTTTGTTGTATTCTTCCTCACTCATTGCTTGGTAGGGTTCCGAATCAGCACCCTTGGTAGCCAAGGATGTGACCTTGGTAGTATCAAGAGGATAGTCATATTGCTTGTAATAGAGGTAATTATCCAATAAATATACGTGTTCATGGCCAAAAAGCAGCAATGTCCAAGCAACTCTTGGACTAGAGAAGATTCCTGACTTATCATAGACCACAATTTTGTCAGAAGATCTTACACCAAGCTTACTCAATTCCTCATTATAGAGTTTAAAAGGAGGAATCATGTGTGGGAACTTGGAATTAGGCATCGAAATGGCATCTAGATCGAAAAATGCTGCATTTTCTATACGTTCTTCATTCAAAAATTCTTCTTTACCATTCTTTGGATTATTTGGCATGTACCAAGTAGCATCCAATGGTATTACACGGCTCAGTGGTTTTGAACTTGTCAAAAGGGCTCTAAATGCTTGCGGTGAAATAATTGAAGGAATAGTTTTAGACATTTTCCTATTTTTGTGTGTTTATTATATACTATACTAAAGTAGCTAATAAGCTTAACCATCCACATTTCGGAGTTTTGATATTAACCATCTGAAAATTCACGTGACTAAATACAATTACCATATCAAGATTTATAGTGGATTCTGTTGACTCTAATTATCAACCTTAAAAGTAGTACTTAATCTTGCAGTATCAGCCTTCATGAACTCTCTTAAGGCCATAGTAGCATATGAACTAGTACCGAGTTGCATCTTTAAAATAACTGCTTTTTTTGTTGCGTTTGGTGATTCTGATTGGATAATTTGAGATGGGTTTTCATGGCCTTCTTTCTTTAATTGAAGAATATCCAAATCAGTTCTTACAAGTGGTTGCTCATCATCTTCATAATTGACAATTTCGTATGATAAGTGCTCCGGTTTGCCCATAAGTTGTCTGTAGGAGCCAGCAAGAGAGAATTCTCTAACTCTTCTACCCATTTTATCTGGATTCAATCCATCTTTTGCCATGGCATCAATATATACTTGTTTCAATTTTTCGTTACTTGGGTAGAGAATATCAAAACCTGGTGTTGGTAAAACGACATCGTAAATGGTGTACTTACCGCTTTCTATGTCTTCTTTGGTTAATGGTTTGGCTCTTTCAAATTTGTTACTAGCTACATCTTCTTCAAAATCATCATCATCTTGAGCCTTTAAAGCTTCAGCTTCAGCTTGAGAATCAATTAATACCAAGTCACCTTCTTGTACTTCTAAACCAAACATTTCAAATCTCTTGGAAGCAACCAAATTCCAGATATAAGATTGATAAGCATGGGCATACATAATTCTCAAGTTTCTAGGAATAGACATAATACTCTTAAAATAGGATTGCTTTGAGTATCCTTCACCTTCTAATGGTTCATTTTCTAAAGTACTGAGAATAGAGTGTTCAGCTGTAAAACGGCGTGGTAACTTTTTCAACGTTAATGATGGGTTACTAGTTTCAGCCCAGATTTTTCTGGCTTCCACAGAGTCTGGTGCAACAATTTCTTGTTCAGAAAGAATCAATTCAGCAGCACCCTTCCAGTCTTCTTTTAAAATATATACACCAAGCTCATGGGTAGAAATAGAAAAAGTACCAAATCTCTGCATACCATAATAATTAATAAAACCCTTATTTTTTAAGGAATTAAAACAAGATTCAATCACTTTCTCAACACTATCATTGCCATTGAATGACTTGACATCTCTAATAGTAATAACGAATTCATTACCCTTTAAATTACCTAATCCTAATGAATAGTCTTCATAAGAAAAACCACCAAGAACAGCATTTTTTAAACCTTTATTTAAAGAAGATACCCTAGCAACCTTACCTCTGTGAATACAAAACCTTTGGCATGTAACACCTCTTCTATCTTTAGTGCCTGCATATCTGATTGATTTGGAAGGAATACGTAAAAATTTTGAAATTGTTGAAGCAACCTCCATAGTTTCTCTATTTTCCTTATAGACTGTGAAATGCAAGAAATATTTAAATGGACCAAGTCCGTAATTAACAACACCATTCTCATCAACATGATTTATACTTTCTTGTGGATTTTTACGTCTACGATTCTGGCTATCTTTTTTGGCAATAGCAACCTTGAAAGTATTTTCTTCAGAAGTAATAGATTCAAGTTTATTATCAAATGCTGCACGAAGAAGTTGATGTAATTGTCCACGTCTTGGTTTATCATCAAACTTAGTCTTGGTTTCCATATTGTTACCAGTAGTGAATAATTCTTCAATTTGTGATAATTCTTCTGCAGTAATGAACTCTAAGAGTTTGGAACGGTTTTCTTCAGTGAGCACATATTTAGGTTTCTTTTCTTCTTCTTCCCTCTTTGCTTCTTTAATGGCTTCTATTTCCTCAGCAGTCTTATTTTGAAGTTCTTCTCTTTCTTGCTTTCTCTTTTCTAATCTCTTTTCCTTCTTGCTTTTCCCAAGGTCAATACCTTCGTCTACCAAATGAACGACATTTCCATTCATATCAATTTCATTGACAAGGAAATCTGAGTAACGTTGTTTAATATATCCATAAAACCCACCATCCAGTCTATTGGCTTCATTTATGTATTGTGTAATACCCACATCCACCTCTTGAACCACTTTCTTGGCCCTTTCATTTTGATCGTTTTTGAGTCTCTTTGAAGCATCTAAAGACCCATCTTCGATAATTCTCTTTTTAGAATTAAGATCTTCCATAATTGATTTAAACTTTAGTGGTTTATAAATCAATCCTTTTGTTAATGCTACTAGTTATTGTCTAAAACTGTTCATTAAGTTTCTTAGTTAATGATGGATTTTTCAAATCTGAAAAGAAAAAAAAAAATATTCTTCGCATTAATCCCCCCCACCTCATCTCAGTATAGACTTCCATCAATTACTAATCCATTTGAATTCAGCAATTGATAGAATTAAGGGAACAGATTTATATTTACAGGTTATATATCTTTTTTTTAATATATACTCTATATGATCAAGAAATGAATATGATTTTAATCTATTTTATTTCGATATCATCTTATGCTTATCTCGTCGCAGTCATTATTGCCGCAAATACAGAACACTTTTGTGTGTGCTAATTGCATAGATTTTCTCAACCACTAACTGTGATTCATAAATATATAGCAGCTCTTCTTATAAACTAAAATACGATTAACTTGCTAAAGATTATTGCTACAATTACTAATAAACGCTATATTACTTATAATGTTCAGGAAACTAATGGAAAGAGATAGCCTAACAATGACTAATAAAGAAACTGGGGAACAGTATGGAATTCGACAATGGGCTAGTGGGATAGTCCTAGATTCATCAACTTTAGGAAGAGTAGAAGGTATTCGAAAATTTGCCAAGGCATGTTCCAAGTCAATTGGTCAATGGAATTCAACCGGTACTACAAAGAATATCCCTTCTGAAGTGCCTCCTAGATATTCAGAAATTCTGCTTGGAAGACCCAGTCTGAGTAGGAATAGTCAAAGAAGTAGAGGAACATATAATAACTCAAAAGATCAGGATAGCATTCTTCTGAATTACCCAAATATTACAAATTTGCATAATGGAAAATCTAGAGATGCACCACATAGTAGAGGTTACCTTACAGAGAAAAGTATCAGACACTATAGCTCAGAATCAAATATTGCTGAAATTACTAATGACAAGTTAACTGATTCTAATTTGCGCCGCATTGTTCTTGTTAAAAATATTCCCAAAGGTGTTGGGGTTACATCTGTATTAGATAAGGTATGCGGAGGTCCACTAGAAATGGTAGATTGGACATTAAAGGAGGATGATTTGGAAATAGAGCTATATTTTATCCTGCCACAGCACGCTCATCAGTTCTATACCTATGGAAACTCGAGTGGTTTACTTATTGTGCACGGTATCAAATTAAAGGTCCAATGGGTATCCCCAAATAATTCACTTCATCCTGGACTAGCCATGTCTCCTAGTTTTAGCGCAACCATTGATATAAATTCCCGTAGATGTCTCGTTTTAGCTAGAACAATCACTGACAAACAGTGCTCCACACATTATCTTGATCCACGATCACATTTTTCACATGAAATCAATATTAAGGAAATTAAGCAAGATTTCCTGCAATTTGGTGTTATTCTTGAAGTAACACCAGTAGTTTCTAGATTTGTATCACTATGCATCCAGTTTACAAATGTGCGTTCGGCTGTTATGGCAAAAAGATGCTGCGAGAAGAAGGGTACTGGGTTAAACCACAAATACAAAAATTGGCTGTTTTTCTATGGAAAGGATCCTGCTGATATACCTTGTATACACCCTTAGATATCTCTAAGTTTCCACAATACTTCTTATTTCTCTTAGTCAAATCTCTTATTCTCTAATATTTTATTCAATTAAAGAATTTTGCGGCAATCTCATTATATAACCCAATTGGGAAATACATAAACATGTTTTTTTTCAATCAATTATCTAAACAAGTTTAATCGTTATTTATTATTAAATAGGGTTTTATTTAAACGGTATTCATTTCTTTTATACCCTAAAGCAGAATAGTATGACAATTCAAAGAACACCATTGAGATCGAAGTCTTCACTAGGAAGCAATACAGGTAGCATATCCACCCCTCAACATCAAATGCAACACCGTGGAAGTTTAACAGATCTAAGAAGGCCACCATCATCTAGGGGTTATCGACCAGCTTCTCCTAGGCATACCAATACAATAATATCCTCCAGATCTATTCCTGGGTCTTCTCTAGGTATGTCCAATAGTAGGCCAAGTACTCCTTCCTTCAACAGACCACTGGATCCTTATACGGGGTCCATTACGGTGTCGATTCGTCCAAATCCTTATTCTATCAATCAAGCAGAAAATACCCCATGGAGTATCCATGATTATTCAGGAATAATTACAAATACAGCAGACTCCACCTCTTTCCAGTTTGATAATGTTTTCCCTCCAGATACCAGTTTATCGAATCGGGAGGTCTATAATAAGTCATGCTCAAATATGGTTCAGAGCTTTTTAAGCGATAGCTACAACGGAACCGTATTTGCATATGGTATGACAGGTTCAGGTAAAACCTTCTCCATCAAAGGAAGTGAAAGAGATCCAGGTTTTGTCAGATTAGCAATTGATGATATTTTTGATAAATTAGAATCAAACATCTCAGAGAAACAATATAGCTTGAGCATGAGCTATTTAGAAATATATAATGAAAAAATTATTGATCTTTTAAATATTAAAAATAATACAGAACTAAAAATTAGAGATGACCCAGAATACGGAACAAAAGTTGTTGGTGTTTCTTCTCCTGATATTTTTTCCAAGGAACAGATTTTACAGTTAATTGAAAAAGGTGACAATAACAGAAAGACTAGTGCAACAGAATATAATTCTAGATCATCCAGATCTCATTCAATCTTGCAAATAAAATTGAAAACAGTAGATCTTAATGATCAATCTGAACTGCACTCCATCCTTTCATTGTGTGATTTAGCAGGTTCTGAGAAAGCTACTTCAAGTGCAGAAAGACGCAAGGAAGGTGCATTTATTAATAAGTCCCTTCTTGCATTATCTACTGTTATCAATAAGCTTTCTATTTCATCTAACTCTTCATCTGCTCTAGAACATATACCATATAGAGACTCAAAATTGACCAGACTTCTTCAACCAGCACTATCTGGAGCATCATTAGTACTGATATTATGTACAATTCATATGGGAGCAGTAGGGAATAACTCTAATCAACAATTTATATCAGAAACTTACAATACTTTAAGGTTTGCTGCCAGAGCTAAAGATATAGTAATGAACGTTCAAAAAAACCAGTCTACTGCAGTTAGTGATGAAGAAACCTTGAACATGATTAAATCTATGCAAAAAACTATTGATAACCAAAAAAGTGAGTTAGCAATGTTAAAAATGCAAGGATATAATCCAGTTCCTTCAATATCAATACCAATTTCAACTGGTGATTCAATTGAAAAAGATAAGAAAATAATAAAGTTAGAATCAGAGAATAAAATATTACATGAAAAGCTTGAACATCTTTCTAGATTAACGGACTTACAAAAAACTGAAACAATTATTTTAAAGAATCAAGCTCTTAATGATTTACTTGGTTTCAATATAGATACATCATCCCAACAAATGATGATGTCAAACTTAGATGATTTTTACAGGAAAGTCACATACGAAGTAAACGAATATAAATTATATATTGAAAAATTAGAAAATCAATTACAATCCAAATACCAATCCCAAGGTGAAACTGGTAAGGTAACTGAAGAGAAATTCGAAACCACTGGATTGTCAGACAAACAAACTGAAGCCATCCTTAAAGATCAAGAAGAAGAAATATATAATCTCAAAGAATTAATTAAGGATAAGGACCATATCATCAAGAGTCTTTCTAGAACAACAAAAATCCGTCGTCTTTTAGACTCAAATAATGCCAATACCCAAGATACCTCTAGTATCGTTCCTCCTATAAAAGCTGCTTACCCAAGCTCCTTTGACCTGGACTCAGAAAAAGAAAATAATAGTATTGACTTGAAGGAATTTCACATTAGCCCTAAAAAAAAGCAAGTACAAGAACCAACTATAAGAACAAATAATACAAGGTATGTAATGTAAATTAGTTATAATAAGCCAATGAATTGAATTTAATGAGTAATTTAAAAATCCAAATTAATTTGTAATTAAAAAAATAAAATGCCTCTATGTATTAAAATGAAATAATAATCTAATAATCTAATAATCTAATAAAGTAATAAAGTAACGCTATGAATTAGAATGCCGAGTTGGAAAATATAGGAATTTTTTTAACTTATCCAAGAATTCTTAGGGCGAACCTGTCCAACTTTTAGGTCTGCTCTTTTAGAATTTTGACTTTTCTGAGGACTCTTATTATTCTCAAAAACTTTACGCTGTTGGCGAAGCTGAGAATTAAAATTCCCACCATAAAAGGATTCCAGAGTGGCTTTTGCTGGTGTATATGAATTCGAAGAAACATTATCAGCAACAATACGAGGTTTCAATTTCAAATCTGTAGCATCTTGAGGTAAAATACTTACAAACTTCTTGTCCATATTCTCCAATCTTTCACCACCATTAAAAAGTCCTGTTTTATCTTTAATATTGACAGTGAAGCTCATCAGCTCATTACATCTTTCATCGTTGAAGAATTGTAGGGTATCACCATTATATAATTGTACTTTCCGACCCTTACCTAGTAAAACGCCATTCACTAAGCATGAGTTAGTACTAAAATCTAACAACCAGATATCATCTAAGCAATGTGCTGGACTTTCAAAAATTGACTTTTCTAGGACTGGGTGTCTTTTTTTATTAAACAAACAATGAATTTTCGACATACGATCGTCATTAATATAGGTATCACAAGTTTCATTTCTACCCACACCGTAAGGATTTATACCTTGTCTTATGTAAATTGGATTTTTGAAAATAGAATTTGGTAATGGTGACAATATGATAAATGTATCCAGAGGTATTGTGTTTTGGGATACTAGCGGTGGACTAGAACTTATATTAATCTTACCAGTAACTTTTTTTTCAGAAAGATTGCTTTCTAGATCTGATATTCCCGCAAGATCTCCTATTTCTTCTAATTTACTCAACTTCTTCTTTTTATCTGGTTTTGGTGATGACTGATCTAAAAATCTCTTTTGTTGTTTCACTTCATTTTTTTCTTGTGATGGTTTCCTTTTAAATTCGTCATGATATGGTTGTGATGCTGGTTGTTGTGATTGTGGTAAAGGTATAACTCTCTTCGGCACTTTAAATCCATTGTTAGATTGTTTAGATTTTCTATTTTTATCGCTATCTATAGGTCTAAGCATTATATCTTCATCTATTTTGCTCATTGATTTAACAGATATACCATTGTCAATCTTACGTGATTGCTGTGATTGGGATTGTGATAAACTAGTAGCCTTATATTGTTGAGAATCTTCATCTACTCCTATTAACCAGGGATGATTTAAAGCCTCATCTGCTGTAAATCTCATGCTAGGATCAACTTGAAGACAACAATTCAAAAAATCTCTTCCTTCTTTTGATACATCATAAGAATTCAAAGGTGAGTCATGGTATTCACCTTTCTTTATTTTCTGGAACATTTGCGCCTGTGTTTTACCATTAAAAGGTAAATGGCTGGTTAATAAAACATAAACAAGACACCCCAAAGACCATATATCAACTAATGATGAATAATTATTCGATCCATCACTTTGAGAAGCTTCATATTTTCCAGTTATAACCTCAGGTGCAACATAGGCAAGGGTACCACAGAAAGTTTTCATAAACGTTGAATTGTCGCTTATTTTTGCAAGTCCAAAATCTGTAATTTTAACCAAAATTGGGTCATCTTGCATAATTAAAATATTATCAGGTTTTAAATCTCTATGGGAAATACCCATTTTATGCACATAAGATATACCTCTTAATATCTGTTTTGTAATTACTTGAGTTGCATCTTCACCAATAGCACCATTTGCAGCTACAAAATCCATCAAGTCCCCTCCAGGTACTAATTCCATAACTAAATAATAGTTATCCATATCTTCATAAAACGATTTCAAAGATACAATATTTGGATGATCCAATTTCCTAAGTATAGATAATTCTCTATCTACTCCTATCATTGTTCCACCGGTATTTAATGCTTTTCTTCTATTAATAATTTTCACTGCGTATGACGTCCCTGTAGATCTCTCTACTGCTTTTTTGACAACAGCAAATGCTCCCTGTCCAATTGACTCATTCTTAATAATAAAATCTTTGTATATGCCTTTATCATTTATTACAGAATCGTTATTTGAACTGGAAACCTTAGATGGGTTAAAGTGATTAGAAAATAATACCACGAACTTGATAACATCTCGTGGCACTCCTACTCCAACAGCAATTTCATCTCCCTGATTTAACATATAATTAGACCCCTTAACAAGTCTATTGTTATTCAAATGGGTACCATTTGTCGATGTATCTTGTATCCATAACGTCTTGTCAGAGGAGTGAAATATAAGTTTAAAATGTTTATTTGAAAGTCTAGTACATGTGTTAAGCACAAAATCACACAGTTCATTTCTTCCTACTATCCATTCTTTATTAGATAATGCTGACGTAGAAACCTGTGTGTCTTGGTTCAAATCGAAATAATGATATTGGCCTGTGGTACAAATCAATCTACAAATGTGATTCTCATCTTCCAAACCATCCCGATTCTGAGTTGCAGGTGACTGTTGTGTCGGTTGAGTTTGTGTCGGTTGAGTGAACTCCATTAAGTAGTTATTTAACAAGCACTTATATCAAAATGTACCGCTACTCCTAGAACTAATTGTATATAAGAGTATTTAATAAAGGACGCGTTAAAATGGGCCTCTTAATTAGTCACGTGAATTTCTTCAATAATATAGTTGATGGATTGATATTATTCTTAAACGAGTGTAATAGACCCTTAATAAATTAGGAATAGTTTAGAATAAATCGTTATAGCAGGAAAAATATAATTTGTAGAAACCCTTTATTTATCTAGTTTTTTTTTTTTTTTGAATGTTTTTAGAGTATTAAAGCAAATTTACAACTATTGTTAGACAATAAAACTCTACTAACTATAAATAAACTTATTATACAGCTAGTTACTTATTAAAATCATTAATGTAAGAAATTATCAATGATATTTATATTAAATCAAAAGATAAAATAATAAATGAGATAAGTGGACAAATTTACCTTTGATCATTATTTAGGATAATTGAAAACAATCATCAAAAATAATATTTTTAATTTAATATTACTATTAAAACTTATATTTATACACAATAGATAAACGATATATACTATAACACACGATTTAAGCACATTAATTTTCTTTAATAGCAGTACCTCTAATGTGCTTTTCTCTTTCGGAAGTAAATGGAACCGCACCAGGTTTACTATGCTTTCTTCTATTATCTTCTCTTCTCTTGAGACTATCAATTTCAGTTCTTTTGATTTCCTGTGCCTTTTTAACCACCTTAGGAACATGACGGTGTCTTGCAATTCTCTTGATTTCTGGCATGTGTTTATATCTTTCCTTTAATGCAGCATCGTATTCCAACTTAGATCTTTGTCTAGCAGACTTAATATTAGATCTGTCAGATGCATTAGCTCTCCATAACCTAATGTTAGCATCGTCAGATCCAGACAAGATATATCTGGCATCAGTAGTATATTTGACACAGAAAACATGTTGCATTCTCTTAGTGTGGTAAATATCTCTAGAATGACCTTCTCTGGCCTTATAGATACGAATAGTCTTATCATAAGAACCTGTGACAATTTCCTCACCAGTTGGACTAAAATCAATATCCAATATAGCAGAAACATGATCTTTATAAACATTAAGAGATCTATTCAAGTTTCTCATATCCCAAAGATAAGCATTATGATCTTCACAACCAGTAGCAAAGTTAAATGCTTCCATAGGATTCCATGCAATACAGTTATTTCTTAAACTGGTCACAACTTTCTGTATAGGGGAGTTAGTTCTTATATCATATAACACAATAGAATTATCGGAACCAGAAGATGCTATAATATTAGTTTGAGTATTGTTGAACTTAACAGTACTGATGTTGTCAGCACCCCAACTTAAATTAGATACATATTGAGATCTATTCATATCCCATAATTGTATGGAGGCACCACCAGTAACAAAAACATCATCATTGAAGTGGTGGTCGATACCTTTGAATGCATGTTCACCTAAAAATGTTTTGACAAGACCTTTACTTTTGTACATTTCTTCGTCATTAATGTCATCCCCAAACTCTTCAGAATTTACAGACCATAATTTAATTGTTTTATCATCACCACAAGATAACATTCTTCTATTATTTGGAGTTACAACTAAACCACTGACCATACCATAATGGGCCTTAAAACTAACAGTATCTTGTCTAGAAGTCATATTCCAATATTTAATCACACCATCACCAGATCCACTAGCAACTTGATTTGTAGTTGAAAAGTTCTTTGCAATAGAGTATACACCATCTCTATGACCATCTCCTAACTGACCAATGAATGGTTGAGCAAACATTCTTTCCATTTTGGTGGCAGTTAATGCCTTAGTATACTCTCTTGCTCTTTCAAAAGGATGCAAAGCTGGGTTCAAATTTCTTGGTAATGCTGACTCTTGTGTATTTCTTACAGGAACATAAGTGTCTGATGATCTATTTATTGTTTTTACCTTCATTTTCTTATTGTGACTAAAACAATATGTATTATAATTAGTGAATAATTTATTTAAAAAATTTTGAGATGAGCGCTCATCAAAGTATAGTATATAACACATTAAAGATATAATAATAATACACACCATAAAAGGTGCTTTATTGCTATATAAGTATATAGATATATATTATAATAATAATGTAAATTATTTTGATTAGATTTAATTAGATTTGATTAGATTTGATTAAATTAGTATTTCTATTGAAATATTTTCCAAGGCCACTTAGAAGGAAAAGATCAATTAATTGAATAATCGATGAGCCAACACATTGAGTAATTTCTATAATTAGGCTAATATATTCATAAGTCCTGCTTATGTGTCATCTCCAAGTTCACCATTCTTCTGTTATTCTTTTCAATTATCTTAGGTTTGCACGGTTCTGTTATTTTTAAAAATGATAACGAACAGTAGTTTTCGTTCCTGAATACCACGAATCTAGAAAGTAATATCCAAAACCAAGCTAACATCTTCAACATTAGACTTAGATATATCTTCAAGGAGTGGGAGTAAGTCTATGAGTTCATTATCATGTGTATCACTGAACCAACTGGAAATTGGAATGGAGTGTTGTGGATGGAAAATGTAAGATGCGGGTGAATTATCAATAATAATCGAGTCATTCAATGGTCTGCCTATTTGAGATAAATTCTTAATAAAGTTTCCTTGATAATTATAACAAGAATCTCTGAACAATCTATGATGCACGGATTTATGAATATCTAATTTATCTAATAATGGATCTCCATATTTCAGAACCGAGGCTGTGAAAACAACAACTTCAAACCACTCACCTACCTTCTTCAAAAATTCATCCACCCCAGGTCTCTTTATCACGTACACATGGTGGATTTGGTTATCTATTTCCACTGGTATAACAAAATCTGCTACTCTTAAATATTTAAATGACGAATGCACTAATGTTTCATCCAAATCCAAAATAAGACATTTCTTATTTCCAAACCTTTTATCTTTAAAACCTAATAAGGCACCAGTTTCAGGATTATATGACTGACCCTCTTGTATTTTTGTCAAGTCTAAAAAGCCATCTTCAGAAGCATCTTCAGAATCTTCTTGTGTCTCTTCGGAGTCTATTAAAGGGAAGGCGGTAGCGCCATTCTCTGCCGCCGCAGTTACAGGAGTGGTGCCATTATCATCATTAGTGTTGGTGATCGTATCGGTTTCGTTTACAGAATTATCGTCGTCCAACATATCCTTGTCTTTATGAGCCTTGGCATCATGTTCATCCCCTATGGCATTAGGCTTTGCCAGCATAGTATTATAGCTTTTTGTATCTGTTCTTGCTTCTCTAGAGCTATTAGTTCTGTTGTCTGGTTGGCGACTATGTACCTTGTCGTAAGCGCTGTCGTCTGATTCTACTGAACAGCAAAATAACGCACTAATCAACTTATCCATGGTAATCGTGCTCGGTATCTAGATATCACGTCAACCCTCTATGTGCTATATACCCCTGTACGTCGTCACTTTCGTAGTAAGTCTTAACTTTATGAGGATACTGAGATCTGTTGCCAACAATATACGATTATGTGCTTAGTGTAATTAAAACTATTTTATGAGCGATATATGACAACTCAAAGTTCCAACTACCACTCTTTATATTCAAAAACAACCAATAATGTATAAGGTCCACCAATAACGGATTCTTTGAATAGTTATTTATCTATACAACTAGGTATTGAAGAGCATTAAAACAAAAAAAAATCTGGGAAATCCCTCCAGAAAATGGCTCTAGCGTGGAAATTTCACGACATTAAATCACGACATACATCCGCGACATTTTCTTTATCTACCGGGTATGGCTATATGATCACTACAGGAAAGTCAGGTATGGTAAAAAAAAAAGAGGCGGGACTCGTGCTTAAACAAGAGTTAAATTATATAGTATATGCACTTGTAGGGGAGTTTTGATCAGCAAATATTTATATATGAAATAGATACTTGATAATGTATTGATGCCGATATAGTAATTTTTTAAATAGATTTAATAGGAGAATGAACACCTAGACTGAGAGTAAAGCAGTTTGAAAACCCACACAGACCGCATTTAAACAATTGTAGAGTATGTAAACGATTTAATATGATGGATTATTAACTATTTTCAGGCGTTTTTAGACACAAAGACGCAGAAAATTCAATTGGCTATTATTATAATAATAACTGGTACAGTAATATACAATACCTCATTATGTAGACAATAGGCAGAAAAATGGCTACAATTACTTACGGTAGACATAGTAGCAGTATATATTGAGATTGGTTAGTTCTATTGACAATATTTATCATGTTGACAATAAATCTTTGGATTGCTGTTTAATCATCTCAATACTGATTCTTGCTCATACAGACTTGCATTGAATATCACAATACACTTGCTTAATCATGCATTGGATTAATTTTGATGTACAATAGCCGGGCCACATATAACTGAGGTTACTATAAAACAAAAGACTACTACAAATATATCACCATAACCACACGCCTTTCGGATTCTATGGATGATTGGATAAGCTAGAATTAAGTAATGTGGATGTAGTTTTCCTGTGTAAGCTAATGATTTATGAAATTTGTTGGAATTTCACATTTTCTCCAGTTGACTCTGAACATATAATATGAAAAATATGTACTATAAATTGTTTTGATTTAGTATGTGATATATTATATACTCTATAAGGTAACAAATCTCATGGGAATAGTGGAGATTGTATGAATGGCTAAAACTAATTGAAGAATAATCTTTTTATTGCTTATTCCGGTCTTCTATTTTCTAATCAGGCTCTGAAATTTACTGAAATTAACTTTCGGAAATAAATTATTTGTCGGAAGTAACAAGTGGATATTTTCTTAGTATATTTTTTTATCTATTCAATTATGTATTTGTCTATTTGACACTATATAATGCATGAGTGCATAGAAGCTTTTATATTATGAATTATGGATGTACAGCGATATATTTACAGGTTTAGCAATCATATGAATGTGGGTGGTAGCAAGTTGTAAATTGTGATCCGTAGGTCATTGATAAATATGGACACGCGAGTTGACATTACGCTACATAACACATGGATCCTTGATAAGAAACCACAATACAGAAAAGAAGTGCATATATTTTCATATGTAATATCTATATTTGGAAGCATTTGCTCAAAATCCAAAGCAATACCCACTATAGAGTTGAATAAGATTAAAAGTAGTCTATCAACTAATTTATCTTAAATCTAAAATAAAATTATTGTACGAAAGTTATACAGTCATGTCTCTTTCATATAATACAGAAAAAAACGCTCAGGTTCAAATTATTCAAAACCTAAAGTATGTTACAGTTCCAACAAGAAGTAAAAATCCACTAATCAATACTAAATCACATTTCAATTTCTCATTGACAACAACACGTTGAATTTGGGCATCAATATCTTTTCTTGCGATTATGTTCATGTTAATTTCTTCCGGTTCTCTTCTGGATCCTTTAGGAAGGGAGTTTGGAGATGGATACATTAATTCGCAGAATTGTTCAATTTCTCCACATTTGACTCCGATCTTTAAGTAGTTTGGATCCTTAACAGATGACTTATGGTTGATTTTTTGTATGTATTTTCTGAATATTTTTACAACATCAGGTAATGTTCTACTGTTGAGAATCAATTTGGCTGTAGTGCCCTTTCTGATTTTAACATTTTGATGTAATACCTTTGGGTTATTGTATACTTCAGCCAAGGTAGCAATAGCCATAACTTGAGGAATAGCACAGAAGTTGAAACAAGATGGGTCCTTAACCAATGATAAGTATGTTAATACATCTTTTACATGTCCTAATGCATTTAAAACCAAGTCATTAATACATGCTAAACCCTTTTCTTCTGATTCCTTAGAAGTGTCATTGTGGAAAGAAGGTAAGCTATCGGTGTATTTACCCCAAATTTCCTTAGGATAGAAAGATCTACCGTCCATTAAATCTTCGTGGTAATCTCTTATAATATTAGTCTTTTGTAAGAATAAACCCATGGATTCCGATTTTCTAAATCCATCGGCAACTAAATTATCATCTGAAAACTTGGCTAAGACCATTAACTTGGTTAAACCCTCACCAACTAAACCAGCAACATAGTGACAGTACAAGTCAAAGTCTTTGATAGTTTGCACACCATTAACATTGAACTGTTCGTCTAATATGTAATCAGCCATACCGTTACCCATCTTTTTAGTAATGTCCTTAATGATATCCTGATATGGTTCTTTCAACTTGTGGTATTCAGCAAGAATACAATCGAATTCTACTAAAACGACTCTGTCCTTTTCTGTCTTTGCATTTCCATCAAAAGTCCAGTCCTTAGTATTCAATTTCTCATCAAAAGTTCTTAAAATTGGGACTTTAATACGAGGTTCAATAGACATATCATCTTCTACGGTATCCAAAGCTCTCAAAATTAAATAAAACAACATAACAGCATCCTTTAATTCAGGATGTAATTCCTCAATAACAGCAGCAAATGATCTGGAAGTTAATTTTAATAATTCATAACATCTTTTTAACGTGTATGCTTGTTTGCCTTGGATTTTATGTAATGGTTGCCTAAAATAAAAAAGTTGAATGACAGATTTTAACTCTGTTGGATTTGAAATCAACTGAACCAATTTACCCATATTATATATATATATATATATATCAATGGTTAAGTACTGTCTTTATCTGAATCAATAAAAAAAGTTAATGAAGTTAACTCAGAATGGTTCGGACAACTAAATTTTTTATACGGTCGTATATGAATTCTCTCTCACGTGTAACTACGTACGGAAAAGCAGAAAACTTAATTATATAGCATACATTAGACTCTATAATGATATACAGAGATTAGGAATATGTCGTAAGCAGAATATATATTAATAGATAATAATGGTACCAGAAATGCTGGTATATTTTATCATCTATGACCCATTTTCAATTTTTTCAAACCACTTTCTAGCAGCTTTGATGTTCTCTATTACCAGTAAATCTTCATGTAGAACAGTAGATTGATCCTTATCTTTTAATATAATCATAATAAACATATTATTAGTAAGGATATCTATATAAAAATGTGTATTATTACTTCCACGAATAATGAGGTTGTTGAAATTTGTTCTTAATTTGGATATTGACTGTTTGTAAGTCTTGATGATATTAGAAATCTTTTCAAAACGTTTAGGATCAAGATCCAGTCCTGGAGATTCGATAGATGATGTTGAAGATATCACTAAGAATGTAGTCTTTTCGAATAAAATAATTTCTTCAGCTTCGACAATATCGTTGAACATCAATAAGTTATTATTAAACAAGTTCATATTAGGAATTAAAGAACATACTATTTGTGACCATGCCTTATATAAACTTTCATCCCAAATGGATGTAGGGAAACCTACCAATTTGAATTGATATGGATTTGATATTTTCTGGAGCTTATCCATCATAATTTGGAATAATTCTTCACGTTTGTCTATTTGAACCAAGTCCATTTTATGTAAGAGTACAAATATCTTGGCGCCTGGACTATATTTCTGTAAGTTTGTCAAACATTTGACAAATATTTCTATGTCTTTATTGATAGATTTTGACTCAACATCAAACACATGAATGAGCACTTGAACCATTTTGAAGATGTGGTCCTTTTGGTTTGTGAAGTAGTTATCCATAAAAACATCTTGTCCACCACAATCCCATAAGTTTAACGTCATATTCCCGAGAAATCTCAAGTGAGAGTGCTCCACATCGATAGTGGCTCCAAGTCTTCTAGTATCAAATGCTGAATAATTAGAAAAAATGATGGAACGCATCGACGACTTTCCAGATCCAGACCGTCCCATCAATAAGAGCTTCTTTCTAGATGATGCCTGTGACATGTTTTTCGATATATATTAGTTTATAATAAATAGATTAGTATATTATTAATAGTATATATGTATTATATAATAATTGTCATCGTCTTATCTTGAAAGATATTACCCGTGCACGACCTTTTATATTCTGAAACAATATGACTGCTTTAGTATAAGAGGCATATATAGAGTGTAGGAGTACCGGTAAACTATGTTAAGCTATAACCTAATGCTTTTATTTACGGAAATAGAAAAATATTAATAATTACTTTTTTTTTGAGAATTTCTTTGTTAAAGAACTATTGTGCTGGTGCATGGGCACAAATACGGGTAGTTACAAAGACATTTTATGTATTTATACAACATTTATGTATTTATACAACATTTTTATTTTCAATTCAAACCACCGGTATTTAATTTCTTATACCTTTACTAAGAAAATTTTCATACCTAATTTCGAAATTATTCATACTAGCAAGAAAAATACTTCAAACTATTGTCAAAACTACCTATATCATTATATTTAGTAATAACATTGGATTTATATTAATATTACCTCTGAAGTTGACTTCTCAAAGTCTCAAAACATATTCCTCTTCTGTTCTTTTTTTTTACTTTTCCGATATCTAGATCACTTATCTTTCTAAACATAATTGTAAATTCTCAGAACTATATTTATAAAATCCTCTAAAGCTTCCAATGGAGATTTGACTACATCCTTCTTTAACTTGAGAACTTAACTTGCTACGCACTGTAAGCTCCATTGGTTTAATTTTAGATTTACAAACTGACCAAAATTCTTCAATGGCATTCAATGCAGATGAATATGGAGGCAAGTAAAGTAATCGAAGTTTATTATTTGAAGCTAATGTGGATATATCTTCATATTTGTGGATTCTTGCGTTATCGGCAATAAGATATTTCATTTCCTTAAGTTCTTCATTACTCTTAATTTCTTCGATAACCGAGCGAATGAAGTTGAAAAAGTGATTTGCTGTAGTAAGTTTTTTAATGTTTGATGATCCTGGTGCTTTTCTTTTCCAAGTATAAACTGTTTGCTTAAGAACCCCAAGAATATTTGCAGCCAGATAAGCGGAAAAACCTTCCTCTACAGTTATATCATGAAATTTTTGCTTAATTTCAAATGAATATCTAAGAGTTTTTATTTTTGGTTTTGTTTGAATAGGATCAATTTCTATTTTTGACAGTTGATTGTGCTCTTTAATTTTACTTTCAAGTTTTTTACAATTTTTGGTCATCAACTTGAAGTCTCTAAAACTCATACAAGATTCCAAAGGCACATCTACATTACCTACATGTAAGATAATTAATTTTCTATCCTTTTCATCGAATAAGTGACCTAGAACATCTTCATAGATAAAATTATTGTCAGATTTAATACACATATTTTTATATATAGAAAATAGTAATCACATAGAAGATATGAGAAATTATTGGACGGAAGTATGAAATATTTTTGACCGATGGTATGAAGAGTTTTGAACCGGAAGTATGGAGTTAATTATGAAAACACTGTATAAAAAGATTTTTAATAAATAACACAAAATCGAAAATTAATACAATATTTTAATTTTTTATTATTATGTTTGTGTTAATGTGGTAATATAGTAATATTCAATTTATTATATTTTTACTGATGTGAATACTATCTTTGTTTCAATTTTCTCTCTTATAAATACAATATCATATTTGAAATGAATGAATTAGAAATAAGAGCAAGAAATCATTTAAAACATTTTGTTTCAGAAGTTATTTCTGATTCTAATCAAAATTATGATTATACTGATTGGAATAATTCTTGGAAAACAACACCAGCTACTACTAATTCTATATTAGAAACTATATTTGGATTAAATGATCAACAAGAGATTGTATATTGTCGAGAAAAATATTTTAGTATACTTCAAGATTTTGCAGGCGATATTCAACATGATGAAGTTTTAATAAAAAAGTTCTTCAGATTTTATATGTGTCTCCCTGTATTTGAATATGAATATGTATCAGAACACTATGATAATTTAGCTGACTTTCCATCTTATAGTGGAAGTGAAACCACTAATAGCTTTATGCGATCTATATGTAACTTCAAATACCAGGGAAGATTTAAAAAGATTACTGATAGAAGACTTAATATGTCTATGAATCAAATTATTGATCTGGAGATGTTAGACAAATATTATTTGCGTGAACTAATTGTTAAAATTAAAAAAAAACCAGATAAAATACCCCAACCAGAATACAATTATATATCTAATTCAAAAGAAAAGGTCTTATTACCTTTACTTCCAATAATTGACAAAATATTAGGTAAACCCTTTAATCTTGAGGCAGAGAGATTAAAAAGTGATACTAAAAGTGTATCAAATGTTGATTTAGGAGTATATGATGAGGATCAATCATTAAATAGAATGTACTGTTCTATTGAATTTAAACAAT